>OX328014.1:1645200-2260200 GCA_946811545.1 Netelia fuscicornis
CGGTGCAACCAGCGGGATATATTTTAACCACGCACGCTTCTGTGAATGGAGTTGCGAGTTTTACACGCTTCGCAAAACTCTGAATAAATAACAACAACAAAAAAAGTGGTTCTATTAGGGACTATGAATGTAGCAGAGTAGATTAAATTAGAATACACCGATAGAGACATTTGTAACGAGAATAAAATACGCGGCTGTTAATAAACCTCGTGAAAAGCAACCAAAATTGTAACGTAAAAAAAGAATTTATAATACGAGAAACAATCAAATCAAATGGCAAAAAGAGCGAATGGGGTTGGGGATGGTTTCGGTTTTAGTTGATAACAAAAAAACGATGAAATGTAAAAATAATATTGGGTGATTCATACTTTTGACTACTTTTGAAACTTTCATTTTTTCATTTTCCTACGATAACGAATATATTTACGTGTCTACGAACGTTTCCACATTCTCGTGCAATTTTTTCGAGTGCCGGATAAAGTTTATTGAGGGATGAGCAAATAGGAAATATTGGATCGAGTCGTACTAGGCATTAATGTTTACATGAGAAAATTATTTCTCGTTTCATGGAGATTTGTTAAGGAAGACCGCGAAGCCGTGAAGCGTATCGCGCACTTTGAACTTGGAAATAATAGTAGAGAAGGCCGGTAGTGGGTCAGACCCCGGTGCGCAACTCGGTACCCGGAAACACCGAGAGAAAGTGGAATTACGCGCTACCGAAATGTACACTGAGAGAAAGAGAACAAGAAGTATATACGTATAGAGAGAGAGAGCGAGAGAGAGAGAGAGAGAGAGAGAGAGAAACTGCGAGTGAGTGAGTAAGTGAGAAAGATAGCTGCGGGGCTTATGCGCCACATGAGAGAAACCTTACAGACCATGTGCATGGTCTCCTCTCTTTCTCTCTCTCTCTCTCTCTCTCTCTCTCTCTCTCTCTCTCTCTTTCTCTCTCTCTGTCTCTCCAGCTCTCTCTGCGTCTCGGACCACATTTAATCTAACGTACGTACAATTATAACTTGGTAATTAGTGTACCAACCGCTGACGATAGTTTCGTTGCTGGGCTTAGTCCAATACGTAATTGGCCTCGGATAAGCCTCGCCGCGACATTCGAGCACTAAGCTCTGTCCCTCGTAAGCTCCGACTAGCTGATTCTCGATCCATACCATCGGCGGAACTGTCGAATTATTATTGAACGTCCTATTATTAAGGGAAACTAAGTTTTGTGCATTTCAAGTTTATCAATACTGCCACGATGCTAAGACAAATTTCTTTCTTCGAGCTTTTTTTAGGAGTTGAGATTGTAATGGACGATTTTTTCATTTTTAACAAATTTTGATTTTCAGCCGCGAAGTTTTATATTTTTCAATTTTATCGATACTGCCATGATGCTAAGACAAATTTCTTTCTTCGAGCTTTAGGAGTTGAGATTGTAATGGATGATTTTTTGTTTCATTTTTAACAAATTTTGATTTTCTGCCACAAAGATTTATACTTTTCAAAATTATCAATATGCCACGATGCTAAGACAAATTTCTTTCGTCGAGCTTTTTTTAGGAGTTGAGATTGTAATGGACGATTTTTTGTTTCATTTTTAACAAATTTTGATTTTCTGCCACAAAGGTTTATACTTTTCAAATTTATCAATATTGCCACGATGCTAAGACAAATTTCTTTCTTCGAGCTTTTTTTAGGAGTTGAGATTGTAATGGACGATTTTTTCATTTTTAACAAATTTTGATTTTCAGCCGCGAAGTTTTATATTTTTCAATTTTATCGATACTGCCACGATGCTAAGACAAATTTTTTTCGTCGAGCTTTTTTTTAGGAGTTGAGATTGTAATGGACGATATTTTGTTTCATTTTTAACAAATTTTGAATTACAGACACGTAAGCAATTTTAAGTATAATTATAACGGAGTGAATCTACTTACAGTGAACGATTAGAACGATACGTTTGCTGACTGTTGGTGGTACGCCATTCGATGCGATGCAAAGATAAGGTCCCATGTGTAGACGGGTCACTCGCGTTATCTCCAACTCCGGACCCTCGGTGCTCGTCACTGCTGACACGCGTTAATTACAACGAATTAAATCCACCCTTCGAAGATCGAGTCAGGTGATTTCGAAACGATACAGGAAAAAATCGGATCAACCAAAAAATAAACACAAAAATCGTAAAAACAAAAGCTTTCGGTTATTTCAACGAAATTGCCAGTTTGAAAAAAAAGGATTTCACAATACCGCACTCCTGTTCGCGTACAATAACTGAAATAACAAGTTCCTGCTCGTGAAGCAACCAAGCGGGCATTTCCGTTGTTATCGTGCCATAGTTCCATCCCGGAGGAAATGAGTCGGTGTCTAAACAATAAACAAAAGCTCGAACGCTATTTTCCCAACACCTGTTGACGGCAAAATAGTCCAGAAACGTTATGCGCTCTCCGCTTCACCGAGATCTAAAGAGTACAACACAAAAAGGAAAAAAAAACATATAAAAACAGAAATAAACTTTCATCTCCCGCGGTAAAGCAAATTGACATAATTCTTTTGTTTTATTACTTGCTATAACGAGAGTAAGCGACGAATAAACAAAGAATAAAACCAGCCTTATGTACGAAAAAGATCCGGAAATGTTACGTTACGAAAATACACGTTTTATCGTTTTATATTATTATTTTTCATAATGTTTAATGGAAGTGACGAGGTGAAAAAGAACGAACGAATTTTCCACAAAACGACGATGATAAACCCGAGGATGTATGCGAGGGTTCGATATTCCACTATCAGACTGCGGCTATTGTAAAAGCATCGCCCAAAAGCTTTCTCGACCGAAAAAGTACGAAAAATTCGTTCCTTAAATAAATTATCAGGATCTTCCTTTTCATTTCCCTGCTTTTTTCCCTCCCTCGTATCTCGTTCTCGATATTACATCAGAGCTTGCGTCCTTTGTCGCGAGATGGCTCGCCCGAAAAAAATCACTCCTCGAGTTTCTCGACGGGAAAAACCCTTCGAGTTTTACACGTGCAACCCTCTCGCAGTGTCGTAGCTATACAGAGCTTTCGCTACTGCGGCTGTTTCTTTTTTTCCCCTTCACCGGATCGCTCTCGTCACCTCGTAGGTATACCGTTACAGACGAGGCAATAAAAGAAAAAAAAGATTAAAGAAAAAAATATCACGAGTCGAAGTTGAAAAATATTTTACGTCAGGTGCGTCGCGTCACACAGTACACGAAGCTTTGAAAAAACGTCGAACCACCACCGACGACTTTTTCTCGTTCGTGCACGCGAAACCCCTCTTGTGACGGAAGCTTTGTATATATATATATACATGTCGAAACGATTCAACGTATTCGCAAAAAGATTGGAGAAAGTAAATGGAACGAGACGGAGAGTTTTATGTACATAGGTCTCTCAATAAACATCGTGGCAATTTTCCTGATACAAAAATGCTGTCTGAAATTTTGCACGTTTTTTACTTTTTTTTGTTTTCGTTTTTAGTGCGACCGGAAGTTGAATCGTATGAATTTTTGTTTAGCTTTTGAATGAGAAAAATACTTGCGAACGAGATTTGATAAGAATAGGATTTTTATAATTGAATATAAATTGTGGAGAGTTTGGGGTGATAGCAGAGGTGTCACGTAGAGTTTATCTTTCGTCGTTTCAACGAGGTAATACGAACTTGAAATTGCTGATGGGAGTAATTACTGGGAGAAGGGATTGCGGAACGAGGCTTTTCATGGACGAGAGATAGTCTCGTTCTCTCCAACGTTGCCTGGAAAATTGGCATGCACTATAGAAACCTCGATTTCGTCGATCCGGCAAGCCACACCTGTCCAAGCACGGAAAATCTAGCACAAATTTACGCAAACAAAATTGTTTTTATGTAAATAACACGACAAATAAAATCATCTTTTCATCTACGATTCAAAATTCCAATTATTTATTTAAAAAATTTCAAAAAAGCTCTATTCTTTGGTAAAATCTGAATCGAGATTTTCCATCGTTGCGATATTCGATTGTCTTTCTTCCACAGAATGTTCCATATCCTACTCGTAACAAAATTTTCCACGAGGTGGATACGTGCCTGATAAAATTTCCATATTTCTCACTCGAGAACAAAACGGAAAAGGAAAGGAATGTACTGCAAAATCTCACCTTCTCGCCAACTGGACAGTGCGATCGTACCTCCGGTTTCTCGTCTCCATGTTACCGTTGGTTCGGGTGTGCCAGTGGCCGCACATCGCAACGTGACGTTACTACCCTCGCGTACAACCATGTCCGTGCTGGTTGGATAGTCCAGGATATCCGGAGGTACTGAAAACAATGACGACGAATTTCACGGTAGAAATGGTCACGTTGTAACTAACAAATCGTACGAAACAGTCCATATATACAAATCGGTATGGAACGAGAACGAAAGACAGACACGGAAAGCTCCACGAGAGATAGAGAGAGAGAGAGAGAGAGAGAGAGAGAGAGAGAGAGAGAGAGATATTGGGATAGGGATGAACGAATTCGCATGGCGTTATTCACTGGAAACAGATATCACTCTCATTGATCGAGAGTAACGCAATACAGCAACGATTCTCCATGCCCGTTCGACCTCACAAATATTACACCCTCTCTAGTCCCTCTGTTGTCTACTCGGACGTTGTCTCACCGTTGGACATTACAAACGTATCCATAAAGAGGAAACGCGAGAGGGAAAGCTCGATATGTATTCCTCCGAACGATCGAAGCGTGCCATCTGACTCGATCCAATGTAGAATGACATCACCATAGGACATTCTCTCTATCGCCGTTAAATCGTGATAGACTGGAATCGTTTGTCGCGAACCAAACGAGATTTTCTTGTAATCACCGTTACTCTCTCTCTCTCTCTCTCTCTCTCGCTTTCTCTTTCGCTATAGACACGATAATCGTATGAGACGAGACCCCGTTATACGAGGTTTGCAAAAGCAAGAGCTTTTTCGCATCACCGGAAGCTTTACATTCTCATCACTTTCCGCGATATGCAAAGTGCACCGCGATTTGTATTGCTCATCCATGCAAACAGAGATCGATCGATCTATGACGAATATATATGTATATATATGTATGTACATATATACGTTCTGACGTATATATAAACGATGATACGCTATATCGTAGTGTAGGCATGTATATCAAGGTTTGTAAATCAAAAGCTCTTTTCCACTCTGTTCGCAGGGGAGGCGGCGCACTGAAAAATTTGCCACACAAAGAGTACATCTTGAATAAAAGCTCACGAAACGAATGAACTCTCAAAGTGTTGCGAGTGTATATCGGGCTATGAAAAAGAGGGGAAAGGGCGGGAGGAGGGGGAATGATGAATTCTTCACCCTCTACCCCGGTTTGCCACGGTGAAACTGGCGTACAAAGGCGAGAGGGACCTCGGTCTGGTGGCTCGAGAACGTGCTGCCGGGGTAAAAGCTGTGGCAAAGCCTTTCGATATCGCAACAACGAGAACGAAATGAGAGTGAGAGAGAGAGAGAGAGAGAGAGAGAGAGAGAGAGAGAGAGAGAGAGAGAGAGAGAGAGAGAGAGGGTGAGTTTGGGAAACGTGCGTTTATCGAAGAGAACGAGGCGGAGGCAACGGTAGAGAAAACTATGCATTTCGTGTGCGTGAGGGTAAAATGCTACGCTCTCGTAAACTTCACTGACTAATACACGGATACGGAAATATACATATATAGATATATATAAAGGCGAGCGATTGTACGGCCAACGAAAAGAAACGAGACATAACGCCCGAATAATAGCGCAACCTCACACCGCGTATGTTCCGTTTTTTCGTGTTATATCTTACCATCGCCTCGAAGAATAAAAAAAAAACAAAAGTGTCAGTTTTATCTAAATTGATCATCGAGTGAAAATAAATTTGATTTAATTCGAAAGAAAACCAATTTTTCTTATGGACTTTTATAAGACCCGATGGATAAAAATGAAAATTAATCAGCCATCATTATTAATACCTTCGGCTACATAAATAAAATGCCAATTTCTCATTCATATTCAATTTGTCGGTTCTCTCGCGAATAACCTCTTTCAGCCCCGTTCCTCGTGGTTCTCGGTATTGTTCGTTCCTCATACCGATTAATGTTTAAAAAAGCTATTCTCAGTCGGAAGGGCCATACACATTTATGTGTCTATGTGTGTGTGTGTAAGTGAGTAAAAGGAGGGAGAGCAACGACAAGTGATGCCTGGTCTGCGAGTGATTTATGGCGTTCTCTTTCTCTAAATTTCTCTCTCCCTCTCTTTTACTCCGATCTCCGGTGAATATGTGAGCTAGAGAAAGAAGAAAATAAAAGTCTCGCGGTTTTCGATCGATGCTTAAACGTACCAGAGGGTTAGAAGGGAGCAGTAGTAGCATTAAGAAGTTAGTACTACAGGCTATACACACACACACACACACACACACACACACACACACACACACACACACCCATATACTCACTAATATATATAAGAAAAAGGTGTTCTCAGGACGATCAGTTATTCTCTCGCCTCGATAACCCGGAGCGTGCTCTCTCATTCTCCCATACACAAACACACACACACACGCACGCACACACACATAAATACGCGCTCTCACTCACCCCTCCACATACACACCTTTCACTGTTCTTTCATCCTCTGGCGTGTGCGAATTGCGGCTGCAACTCGTTCTCGTTGGCGCGATAAAGGAGGGAGAATTTAACGAGAGGGGGTTTTTTTTCGCCTCGAGCCCTTTACACAAAGAGGGTGAGAAAGGCGAGCGCGCCGAGAGAGATCACCGTTCTCTCTTACGTAAGGACACTTATATCAACGTGACTCGATGTAGCTACTCAAATTTAATGCACTTGTGGAAACGAGGAGAGAGAGAGAGATAGAGAGACAAAGACAGAGTTAGAGAGTGTGGGAGAGGAGGGACGCATCGTAAATAATAATAAAACGAAAAGAAACTTATGGGAGAAAAAATGGCGAGAGAATGCGAATGAGTTCGATGAGTGGTTGGCACATTGAGTAGGGCCGCTATGTTGTTATTAGAGCGTACTCAAGAGGTCCTCAAGAAGAGGCAGAAGCGGTTGCACGTCGCCAGAAAGGTGTTTAATAGCTCTCCAACAGTGCAATCATATCCCTACTCCCTCTTTTCTCTCGTCCTCTCACAATTTCTCACCCCCTCCCTCTTTTTCACCCTCGCGATTTGCCCCCCCCCCCTCTTTCCCTCTCGCTCTCTTTCTCTTCTCTCTATTTTAAATCGCGCGTACTATATACGACGTACGTGTGTACCGTACTTTGCATATATTTGCATCGCGCCGCCACAAATCGGGCAGAAACGCGGTAAAATGGGCGGTTACGCGGACACAAGGTCTCTATCTTGGCCAGACACACTTCTCTTATATATACCCGATGTATACATATATATATCTTTCTACGAGGGTGGAGGGTGCAGGGGGCGTACAGTCGCATGTATAACGCACTAACCATACCGTCGGCAAATTTCAAACAGCTTTTAATGACAGAGCAATGACAAGCTGTTATACGTGTTATTACGCCTCTCTCGCGCTGGCATCCACCTCTACCTTCCCGAAAGAGCCACGGTAGAAAAAATACAACTTCCCTTCATTATACGCGAGACTGTATATATACTCGGCAAGAAACTATATTTCATCACGATCTTAGACTATCGCGATGAAAGCTTCTCTCGCCCCCCCCCCCCTCCCCCGCCGGTTATTGACTCGTGCTTATTTGTTTACGATTTTTTTTATTTATTTTACAATTTTTCTTTTATTTTACTTTTTATTTATTTTTACATTTCTATTTTTATTGTACATTTAATTCAGGACTGGTGTAATTGCGCTAATCGCGTGGAATATTTTAGTCTTGCAAATTAGACAAAAAAAAAAACAATTTAGTCGCGCGAGGAAACTTTCTGTGTTTCGAGCATTTGGCAATAGTACGAAAGAGGCAATAACCAGCTGTAAATTACCTTCCCGGTAATTGAAGGTATACGTTTACCGTTGTACAAACTACCGGTAAGTTTTCGTCAACTTTCCCAAAAAAAAAAAAAGAAAACAAAAACAAAAAGTTCCAGGGTAAACCTCTCGCGCTCGTATAAGCGTCGAGTGCGAGAGACTCGCGCGTCGCAAGAGATAAACTTTCCGTCCGCGAAACTCTATCGCGCGAATGAGAAGCTCGCGATTCTTGTTTGACAAATATTTAGCGAACAGTCTCTCGCACTCGCTCGCGTCGCGCGGTTTTATACACGTCACATTTGATACGCGTTATATCTCGCGTAAGGTAAAACAACGACGTGTCTCTACCTCGTTACTCGTACTGTTCCTACTCCCTTATGCGCGAGCGAAGATAAACACAAATAAAGATATCAACCGGAAGAGGGGATGTTTGAACTCGTGACTAAAAGTTACGACGCGTTATATTTTTAAAAGCGCATTAAAGATAGTAAAAACAAAAGCCCGGGAAAGCCATTCGATTCGAGGATGAAAGTTAAAGGTGGTTGATTAATGTCCCGCTCGTTATCTTTTAATTTCTATTACGATGATCACGATTTTCACGTCACGTGTTCATTATCTACCCTCCAACTGAAATATATACATGCGCACAATATTTTGTAATAACGTATTTCAATTTGCAGTTAAGCGCTTACCGACAACTTCGAGGAAGCCAGTGTTGCTCGACATAGGATCGGTATTGACCTGGCACATGTACCATCCGCGATCCTTCTCTCGCGTGTCCCTTATATGAAGTGACCACGTACGATGACCGCTATGCGTCACCGCGATTCTGTGATTCTTCGTGATAACGTGACTCGCTATCGTTAGGATGGTCTGCGTGTCGACGCGCAGCCACGCCACCTGCAAAAGTGCCCGGAAAGAGATTTTTCACACGTACATATGTATATATATATATATAGAGAGAGAGAGAGAGAGAGAGAGAGAAAGGGGGAGAGAGGGAGAGAGAGAGAGAGAGAGAGAGAGAGAGAGAGAGAGAGAGAGAGAGAGAGAGAGAGAGAGAGAAAGTTATACGCGTTATACGAACAAGAAGAGATACAGAATTTTACAACGTAGAAACAGGAAAGAAATGCTTTTTTCCACGACATTCGACAAATAGCTTACGTGTATTACACAAAAGCTCGAAGCTTCGCGGTACCCGGTCCGTTCCACGCGCAGCACGTCTTCAGTAAAACGACCATTTCGCGATGAATAAAACGTCGCTCTCAATCTTCGCCTGTCCAACCCAAGGGTGAACGTCTTTCGTTCGGCGTATGAACAACGTCTTGTACAAATATGACCAACAGTGCAAATGTTAAATGAAGCAACGTTAAGGTTAGGTTCGAACTCTCGATGCGACGGCCGTCTCGGTGAATACATAAAACGGTGACACGATGAACACGGGAATGATGACAAAAGGGTGGGTTACATAGCGAAAGAGAGAAAAATCTTCATTTCGTTTCTCGAGGAAGTATCTTGTTTTTCTTTGTTGTTTTTGTTCACGAGACGATGAATGCAACTTCGTGACAATGAAAAAGAGAAAACATATTTTATCGCGTGAAAATTCTTAAGACAAGATGAGATTTGACGCGAAAGGGGCGAAATCATTAAATCTTGATAATTTTTTCATCCCCCGGTGATAATAAAGGGTGGCACGGGGTTTTTTCCAAGTGTTCGAGATTGAAAAGCTGCTGGCGTTGTTCATTGTCCATCCACTCGTGGACACGACAAGGAGCGAAAAATCTCGAAATACGTCCGACTACGTCAGAAACACTTTTTTAGAAATGATCGGCGAGCTCACCAACCTGGGTATACGTTCGGAAGAATGAATTCACGGCTATCATTAAGCCCGAGTGAACTTTATGAGTTCTCTTCATCTTTTTGTACCTCATCTACAATTGAACTGGGTCCCGGATCGTCTTACTCCCGGAGTCCGCCTCTGCATTTCTTTGAGCCCTTTCCCTGTCGACACGCGCTTTCCTCGATTCACACACATACATATATCCGAGAGAAACGTTTGATATCCCGAGGAATAAAGCATAGAGATGAGAATTTTGTGCGCGATACGAGCGACAAAGCGGTGAGACAGCGAATAAAAAAGAGAGAGAGAGAGGGAGAGAATTAAGAACAAGAACACAAAAAAATACGAGAGGGAAGAGAGTTTACCTATCGGCAAACACTAAAAGCCTCGCGCATGCGCCTGGAATTAAAGATTGCAAAGATTGAAAAGCGTCGAGACTTTTGAACACGAGTACTTCTTCCCAAATCTTCGAAGATTTTTCTCGTCAGCTTGATCATAAAAAACATAAACGATTGGAATTGGACACCAACCGACGATTCAAACTCGTTAAAAAACTAACGAGAAAAATGTACTTAAAAAAATGACAATTTTGTTTCGTTATTCGCGTAGTTAGTTGGAAATTTGTCTATGTTACTTTTACAACGTAGCCGCGCTAGCACGACGCGTTCGTCGGAGATTCCGAGCCGGAAAATTTTCAGATACATGCTTTGCATCGAGCGTCCGCAGTCCTTCGTGTTTCCTGGACATATACGTATATCTATATAATCGTGACCACAGCCCGTGTCACGATGGCGATGCCACGCTTTCGCGCAGCTTGTTAAAAGTAAAAATGTTCCTGCGCGTCGCGACGAGAATATCCCACGGAAAGTATGCGATTCGGGACGGGGTAAAGTGACCGCGATGGTAGACGAACGATACGCTTTTTCAGTTGCTTTTATACTTGATATTGCAAATATCTGGAGTTTCGAACTCGCAGATTGTGTTTCAAACGGGGATAGCACCGCATTATCTCTAGACGGCTTGCACAGCGCGAAGTCAAAATGACAGGGTTGGTAGAGAGTGAGAAGGGCAAAAGGAAGTCGCGCGAGTATGGTCGATAGTCAAAGAACACCGAGAAAATACATCGCGAAAGGGAGAACGAATGGAGAGAGAAACTGGAGAGATATCGACCATTCGCTTTCGTCGCTTTGAATAAAAAAAAAACAATCGATTTACGTAAATTGCATCGAAATTAATTTTTAATTAGTTTTTGCGAAGTTGGACGAGCGAATTTGTATTCGAATGGCGACAAAAGAGTCCGCGGGACGTGTTTATAATAAATTGCATAACCGTCGGGAAGAGATTTTTCTCTCTGGGTTGAAACTCTTGCTACTGTGCGTTGAGAGGGAAGGACGTTTAGCCCCCGTTTTGCAACGAGCGTATCACTCTGGCCGAGAACGAGCCCCTCTAGAAAGGAACGAGAGAGCGAAGAGAGATGGTACGCGTGAATCGTGCGCCGAGAGGGTAGCGTAGAAATGCGAAAGTTGCCTGGTATCTTCGTGCGAGAGGGAGAAACCTGAGGGGTAAAAAGGAGGGAGCAGAGGGAGAGAGAAAGCAATGAAACGCATTGCCAGAGCTTGGGGCTGACACGCGAGAATCTAGCCGGCTGCTTTTGCTTTTGGTTCTTCGTCGTCGTCAACGTCGTCTATTAGTCGTAGTCGTCTCGCCAACTCTCTACTCACCCTCTATCTATCTCTCACCCTCTCATCGCTCTTTACTACCTTTATCTTCTTCTATCGTTCTCCGTTTGTGGCGCACCCGTGAATTGCACCGAGTAATTATTCAGTCTTTGCCGAACCTAGCCCAACAGTTTCAGTTTACAAATGATTCGTTTCTAAAGTGTATACGAGGGAGGGAGAGAAAAAGGGAGAGAGAAAGAGAAGGAGAGAGAGAAAGAAAAGTTGCCTCGTATATTCGCAATAGTCGTCGTACTCTTGTACACTCGTAAGAATGTATTTACCGAGAGTTCTCCGTCACTCTGGCGTCACCACCTGGATTACAACCCCTGTCGCTGTTCCAGCCATCCACTACCAACCCCTCCTCGCGATCTCTTCATTCCATCCGATGTTATATACGTATATGTACATGTATATGTATGTGTGTATAAATATATAGGTACAACGAGCGTCTGCATCGTTCCGGGAGAAAAGCTGCTCGGACGTACCCGCAGTCACAATGATAAAACCTCTTGTGGAAATGGGAGAAAGGGATTGCCTCGTCCGACACACGATGTAAAAGTAACTGTGCCGTATGAGAGTCGCGCGTCGGTAGACAATTACCGTACACGGGGGACACGATATTCAAGCACCGTGATGCATGGACTATTGTGCAAACAGACAGATAATCACGAAAGTACGTTGGTGAAATAGAAAACACAAAACCCACCGAGTCTCTCTCCTTCTCGTTCGAATACGCCTCTTAGATGAAACTTCCATATTACGGACTAGAAATTATTCCGGAAAATGCGAAATTTCTCGTTCCCCTACAATGTTACTTGAAAAACAGAAATGGGAAGAGAAAAAAAGAAAAAAAGAAAAATATTACCAAAAGCTAGGAATTTTCTGGTAGTAGTTTTCATTTTCATTACGTTAATTGTAGAAGGAGTAAAATTAGGTTTCTTTTTTTTCCCATCTTCGTGAAATTTCTTTTACGACCAACCAACGAATTACGCCATGTGCTTTGCGAATCAAATGTATTCGATGAAAAGCGTCTGGGTTATACGTACGAATTTCCATTTAGACTCTCGTATTAAACTTTCCTCTTGAGATTGTGTCGTCACGCTACTCGTGATGTTATTTTCTGATCGACCGTGAGTGGAAAAGAGGACGGTGGGGCTGGGCGTAGTAGCCTTGATGCACTCCTAATTGAACATGGCAACTTCGTCAAGCACTGCACTCGCGTAGAGAATTTCTATTAGCGTGTTCTCAGAAGAGCACTCACATATAGCAACATTCGACATATATTCTCCAAGCCTCCTCGATATATCGCTAATTAAATCAATGGAAAATTGAATATTGTTTCGTATCGCTAACATGACGATAAAGTTATGGCTCCTGTGAGTGAGAGTGAGGAGGAGAGAGAGTACGAAAGATGACGGACTTTGTACACGTGAGTAAGAGAGAGAGAGAGGGAGAGAGCCATTTGGCAATGATTACGAGGAGAAATTCTGGTTTCGTGGTGTATAATTGGGCAATAGCGGAGGTGTAGGAGAACAGGAGTTGCGGCAGGAGTTCCAGCAGCAACGTTGGATGAAATTCACGGGACGTTGCAATACTATGCGGTATGGTAAGTAGCAAGTCACTGTATTAATTAGGTATAATAATTGCTCTGATTAGAGATGGTTATACGTACGTATTGGAACACACCCCGAGAGAGAGAGAGAGAGAGAGGGTTGAATAGGGAAGGAGGGGTAAGGTAGTAGAGACGGAGAGAAAGGGCTGAAGGAGGAGGACAACTTGCAGCATAATACTAATGTACACCACGTGCCAATAAGCAACTGTCGAGGGAACGGGATATCACACAAGGGTTAACCGAATGTGTAGATCGATGAAAGGGTAGTACAGGAGGACCCGGGGTTAATTCGGTGCGTTATCGGCGAACCCGTTGCATCATGCTGATAAGCATTGAAACTGACGTGTCGCAGTAATGTGTGACCCGTAATAACGTTTCGATATGAAAACAACGTATATCACTCTTCAACCCCATACGACATCCTTAAAACTATCTTCACTCTCCTCTCCCATCTTGTCATCAAGTTCCACAATTTCCTACCTTCTGGCATTTGCCAGTTCACCTTGGGGAGTAGCTCGCAAAAATAAAATGGTAAAATATGCGAACCGTAACATCTGCTTCGGCCACAAATGAATAAAACTTTTTATCTCATTGAAATTAAAAACTTTTGCGATGTGTCAAGCTCACGGTAACGTCAGCTTCATCCCCACTTTTTCGTCTCTCATGCGTATATACGTCCTACTCTCATATATACATGTATATATGTATATGTATATGTATACGGTTGTGTACAATCGCATTACGGTCTTGCGACGGTGGGCGCAATCCAAAGGGGGTACGGTGCACTTGAGAAGGGTAGAGGTCCAACGCTGTTATCGCCGAGGGTGATTCGGAGTTTGGCCCAAGCGGTGTACAAGCCACACCAGGGGTAATTAGCCGGAACGATGTAATCCCCATAATTATTGTACGTCGCATTTCCCCCCTCTCCAACTCCCTCCCTCAATCTTCCAGTCCATACCTACACATACACACGTATATATGTATCTATTAGCTAAAGCCTCGTTCTGGAAACCTTTCGGTAGATCCTCTTTGGCACGACCTTCGTTTACAGGCTGCTCGATTCGCGAACGTTTTAACGAGTCGAGCTTATCGGTTGCCGGGGCCATAGTCGGTGTCAAAGACCCGTCCACGTGTGCGCCAAGGCGATACACACGTTTATTCGCACACGAACTAGAAGACCCCGAACGATCATCCCCTAGAACGCTGCACAACTCGCTGGTTTACCACAAATCAAACTCACATAATGTAAGCAAGAACAACAGCACCGGCTACAACAACAACAACAAGCCACACAGCGCCAATGATTCAGTTCGTGACTCGAGACAGCGAGGAGCAGAAGTACCTTAATGCACGCGTGAATGCACCGGGAAGCTTTGTCGATACGGGAGATAATCCAAGCTCGCGATCATCCACGTTTATTCGTTGATGATTCGCTCTACCGGGAATTACGTTGAAAATACGAATGCGAGATAAATAATCGTAGATAGAACGAGAGGGTGGGAGAGAGAGGGAGTGAGAACGACAAGGGTTGGGGTACACTGAGTTTCCAGACATATATATATTGATATGGAGTTTATACACGCCTTTGTTATTGATCGTTAACAAAGTCATGTTCTCTGTGATCGAGTTCCTTGGATCACGATCAAACACTAATCCTGACGTAAACTCCGAAATAGCTGCTGATCGGCTTCTCGTACGAACTGAAACATGCACAAACCCCCTCCCTCCTTCCCGAATTTCACAACAGATCGATCAAGAATACGGATCATCGATCACGTCTCGTAATACGATGTTTTCTTTCGTAATTGGTAATTTCTCATTCATAGTAAGAAGAGGCAGGGGGATGATTTCACTTTTATCACCCTGGGGGTTGTTCAATTCCATCGGAGCGAGCATCACAGTTTTGTTGACGAATGAAAAATGTTTTCGACGCGTAACCGCGGTAGTCTTGTTTCGTGGTGGAAAATCTGCGGAAAGGATACCTGCTGACAGGCGTGGATATAGCGTCTTGCACGAAGGAAGATCACGCGTCTAGTTCGTGACATTGCGGAATCTTCCATGGTCTTCCTGTTGAGGAACAGGAGATGGAACGAAGGATACATACCAGGGCTATCAGCCTCGACGCAGATCCTCCATCATTTTTCATAATGCCTAGCAGCGAGGTAACCTCCCTATCAACTATCCTGCAGGGGGTCGATGGGTATGAATACACCTCTATCTCGCTCTCTCCCTCCCTCTCCATATATCTATGTATATGTGTAGGTATGCGTAGACAGAAAAGTGTGTAATACCTCGTCTCGATGGCTCACTGAAGTCTTTGTCATTGACATCGACAATACGTCGCGTTGATTGAATAGCCTCGAACGTCACGTCACTGATTTTCTCACCCCCCGTTGCCCCATCTTTTCTACTTTGCCCCTCGCTCCGGAACATTGAGATCGTTTTTTCTCCCATGCGTTTCTTTCAATCACGCTATTTAGGTCGGATCCTTCGAATCACGCAACATCCACCCTCCAGGCGTAATGGAGAAACCTCAAGGACATCGTGATTTGTTTTTTCATTGGTCCTAACGAGACCCCCCCCCCCCCCCCCGGCCTTCTTGGTGGTGGCTCTGGATAAAGAACATTTTGGCTACTTTTTTTTTCATCCTGAAACCATGTTGACGAAATACTAACGGGGATGATTTTTTTCCGTCCCTTGTGGTTTTTCTCCCCGTGAAACAACCCTTCGAGGTTTCCATGCGGGAAAACGCGGAATGCAATTCCCTTTGGTTAATTTATCTCGGACATAATTTTACTTCCGCAGCTTGTTTCTCTCGTACAGTATTGCATTTAACAAGGCGTACTGGGCACCGGTCGTATTGTACATAAACCGCAGCCACGAAATTCGACGTGTTTTGTTAAATAAGCCGCTCGTACCACGTTCTTATACCGTATTAACGTTCCATTTTTCGAAATAATGCCCTATGTCCATTTTAATTAAGGACGATATCATTAAATATGAAATTCGTGCAAAACTATTTGTATGATAAAATTACCCGTAATGAAAGTTTGTCTCAATACGATTTCAGTTTTTTTTTTTTTTTTTTGGAAAAGTTTCGAATATTCGCTAATTATCGTACGGGCAAATGAACCGTATAATTTTCTCTCTATTTTCAACCCCTCTCACTTGCACAACCCGGCTGCCCGATGGGTTAACGCATTGTTGCAAAAGCCGATAAAATTGTTCTCTGTTCGAGAAATATCGTTAACGAACTGATATTAATAATACTTGCAGAGAAAAATTCTGCTTTATTTTCAATGCGTTTAATTGCAAATTACGATGTTAAAGCAAATTCAATTAAATTTGATAATTCGTGCTTCAATGTGTTTTTACGATTTCTTTTTACGGGTGTGCGTGTACACTTCGATCGGGTTAGGTTGATTTTTTGCCGTAAGAGGCAATCATTTTATCGTGGAAATGAGAGAAGGATGGCCTCTCTCTCTCTCTCTCTCTCTGTTGCTCTCCAATCGTGCACCTGCTCTCGATTTTTAGTCTCCTTGCCGTGTGTAATAGAAAGAAGGGAGCAAACATTCCTGTTCCCTTTTTTTCAGAGCACGAGAGCATTCACCATCCGAATCTAACAGGAAAAGCCGAAAAGGAAGTTTTTCATTCGACCAGCACGAAACGTCCAATTTTTTTTCTCGCAAAAAATCATGGAGAAAAGAACGTTTTTTTTTTAAGAAAACGACGTAACAGACGAACAAAATTTAATATCGTCGGTCCGGAAAAAAAAATAAGTTGCTCTTTGCCTCTTTGATTCGAGAGTCGAGAATTTACCAATTTCAGCAAAAAATCAAATAGTTATAAGAAAAAAAAATACGTCAAAAATTTGTCTTTTCTCGATATTACCACGACGCGAATCGATTCTCCGGTAATATAAACGATGACCCTCAAAAGCAATCGAAGTATGTCGGTGGTTCCTCGATCGGCGGAGCGATGAAATGCGAAAAATGAAAAAAAAAACTAAAAAATAAAAATGTAAATGAAAAAAAGAATTTTGATGGCACACGAGATAAAAAAATGCTCGTTTCACGTCGTGCAGGAGCTTGATACGGAAAGAAATTATAACTATGACATAGCGTAGCGCGGATGAGAGCCGCGCTATTTCCATTCGAAAGACTCTTAATTGCCTCGGCTACATATCAGGTTCGTTACAGTGGTACCCTCTTAATTTGGCCCACGGGTTGTTCCCTCGTACTGCATGTGGACGGAAATAGACACACACACACACATATATTTATGTATTTATATATACTATTTGGATGCACATAGTTACATAATAAACGAGCGAAACTGTCGCGGGTCTGTTATGGAGCTCAGCTGAGGGAAGGGGAGAAAACGACCGCCCTCTCTCAAAGCGATGGTAATTATTTTGCGCATCGTTAAAATCAGCTTTCCACGTACCGGTGAATGTCCGCCGAGTTGTGCACAAGCAGAAATTTTAAAGGAAAATGGAGTAAAAATAAAGAAAAAAGAAGCTAGTAACCCGCCGGACTATTCGACTCGATTGATACATTAGGGATCCGCGAGGGGGCGCGTCGATCGTTTCGCTCGCACATCGTTCTTCCCGAGTGAGATTCAACGATTTCAACAGACCGGTTAACCACAGTTTGGTCGACCCAGGACATTTGAACCAGTGGTAATTTTCAGTATGTTTCGTGACATTTTTTTGTTTATCGTCGGTTAAAAAAAAACACGAAAGCCTGGGGAAAAACACGAAAGCCTGGGGAAAAAACACGAACCTCCCCGGCTTGACGAATAATTCAAGCGAACAAGAAAACACGTCGATTGTGTGTTTTATTACACAGTGTCGCGTGTGTACCAGCTGGTATTGTGTACAGTGAGTTCTTCTCGTTACAAAACGTTGCGAACGAAGAAAAATTGTCGTTTAATTTCGTGTACCGACATTTCGAGCCGAGAACCGACTGGACCAATGAAACCAAAATTCTACAAAAATGATGCACTCCGTGTTTGAAAATAGGGGTTGGAAAAAAAACCTTTTTGAATATCGATTGCACGCTCTCCATCGTCTCGTGTATAAAGCGACGATGTGTAGGAAGAGACTATAGAGGTCGAAAAAAAAAAGAAAGCGCGAACGCGATATTCGAGAAAGGCGTTATAAAACCACGTGTGACACAGAACGAACGATCCATTCTCCGGTATAAAATAAATATTCTCCCTCCGGGAATAGCCACAGGCTCCGGTTTTGTACCCTTACAGTATCATATCTATATATCGCAACGACTATGAGCGTAGGTCGAAGAATTCGATCGTGCGCGCCTGCGTGTGAGCGAGTGTCCTGTTAAAAACTTGCCCTTCTTCCGTAACACCTACGTACTGACTGAAATTTTTCCTATTTCCGGTTCGCGTATATGCCAAGGGAATCGACCAGCGTGGGCATTATTTATTGCTTTATCTTGGATTCGATATCAAATTATTTCAGTGCCAAAAGGGGAGAGAAAGAGAGAAATAGAGAGACACGAACTTTCTTCCATATACTCGCACGCTTATTTTTTACTCTCTCCCCTCTTCGTCTACCACTCGAGAGATTCGCCTCTCGTCCCAAAAAGCATCGCGATCGGTAAAAGTTTGAGGGTTTTCCTCGACTATGGGACTATATATAGATATTATATGATTCATATATAGGGACTAGTCTCCCTACTAAACTACAGGGCTCCCTATGCACATTTCGTTTTTTTATGACAAAGATCATCTCGCATCCGGTAAAAAGGGTATAAGGAACGTAGATGTACGGGGGAGGGAAGTGGAGGGGAGCAATATATTTTCGTAGAGCATCGTCCCCGCCACGGAAGAGGACAACTGGACGAATGCGTCATACAACCCGGGCGTCGGCTGACATTTCGGTAGGTGCGCCGGGTAATGCCAAGCTACTTTCCGCGAGAGATATGAGAAATGTCATGACAAATATACGATGACAAAATGGGGAAGGATACGAGGGAGACGATATGTGACGAGAATGATCCGAAGGGCCCGAAGGCGAAATGTCATTCTCACAAAAATCGTCCGGTCTTCGTTTTACAGGAAGCAATTCGCGGGTTAAATTGAATAAAAGTTCAACCAACTTCCCTCCGATGAGACAAAAATAACGGAAAATCGTATTTGAGTTCGTACGAGGACATTTATTCTCGACCTTAGGCGTGGAAATTATTACACCCCGAGATTTCCGGGTTTAATAATAATAATTATTATTATTATCATACTGGTAAAAACGTTACGAATCCTTGGAACATTTTCGAAGAGATTACGAAAACCTCGTTAAATCTGAGTTAATCAACGTCCCCCGACACTCGCGCGTTTTTGCAACTATCTCATCAAAAATTTGAAATAAACACGAAAAGGAAGTTTCATTTTTCTTTTTTCTCGTATGTAAAAAAAAAAGAAAAATTACCTTGAAATAACGACAAAAATCATGCCGATGCTTCAAAAATCAAGTAAATATTTCGATCGATCTCTACGGCTGTGGGAAAAATCGTGTAATCGGAAATGAGGGAGGAGTATCTGATTTTGATTGGTTTTTTGCGCGTGCATACGCGCTGTCGCACGGAAAAAATGGCACGCGACGAGAGTTTTCTTCTTTTATTCCCAGCTGTTATCGTTCCATTCTGTTTCCGTCACGCAATCGGGAGGGGGCGCACTTTTACACATACTCGCGTACACGATCGTACGTACGACATAGAAATATGTAGTCGGGCGCCGATGCTGTACCTTGTAATAGGCAGAAATAATAATATAGAGGTGGAAAGATCATTCCTTATATACCCAACAACGGCTGGACGTTCGAAGTTTTTCACACGGATATATATCTCTCCGCGCTCTTCTTCTTTTCCTTCTTTACGCCTTTTTCTCTTTCGTTTTTTTTTTTTCTTTCTTTTTCCCCCTCGCGTCCGGAGCTTTTCGCAGCGATGCCACGTACATAGCGAAAGACCACCCGCGTTCCTCTCTGCTTTTCTAGCGTGCCCTTTTTTTTCACCGACACGGAGACCGCGTGTATTGCAACGCGTTCAAAGAAAAATCGTCGGAACTGGCGCGCTGCTTTTCGCCGCTGGCGAAAAATCCTGACACGCGAACCCTCCGGAAGGGGCGGCAAAAATATCCGAAGATCCATACAGGAGAACGCGCGCACCCGAGAAAATCTCGAGAAACGAAAAATCCGTCGAGAGTCAAGATGAACGACGGGAAAAGCTCTCGGCGTCTTATCTCGTCGACCGTATCGATGCGACGAACACTTTTTTAATGTTCGTTTCTTCTTTTTCTTTTCGAAAATAAAAATTTTTTTCTCCAACGGCAAACGAGCGGGGAAAAAATTTGTTTACCTTGCGATCACCGCGATTCATTAACGAAGAGAGAAATCAAACTTTCCAACAATATGGAAATAATGATAATAATAAGGATGATATCGATCGAAGCCGTTCAACACGAACGCAAAACGAATCGAATTTCATTACGTTTCCGGGAAAACTTTCCTTCTGATACGAAAATTAACGTTGTCGAATTTAGTACGGTCGAACGAAAGCTCGAAATTAATTATGTAATCTAATACAAAGTGATGAAAACTTTCATGAATAATAAACACATATGCATATAAATATATGTATACACAGCTAGTGAAAAAGACGAGTAGACGTTTCGTTTCGCACAGTAAATTCAAAGGTTTGTACGATGCTCAAAATTATAATTCGCGTAGTCAACGAAAGTAACAAAAACTCCAAAAGTTACGCAAAGGGTGGGTTCGCTTGTAATCCTCTCGTGACCAACTCGTGCGTTCACGTATTCGGAATTGGTCTTGACGAGAGGAAAGTTCAAAGTAGTCTTTCCAACCGGTAAATTCTCGGACCGTCCTTCAAATACGATCTAATTAACTGCGCATTTTCGATAATAATGTCCTCGTCAATCTCGTAATCTCCTCCTTTCGATATATCCTCGTAATTCGTTTACAATAAACGTTCGATAAAAACGTCATTATCCAATATATCGAGTAAAACAAAATTGATTCCCATATCGTAAATTGTTGTACGACGCCATTGACTCTTTTACCCACTTCCATAGCTCGTAAAAACTTCGCACGAAAAGGCAATAAACAAAAATTCCACGAATCTGCAATAAGGTACTAGACTCCTCGCAGTGGGTAAAGACAAATCGATATACGTGTGGTCTCGCGTATGCCTTAACGTTCCAACGGTAAAAATTCGCTTTTTCGTTCGTTCCTTTTCTCTTTCCCGTACCTGTAGGTTGATGTTAACAGTGTTTTTGCATCGTCTGAAATTACTCCTGTATTATCGTACGTTCGCGGGTTAAAGTGTTTTTCGAGGAAAGAATTATTCTTACGGATACCACACGTATATATGTATCGTCCATTTGACCGGGTAGCGAGGATTTTTGTGTTCGCGAACGCCGATAATCTCGGAGCGATATGTGCAACGTGGTTGAAAAATACTGTCGAAACTTGGAACGATGCATGGTGAACATGAAAAAAAGGAGTAAATAAAATAAAACAGGAATAAAAAAAAATTATACGTCGACCTGCTGGTACAATTTTCCAGCTTTCGTCGTAAATTTGTCCGACACGTCCCTGGCGAGTGCTTGACGCGTACGCGGTTAATCGCTCGAACAACGTTCGAGCAACCAGAGAGAGAGAGAGAGAGAGTGTGAGAGAGAGAGGTGAAGAGTGAGAGAGAAAGCGCGCGTGAGAGAGAGAAAGAGCGAGGGAGGGATGGGGGTTAGGGTGTGGATCGGGATAAGCGAAATGGAATCCTCTCCCTCGTTTTTCGGGGAATATTTGCCGCTGGTTAAATACCGTCATGGTACGCAAGAGCGCACTGCCACATTTCGCCCGCGTCTACACTTGCAGCTCGCGCAACCCTTTTCTCCTCCTCCTCCTCCTCCTCCTCCTCCTCCTCCTCCCGCGCGCATTTCACCAATGAATTTTAATTTTATTTTTTTTTTTTCAAACTTCATCCCCTTCCCTCATTCTCCCTCGCCCTACTCCACCTTTTTTCGCATATTCAGTTTCGCACCGTTTGGCTCGTCGATCGTGTGCACGTCCGTTCATTCATCGGGTATATATGCGCTGACCGTCTGTTCGCTGGTGCGCCCATCAACGTGAAAACGGTCCGCACCATGAAATACATCGGGCGCGCCCGAAAACGTTCGAGCGAAAGTGATTTTCTACCCCCCCCCCCCTCCTCCCCCTCCTCATCCTCCTCCTCCTCTCGAACCGCTATGTTGACGACTATCGAAGGTACCGGTCGCAAATTCCTATCAAGTCACCACCCCCTACGTGTATTACCATATATGTACGCGTGTGCAGTTAACACACGCGATAACGTCCAATTAACTTCTCGCGAACCGGTTAAACGCGACTGGAACCGCCTGGACTCGTTATTTCAGGAACGAAAATACACAATCGCCATCGTTCGGTACGTTGGATACCTACATAAATCGTTCGAACCAGAACGGTAGCCTCGTTTGGTTTGAGATACGTTCAGGCTCGAGGCGAAGCCCCCGAGAGTAGCTAGTTTCGAATCGAAACTAGCCGGTGGGAACCGCTATCAACCCCGAGTATGCTTCGGAGAGGAAGAGAATAGGAGAAAGTCGAGTGAAGAGGAAAGAGTGAAGGACAGAGAGAAAGAGAGAGAGAGAGAGAGAAACGGAAACAGATGAAACGACGCATCGATTGGATTGGAGTCTTCGCGAGAGTTGGAAAAGAGCGGATATAACCGGTCGACCACTTTACTGACGTGGTCGATCTATATATATATATATATATATATACACAGATATATAGAACGAGTTTTTCATCCTGGAAACGAGAGTCGATGTACACCGGAAGTGGCAGTAGAAAGACTGGTCCTCCTCTCGCCTTTCCTTCATCCAGATGATACCCCAAGCCACATGTTATATCACATATATATATATATATATATATATATATATATATATATATATATATATATATGTACACACGATTCAACTGAAAGTGGCATCCGAAGACGTAAATGGCAAACGTTGCTAGCAACGTTGCATATCGGGTGTGGAGACGAGAGGATATATAGGAGAGGGATAAGAGAACTACGACGACGACGACGAGACGAGACGGGACGACGATGACGTTGGCCTACTTCCCTTCGGGCCAGCTTTTCCACCCCTTTTCTCTCACCGAAATTTCCACGATCCTTCCCTCGTCCCTACTACTCGTTTTCCTCGTCACTCTCTCTCTCTCTCTCTCTCTCTCTCTCTCTCTTTCTCTCCCTCTCTCAATTTATTTTTGCCACGAACGTCGACGATTTTTCTACTCTCTGCATATTTCTCTTTTATGCGATAATGCAGTTTCCTTTTATTATAATAGATTAAAAAATAGATATGGATCGTGGGTGGGAGAACCGAGTAAATTTTCTACCAGTTCTTTTTCTACGACGATTATTCATTCCCATCGTGGATCGAGACTTGCATTGAGTTTATCTGCCTTTGTTTCGACGTTTCCATTTTTTATACTTTCCTTTCATTCGGGAAACGATAAAAATATCAGGTATGCACTGATAAAGGGTGAATAGGAATAATGATGCATGAAGATCTATCGTGGTGTAGTGTTAAAAAACTTGAATTGATCTCTCTCTCTCTCTCTCTGCAAGATGACAATATTCAGAAGGAAAAATATGATGGGAACAATACAACGAGACTTCTTTCTCATTTCTTTGTTGCATGCGTCTCCCCGGTGATAACGTCTCGAGGGTATTTCGTGAGATAAAAAAACATACATCTGGTCAATAATCTAGAAACTAGCTCTCGATAACAATATGTTTGCTCTCGGGATTTCGAAGAACAATTTTAACGAGCGTTGAGGCAACGAGAATATGAGACAATAAGAATAGTTAGTGATAATCATTCTTCGGTGGCGAGCCTGTTTGTTGGACCTACCGATGATTTTTTGATCGAGAATTCCGATGACTATCTTCATTTCGCGCGCGTTATTTAAAATAAGATCTTGATCGAGCCAATTATCCAGACCGGATCAAAAACGCTTTATTGGAATCGACTCTGATCCAGCACATGATCTAGCCCAGATTTTGATCCTTTCAAGACAGTTTTCTTATATAAACTAGCGGTAAGTGGTACGTACGAGTACCAAACGATTCGAAAGAGTTAAACCGGATTAGGCAAGGCGCATCGATTCCTGATCCGACCATGATGCAATATCAAGTAGACTCGTTAATTTTCGACTGGGGAAGTCCCGTTTACTACGTAGATATACATATATATCGTTGCAAGTACCTATATCTCTTTCGTGGGGCAAAATAAGCTCTCATCTTCAAGATTCCAGAAACTCATTTCGTCAAGATGAAGATATAAACGAGTACAAGGTGAGGGAGGATACCACGATGGTATATATATATATAATTCCTAAACTGTGCGAATTCTGGAAGAGTCTGAGCAATTAACCTTATCGTGTTATTAATATCACGTGCTAGCTACTTCTAGTTGCCACAGAGGCAAGCTCAGTCCCCGAGCTTGCGTGGCTGCCGACTGCAACCTTTCTCTGTTTCTCTAATAACCCGAAAGGAAGAGAAAAATATTAATCACTGCAAAATTCCGTTAGAAGAGAGAGAGAGAGAGAGAGATTCGTGTCGCATTTTCTCATCTCGTCGTCCGTACCGGTGTTGAACCGCGAGGCATTTATCGTTTCGCGAGAGTGCTACGTTAGTTTTATCTAAATAACCCTCGAGCCTAAGGGAGGGCTGAGAGCTATTTAGATGCATTCCTCAACGTGAAGGAGAGCAACGAAGAGAACTAAAAGTAAGAACGACTCTCTCTCTCTCTCTCTCCTTCTCTCAAGACGCAATTCGAGCGAGATAAAATTTCAAACGGGAATGAAAAATTTACGTCCGTTCGTCCTCTGCCGTTTCTTGCGATTTACGTAACTGACACGATTCTCGTTCGCTTATCAAAATTATCATATTATAGTAACGCGGCCAACCTACTTTGATATACATCCTCGATTCTCGCTCTTGGCTCCACGGCTGAGAAAAACCAATGCCGGAAGGGTTTTTGTTCACGTCGGAATATAATAGAGGGGTGCTTGCCCTCTTCGTACCAGTGCGAGCGGAACGAGAGAGGGAGTGGGAGAGCACAAGAGAGAGAGAGAGAGAGAGAGAGAGAGAGAGAGAGAGAGAGAAGCGAACAAAAAGTGAACGTTAGATGGTCCCCGCGTAGGAATTATACTCGCTCTGTAGGGCTCTGCTGATCTTGCTCTTTTTTTTTATTATGCCCTCTTCCTTTATCTCTCAGTCTTATCTTCTCTTTGCGTTCGTGCGGTTTTCGAACCCCTCGCAGAGAGCTTTAAATATATTCATACTTTTTTTTTCGCAATGATATATGCAATACACGTATATGCATAGACATATAAATTGAAGAGAATTAAATCGATGCTCGAAGGAGATACGACAATTTTCATTCCTCGATAAATTTTATTAAAACAAGATAAAAAAATAAAAACAAAATATTCTTTTCAAATTTCGTATTTTTATTAAATTATTTTTATTCTTTTAAAACGTAAATTTTAATTGAATATTAATTCTCTAAAATTCTAATAACTGTCGTTTGATAAAAAGTCAAGATACGTATATAAAAAAAAGTCTCTCGCTTGTTCCTACCGATCCACTCTATCTTTTAACGTTTTCGAATTCTTTACATTTAAATCCTTGATAATCGCGTGAACTTTTCGTCCGAAGCTTCTGCGCGTGTTTCTTTTTTTTTCCCCCAATGAAATTTTATCTCAACACGGTGAGCTTTTCGGGCACCGGGGTTCGTGATACACACGGCTTTTCGACGAATTATCTTTCTCGTCGAGGGCAAAGAGCAACGGGGATGATGAAAGAAAGATCACGGAGCCACACAAATTCGTGTCTATATAGATATATATATATATATATATACGCCTATTTCCATCGGTGTATCCTTCTCTCGTTTGTGTCTTAGTCAGACATCGCTCTCGCCTTAGACGTGCTTCGTTACTTCCGGAAAGGGAATCCGTGGTATGGGAATAGAGGGTGGGAGAGAGATCCTTTGGTGGGTCGCATCGTGCGGTAGGAGCCGCAGCTACCACCGTCGTTCCAACCTCCTCCCTTCGTCTCCCTAACACGCTCTCTTTCTCTCACTGTCCTCGTCTCGCTCTCTACAAGATTCTCTACAAGACTATTCGCGATGACGACTAACGGTATCGCGAATAATTAATATTGCGGTCCGTTTGCATGAGTAATCACAGTACTACGGTTCAACCACCGCAACCCCGAGAACCGCAAGGTATATGCCCGAAGGTTCCCTTCTGTTCGTTTTCACTCTCTGTCTCTCTCCCTCTGTTCCCTTCTCTGTGCGACTCGCTTTGCTCTGTCCTGTTCTCTCTTCTTCTTCTTCTTCTTCTTCTTCTTCTTCTTCGTGATTCTCACTTCGTGTCTCTCAATTGCAGCGAGGAATAGAGAGAGAGAGAGAGGGAGAGAGAGGGAGAGAGAACACGAAACGAGCAACGACTCTTGGTAATGTCAGCCTCTGTACGAGACCCACTTGTCGAGATCTCCCTGGTGTACATCAATAGGAGAATAATCCGCGAAAGCATTTTCGACTCTGACGGATAAACATGCCCGCTTTCCTGAATCCTTTAAGATTCACCAAGTCGATTCTATCGAGAGAATTGGACGAAATCAAATTTGATCGAAATTCCGAATCGTTAAGATCGTTGATTCAACGAAAATTATTAACCCGATCGTAAGCAACGATTCGCTGATAAATAAAAATATTCAATTTTCCTGTATATAATAATAACAACAAAAGTGCAGACCGAAAATCGTACGTTTGAGCGAAATGATATTCTCGCAGTAGCGACTACCGGGTGTATAAAACAGTGTAGAACTTGCATTCCATTTCGTAATTGGTCCGATGTAAGATACGGTGTTATTACGGGGAGCGGGGGCAACGAAATATCCCAACAGAGACCGAGGTCAATTGCACGTCTTGTTATTTCGTTGTAGTCCAGAGAGAAAGCTCTTTCTCCTTGTCTCTCTCGCCCTCTGTTGCGTCGAATTCCCGAGCGAATACGCCAGCGGCGAGTAAGCGTTCACAGGGACGTGGAAAGGAGAGGGAATGTTTCCACGTGAAAGTGCACGTGGAATTATTCTACGCTCCGTGTGCGAGTGTATGAGAATAGTATAACCAGGGATTATTCCCGTGCGGTCTCCATCTCGGAGTGAATCCGGCACGTTGGGTATCGAGGAGACGTAGGAAAGTGAGAGAGGAGGAAAATAAGGTTCTCGGTGGAAGAGCTCACTATCTTTTTTAAGAACTATTTCTAAAAGCCCGCCACAGTACCGGAGAGACGCCAAAAAGCACGGATTATGAAACTTGCGAGTTTCTTGCCCCCCAGTAATATCGTCTATATAATTGTATATATATGTACAATACACTTCGCACACACACACATATATACAAATTCTGTATATAAAAACCACGTACGTATAACAAAATTTGAGAAGAAAATTTCACCGAGTCTCGAGTCTCGTGGCCAAGAAAATTAAGCATGCATTAGGAATAAAACGGAAAAATCACGTTGCGTGTGAATTTTACCGCAAGCTCTGCAGAAAAAAAAATACGATGCTATACATATATATATATATATATATATGTATATTTCTTAGTTTTCCCCCTTTTTCTGTCGTTAGTGAAATAAGTCGTTTGAGAATATCGAGCCTCTTGCAAGCGTGGGGAGGAGTGAGAGCGCGAGTGAGAGTTAACTTTAATAAAAATTATGAAAAGCTCGGGCGAAAAAGCTCGGAGGAGGTCTGAGATGATTTGGCAAGCAGGGCAAAGAGTAATAATAATTTGCAACAGCTACGCGCTCCTTGTTCGCGCACTCTGTCGATCTCCCTTCGACCAACGAAAAGAAAGTACCTAAAAAAAAAACTGACGCGACGAAACGGAGAGAGTGAGTCGAGGTTGAATTTAAGGCACCCTCCATTCAATTAGGTTTAGCGCGATAAAAAATACTCGACGAAGCGCCCCTGGCACAGTCAGTCGTATACACAGTCGCGTTGCCGCAGACGCGACTTAATAATATCGCGAGGTCTTTTCTACCAGTCAAGAATCGCTCATTGCTCTCCCTCGTTTCCCTATTTTCGTCGCCACCTCTCTCTCTCTCTCTCTCTCTCTCTCTCTCTCTCTCTCTCTCTCGCTCTCTCTCTCTCTCTCGCTCTCTCTCTCTCTCTCTCTCTCTCGCTCATCGTCAAAGTGAATAATTCCGTGTCTTTATTATGGAATGTTTCAATTTCTCATCTCTTGGAGTCTCGATAATACGAATAGTCCGTCGAAGATTTCTCTCTCTCTCCCTTCTCGTTATCCTTTAATTTCGCTCGAAGCTTTAAAAGTTAAAAAACAGGATTTATTTTAAAAAATTTTGAACACTAAAGAATGCATAAACTTGTTTCGTGCATTATTATGAAAAAATGTGAGATAGAAAATTCCGTAAACTCGAACGCGCCGATGCGAGATGCCGCGGAGGTATCAAGTGGAAAAGGCGCGTAACTGGTCAGACACTCTGGGACGCGTCGCACTCGTGAAGGCCACGAGGAGGTCGAGAGACGTAAGAACGACTCGTGGGCCATTGTTCTTTCGCCTCGATTAAAGCTCTCGCTCATTCGACCTTTCTCCCTCCCCTCCACCTTGCTCTCTGCTCTAACGTACGAGATATAGCTCGCTTAATGCTCCTCGCACGGTAGTCGAGAGATTTAAAGAATTTCAGCGAGGTAAAACAAAAAAAAAGAAAATTTACCCTTTTCAACGACGCTGGCGAAGAGCGTGAATCCGCGTGTTAATCCCGCTCGACCGGATGGAGAGAGGGAGAGACAGAGAGCGAGGAAAGCTCTATTCCTTGTTCTTTACCCACTGAGAGAAATCGAGTGCCGAGCCAGCTCGTTTTTGTAAATCAGCTCGACCTTTTCCTTCTTTTTTTTTACTTTCACCTCATCCATTCTTACATATTCTTTCTTTATACTGGAAACTGCCGGAATAACGTATGGATACACTTGTCTATACACACACACACACATATATATATATATATATATATATACATATCCATATATATGTACACGTAATATACGTGTATAGGAAATTTTATTTCCGCCTCAAGATAATCCTCGTCGGTTGTATTTTAATACATATATCGAAGCTATAAAACAATCGGGGTTTTATCAGAAGACTCGAGCGTGTCCAAACACCGAATAAAAGGAAAAAGAAGAAGAAAAAAAGCGGAGAGAGAAAGAGGCAACGGTTAGCAGATCGTGCCGGAGAAAGGAAGAAGGGCTCGGATTCTTCTTCCGGGGGATGGAGGGGGATGAGGGGTATTATAAGTCTTTCGTGGGCGAATGTGAGACAGAGAGAGAGAGAGAGAGAGAGAAGAAAAGGAGAGGAGGGATAGGGAAGTTCTCCCGCTCGAGGGATGAAAACTCGAACGAGAAACACGTCGACGCGCTCGGGTTGTGTAGCTCGCGCCCCGCACGGGGAGTGAAAAAGGGGAATGGTGTGCAAGCAGTCCCGACGTCTATTACGTCTGGCTCACGAACGACCGAACCCCCACCCCATCACCGTTGAGAATAAAAGCAGAGGGATGATGGCGAAAATCGTTGTGTGCACGGCAGAGGTAAAGACGAAGAGCTTATTCGAGGAGTATGCGAGAGGGAGGAGAGAAAGGCCCAGAGGCCACCCACCACCGCTTAACAAACTGCTGAACTACCCCTCTTTCTCTCTCTCTCTCGTACACATACACCCTCACTCTTACACGCGCCCTCTTTTTCTCGCCTTCACGCGAGATTTTATTCCAACCTAATCGAGTTCCAACGCCCCGCAAGAGATACTACACGACATGCCCTTTAATCTATTATTTTTCTGCTTCTTTCTGCCTCTCTTTCGTCGTAAATTTCATCTACTTTTCTTCTCCTATACCCAAACCCCACCATCCTAGTTTTCGAATGAAATCCTCGAACAAGAAGTGTATACACAGACTTTATGTAGATACACGTGTGTCGGTATATAAACATAATGGACATTCGAGTAATCGGGAAGGTATTAACAAACTTGTCGGATGCAATTTATCTGATTAAAAACTTTCTGATTACGAGCCAGATATATATATATATAAATATATACATGTATATATATAAAGTCTAAAAATATCCATTTCCGCTCTCTCCGAGCACGGCGTTTCTCCGCACTTTGTTTTGTAGACTTTCCGAAAAGCACTTTCGTATTGCCCATCGAGTTGTCTCATTTTCAAGACTTATTTTTCAGTAATTAATCATTGCAACTATCGGAAAAAAACTAATCGATTTTACGTTCGTTGAACGTTTGAAAACAAAAAAATTACGAGTAAAAAACAAATCGCAGTTCAAAGAGAAAGATTATAATCGACGAAGAGCGACTGTGGAAAATCGGTGAACTTTAATCGAATTTGGCATTTTAATATTCTGGTAATTGCGCAGAAAACGGAGCGACGATTTTGAAATAATAGCTCGTTCGAACGATTCACAGAAGAATATCCGGTTTGCTAATTATTTTTTGCAATTTACGTTTTTCAATCGAGTGCCCGAGTCGCGATGATTGTGCAATTCTGACAGCTATTACGGGTTACCCACTGTGACTTTTATTCAATAATTATCATTCCGTTAATTACCGTTCGAGTTTATAAATATTTTTCAAACTATTATTTTCATATTAATGGAATATCGATTTTAATCATTTGATAACGAAGAAAAAATGTATTCCTTCCACTAAGCTTCGTAAATAAAAATTGATAATTCGTTCTATTTTCAATCGTAGCGAAACTTTCTTCATTTTTTCTCTAATAAAAATAATTCTCGTACAGTCACAAATACGATTAATTAATCAAGGATGACTCACCTTATACGGTCCAAGATTTTCCACGATGCACGTAAAGATCGCTTCGCGACCGACCGATATCGTCAGGTTGTTCAGAGGTTCGCCAAACCTTGGCAAATCTAAAAAAAAAGAAAAAACAACAACAACAAAAATACATATATTAATATAAAATTCGAGCCGGACAATTATTCGAGTTCGTAAATATTAGCAGTTTGAAGAGTTTCAAAGTGTGTACCTATGTGTGTTAAGTCAACACACACTTTGAATCATAATGAAGGTAGCGTTTATTCATTGGTAACGTGTAAGAGTTCGGTGGGGTAAATGAAGAAGACGGGTGTGCCAAAGTTGAGTTGCACGCTCCGAGATACTTTGCTCGTATAACTCTCTTACGAAGCCGAGTGCGACGATGGCTGGAAGACGAGAGCACGAGTTTGGGTAAGGGGGTCAGACGAAGATTAAGCAAAGTCTTTCTAGCTCAACATATTTTACTGCATAAGACGAGCTTGGTAACACCAAATGTGTACGTTCATACTTTCAACGACGGAGGATTTAACGGGAGTGATGACATAATAGTAAAAATAAAAATAATAAACAAACAATAATAAAAATAATTCAATTATTAAGCGAATAAAAAGAAATTCAATCAAATCTAATAATAATTAAAATTAATATGATTATAAAAATTTAGAGATAATCTTCGTAGAAAGTCTTTTCGATTAAATGAATTGTCGCCGAGAATGTTTGCTCTCTCTCTCTCTCTCTCTCTCTCTCTCTCTCTCTCTCTCTCTCTCTCTCTCTCTCTCTCTCTCTCTCTCTCTCTCTCTCTCTCCCTCTCCCTCTCTCTCTCTCTTTCGTCCTCGTCGTCTCAACCGACGTAAATCCCACGCTCTCGAGACACACATACGCGGGTGTATGCGAACGTAATTCTGTCCACCGGGGGTCAATCCGATTAGCTGAACAAACGATTCAGCATCATCGAAACGATGGTGAAAGCGAGACAAGCACGAAGCTCTCGCGGTAGTGGTTGACGACGCACGATCTCCGAACGAAATACCTTGAAAAAGCGACGGAAATATCATGAATGCAAAGCCAGTGTGGGGAGGGGGTGAGGGAGTGGGATGGATTTTCGCACACGAACGAGGGTATTAATCCTCGATCGTGAGGTTGAACACATCCCTGAGAACTCGATAATCCGCACGTTCGCGAATGCTTTTAATTTTTAACGTCGTCGGTAGAACGAACTACCTTACAATTCTACGTCGATACAGCTCGAATTATTAGAATTAAATTCAACAAATGTTGCTTCAATATTGAGAAAATAAGCATTGTTCGATGATAGAGTCAATAATAACAAACGTGACGATATATAATTCAACATTTGAGAAAATATAATAAAACTCCCTCGATTTTTATGAATCGGCTCATTAGGTGTTCGATATAATGTTTTTCATCTGTCATACAAATGGTATTTCAGGTGGAAAAAGGAACAAATTTTTTTTCTAGATATATCGGAAGATAAAGTTTCGATGTTCGATCGTACGGTAGCTTCGTTCAGACTCGCTAGCGCACAAAGCTTTCGGACATATCAAAGAAACCCCTCGGGTGCTCTTCCAAGATTTCAAATATCTTCTTTGCGTGAATGCTCTCTCTCTCTCTTCTACTCGCTTCATAGATGTCTCTTTGGCCCTTCTCTTAAAAATCGACAGAAAAGTTTCGTCACGGGCCCGCGTTCCAGTTACTTCCAGCAGAGAACGTACGCAATAGTATGTATGTTATATATGTATATAGATGAGCATACATAGCGTCAAACCATTTTTCTCTATGTGCTATTAACTATATATATACCTGACAAAGAGATCATCTCTCTCTCTCTATAATATATATATATATATATATATTGAGAGAGAGAGAGAGAGAGAGAGAGAGAGAGAGAGAGAGAGAGAGAGAGGGAGTGATATGTATATAGGAGATGATCTCTTTGTCAGTCCATCGTAAATCGCTTTGTCGTAGAGTCGAGCCACTTTGTCTTTTACTACTACGTTTTTTCAACGCAAGTTCTCCTTTCTCTTTACGTTCCTGTCGAGCAAATGATTTAATCCGTTCGTCCCCTCTCCTTCGTGGCTCCATCTGTTTTTTCTCATCTTCTCTTTCTCTCGTTCTCTTCTCCCATGGGACGTTGAATTTCGTCATCATCCTCTTTTCTCTACCGTTCTTCGCTACCCGTCGTCGTCGTCGTCGTCGTCGTCGTCGTTGTCGTCATCGTAGTCGTCGGACCAACGGTGCACTTGAAAACCTGATATTCTCTCGGCGTCGTGTCCCGTTCGAAATCGAGAGAAATTGTATGCGAGGGAAACGGATAAAAGGAGAGGGAAGGAGAGAGAGGAAGAGAGAGACTAGGAGCTTTCGACTGCCTGTCTTCCTGTCTGTCTGTCTGCCTGGCTGCCTGCCTGCATTTTCATCCCTTTCTGGAAAACGCTTGCACGGACGATAAGCCCAGAAGTGAAAGGCCTGTGTATAGCTCTCTCTCTCTCTCTCTCTCTCTCTCTCTCTCTCTCTTTCTCGCTCTTTCGTTCTCTTCTAGCTTATCTATATGTCCCTCGCTGAAAGAGAGAACGACTGTATCATAGTATAAACGAAAACGAGAGAAAGTGAGAGAAGGAGAGAGAACACGAATGACAAAACGAATTTTGCAAACCAGCTCACGTTCTGGTATTATACCGATTTAGACGGAAAAGCTTGGTTCACAATGAAGATGCTTTCTCCGCCGCTGCATAAGAAGCTAATATCGATTATCGATTCTCTTGTATCGCTATCATAATGATAAAAAATATCGAGTAATCAATTTTTTCAACGACCACAATTTAACATTAAAAAGCATCACCCTAGAAAAAGAAACGTAGTATCGTTAATTTTCTTTCAATTATAAAAAAAACGAAAATGTATTTAAGGGTGAAAAATCGATCAAACTCGATAAATATCACAGGTACGCTTAACAGCTGATTGATAACGATCATTATCCGAAATGACAACTCCATCAGCCCTTCAAAGGGTTGAGAGCGCGACACGTACGATCGATCTCTATAAAAAAGGGATGAATGGAACTTTTTTACGACCCCTAGGAGAGCAAGAGGGGAAAAAAAAGAAAAAAGAAACAACCTCCGCGCTCGAGATGATTCCTCGTACACGCGAGAGATTTCACGAGTATGCGAGAAGCGAAACGCGATATGACAGTTTCCGACGTATCGGTATATGATAGACGTTGAGGGGGGTCGAAGGAGGGACTCGGGAATGAGAGGGTGCCCGAACGCATCGAAGGCTCTCTAGAAAGGCCAATATCGAGTGATCAATCCTCGGGGAGTGTCACCTCGCGGGCCACCCTCTTCTCTTCCCATACACGCGAGAAGCTCTCCTTCTCGCCGCCTTTTCTTCACAGCCGATCGTCGCGCACCTGCGAACTTTTACGCCATTTTCTCTCACCGATCCGTATACACCCTTACCATCGATACAGGAACCCACGCGATACACAATCTATCACCTATCTCGCGACCTTCTTTCCCCCTTCTCCCGTATCGCTTTTCTCGCCTCGGCCGCTTCGCGAAAGCTCCTTGAACGCTTTACGCTCGGGTACAGTATTCGTGGTCTCTCCAGTATAGCGACTATCATCCCCTTCGAAAAGGGTGTTCGGTATGTTCTTTTTTTTTCATTTTCATAGTGAAAATTGTCCGAGTCTCGAGCCATTAGCAACGAGCAATCTTCCGATCGAGGGCTCATCTTTCATTCTCATCTTTCAACCTGCCAATTCTCTGATTATTTTTCCAACGTGAAGCCCAATTATTTTGGGGGATGGAACAATTTTGTTTTCTTTCATTTCCTTACGTTCCATAATGTCTTCGCGAACTTGTCCAACTCTCCCAACGATGAACTCGGTGAGAATCGTAACGAGGGTCGATAAACCCGTTCGAGACGCGATGGAATCAGAGCAAATGTCACTCGTCCAATTATTGTGACGAAACTTATCTAAGAACTGTGCAATCGACTGACACAACGCGAATCCCTTCCGATTCGAGATTAAAACACGACGTTAATGACATGACGTACCTACATATCTGATGAAGAAGATTTTGCTGATTAACGGGCATTAAGGGTTGTCAGTCACTCCAATAATATTCCGGCCGGGTCACCGATGCCAATGGGATTGCAAAAACGCCAGATAGTGTCTAGATGAGAACGAGTATTAGCTTTAAACGGATTAATTAGCGAGCGCATCAAAGCCTCGACGCGCAAACGAACGACGCGCGTAGTAATTCCATTAACGGTAAAGAAGTCTGGAGATTATCGTACGTTGCTTGAACGAGTTCTTTATTTAAAGGACGACTTGCTCCGGATCAAAGTTGAAACGTTCTCATGTCCCTAGGTTGCATATCTCGCGACCTTATCCAGAATCCTTTCAGCACTCGTGCGCGTACAGACAATTTTTCCTCTACGTATTTAATTATGCCAAAGATTGTAGAATCTGAAAATCTGAAGGTCTGCATTTGCGTGAAAATAATTTTTCGAAGCTTTGCCTCTAGACTTGACCTCCGACGTTCTAGGGGTCGTACAAGGTTGAAGTACGTGGGCCAACGGTAGCTCGACATCACGATATGGGTGACTGAGGTGTCACGGTGTCGAGGGAGATACTATAATTCGATTAATTAATTAACACCCATCCCGCGTCCGCTCGCCATGAACCAGGAAACACACTTAATTAATCAAAACACATACGCGGGGGATAGAACGGACTCGCAGATGTCAGTCTTTCTCGGACGTTGTGATAAAGCGAATCATTTATACGCGCACGCCCGTATAAATCTACGCTTTATCGCGCCAGGTGGTGAGTTTACTCTTCGGACAATTTCAAAGAAAAAAAAACACACCCCCTCTCGGACGATAGCGAAGAAGGTCCGAATAACGACGAAAGCGGAAATGGATGGGAGATGAAACTAAATCCGCGGGAAAGAGGGAGATATTATCCCTTAAACTGGAGGCGGACACGAAAGCTTTCGACTCGAGTCACGGTCACGTGAGATCTTTCGGAGGATTCGTCGTGCGTCCGACCAGCGATTCGACCCTTCTGATTTGTGACAACGATGGCGACAAGAGCGAGAGGGTGAGAGTTGAAAGAGGACGAGGAAGAGAGAGAGAGAGAGAGAGAGAGGGCGATAGACCGTGTCGAGAGGTATTAGTGGTTGGACGACGACGAAATTGATGAGGTGAGCGACGAGGCGACGACAACTGGAAATGCGTGCAGGCTAACGATATAGAGGGCGCCTGGTATGGCGGTTACGGTTAACGCCAGACTCGGTATCTGTAATAGAGGACGAGATTGGAGGATAGTTGAATATCAGCTACTTGTGTGAAAGCAACGGTATAATGTCGTTTGGGGAATCTATACCTCTGACCAAATTAATCAGCGTATGTACTCGAGGCTATTCCCCGCAATATATATATATATAAATATAGGTATATATATAATATATATATATATTCCACGGTAAGAGCCTCTCGTGAACTGCGTAAGGCTCGGTGCAACGTTGACTCCGCCGACGAGAGTCTCTTCGTCCCTTTGACGAGAAGTGGACAAAAGGGACTCGACAACTTGGTCAATCGCAAGCTCTCATTGTACAGATTCTCCGCAGCCATTGATAAGGGACTGTGCGTTTCTCCGATTCGAGTGGGAGAGTTCAATTGGTACTGGTAAATTGGCGATCGCAGCGCCCCTTGGTGCGGCGAATAAGTACTAAACGAACATGAGAATTAGAACCTTTCTATTTTAAGGTCTCCTGCTTTGTAAATTATTGGATTTATAGTGTTTTTCATTCGAGTTGCTCGTAGTTTGTAAAACAATGTATTTTGTACGATTAATGGAAATGCAGTATTAGTTATAATTGATATAGCTTTCGCGAGACGAACGAACGTTATTCGTCACGTGACGAGTTGCCAGCCAATGTTCCATAGCGTCCGGGTAGATGGCGCGACTGGAACATTAGACGATCGAGACCGAGAACAATTCGCTTCTACCGATAACTCCGTTGCTCTCGGGCTGAATTCAGACCCATCTCGGATCCTCGTGCCGACTTCCTTTAATAGCCGAAAGCTTTGATCTGATAACGATCAAATCTATCCCCGTGCTTTCCTCGTACGATCTATGCGGCTCTTCGAGTATTACGTTTCTGCATTCTCGTCGTCCCTCGTCGTCGGTCCTCGCTAATCGTATTTCCCTCCTGAAGTCATCGTCGCCGATGCGAGAAAGGGAGACAGAGAGAGAGAGAGAGAGAGAGAGAGAGAGAGAGAGAGAGAGAGAGAGAGAGTGAGTGAGAGAGAGAGCGGGACAGTGAAGTGTCTTCGGGCTTGAGACGAGCACTTGGAACTACGACACGAAGTCCCAATATTGATGGCTGGCAAAGATGCGGCAGCTTTCGATATGAAACATGGGTATACGTTCTATTATAGGAGCTCTATGTATATGGATCTACGGGGGCTGACTAAAGTGGCTACGATATTGACTTTGTTTCGAAGTGAACAGATTCGCGCGCTTTCGCTATATTTGATATAACTGCTATGTTTTTCTTTTCTTTCTTCTCTTATCTATATATATATATGTGTGACACAATCTACTATATATACATTGGTACAACGCTGTACAAACTGTTATTGGAAGTTCCTTCGAGGGTTGGAGATTCGCTCGATTCTCGACCTGCGACGGCATCTCGAACAGAACACGTTCGGTGAACCGTGATGCAGATTACGATTGCCAATAAGACGAGAGAGAGCGAAAGAGAGAGAGAGAGAGAGAGAGACAGAGAGAGAGAGAGAGAGAGAGAGAGAGAGAGAGAGAGAGAGAGAGAGAGAAGGAGAGAGAGAGTGAGAGAAATCGAAGCAAAAGAGAAAAGGAGAGAGAACAACTGAATCCTCCTTTTCCAATTCTCGTTTCAAAATTTCGTTAATAATCGTTAAGGCTTCTTCTCTTCCATGACTTGCTCATACCGCGCGCATATAAGCCACCGAACATACTCGCACGTATGAAATTACATTAAGAATCACGTCGACGTTTTCTTTAACCACGTAATGAACAAAGTGTTCGGTGTCCATTGCACGAATGGTTAATCTTCACGAACGTCATTAACGTTAATTAATATCGCCTCCGTGCCGATCGATAATCTCCGAGCATCGAGAGCCATCGATAAAATTACATCTATTATTGAGCAAACGTGCTTTTCAACTTTTCCGGTGTAACGATAACGATAATATTTTTTTATTATATCTATAATACTCATATTAATATAACAATATCATAATATATTATATTATATTATATTATATTATATTATATTATATTATATTATATTATATTATATTATATTATATTATATTATATTGTATTATATTATATTATTATATTATATTATATTATATTATATTATATTATATTATATTATATTATATTATATTATATTATATTATATTATATTATATTATATTATATTATATTATATTATATTATATTATATTATATTATATTATATTATATTATATTATATTATATTATATTATATTATATTATATTATATTATATTATATTATATTATATTATATTATATTATATTATATTATATTATATTATATTATATTATATTATATTATATTATATTATATTATATTATATTATATTATATTATATTATATTATATTATATTATATTATATTATATTATATTATATTATATTATATTATATTATATTATATTATATTATATTATATTATATTATATTATATTATATTATATTATATTATATTATATTATATTATATTATATTATTATATATTATATTATGTTATGTAACATTATATTATATTGTATATTATAATAATATATATATGGGTGTGTGTGTGTGTGTGTGTCTGTGTGTTATTATTATATATTATATTATGTTATGTAACATTATATTATATTGTATATTATAATAATATATATATGGGTGTGTGTGTGTGTGTCTGTGTGCGAATAGTTGTCGGTACGATATCGAACGATAAGATCGCGATATCCCTCGGCGCCGCGAATCCTCGACGAGGTAGGTACTTTCTAAATAGATTCTTTTTAAGTGGCAATTCGAGCTTTTCCACGATATCACCACCGAGTCAAGAGAGTAAGTGGGGTAGGTGGGTATATGGGACGAAGCGTACACGCTCTCGTCTTCGCATTCAACGGTTATATTCCATCGCGTGACACTATCAACGGCGCATCACTGAGAAAGAGAGGGCTCTGACGCGCCAAAGGTATATCAACGTCGTCACTTCGTTCGGTATATTGTTCTCTCACGTGGGATCCGTGCGATGGACGGGAGCAAGAGAGAACGAGAAAGAGAGAGAATGAGAAATCGAGTATGTGTGTGGCTGTGTGTGTGTGTGTGTGTGTGCGAGAGGGACCGTTATGCGGACGCGATCCTACCGGGCTTCCACGGGCCTAATTAACATCGGAACGGCCACGATGGGAAAGCGTATCATATACATATACGCCAAGGGTAGGAGGTGGTTCTCGCATAAACGAGGGAAACACCGGCGCAACCCTCACTCTCCAATGTTGCTTACTAATATAAATGTATATCTATATATATATAACAAGTAAGAGTATACATGTGCCAAGGAGAGCAGAAATGGTATGGTGGTGCGTTTTCGCAGTAGCTCTCACTGGCTATAAATCCGACACGTGGATAAGCCCTTATCGTGGCCCTTTCTTCTCTCGTGGCTAACCGCACTGGATTCTACCCCTTGCCTTCATATACGTTTTTATGTATATATATATTATAAAGGGAGAGAGGAAGAAAGGGAGAGAGAGAGAGAGAGAGAGAGGGAGATATTTGTATATTAGCGCGCACCAGCGTTTACCTCCGCTTCGTGGACAGTGGATGTTAATATACACATAAATATAGATAAAGACCGTAAAGCTTCCATCGTGGTCTCGGTTGTTGATCACTGAGCGTTAAAAAAGAAATGAGAAAAAAAAAGTAACACAGCGTAAAAAGCTCTCACGAACCTCGATCCTTCTCGTTCGTCGGACGAATAAAAACAGCAACTCTCCGAAATGTACATAAAATATAAGATTTTTTCACCAATAATCTCCGGCGCAACCGTCAACTTTCCGCGTCATCGAGGCTCGTTACTTATTGATATTGACAACCGAGGACATCTGTCTACTTCTCTCCTCGTGTTTACGGTATCATAAATATATTTATATATTTGCTTGGGCACAATTTTCGAGCCGTGGATATAGACGGATAGACGTCGGGTCTAATCCAACGGGGACCAACTTCAAGATATGAGTTTTGTGCCCGATACGCCATTTCTGTCGACGAGCCGAATCAATGATTCAAGGTTCTCTCTCTCTCTCTCTCTCTCTCTCTCTCTCTCTCTCTCTCTCTCTCTCTCTCTCTCTCTCTCTCTCTTGATCTCCGATGCGACGCGCTTTATATCCACGAAGGTGATTTCAAAGGGCCAACGGTGGATGAACATTCTCGAAAATTCGAACGCAACGACGGGAACGAAGAGATGCGATTGAAGTGAAAATTATTAAATTATCTCGTAATAAATCGTGCAGTACCATTTAAATATTAAGGGACTATCGTTTTTCAAAGCTGAGCAGCGTAACCTTTGCGACACAACAGTTTTAGTTGCTAAAAAATTAATAGTAGGATTTCGTATCGAAATCCCGCAGCTGTCGTATTGGAGCAAATTTATTTAAATGTAACTCGATAAAGAGACTCGTCTCTCGCTCTATCTCGCTCCGTCTATCGATTTCGATCTCTCGACTCCACCCCTCGCCTCGCTCGTCCTTTTTTCCATTCGGTATGTATAATTTTTGCCACTTCATGCAAATACGAAAAACGTGTCCACGTATTTCACGCTGCCCGATCAGATGAGCGAGAGGCGCGTTTATGGCTCTCAGCACGCTCTCTGTTTGACAGAAACATGCATTGAGAACGCGACCGGTTACATCCGCTACTGCGTTGTCATATCGCGAATGGAAAAACAACGAAATGAATAATAACTTTGCCAAAATAAATGTTATTCACATTTTTCAATTTTCCTTTCACGAATCTTTCCTTATTTCTCAAATATTCAAATTAAGATTACAAACACCAAAAACATAGGAAATAAATTTTAATCGCTGTCGAATGGTGAAAAAAAATTAATTCTCATTTATCAGTTTTTATAAAAAAAAAATCGATGAATCGATGACATAACGATCGATACCGAGTTTGTTCTTCAGTACGAAACGTTATAAATCTGTAAGAATGAAAAAAATCAAGTTAACGTGACGCGGAAGATAGTAAGGCGGTGTGAAAGAAAGAGAGAAAATCGAGCTTTTTCTAACACGTCCGCGGGAGCGATTTTCCGTTTCGATTGATGCTCCAATTTCACGCCGAGAATCGGCGAGACTTCCAATCTCTGTATAACGTGATGTTCTTTCTTATACACACACACACATATATATATGTATATATATATATATATATATATATATATATATAGATGTCAAGTATACCAATTGACTGTATGAGAGCGAGAGAGAGAGAGAGAAAGAGAGAGACAGAGAGAGACAGAGAGAGACAGAGAGAGAAAGAGAGAGAGAGAGAGAAAGAGAGAGAGAGGAAAGAGAGAGAGAGAGAGAGAGAGAGCATGGAGAATCCTCCGACACACAACTAAACGTTCAAGACCCGACCCGCGCTTTCCTCGTGGCCCGTTCGGGATTGACCCATCATGATTGCCTCCCCCTCCTCCCTCTCTCACCTTAAATTGTTCGGCGAAACGAATTAACGTACCACACGCAATGCACTTTAACTTATTCCACGTCGGCGCGTATCTGAGCCGGTGGAATCGGCAAGCGGAGTGAGAAACCGATGTAAAATATGTGCCCGTGGCATGAACGATACAACGAAGCTTTTGCTTTTGAGCCAAGAAGCAATGAGCGCGAAGGAACGGCTCTCGAATGTTGTTTTACACGACGCGCGTACGAGTCTACGAGCATCGTTGCTCGCGATGAAAACGTCCCACGATTTATCTAACGAGAGTTAACGATTTTGCTCTACGATTTTTATTCCAATAGCTCGCGCCTGGGACGTAAACAAACCCGTTTGGCCCATCTCATATTCCACGAGTCAGACACGTGATAATCAATTTTGGCCCGAATATTTGACCACGTGCGTCGCACGTGGTTGTAGGGCAAAGGGTTAATAAACCCAGAAGTACAGGTCCTCTTAATTCACCCCGATAAATCATTCTTCATTGTCCAAAAATAACAAAAAACCTGATATTTCAATAGGTATCCACGTGGAATGAAGATTTTTGCGAAATATGGAGAGCATTTTTCTAAAGGCGTTGATATTTCGATTAGATATATTTCACGATGTAATTCGACGTGGAAAAGCTAATCATGACTCGTTTGGCCCATGCGATGTTCCACGAGTCAGGCACGTGATAATGAACTTTGCCCCGATACGAATATTTGACCAAGTGCATCGCAGGTGATGGTAGGGCAAAGGGTTAATAAACCCAGCGGTACGCGTTCTCTTAATCCAATCCCATAAATCATTCTTCCTGGTCGAAAAATGACAAAAATCTTGAAATCTCAATAGGGTCAACGCGGAATGAAGATTTTTGCGACATATCGAGAGCAATTTTCTAAAAGCGTCGATATTTCGATGAGATATATTTCGCGGTGTAATTCAACGTGGAAAAGCTAATCGTGACTCGTTTGGCCCATCTCATATTCCACGAGTCAGTCACGTGATAATCAATTTTGGCTCGAATATTTGACCACATGCGTCGCACGTGGTTATAGGGCAAAGGATTAATAAACCGAGCAGTACGCGTTCTCTTAATCCAATCCCATAAATCATTCTTCATCGTCGAAAAATAACAAAAATTCTGAAATCTCAATAGGGTCAACGCGGAATGAAGATTTTTGCGACATATCGAGAGCAATTTTCTAAAAGCGTCGATATTTCGATGAGATATATTTCGCGGTGTAATTCGACGTGGAAACGCTGATCGTGACGAGCCGACGGACGGGGTAAGCGTCGACGCGACTTTTACGATTTACGGGCGATACACTCGCTATAACGTGTAACGGTCTAACCGTTACACACACATATATACATGTTTATATATCTATATGAGCCGAAGGGTTGTACGCGATATCAGCTATCGTAAAATTGGCAGGCGGGTCGAACGTGAAGGCAGAATCGCGCCAAACCAGCGTCACCGACGTGCGCATGACGGAAGCGGCGAGTACGAGAGGCAGGCCGTGTGCAAGAGCGCGCGATGCCGTAAACAATCGAAATCCGATACGCGCTCGAATTCACACCAAGCTCATTCTCGCTCGAACTCACGTGGGCGCACGGACACATACCGCACTCTGTCTCTCTGTCTGTCCGTCTCTCTCCCTCTCTCTGTCTCGCTCTTGCGAGTTCGCACTACACTGCGATTGAAATATTTCCATGCTAATTTTTTTCATTCGTTTATCATTTCTTTTTTTATTCACGTTTATCATCCCCCTCTCGAAACTCACCCTGTGGTAGAACGACACTTGATTCATGTACGCGAGTCGTGAGAGGGAGAAAGAGGGAAAGAGAATCGCCCGTACAGTCGATATCACCGACACAAGGGTGGAAAGGAATCGACGGTTCGGTCTCGTAGTTCCTCTGGAAAATTGAATTTTTCCGACGCGCATAAAGTCCTCCGCTCGGCATCTAATAGACTCGAATCTCGCGTTTATGTATTTTCGACGTTTGTAGCGTTACACGTCGCCATGAGGTTTTACAACGGGACGGAGATTATACGTAACGGGCAAAAGGCTTCGCTCGATGAACACGAGCTCGTGGGACATTTCGTTTAAATTAAATTCATCGTGCGTCTCCGTTAACATAATCACATATCCCGGGTATAAACCCCTCTTTTTTGTTCTCGTATCTCACTCGCTGGGACAAAGAGAACCAGCGAACGAGTGGAAGGAGAGGGGGTTGAAACATTCCCAGTGCGTGATGCAATCCCCTCCTTCCTACAATATTATACACATTTCACCAGTTTTTTTTCAAACCTCTTCTCACCACCGTGTTCGCAATGTCCGGGTCAACCCCTCTCTAGGATTCTTTCCTAGCTCCTTTTTTTTTGCATCCCTACAGTTCGTCCATTTCCCACTTTGGCGCCACGTGCAGGTTCGTTACTCTCGTATATAAAGTATATCTTTGCATTACTGAAAAAAAAACGGTAACGGGGTAACCTTACTCCCCCCTCCTCTCTCACAGACACACATACACATCCCTCCTGTCCCAACCCTCACCTCACTAAGGACGATTACGGCGCATTTTTAATTAAAAAATTCTATTAATTCGCCCCCCAACCTTCCCCCCGCGGGGGCTTTTGGTTGCAGCGAGGCTTGGGTGCACGAGCGAGTAAACGAGGGAGGGTAGTTATACGAGCAACCGTTCTCTCGGCACACCGCGCTCGCGAGAGGGTACCAGAACAAACGGGAGAAAAGACGAGCGCAGGTGGTGGTCCGAGGCACGAACCACCATCGCCTTATATACAGGTAATCTCCTCATTGCCGCGTGCTCGCACCAGCCACCTTCTCCTTCTGCTCCCAGGGGCTGTATTATAAAGGGTAGTTTTTAAGACTACCCCGGGTGGAGTGTAGCGCGTACTGTAGTCGTCCCCTTGGCCGATTCCATCCCCGACAAAAGCAGCTCCGTCGCTCGCGGCTGCCTGGAGGAACGTGAAGCAAAAAAAGAAGAGAGAGAGAGAGAGAGAGAGAGAAGCACGAACAGTGTACGAACGGAGAAGCCTACCGGAGGGGTAGAAAGCAAAAAAATAATGGAGATAATTGCAACTAAAGCGAGAGAACGGGAGGTTTAAACGCGGAGGTTGCGACGATGAGGGAGAAAGAGAATAAACGCCGAAGTGGTGGGAGGAAAGAATTGTAAGGACGAAGGAGGGTTGTAATGGCTGGGTAAAAAACCGGTGTGTTCTTACTGCTTCAGGGCTGTGGAAGAAGAGGGAAAAAAATATAAAAAAAAGGAGCGAGGAGAGAAAATGGCGGTTGTACAGGTGTCGCGAAAGGGGAGGGGGGAAGCGTGAGAGTTGGAACTCGCTGGTACTACGGGCTCGTGCCTTCGGGCGTTATCCTCTCTTTTCTGGTACTCCCCCCTCCCATCCACCTCCCTCACTCCACCCTGCCTCCCTACCACTACCTCCCTCTCTCTCACTCTCCAACGTTCTCGTCTTTCCTCATCCACTCATCCTCATTTAGTCTCACTCCTCGTGAAGTTCCCAACGAACCCCCTGCTGCACATTGCTCTAATGAATACTAATTTTCAATTTGAACGCTCTCTCAAACTCTGGCCGGGCTATATTACTCGCGTTACGTATGCATATACATCAGCCTGTCGCGAGCTAATACGGCGATATGTGAGGATATTCGCGTGCGAGTGGATGGAGTAAGAAACTGGGACACGTGACGGATGGAAAATATTTTCAACCGACGTAATCCCAACCGTTGTCAAAATGATGCAGTAACGAGACGAGTTGTTCGTCGAGTCGTAAGAGCCTCGAGCGACGCTCGCGCGTTTATTAAAACGCCTAATATAAATTCCTTCGTCGTTTACGTTTTTCCCACTTTATTTCTACATTAATTTGTCTAAATTATGAAATTGAGTCGATACGTGAGATCGTTAGAGTCGACAAAAGGTTATCCGGAAAATTATGACTTAGCAGAAACCGTACGTCTGCGTCGATCCCGTAGAAAATGCATTTTTTTTGAAAAAAAAGGGTGAAAAAGAGGAGTTTGAGAAAATTGGGTTAATTCGATATTTATCTTGGAATTTATAGCTTCTCGTGCTCGATAAGTAGCGTTACGAGAAGGATCGTTCCGTCTCGTTAATTCGAACGTATATGACTTCGTTACTTTTTCATCGAGAGGTTAATTGAGAAAGAATAATGAGAGGGATTAAATAATGACGCGAGTAGTCACGAGTGAAACATCCAATTCGTCGTCGAGTCCTTCATCTCGACAAAGTGAACAAGTAATATAGAGGGCGGGGTTGCGCATTGTACCACGCAAGCCAGACGATAATTTTCTTCGAAAGAAGCCACGGAAGATGCGATTGCCATTGTGGTTCGCTACTTGTCAGAGGGGTGTGGGACGGGAATCCTCCGGAATAGGATCTCGTCGGGAGCTCTTGAAAGAGAAAAGGATTCTCTCGGATGGGCTAATCCCGCAGGGAACTGTATACGCTATTTTCCCGGAGTTTCCATTCGAGGCGGCGCACGCGCGAGCGCGGGCACCATTCGAAATTCCGGAAAAAGGATTATGGACTCTTCGCGTTCGCGTAATTTATCTTCTCCTTTCTCCGTTTCGCGGATAAAGCCATCCGAGCAAAAAATATTAATCGAACTGTCTGACGTTTCGGGTCGGATCAGATATCGATAACGCGTGCCTGATCCTAACTAAATTTAACCTTTTTTTCAATCACTGTAAGTAAATCAAAGTAGGTCGAATGGAAATTGAGTTATGGTAATTTGGAAATCGAGTCCTGATCCGGCTTTAATCAGGACCAGATCGGATATCGGAGCAGGTCCTGGCCTGGGTACGTTTCAGCTGAGGCACGTCTCAGCCTGATCAAATTTCTACCCAGCGAAGGGAGAAGAATGAGAGAAATCGATGTTTTCCGAGGGAGAGGAATAATATCGACAAATTGATTGGATAAGTCGCTTCACGGATGGGTGAAAAGAATGAAGGAAAGAACAAAAAGGATCTCTGGATATCGCGTGTCCGTACGTTCGTATCAATCAGTTTTTCTTCTCTCCTTTTATTTCTTCATGGAACGAATATTCCATCAGTTTGATCGATGAGGACGCATCTGCGACGAACGTTCTAATTAACCAAAAATGTCGTGTCATATCGACATTGGTGACGTGAGTCGAAGATATTTTTTTCTTGTTTTTTATCCACTCGTTTCCCGATAGTAGTGCGAATAATCGCCACGATTTTCGAATTTACGCGTAATTTTCCTCTCAATGGATATTTACCCGTTTCGTCTCTCTCATCTCTTTCCCCCTCTCTCTCTCTCTCTCCCTCTTTCACTACCCTGCAGTGCAACACTTCGTGCAACTATAGAACTCGGTACTTTACGACGAATTAAACTTTGTCAGAGAGCAAAACCCAAGTTCGTAGGAACTCGTCGACGGAAGGACCCCAGCCCAAGAGTGGAGAATGACAATCCGATTTCTCGCACATCGGAGGAGCCACGACTCCTAGTGCGGGGGCGCGGATACGAGAAAACTGGAACTGTATACACGCGTTCGAAACTTCTGATCGCTGTCTCGCCGCGAACGAATCACTGACTTTGAACCGGTTCGATTCAACGGGACACGAACTTTGTTAATAATTATTTAGTATCGTACGATAAAAGACGCGTCGGTCGTACACAATCGAAATTGCGAATCGAACTTTATCCAGTTTCGATCGAAAGGACGTACCTACCTAAATACCCGCGCATCAATCCGCGACTTCGATGAATCAAAATTGCCCACGTTTTTCGAAAAATAACAAATAACGTACTCCGTTAATCCATAAAATACACAGATGTGTACATTTCTTTTGGGGAAATATAAACAAAAATTGATGGATGGGAAAAATGGCACGCACGTTCGCGCTCGACGGGTCGAAAATGTAAATTCTTTTTTTAGTAGAACAGCGACTCGATGGACGAGCACCTAAATGCGAAATGGATGTTCGTGGTCGATGGACCAAAAGTAAATTTTTATTGGTAAAAAGTCGACATTTTTGAAATCCCTGAAAATATCACTTCTGGCCGTGCTGAAAAAAGATTTTATGTTTATTTTTATTTTAGTTTCGAAATATTCTCGCGTCTACGTTTCGAGGAAATACGAGAGTAAAGCTTAATTACGTTATGGGGCAGCACGTTCGCGTGAAAACCATAAACTACGTAAAGTTCTGACCGGCTTCACTGTTTGACTTGGCAATTGCGTACAGTGGTGTGAAAGGAGACCACCCGATATTGGAAGGCAGATTGCGGAGCTACGAAAATATAGACTACAATAACGGCGTAGCAGTCAAGTACGCCTGGGAGTGAGGGAGAGAGAAAGTTTGCGATACGAAGCCACAAGCTTGCAAACGGTGAATCCGTCGAATGAAAATCGATTCTGCGCGACGCGAGCGCTCTCGCGGTGCCGGATACCGGTAATTTGTGACACGCGATCGACCATACCTGTCCTCCCTCCTTCCTTGCTTTTATTTCCTACTTTCTCTCACTCTCTCTCTCTCTCGTTCTCGTTGCAGTACATCAACTGTCTGTTAACTCCGCCGATTTCGTCACGAGAACCTTTAAAAAATGCATTGCGTTACACATTTATAGTATTCGCCGACATTGTCTGGATTCTCATCAATCCTTGGTCCACGAACGAAAAGAATTCATACCCGTGACGTTTAAGATTTATACAAAATTCCTCATGGCGACGGAAAATTATTTCGTTCAATTTTCCGAATGCATTCTTCGTATTTCCAGATTCAATCGAAAGATTGCTATTTTTTGAATTTCTACTCGACATACTTACATTTTTGGCAAAAAGTCAAGTTTTTTAGTATTAAGATAATCGTACTTTCTCCTTATATTTCGCAAATTTATGAAAATTGTTTTCCGAAAATTTAAAAACGTGTTTAATTTTTTGGAATTTTGTTCCTCTTATCGTATAAACAATAATGTTCAGACATTTTCTGGATTTTCATCAATCCTTGGTCCACGAACGAAAAGAATTCATACCCGTGACATTTAAGATTTATACAAAATTTCTCATGGCGACGGAAAATTATTTCGTTCAATTTTCCGAATGAATTCTTCGTATTTTCCAGGATCAATCGAAATCTTGCCTTTTTTGAATTTCTACCCGACATATTTACATTTTTGGCAAAAAATCAAGTTTTTTAGTATTAACATAATCGTACTTTATCCTTACGTATATTTTACAAATTTATGAAAATTGTTTTTCGAAAATTTCAAAACGTGTCGAATTTTTTTATTTTTTTTGTCTATTATCCTATAAAAGATAATGTATAAATATATTTACAGAGTTCACTCCGACGGGGTAAGTGGGGCGAGGAAAATGGGGTTAACGCGCTCTATCGTGTTTCGCTGTCGGATCTTTCGTGGGTAGGCGTTGCGCGCGAAATTAATAATTATTGCTGGCCGCGTCTCGGAACGCCACTATGAAGCTCTACCGTGTATCCATCCCCATATACCTATATATATGTATATATATACCCACATCGTGTGCATACATATATATATAGATCAGGGGATTTCGTTTCGTCTCGGCTGAATGCAAGTCGTGTTTCTATACATTTTGCCATTCCTCCAGACTTCCTTTCGAGCGGTAAACCTCTCTCTCTCTCTGTCTCTCTTCCTCCCCCCACTACCCACCTAACTCCTTCAACCCTCGTGCAACAGCCGCTGGCCAAACCGCGGGCGAAACCACCCTCGTCTCGACTCGTACACAACGCGGAGCTCCCGCGACGAAGAGCCTCCGTGTACTTCATGACGATCGTTCAGCACTCCAAGTAGCACCGAGAGGGGAAGCGAAGAGGAGAAAAAAAATGAAAAAGAAAGCGAGAAAGGAAAAGAAAACGAAACGAGAGACTTTTTCAAGGGTCGTACCAGTGTGCGCGAAAGACAGAGGGTGAGAGTGAACGTCATCGTTGGGAGGGTAGCGTCGAGACGGTGTGTTGAGCCAGACACTCATTTCCGTTGGCCGGAAAAAAAGCTGAACATTTTATAGCAATAATCACGGTTGCCGAACTTCCGGCACTCTCTCTCTCTCTTTTCGTGGGCGCGAGAATTCTCAAGACGCTCTCGAATAGAAGAAAACCAAACAAAAAAAAGGCAACATTGAAAGTTGATATTTAATATTCTCCCTTCTACCGGCTCGTTTATACAGCCCGTTGCACCCCTTTTGTTATTTCAGATGATCCAGTGACGAGAGTAGGAGTGATAGTGGCAAAACCCTTTTTTGACAATTCGCAAATTTGCTGTATCTCACTTATTTCTCAATATTTTACTATACAAAAATTATAATATCTCCTTCAAATACATATCTTTCATATAAGCAAATATTGGTTATTAATTATTTTAATATGTGGCCGAAAAAAAGTTCTAAAAAAGAGCTTTTTTGGGACGTCCCATTTAGATCTACCCCTTTAACTACCCTTAACACTTAGTCTTTTTTTAAAGATCTTAAAAAATTGTAAAGACTCGTATTTCACCCCGAGATATCGTTAAATATTTTCAACCACTTTTCTATAATATTCGATGATAAATTTTGCGAATTCTCGTACTGAGAATTTCATCGATTTTCTATCACTCGTAGAAACGTTGACTTGGCATAACGAGAATGATAGCGGATACCGCGGTTCTCGTGTGTTCAAATTCAACGAACCGGACTGTTGAACGGGCGGTAAGTTGCACCCGAACGTGGCGAGAATCTCTGGGCTGCACGATATGCCATTACGCCCGATACGAAGCGAATCACGGATGCTTCTCGTGTATTACTCCCGATTCCTTTGAGAGCACGCGAATCGCCTCCTCGCACAACCGACGCGTAATATATCCCGTCGAATAATAAAACGTCGTTTCAATCCTAAAGTGCTACTCTCAAATTACAGATAAAAGCGCCAAATTATCGACAAAATTCTCCCTTAAAACAAAAAAAAAACATTCAAATTTTCATTTATGCTTTCATTCTTCCTCAGTTTATATCCAAAGCGCATCGTAAAAATGTCAATAAAGCATTATTTAGTTCGCCCAACCAGTCGGAAGAGATTAGAGGTTGACAGAGACACGACAGATTAGGAAGTTCCACGCTCGATAATTAATCAACGCTTAAATGATAAATTCCCGCGCTAAAGTCGAGGCCGGCTATTACCGAAAGCTCGTTAATGGGACGTGGATCCGACAGAATGGCGATGCGATATAGTTTTTAAATACGTTATACAAGCTATTATTGTCGAGGGACGATTCTACGACGAAGGTAAACTAGTGAAACTGCGCCACAGGTGTGCCGAGCATTATGAAGAGAAGAGAAAGCACAACCGCATGAAAGGACATCAACGCACCGATCGTTCGACCACGACCAAACGATACAAACTCGTACCTTCGATATCTTACAATTAGAATCCTGCCAACGCATTCTCCCGATTGATCGTTTATCCTTGGTCCTACGCGTTTCGCAAAATTTGTTTCCCTTCGAGAAATTCAATTCAGCGTCTCGCCCTCGCGATGATCGGCTCAAGTCGAGTATTGTGAGGGCGAATTGACGAGGGTGCACGATTGTATACGCGCCCCCGAGAGGGTGTGAGATACATAAGCTCTTAAATGGAGGTGGTTCACCCGTGTGCGTGCGATGAGAGTGGAAACTCAACTGGTACGCTAAACACACACGCAGAAATCGTAACAACGATACGTCACCCCTCCACGTACGTAAATGTAAACGTGAATACCTATAGAGTGTCTAAAATTACTCGCTAAGCCTGGAGGCTTGCACTTCGCATCGAGGCTTGCCGCGATACCGCTCAAGTTTAAACGCTCGGGCTGGAAAATTCGTGTTGCGGTTAATTGGTTAAATTCTCGCCCGATACGACAACCCGCTTGCTCTTGTCGAGATTGAATAGGGAATTATTAACAAAACGCGTATGTATATATTCTGTTATTTTTTTTTATTTTGTCGAATTGTACGATTCGTCGCGGTCAAAGAAAAATGCCTACGTCCCGCGTGTGATAAGGGTTGGTGTATAGCAAAGGGGTTTATACACACGAGCGTGTACCGGGCTAGGTCGAAGAGGTTTAGGAAAGGGCGTTCATTTATTTTCGCGAGCGAGCCCCGGTTTTTCAGCGATAACGGACTTTGCCTGCGATTGTTTGAGAAAAACGTATTAGCGGCGTCCATTGAATTCTGGAAGCGAGAGAAGAGGAAGGGAGAGAGTGAGAGGGCTGCGGGAGTCCGGGGTTTCGGGATCAACGGAATATATAGCGGTGCATGTTGGTGAGAAACGGGCTCATTCGTCGAATGCGAAGAAGAGTGTGTATGTGTATATATATATATAGAGAGAGAGAGAGAGAGGAATATAAGAGTGCAGCTAGTACGCTCTCCAGCCACCCTAGAAAGGGTCGTTTGGGGTCCCAGCATAGCCTTTATTATTTCGCGATTTAAAGCTGCGAGAGATCGAGGCCGAGCTATAGGGTATAGAAGCCAGTGAGTAAAATTGGGTTGAAATGGGAGAAAAGAGGAATTGGAGAGAGCTGGGAAAATGAAAACGTACGAAACGAGAGAAAGAGAGATAGAGAGAGGTAACGTTCGCCAGGACTCTTTGTTCGATCCAACCCTCTGATCGAGAGTTTAAATAAGAAGTGAGAAAATTCGGTTGGATCTATCGTTGAATTAATAATATGGCAAGGTCCATCACGTTTTCATGGATCGTAGGAATAATTAAAGGGTGAATTTTTGTAGATTGCGAATATGTTATCGATCGTAGAACGTGCATAGCGAAACGAGAATTATTTTCGAAAGTTTCGGGGAAGAAAGGGGACCTGTCACGGTCGTCGATGATTGAACGGTCGAACGAATTCGTATTGAAATTAACAAAATCGGTTTGTCGATGAGAAGCGTTGAACGGACGATTCTAGTTTCCGAGTTGAATCTCACACTGCGAAATGGATTAGCCTGACAATTGAATGAAAGTTGCGACGACGACTCCTGGTTAAGCGTCAATCTCCACTTCCGCACAAAAGATAATGAATCGCGTCTCGATTTACGATTTGATTCGCGAATCGATCGAGATAAAAATGAAACAATGGACGTTCGGTTATTCCAGCGGAAATCAGATTTTTCCGTCCGAATGAAAAGTTTGAGAATTATATTATACATGTATTATACGATATAGACATATAGAAATGACTGACAAAGTAATAAAACGCTAGACGTCCATTCTGTAACGCTATTGTGAGCGTCTTGAAGATTTCGTTCGCACGACAGAACCTCTCGGGAAGTAAATCGCGAGTAGAGACTCGAAATCGTAAGAACTTCTTCTCATCATCGGATTAAAAGAGTAATTACACACTTCGATGATCGAGTCCAATGTACGAAATCCCTCAATGAAACCCCTCGAATTAACAATTGAAACTCGATAATGCGTCGAGCCAGGCGGGAAAATGTCTGAACGAACAATGCCTCAAACTTTTATAATACATTTTTCCCCCAAACTCGCGTAATTCTTTGTAAACAAAAAGAAAAGAAGAGAGAAGGTTTGAAGAATCAACTCAAACCCCCTCCGTTTCACGGATCTACTTGGGATGCGGAGAGAGATACGCCAGGCGGATACAAGATGCAAAATATAACTTTTCGTTCTTACGAGTTTTGCGCAAACTCCGCGTGGAAGATTCACGCAAAAGTGGTGCCGAGAGGAAGATAAAGGATATCCCAAGAGAATTCTTCGAAGGATCGTGTTTTGAACGCGCGCGCGATGAAGATGCGGGAGACGTAAGAGAGTTTGCAGGCTCGCGGGCGTTTCGTGCGTCGTGTTGCCGTAGGAGCGAGAGAGAATATTCTTATGTTCGAGATGTTCCAGAAAGGTTGTTTACATCTCATTCATTTTGCCGAGGCAACGAAGAAACCCATGAGAGGAAGGGCGAGAGAGAGAAACTGCTGTTAACCCCATGGCGGACATCGGGGCAAAGGCTATCACGACGCTTGTTACGGTCGAGCGGAGCGCCGCCTAGCGGGAGCGTCTGATACTATAAAACGGCAGTAAAACGGGCGAACAGTTTGCCGGCCGTAAACGTATACGTAGCTCTTTGTATCTATCCTTCGTACCTTACGTACGTTTTCTCGTATAGATATATTCTCGTACATTTAACCAGTTGGGCATTTAGGGGGGGGGGGGGAGAACGTGGAGGGGAAAGTAGATATTTCGCGCGTTGTTCGCGAGATAGTTCTCGAACCCCTCGGGCGTTTATAGTGACGCTGTTCCCACTTCTCGACGTGCACAACCCTCGACAGTTCAAAACCCTCTCGGGTCCTCATCGAGCGGCCGCCACACGCCGTAATTTACCCTTTTAACGACCATAAGGGGAGAACGACGATAAACACACGAGTCGAGGATGAAGCTGCCCGTCTCGTACTCCGCGTGGCAATTTTCCACACTACGGGTCATCAAACATCATCCGACACGTTGCAAGGCAGATATGATGAGTGACGATACAAGGACGTTATAGGGAGGAAGAGACTTTAATAAAACACAGAGGAACGTCATCGTCCACGTAGGAACACAACTGGACGATCCAATTTATAGTTCGGATACGATTCTAAGCGATCTCCAATTAGTGTCATGGCGCATAATTCTCGCGACAAATCGATCGACGGGACGCGTAAGTGCCGCTTGAAAAATTCAATGCGATATTAATCGAGCCGTTTTGCACGCGTCCGTGACTTTATAAAAAGCCGTCGAGCCATTGACGAGGGAACATTCGTCGGAACGGTGAATGAAGACAGGAGAAAAAAAAGATAACGTTCCTCGCGCGCGTCTCTTTCATTCCACCGCCATATTGGATTTCCTATTTTTATTTCACGTTTTCTTTTCCCGTCTATAGAGACGAAGGGACGAGCACGAACATGATCGGAAAAATTCATCTCTATTCTATTATCGATCAAACTAAACCAAGAAACGTGAGATAAACGGACATTTTCATCAATAAAAATATGATTGCGTACAATTTGACGTTCGACGCGAAGCGAAGTCGAACCCCGACCGCGGATAGGAAAATTCAAAACGGGCGCGCGTGAGCCAACGGGAATTTTCAACGTAGATGAACAGTACGGATAAAAAAAATATGGGCTTGCACGATCACCGGGGAGAGAAAAAGAGCTGTCCATAGATCGCTGTTGCAACGTATGTGCGCGCTGTGATATCCCATGGGCAATCGCAATTTTTTTTCATCTAAAACGTTGAAACGCCATTTGACGGAACGAGAATTCAAGGGGGCCGGGAATGGTTGTAGTACGATCGGTACGGAGTAATATGACGACCAGTTATCTCTGGTATCGAATCAGGCCGATGAATTTCATCCTTTTCCCCCACACCGATACAACCATTATTGAATGGACATGATAAAAACAAAATTCTCACTGTATCCAATACGTTCTGCGAGAATGAAAGGGAAGCAAAAAGAGTGACGGAACTGTCTATTTTCCGTTAATAAAAATTAATTGAACAAAACGAAAAATAAAAAATAAACGTAATCGATTGTAACCGAGCGGGAAGAAAAAAGAATTGTAACTCTCGGGTATTTTGCCCTCAGGACTGTGAAAAAGAAATGAAAAAAAATGTGGAGTGGCCACGAGAGAGACCCCGTTGGGGAATCTCGGGGGTAGGTCGGTGGTTCGTTAGCGCGAAACTCCGTCGCGGTCCTGAGAAAATCGAGACGCGAACGAGCGAGGAGGCGATGGAATGAGAAAAATGGAGCCGAGGCCGGCTCACTCTTCGGTATTCGCTCCTCCTGCGCTCGCCCTCTGTAATTTACTCGCTCTCGCGACGAGTTGTCGAGTGTACCGGCGTACGAGAGACGGTAAATGTGTGCTCGACACTCGACCCCCGCAAGGGAGATCCTATCGCTGTATTCACGGACCGTATACCTACCTTGCATATATATATAAACGTGTATAAAAGAAAGGGTGAGGATTAGTGCAGAACGAAGACTTGAATGATGAGTGTATGTGACGTATACATATACACTTGAATGATGAGTGTATGTGACGTATACATATACTGAAGTATATATGTATATAAACGATCCGACAGGTATATTTCGCGGGTTGGAAGGTTTATCGGTATAATGTATAGAGTTTTTTCTTTCAAACGGAAGATATTTTATGATCTACGCAGGGCTGGTACTATAGCGCACATATCGTTCTCTCTCTCTCTTTTTTTCCGTTTTATTATCACAGTGAAATCTCGCGACTAACCGTCAAACGGAGTTACTTTGAACATAGTCCAGGACTTTTAGCACCAAAACGGGGTTCATAATGCAATTATTCCTAATACGCGATATTTTTATGGGATTATGTCAGGAGGTGTCTCTTAAATGTAAATCCAAGTTTGTACTGTCTGAAATCGTGTGCGTTAGGCGCCATCTTGGAAAACGCCTTTTTGCAAATATCTCGGAAACGGCGAGTTTTACGTTAAAAATCATGAAGAGCTTTTTTATAGAAAATAAAATTTTCCATCTTTTTTATTGGAAAGTTTTTTTTCTACTGTTTATATTTCTCTAGATATAGTCGATTTAAAAACCAATTTTTTGTTTTTGGAAAAGATCTTGATCATTTTTGGAAATACGGTAAAAAATGTAGTAATCAGAATTGTAGAGAATCAATTTTTCTACAATTTTTGTATTAAACTTTTTTTTGTAAACTCAATAGTTGCTGAGTTCTAGCGCAATAAAAGTTGCCGTCAGGTAAAGAAAAACAGCGATTTGTGGTAATACGGTACTCTGGCATGCAAACAAAAAGTGTCTCTATAATTCTGATTACCATATTTTTTTACCGCACAATAAAAGCACTTAATCAATTTTATATATTATGGTTAAAATCTGAAACTGAACATTCCTGTAAATTGCAGATTATAATGACAATATTCGTATTGCCCGGGAAATTTTCGATCTCGTAACAACTCATATCACCATTAAACTCTGGATGTATTCCAATTTACGAAAATATTTTGTTTTTCGATCTTTCCACCACTGCGAACACATTTTAACTGTATTTTGACGCTCTGTCACAGTTCCAAAAACTGTCAAAGTTCCTCCCAATATCAATATAACCTCGTTTTACAGACTTATGCCAATCGTCGTATTTCTGTCAATTAGCTCATGCCTTGCTATCTAGCTCTCCTTCTCTCTCTACCTCCCTCCCGAAGCATTTTATAAAACGAAATACGAATGACAAAGATTTTTTCATTACATACATAGAACAAACAAAAGAATCGCGAGGAAATTTGTTTTACCGTGTTTGTCCAGCAGCTCGCGTCAACCACTTCATCTATTCTCGCGAGGACGAAGATCGATATGGCGGACAGCCGGATACATACGGGATATCCCGTATAGGACAGAGACTCAACAGACTGCCGCATAAAGCTTCTACCGAGTAACTTTACATTGTGACCGTAGAAGCGAAAAATTTCTATGGGAAGCAGATTTCTCGATCGTTCGGTGTACGTCTCTGTCACACGTCAGTCGCTTTCAACCATTCACTATGTGTGTAACCGTTGGATTATTAATCAACCTTCCTCGACATAGAATTTGTCCCTTCAACTATGTTTTCCACTCGACACTCATTTCGTGATTTTCAAAGCTACGATTTAATATGCTACGAAACAATTTGCTAATTTTTTTTCTCTTGACACATTTATGGAATGTCATCGTTCGCATATGGATATTTTAATTTATTTTAATTTCCTGTTCATACAAACTGATAAGTACTAATTTGAATTGTAATATTGGTTAAAAACTAATTACGTTTTTTTGAACTGATGGACAATCTAATATTTATATCAACGATTCTCCTTGAATATCCACATATTTTAATTAACCCCTTAACCTACAATGACGGGCATAGCCCGCGTACGATGATCGGGCCAAACTAATTACGATTGCCCGGATTAGCGTGTTACACAAGGTCGCGCGAACGTCCCGAACGCTGTGCGAGCTTGTATACAATTTCGGCCCAACATCTTCGAATCTAAATCGTAGGTTAAGAGACAGTGTAACTAGCGACGAGCTACTTGCACTTCGAAAACGGGATCCGTAAATTGTCCGGCACTGAGCAACCGATCGCTTTAAAATTTGGAGGATACATAGAGAATTGTGGCATAAAGTGCATGACAGTCTTATTTTTCCAAAGCTTTGGAAAAATTTTTGCAGTTTCAATTACCACCGGAAAATTTTTTCCAAAATTTTGGAAAAATAAGACTGTCATGCACTTTATGCCATAATTCTCTATGTACCGTCCAAATTTCAAGGCGATCGGTTGCTCAGTGTCGGACAGTTTACGGATCCCGTTTTCGAAGCGCAAGTAGCTCGTCGCCAATTACACTGCCTCTTAAGGGGCTAAAAATATATAACAAACAATACTTGAAATATTTCTCGTCCAAAAGTGACCGTCGATATATTTCCGAATCAAATTTTGATGTATTTACTCGTACGACGAAGCCGGTCGAAAATATTGACAATAGTCGATCCCAGATTTCATCCAATAGCCTCGAAATACCAAGGATGAAAGTACCATGAAAAAAATAAATCAAAAGAAAACAAACAAACAAACCGAAACAAGCATCATTGACCGCTTTATTCTCGGTTTCTTGAATATCTGTATAGATACGTCGATGTCTCGATCCTGTAGGATCTCTATTCATTGGGTTCGCGACAATGGGCAACGGCGTATAATACGAAAGAGAGATGGAAGAGAAGGACCGGAGCAGGAAATATGATCGAGAGACTCGAGAAACTACGCTGCGCGAGACGACGATCGAGACGCGAAAACTTTTTCCTCTTCTTCTCGTCGTCGACGATCGTTGACGTCGAGCCGTCGTGAAGTGGTTCGTCTTTGCCACATCGATGATTCTTCGACGGATTTTCTCTCCCGTTTCCGACGAATCGTACTATATGAAGACATTGTGTGTATATATGCGCGCGCGCGTGTGTGTGTGAGAAAGAGAGAGAGAGAAAAAGAGAGAGAGCGAATGAGGAAAAAGGGACGAGCGATATAAAATTTGAATAATGCTCCTGTCGTCGACGTATCCGCGCAGTTTTCAAGCCAAAGTATATCCTCGCACGTATATAAAACGTACACTCGATCCCTTCCTCTATGTCTGTCTCCCTCTCTCTCTCCCGAAGATTTTCACATCGCGAGTATACCGAAAGACGAGTTCTACCGTGAAGATGTTGAAAAAGCCAACACACTTAGCAACCCGGTGGCTCGAGGGTGGTATCTTCCTCGCACCTCTCGACGGTGACTTTCCCGTGGCTCTTCGATATGCCACCCTCATCCTCCCTCCACCTCTCACTCTCACCACCTTTCATCCCTACTCGCACCACAAACTCGAGAAATCTCCACTCGATCTATTCCATAATAGAGAGGAAACGAAGGTAAATACTATTATCGGTCGAGTGTTGAAATAGCACGGCGTGTGTGACGCTATTTAATTATAATATTATGATATTCGAGGGTTGCATATTTGATTTTTTTTACCAATAACGATACTTCTTTTTTCCTTATTTTTTTTTACAATATACTCACTAAATCTGAATTAGTGAAATTACACTAAATTTTAGTCATATTTTACTAATTCGTTTAGCGAAAAGTGGGTTACTAATGATTAGTGAAAAATCACTAATTCGATTATTAAAAAATTATCGCTATAAAAATTAGTAAAATTTGACTAGGCAATTAGTAGTCAGCACAGCTGATACGTTCATGCACCAGCCGATTGCAATTCTTCACGTGAATAATATGTAATAATCTCATACGTGCCGACAAGAAAACAACACGTTCATACACCTTTTGCTTTTACCCTTAAAACTTTTATAAAATAAGATTCGCCGTTTCGCACTGCACACGAACTCATTGACATGGGAAAATGACGCCTTCGACATGACAATGGCAGAACAAAGGAAGTATCGGGTCGGGAGCTGGCGCCTGTGATTGGTCGATCGCTGAGTCCTGTACTAATTGATTAGTCATCGTGTAACATCACTAATGAATTAGTAAACTGGATTGACTAAATAATAGTCAATCGTATTACTAGTTTACTTTAGTAAGCCAAATTTACTATTTTTTTACTATTCTATCAGTGAAACGTTGCGTTTATCACTATTTCACCAGTAGAACATGCATTTACTAATTAAATTAGTCAATTTTTCACTAATTCATATTCAGAGAATAAATGTACGTGTTAAAAAAAAAAGTCGAACGATCGTCGAATCGTTACATTACATTGGTAGAAACAATATTCATCCATTTAATTGAAAAAGGGAATAAAAAAAAATGTTTCGCGACGAGAAGAAAAAACTGTCCATCTCCGAACAACCCGCATGTACGTCCCATCAGGCGATGGGGGTTGGGGGAGGAGGGATGTGTACAATCGAGCCTGCGTCGAGAGCGCGTCAATCCACTCATCGTCACCGCATGTCGCTTCACCCTCGCTTTAAACACCGATTGGCCGTGCAAACATACAAGGGCGAGGAGGGGGGGGGGGGGGGGGGAGGTGAGAGAGTTGCGTTCTCGTGACAGTGGTTTCCTGTTTGCGAATTAGGTGCAATCAAATGCGAAATCTCACCTGCAAATATAGACTGCTGTGACGTTTCGTCTCTCTCCCTCGGCAGGGTCTTCCCATGCCTACCGCCTACCCCCTCCCTCCTCGACACGAAAACACGACCAAACCGCACTGGGGCATTCCCTCTCTCATTCTCACTCGAGTAGATGCTAAATCCCCATTACGTTTGGGATAATCGCCACGTGTGCGTGGCATGTATATTCGTGAACGAGAACGAACAGGGAGGAAGAGAGAGAGAGAGAGAGAGAGCGGTTTTTCGACAAGTTAATCGATAGCTCTTCTGCGATCTCACCTCCTCCACTACCCCCACCCTCTTTTATCTCACTCTGTCTCTCTCTCTCTCTGTTTTCTCTTCTCCCAGGATGTCAGTGATTAACGAAAAAAATGGTCAGCCACGCGTATACCGCCGATAGCACGTTAACCTCCCTCTCCCCTCACCTTGCACCTTCGCCAGTCCCTCATGCACCGCACATGCAACCCTCGTACCGCTTGGTCGTTGAGTTTTTACGAATATTGACGCGTATCGATCTAGGCACATTTCGGCACGAGCGCCCGGCCGTCGAAAAAATTCTACGAGAGACGGATTTTCGTCAAACGCACATGACGACAGAGGGAGAGAGAGAGAGAGAAGCAATTTTTAAATTGGTCCTCACCGACAATCAGCGAGTGCGGATCGATCGAAAATTCCTCTCACCGTGTACGGTGTCGATGCAAAGAGCGAGAGAGAGAGAGAGAGAGAGAGGCCTTCCTCGTTAATTTGTTCCACGAAGCGGATCGTATACGCGGTATAGTAATCGAGAAAAAACCAAGCCGATGAGAATTTGTGCACGCCGGAGTGTGTTCGATTTGTTATTTTCAGTTTTTGACGATGAGCCACGCGTATTACGGACGGAAAAAAAAAAACAAAAATTACGTCGCTAGAGTTAAAATCAGTATTATTTCGATACGATTTTGTTTCGCGGTCGTTTTGATCGCTTCGTTTCTTTTTTGTTTTAATTTTATTTTTTATTATAACGCTCGATTTTAACGAATAGACAATAATCAGATCGCATCGATCGATAATCTCAAATTTGTAGATAACCATAAATCGATAGAACGCACACCGTGACGCAAATTTGTTCCACCTGGGATATTACGAGAATACATCTGTTATGTTCGGCAGTGACGTCGAGGGAGGGAGTTGGGGGTCGGCATCATGCTCGATGCGATACGGAGAGGAAACAGAGGTAGGATACAGGGTGGAAAACACGAGCCACGGGGGTGACGGTCGTATCGGTCGTATCGACGAAACCGTTTACGTTCATGAAATATGTAAGCACTTGTGCCAATCACGAACTAGAGAGCGAGAGAGAGAGAGAGAGAGAGAGAGAGATTGGAGAGAGAAGAGGATAACCCCGTTGACCCCGTCGCGGTCCAGCTCGAAGCTCCCAAAGGCTCGAGCCTGCTACCGGGGTGGAGATCGAGGATCCAACATCACGGAGGGAGACAAAGGGGGGTTGACGGGGAGAACGCCGGTGGTTTCGCTCCAACGAATGAAAGGGATGATAATACCGTCCAGGACGTATATATCGCTGTATACACATGTATATCTCTCTCTCTGAATGTGGAAGTCATAATTATTCTACCGAGGCATGACGGGCGAGAGCGAGAGACGGAGATGGTAGCGGGCGCGTGCTTTCGCACGGGGCAATGTCATATCGTCGGGAGGTCATCGGCGCGTATACGGGACTCACGAGTTGATATAAAGCCCCGTAGCGCCATCTATCCTACGTTACAATCCGAGAGAGGCATTGCGACGAAGCCAAAGGTCAAAGGTGTCGGACGTTGTACGTGTGCATGGCCGTTACAACCCTTACAAAACTCAATACAACGGGAGGAAGAACTGAAAAGCTCTTCGCGACGATCCAATCAACTATGTTTCGCCTATTATTATCGTCGTCGTATACAAACTCGGCGCGATGGAATTGGAAAACCGCGAAGAGTTTCTTACGACAGGTGGACGGGCGGCGGCTCAATGTCGACAATGATCGGAGAGAAAAAGAAACGAGGTTAACGGGTGAAGCGCGAGGAGTTGGTACCGCCCTCGAACACCTGATGTCAGAGCACCGAGGGAGGACATGTAAGGGTTCTTGACGATTACTGACGATCGATATTCGGTGCAAATGAAAAAAAAAAAAAAAAAAAACAACATAATAATCCGTTTGTCCTCGTCCAGAGGTCGAAGAGGTCGTTCTCTCCATAAGTCATGAGTAATATTCGAAAGCTTTTTCCTAGTACAAGTCCGATAACCCTTTCGAACTATACGAAGAATATTGTCATTCGTAAAAAGCTTCGCGCCATTTCGAAAACGAAAGTACGTGGAGGATTATGAAGTCGGGGGTCGCTTGGTCCCCCCGACTAGAGAAGAAAAAAGGCGCGTATAGGAGTAACGTATCGAGGCTTTGAGAATCGAGAATGCTGATTTATCTATAAAACCGAACGAATGGACTGACACCCCTCGTTCATCGGACTCGGCAGCGCGACGTTGGAGAACGTCATGACCCGAATCGCGTCTAGGCACTACGTATAATGGGATAACCATCAAATTATCCGAATGGCACCCGAAAAGTGAATCGATTCCACTCACGCTCCTCGCTCATCGTTCTATATAATACGTACAATTCAGTTCTACACGTTATCTATATACACAAGCTGCCTCGTATTGGATACTTATATACGTATATATATATATATATATATGTAATATGGCCGCCGGATGTTTTACGTATTCATGTGTTCATAGTTATGAGCGCGAAATAATGCAATAAGCTCGACGTTTGCCTGCGCTCACGAAGGGAGAAAACGATGCATACGTGTCCGTTAACGCGCCAGTGTCTGTGCAAATAAGCGATATAAGGAAGGAAATAAACGTGAAATCATGATAAAAGTGTTATTTGCAGAGTGATTTCACGAAAAAGCCGAAGCTTCGGATCAATTTCTCCACGGTATATATAGATATGTGTGATATAAAAAGGGGAATATAAACGCCGAAAGGTTTTTCGCTAGTAAGGCAGTTTTGTGAATGACGATTATTATCCCTCGCTGTTTGTGTGTCTATGCGCAGTTTCCCTCGAGCCATATCGGAGATAACGAGCGTGTGCCCGAGCGAGAGCTAACTCGGAATGAGATACGGTCGTATGAATTTTTTCCACGTGTTCACCCTCCTCTTGCGTCTCGTGTACGAGAAAGGAAGAGGGAACGTCGAGAGGCCGAGTTTTAACTCGTGCTACGTCGTTCTTGCATCTCGGACGGGCTCTTTAACCTTGTTCTACGGGACAAAGTGAATTTATCACTCGATGACCAACGAAACTAACCGTTCGCTCTCTCACTCTCTCGCTTCTTTCACCGTTCGCAGATTTTATGGGGGTAAATCAATTTGAAAATATAATTTTGCGACATTCCGTTTTGATGAAATTTTACAATAAAATACATCGCGATATTAGACACGTTTTTTTAAATTTCTATCGATTTCTATCGATCTTCTTTCACTATTTGCTCTCTCACTCTCTCGCTTCTTTCACCGTTCGCGAGCTCTATGGGAGTAAATCAATGTGAAAATACAATTTTTCGACCTTCCATTTTGACGAAATTTTACAATAAAATGCATCGCGATATTATACAGTTTTTTTTTTAATTCTATTGATTTCTATCGATCTTCTTTCACCATTCGAGCTCTCACTCTCTCGCTTCTTTCACCGTTCGCGAGCTCTATGGGAATAAATCAATTTGAAAATATAATTTTTCGACCTTCCATTATGACGCAATTTTACAATAAAATGCAACGCGATATTATACAGTTTTTTTTTTAATTCTATCGATTTCTATCGATCTTCTTTCACCATTCGATCTCTCACTCTCTCGCTTCTTTCACCGTTCGTGAGCTCTATGGGAGTAAATCAATTTGAAAATATAATTTTGCGACATTCCGTTTTGACGAAATTTTACAATAAACTGCATCGCGATATTATACAGTTTTTTTTTTAATTTCTATCGATTTCTATCGATCTTCTTTCACCATTCGATCTCTCACTCTCTCGCTTCTTTCACCGTTCGCGAGCTCTATGGGAGTAAATCAATTTGAAAATATAATTTTTCGACCTTCCATTGTGACGCAATTTTACAATAAAATGCAACGCGATATTATACAATTTTTTTTTTAATTCTATCGATTTCTATCGATCTTCTTTCACCATTCGATCTCTCACGCTCTCTCTTCTTTCACCGTTCGCGAGCTCTATGGGGGATAAATGAAGTTGAAAATACAATTTTTCGGCCTTCCACTTTGACAGAATTTTATAATAAAATACATCGCGATATTATACACGTTTTTATAAAAATTTCTATCGATTTCATGCGTTATCTCTTTAATCTGCAAAACATAAAATCCTGGTTTGGCGAATTTTTTGTTCACCCCTCCAAAATTCCTCCCATGACGAGTACGTCGGATTTATATAAATACCACGTTGCATTTGCCACGATGCGAATTCAACATTTGCTCGGGGTTTTATAACGAATGCAAAAATGTATTCGAAGCGACGCGAGAGATTTCACGCGTCCTTTTACAACCGCCAGTCCCCTTTGACCACCGTTTTTTTTTCCATTTTTTTTCGTCTATTTTATTAATTCATGCACGAGGCAAAATAAAAACGTACGAGCGAGCGATGAAATCTTTTCCCGTGGTATCGCGTCGTGATTGTCTCGTTCGAGACCCTTCGAAGTAACATTTTGCTGCACTCGTTGCAACGAGTCGCGAGAGCGAGACAAAAATTCCGCGGGCTGGCGCACCGCGACACGCCGTCTCTTTCCGCGACACATACACACACGAGGTACACTCGCGAGTGATTATCACGCGATTGGATAAGGCAGCGAGACTCGGCGAGCTTCGCTTCACGAGTTCGTTGTACTTGCACTCTGTAACGTTGCAATTCACCCCTTTAGCCACCCTTCTTCCTCTCTCATAATTAATTACCCTGCCACGAGAGGAGGGCAAGCAAGCGACACTGCGAACTCGCGGCATTAAGGATATATCGCGTTCGCCAGGTGCACATCGCCAAGGAAATCAAGAATATACATACACACATACACACACACACACACACACACACACACACACACACACACACACACACACACACACACATATATATATATATATATATATATATATATATATATATATATATATGTATATATGTGTACGTGTATAATTGTGTAATACACAACGATGCGGAGAAAACGACGGGCGAGGCACCTTAGTATTTTCTTGAGACGTTGCAATACGCTCCACATGATTTTATACAAAGGTCGTTACTACGTGAATGTGTGTGTGTGTGTGTGTTTGTATAGAAAAGATATATATGTACTTATATCGTTACCGTCACTGGCAAACCGAATCGCTCGCACCCTTTCCTGACAAGTGACTAATCGCACTCGACTAAGTAACCGGTCTTGTCACACGTGCGATTACACGTATTTGAAGCGAAGTTTCGCCGGTACACGACCAGATTATAATTGAGCACTGGAGATTGGCGAATGACGTAATTTTGTCACGTTTTTTTAAAACGTTAATTGACGTTATAAAAAAATTTTTTTTTTTTTAATATTGAGCGTCGATAGTTTATCGATGCTCAAAAATAATCGAAAATTTGTCTTTTCGTCGAGTTCGAACGAACGATGATTTGTTGTTGTTTTTGTTATCTTTAAATGTGACAAAGGTCGTTTAAAGAGTTTAATGAAATTTAAATTTTTGTATTGAGAAAAAAATAATTGATAATTATTTTATAAATAAATTGTAATTTTGTTTGTGGTTTGATGGATTTACGTTCATTATAGAATTTCTTGTTTACCTGGTCCCGGATCGTTGAGCGCATTTGCCCACGTCGCGAGGCAGATTATCGGAATCGCGAGAACGAGCATTGCGACGCTCACGACGCGCGAACGTCAACTAAGGGTTGCATACGCTCGCTCTGGGTTAACTTACCCTGCCGTGTGTCCGTCGCTCTCCCGCCAAGACGGAAGCGCATGCGTCGCTTCGTTATATTCACAAGGATAGGAAAGAGAGAGAGAGAGAAAGAGAGAGAGAGAGAGAGAGAGAGAGAGAGAGAAGAGGCGAGCCGCGATTTCCGGACGGGAGAGGGTCACGATATTACTATTATCATTGTTTTATTCCAAGGGGTTTACGCTCTCTGTTATACACATATACATATATGTACATGCCAAAAAGATTTGAATGCTGCCGCGTACAAAAATCGAGGGAGGGATGTACCGGGTGTCCCTTTTTAAGGGATGAAAAAAAGATTTGTAGGTCATACGTTATTCTCATTAAAATCTCTGTCACTCTTTCTCTCTCTGTCTCCCCCTTCCTCTCTCCCTTTGCGTTTCTTTTCAGAATCACAGAACTTACGTTTATCTATATTTCATGTTTATCTACACTTCCACAGTATATAATGCTCTACACTATACGTATATAGGTGCAGTTATATTTCTGTACTATTTAAGACTACTTTACTTTAGCTGTATGTTTTAGTTGTAAGTACATAGTTTTTATATCTTATATTATAAATTGTTTCGCGTGGATTTCTGTGTTTCATCCCAAAGCTTGCTGGAGGTACCTACAATGTATCAAATCAAATCAAATCAAACTCTTGCTCTCTCTCTATGTATACATATATATGTATACATATATATATATACAGGGTGGCTTGTGTAAAGTGTAACAGGCTTTATTTTAAGGTAGATGGGATCGTTACAAACAAAAGTTGCAAATATACATTCGGGATATTTGTAATAGTTTACGAGATACTAATTGTTAAAGCTTGTCGAATCAGAGCGCACCGAGAATCGTTGGAGCCGCCCACTCCCGCCCTAGCCGTAGAGATAGCACAGTGTAGGGCGTTACATTTGGGGTTGGAAAATTCAGAGCAGTCAATTTTATTTATTATAGTATTACGAAGTCACTTTTATTTCTCGGGCATTGGCTGCTAGTCCGGGGAGTGGGCGGCTCCAACACTTGCCGGCGCTCTGATTGGACCAATTTTAAATATTTATATCTCGTTAACTATTAAAAATATCCCGAATGTATATTTGAAACTTTTGTTTGTAATGATCCCATCTACCTGAGAATAAAGCCTTGTTATGCATTACGAAATTCATCCTGTATATATGTATACGAAAGATTACTCCCGTGTATTGAAAAAATATATATATTTTTTTTTATTTTCAATACACGAGAGTAATTTTTCGTTGCAACTCGCATTTTCTCCATCGCCATCCAGCACGAACGATATCGTCGCGAAATTATTAAAAATATCCTTCGACTTCCGTCGCAATCGCCGAGGCTCGCATCCGCTTGCGGTATCTTTAATCCTCCCCGGCTGAAGATGAAAAAAACCCGCTCAGTACATATTTATCGGCGTAATGATCGCGATGATCACCACCGAGTAATAACATGACGACCCACATCCATTTAACATTAATTACACCACTTACGAGTCGATTCGCGAGATCACATTATATTTATTAACAATTCAAACAATTTTACCGTCCCTTGTTCACGTCACTCAATTTCCACTTGAATTTATTCCACGAATTTCATCCTCTCGTATCGTACGATGCTAATTCAAGGAACGATTACACGCGAAAGTGACGAATGGAAATTGCATTTTTTAATATTTTTATCGAATTTATAAAATTTACTCGTGCCCCACATTACAGTTATCGATCGCGATATTTAAAAAAAATCGTATAATATAATCAGCCATTGTAATATTTTATAGCCGAGTAGACTCGTGACGATTGAATTCAATCAAAGATGTTTATTTAATCTTTATAACACATTTCGCATTGCACAATTTTGCAAAACACAAAATAACACCACTAAAAACAATTATTCGATAATACGAAGCTCACAAGTCGCGTCGTTCGAACGACGTTCGCGTTATTTCCAAACTCCTGGATAAATATTCTAATCCAATCGCAGAAATGATATCGAACCCTTCTCGCTGGCATCCTGTCTCACCGCGTAAATAAACAGATCATTAAAAAGAAGATTGCAAAAGAAATGAAAAATACGATAACAATATTTTGAGGGAAAAAAAAGCAAGAAAATAAGAACGAAACGATGGAAAACAATACTTGATTATTAATGATTCCCTCAATGCCGAACGTTGAACATTTCGAAAACAAACGCCCGACGAGCTTTCGATGCCGGCACGAGTCCGCGCGTTTGCATGATAATACACGTATGTGTCCATCGTGCGCGCAACGTTTGTGCGGATGCAATTTCAGTGACACGCGGCATATACGCTGGAAACGATCGAATCTCTCGCTCCCTTTCTCTCTCTCTCTCTCTCTCTCTCTCTTGTCGTCGTCGTCGTCGTCGTAGTTTCCCAGCAGGTCAATCGTCATTATGTACAATTGTCGGTATACGCTTATTATGTACATGCAGCGAAATTCGCGTTTAAATTTACAAACTCGCACGAAACAAATCGAGAAACACGAAGAGGCTAACCCGGTCTCGTATTTTATATCACGTGTCAACATATTAATAATTAAACACGAGTGTATTTTATGCGAGCTTATGAATATGCATCATGACTCGCGCACACAAACGATGCGTTTTGTTATAAGTTCTCACGGAATGTCATGCCGACTGTTTCATCCAGGGTTACTTTATTACTCGATCATGATAAATTTTCTCGTATTAAGGACGTTCGGTCAATAATGGCTTTATTCTCCTCGGCAATAAAAAAAAATAAAATAAAAAAAAATGCGCTCACCCATCCAAGTAGTGGCGGCGTAAAATGCTGCTTAACCCTGACGGACCACCCGAGCTGTACTCTAACCACGCATCCATCCCTCAATTCTCGCATTTATTCTTCAGTTCTTTCTTCAGGGAAATATCGAAATATTTAGAAGGTACGATCGCAATCTATTTTTGAACACAAAAAATACATAAATTCGAAAATTTGATGATTTTGCTATCGTGTCTAAATCGACAATGGCCAAATATTGTCGCAACAGGAAGAAACAAAAATTTGTGAAACGTCAAATTGAAGGAATTTCTTGCAACTGTGACAAATTTAGGTCGTGCACTGATTGTTTCAACTCGTCGGAGCCGTCTCGCATCCATTACAAATGACGATATAAAAAAAAAACCCCTTACAAATCTTACCGTCACGGAAATAAGATAATTACGAACAAATTTACGCGGTTTCGGAGAATTCGTGGCGTGAGTGAACTTTCATACGGAGCGATAATCAATATTTTTGAATAATCCAACGGATTTTCTTTTCAACGGAGTTCTTTCTTCAAGGAAATATCGAAATATTTAGAAGATCGCAACCTATTTTTCAGCACAGAAAAAAATACATACATTCGAAAATTTGATGTTTTTACTATCGTGTCTAAATCGACAATGGCCAAATATTGTCGCAACAGGAAAAAACAAAAATTTGTGAAACGTCAAATTGAAGGAATTTCTTGCAACTGTGACAAATTTAGGTCGTGCACTGATTGTTTCAACTCGTCGGAGCCGTCTCGCATCCATTACAAATGACGATATAAAAAAAACAACCCCTTACAAATCTTACCGTCACGGAAATAAGATAATTACGAACAAATTTGCGCGGTTTCGGAGAATCCGTGGCGTGAGTGAACTTTCATTCGGAGCGATAATCAATATTTTTGAATAATCCAACGGATTTTCTTTTCTTCGTTGTCGCGAATCGAGGTCGTAAAACGTCGCGCGAAGTAGCGCCTGAAGACGAAAGGAATGTAACGTCGGTTCTCGCCGTACGATAGCTCGTCATGTACGAGATTTTGCTCAGTCTGGCGCCATCCTACACTTTGATTGAATTATTGAGAGGCAGCGAGAGGAAAGCGGTTGAATTTTTTATTCAACATTATAGACCACGTTGAATACCGCGCGATATAGCCTCGCCACACTCCTGTGCGTCTCTATCCAAGGGTGCATAGAGACACGCGTGTTCGTGTGCAACGTTACACATCTAGCCGAGTAACAGGGCGCTGCGCTCACTCGCACGATAATACACCGACGTTACGTAAGTAACGCAATACTCCACTCTATGTACGCCTTGTATATATATGTATATATATATATATATCCATTACTGTCTCTATCGATCTCCCAAAGGCCCGCGCGCTCTCGGAGCTACCAACCGGCACAAACTACCTCGACTGTGCACACATGCTCGAATATACACATAGCTATTGCCGGTTCTTTACTCGTTAGATATTGTGTGCATGTCGAAGCATTCGCTAGAATGAATTTCAACATGTGCGATGCACAAAGGTCTCGACGAAAGAAAGAGCGAGAGAGAGAGAGGTCTTCGTGCGCCTCCGTAGAAACATATTTAGATTCGATAATTTTTCACATTTACTTACACTTAGGAAGCTGGGTAAGTCATAGATAAATAAAAATCAAGAAGATTGTTTTATTTTTACTTTTTTTTGGCAAAAATTAATACATCGATATACCTACGCATGGAAATAAAAAGTTATTTGCAATTTTTGTTTTTTTTTCGGATTTTGTTAAAAAAAGGGCTTTGCTAAAAAAAAGGGCATAACGATTTTTGCAGGATTTCAAAGACGTGTCATTGATTTTCGTTACGTTGTTTTCATACACACATCTTCACATTGTTTCGTGCTATTTTTCACATTCGCTTACCGTCTCGCTATTGACATTACCCTATGAATACAACCCCATTCTCTAATCCTCTAACCCAGCCCTGTCCCAGGCTAAATCTCATCCTCATCAAATTTCTATTCGGAGACAGCGAGAATCCATATTTTTCCTGTCCCAGGGTGCATGCAAACCCCTAAACATGCTTTATTGCTTTTCTGCTATGGGTGCGTCGATCACGATCAATGAGACGTCGTCTGCAACGGGGTGAGTCCGTGCACGATCAGCAAAGTGCCAAGATTTCGATATAAATATATCTTCTTTAAGAACGTTAAGACCTAATAACAAAAAAAAAAAACTGGCAAAAAAATCGTAGAAAATTCCGTAAGACTGCGTACATACAACAGCGGTCATGCTTAACTCCACCTTCGTTCATTCGTTTAGTAAATGACTCGGCGCACCAAAGGAGCAAAGAAACGTGGTTTTAGGAGCGAACCGTGACGACGAGAAACCGGCACCGAGAGTACAAGTATGTGCAAACACACATATATATAAATATATATATATATATATATCTATATATCTATATAATATAATACTAATACGACTAGGGGGTATTTCGATCGATATGGCCCACACACCGCATCGCACGGTTTGCTTTCGAATCGATTTCAATTTAGCCTCGTTTACAAGCTCGCTCGCGGCGCGCCGGCTAACGAGCTTTCGAAAGTCGTGGACAGCCGACGAGTTTGCGAGAAACTCTCGCTCCTCGTGCCACCACCCTCGTCCCTCCACAACGTAGGGTTAAAGGTTCGCGTTTCGTCTCGTACAAACCGGCATTACGTATAAAGTATATAAACATTATATACGTACATAAATACATGAACAGGTATATATATATAGATATATATGAATGAGGATGTATGTATAGAACATACGTGGTATGCGCACGAAGCGAACTGCAAGCCATCACCCTCGTCGAGTTCTCTTCGCCCACCCTCGTCTCTCAAACACACTACCTGAATAACCCGGTTCTCTTTCTCTCTCCTTAGTCTTACCTCTCGTCACGCTCTTTACTTAAACCTTCTTGCTCTCTTCTTTCTTCAAGCTTACACATAGTTGCACAATTTAACTGTTGTGAAACTTGACGCTCGAGCCTCTTTTAGATTCGTCCAAGGCTCGTGAGTGTGTCGTGTCGCTCGAGAAGAGACTGTTTGCACTATTTTCAAATAGTTTTTTCCACCCTCGAAACATCGCCGCGGTATACAAAATATAAATTCAACCCTCAACCATCCACATTCACGTTTCGCTTATTGCCCTCGTGTCCACTTCTCTATCTGGTTCGCTTTCGGTTCGTTGGAAACTCTCGGAAAAGTTTCGACGTAGCGTAGAATTGACTCCACGATGTACATAGAAATCTCGTTATCGCTATGTAACGCGTTCTATGTAAAACGAAGACGAAGATCGGTGTGTGGGGCTGACGGGCGCATATGCTCAATAGTTTCAGGTATATATATATATATACATATATGGATATATTTTGGTAAGAGGGTGAGTTATCAAGAGCTGCGTGTATCGGAGCTCTCTGCATGTTCCAATATGGATACGGTTTATTCATTTAGGCGATTGGATTTCTCGGATCCACGAAACCCCTCGTGTTGTTCGCTGCGCAAGCTGTACGGGATAGAGACGGTGTGATGAGAAACAGACTGCATGTAAATTTGTAAAAGTGAGACGAATGATTATCATGATAAAATAAAAACGAACGAAAGTTTTGAAATTGTGAAGTCATGGATACAATCGTTTATAAATGATCGAGAGTAATGAAAATTAATGAAACGGTTCTGAAAGTAATTCGAGACTGGAAGGTATCGGGGGTTAATGATCTAACGGTCAATTATATTTTGGTAATTATCAACAAAAATGTGAATTTTCACACGTGAGATGGAACTACGTGGTTTATTCGGCACGGTCAAAACTTCTTGTCATATTCGATCGAGAACTTGATACAATTTTATCCACAACGACAGTGGTAATATTTTACGAAGGCGAAAGGTAACGCGGAAGACTCGAATTGTCCGACGTGAGAATTGTTAGAAATAATTTATCACTTACTATAAATATCGATCGCGAGGCTTAAATTGTGAAAATCATTCTGTTCTTGGCTATGACGTACGTGTAGAAATCAAATTTTGTTTAAAATACGTCAGTAACGAAAATTCAGTAGCGAGCGCGTTCATCCATCTTGCTATTTGTAACGCGAGTTTTTCTTTCCTTGTAATAATCTACTCTCGAGCCGAGAGATAATTTTACTGTCGTCGAAGGAACTTCGCGATCGTCTTTCTGATAATAGTCAAGGTATTAAGGGAAGATATAACGCGCGACGGTCATTAATGTTGTCGATTCGGGTTTTCCAAAATTCGGGTGATTTGTACTTGCGAAGGAAAGTGGTCGTCGGTGCGCTTTCCAGGGTTAAATGAGAATCTGATATAATTCGATATACTATGTTATATTAGATTCGGCTCGTTAAATACCACGATGAGGTCGTGGCCGCAAAAAGCTTCGAGCTCGTCTTTCCACTCACCCCAAAAACACACCCCTGCGCTATATACGGTGTCCAAGGACTCGCCATCGTGGATAAACTGAGTCGAATCAAATGCTGATTCTCTTATGTAAACGTACCATCGCCATTACCGTCGTATCCAAAGAGCCGGCCCAGAACCGAGATTATAAAAGCGATGGGGGGAGGGTAATGCGTTGTTTGGGTAATGCGCCAGGGTAGTAGCGAGCGACTTGTAGCGAGGACCAGCGCTTTCGGCTTCCGCTTCGTATATTCTCTACAGCGATACAATAGACATTACGGGCGTCCAGTTTTTTCCTCCGAGGTCGCACTGCTACCGCGTACAATTCACCCTAATAATGATCCTGTTTTGTTTCCTGGAAAATACTCTTTGACGTGTAAACACGATTTTTTTTTCTTTCCCTCTTCGTAAACATTGCGAGGGAGAAAATGGTAAACGGGTTCGGTGGAAAAGCTGAAAAATGACGGAACGAGAAACATGCCAAGGTTCGCTGAGGTTAAAATTCTACGAATCAACTGTTGAAAAAAATAGTCAACGTTAATTTCATTCTTTTCCCTCTTTTTCGTATACTCGTAGCAACGACAATATGCATCTTTACGCTTTTACATACTGTTATTAACTTTATTAATATCATTGTTATTATCTCTCCGATATAGTCGAAATTCCTCTTTTGTTCTCCCTCGTCAAGTTCGTTAACTTTTCTATAAGGTAACTATGTACACGTATAGATTGACTTTTACAAATATTTTTCGTTCTTTTTTTTTATGGAAAAGCTGTGCAAAATATAACATTCTTTCTTTTTGCGGATACATCTCTTTTGTTTTCGTTTTGCTTCTTCTTTTTTTCTAAATTAAGTATTCGCAGGTGATTTTACATGCACATAAATATCTCTATATATATTTATATATATATATATAGTTTTCTCCTCTCGCCGCGATAGGTTCTTTGTGCAGAGTCTTGAATCCTTTCGGCCGTTCGTTCACGCGAGATTCGTTCCTCGTATTTCGAAGTATTCGATCAGTGTACCACTGAGTAACGTCCGACGAGAAAAACGTGACACTCGTCGCAAACCCTCACAGGTTTTGCCGAATTCGGTAGGGCGATCGTGTTGTCGCTGCAGGCGTTGCAGAATATCTTACCGCAGTTACGGCAATGGTGCTGCAACATACGAAAAACGAAAAGTTAGTTTTTTTATTTTTACTATGTTATTTCTTTCCCAAGTATTTTTTCTTGGAAAATTAAATATTTTTCACGCTCTTTTTTTTTGTCGTAACGTGACATAAATAGCTTTCATTCGCGATGCTTATTAATTGAAAGGAACGCGAGCGACGATGGGAAAATGAGAACGAAGAAAATTTTTACGGTGGTGCGAGTGAGACTCTGTGAAACAAACGGAACGCTCCACCATCCAAGGGAGATCTCGTACTTAATAATCCTGTGTGTCAACCCGAACGTGGAAATAGCGCGGAATCGGGTCGCGGCTCTTAAATTGAATTCGCAAATAAGTTTTTTCCAATTACATTTTTTTTTATTTCTCTCTCCCTCGAATCGCTTCCAAACGAGAACGGAAACGTCTCGAGAATCGTTAGCGATTTAAATATAGAAATGTAGATTACGTTAACCTATGATGATGGCTGTTTATTGAAGGAATCGCGGGAGCGATCTGTCATCGGGTCAATATTTCCATTATTGGCGTGACGAAGTTTCGCGCAATTGTGAAAAATAAATTTAATCAACGGAAAAAAGAAAATCGCCATACTCCCTAATTATCTATCCAGGACGAAGACGCGATTGATTATAACTTATTAATTTTTCGACATCGTCGATATTCCAAACTACCGAAAATAACTATGGATCGTCTGTTCAAATTTTAGACAGGTTTCGTTGGATGATCGATAATTGATGTTCAATTTGTAAGACGAAAAGGAAATTCCCTTACCGCTGGTTGAGCTGAGTTAAATCCAACGTTAATTATCCCGAACGGGACTTATGTATAGACGAATAAATGATCGAATCGATGTAGAACTCCAGCGACACCAATAACTGATTACATTTCCCAAAGTTAATTACCAAAAGTCTTATCCCTCCCCCCCCCCCCCCCCCTCTCTCTCTCTCCCTTCCTCGTACACCTTGGAGAGCGTGACTTACGACCTCAGATGTCCCCGTGATGGCATCGTCTCGTTTCGGAATGGTAAATCGACCTCCTACCACTCTCAACCACCATCGACCCTCATCCCTTCGGAAATAATACAAGCGATTTTGTGACACATATATATACATGACGTATACGTAGCAAGTACTATGCAATCTCCGCTTAACCGGTGTGCGAGCGACCAAGTCTTGTTGAGAGCCTGCAACCCCCTAACCCATGTTGGAGTACCGCCAGAGCCCAGAGCATTGAGCGTAGGCACGATTCGTTCGCTGACGCGTATATACGCCTTATCTCACGGTATATACGGTTAACGGTTAACGTTGATACTTATAGATACTTACGAGAAAGCATAAATCAGCGTCTCCTAGACGGGACACTTTTCGGATCGGGGCATTTCCGAGAAACGAGAACGAAAATGAGGGTTCATCGTCCAGTGGGATATAATTTTAAAAAAAAAGGGAAGAAAAAACAAAAAATAGAAGTAACGTGGTATTTTCCCGTTTCGCCATTATGTGAAAAATCGAAGGATCGTCCGAGAATTCGGAGCCACGGGTATTAAATCGTTTTCGGGCACCTTATTAGCGATTCACGGCCCGTATTATCGACTCGTAGCAATCTCTCGCCTCGATTACGGCGACGTATATTATTCATCGTCTACCGAGGAATTCACGAGCTTGTTCTTGCTCTCGGTCTTTTTGTCTCGCCGGTTTTTAAAAGAGACCTCGATTAGCGCTCCTTTTTTCTCACCGACTAATACGTACGTTTCGATGAATTTTGCATAATTCTTTTTTCTCCTAAAACGTCGAGGGAGAGAGAGAAAGACGTCCGTTGGCCGAGTCGCTGTCTATCTAGCGTGTCGGGAAGCTTTTCGCGAAAAACCGATCGACCGTGTCTTTGTTGCAAGCTTTATTCACTCTTTTTTTGCGTTCGTTTATTTTTTTTACGATTTTTTTTAATACTCCGGATTTCCTGGCATAGCGGACGGACGAAAAGCTCCGGCGGTTTCTGCATGACGACGCGAGTTTCTCTCTTCTTGCCTCGCCTCTGTCACGATGGTTTTGCTTTCACTGTATATACCTATACATAACACATTAAGGGGTGGTTTACCGTATAACCGGACCGTTATGGTGGCAGAGAGAGAGAGAGGGACTCGTCGCTTCCGGTAGTACACGCGTTTTCCACCCCCTTGGCCTATTCTAATATTAAACAGTATGGTAATAACCTTTCTCCTTTTTTTTTCACGTTCTCTCTTCTCCGACAATGTACGTCACTCCTAACCGGAACGAAAAAAGAGGGAAAAGAACAAAATAAGGAGGATGAAAAAAAAGGAGAGAAAAAGCCCGTGTGAGAAAGAAAATTCGCAACAAAGATGCGGGAACCACGCTGGGACGCCTTGTTATTATGCAATAACTTAACCCCCGGTTACCCAGAGGGCGTTAAAATGCTGGTAGAGGGAAAGGGAGAGCGAGAGAAAACACACGCGGCGGCGCTTTCTAAGCGTATTTTATAGCCTTCCTCGTTTCTTTCACCACCACCAACCTATCTGCAACGTCTCTATCACGTGGCTTACAACTCCGTCCTTTATATATCTATATATATATGTTTAAATGTATGAAGTGTGTGATATATTTATCGTAACCATGGCTCGACGGCACGCGGGACCTTCGAGACTCGTCAGGAGAGTGTGCGCAAAGCACGAGCTTATGAATATGTATGCAAATCCATGCATGACATACAAACATGAATATATATCGAGTCATCGAGAGTGATCGTGCAATAATGTGATTTCCTGTGCCATGCGTTTGAATCTCTCCCTTTCTCTCTCTCTCTTTCTCTCTTTCTCGCTTTCTTTTACAACTGATATTCTTCAATCATCGTCGATTAAAAAAATCAATTAAAAAAAAAAAAGAAAGAACATTACCGAATTTTTGTTATCACGATTGAACGAAATTGATAAAAAATGAAAAGAACAATTTGATTGCTAAAAATTGGATGGGTTTTGCTTTTTATGGAAATGAAATTTGGTTTCTTTGTTTGTAAAGTTTTGTTTGTCTGTAAAAAGTCGATTAAAAAGAGAAAAAGAAAGAAATGCTGGTTCTTCATTCGCCCGTCAACTATGACACATTACCGAATTTTTGTTATCGCGATTGAACGAAATTAATGAAAAATGAAAAAACAATTTGGCTGCTAAAAATTGGATTGGTTTTGCTTTTTATGGAAATGGAATTTTGTTTCTTTGTTTGTAAAGTTTTGTTTGTCTGCAAAAAATCGATTAAAAAGAGAAAAAGAAAGAAATGTTAGTCCTTCATTCGCCCTTCAACTGCGACACATTACCAAATTTTTGTTATCGCGATTGAACTAAATTGATGAAAAATGAAAAAAAAAACAATTTGGCTGCTAAAAATTGGATGGGTTTTGCTTTTTATGGAAATGAAATTTGGTTTTTTTACTTGTAAAGTTTAGCGAGGAAGGAAGTTGATGGATTGATGTGTAAAGAAGCGATAGGAAGAAATGAAAAAAAAGAAATATTTTAATAGAATTGTAAAAGACGGATGAAAATGTGTAAGAGTCGACGATGATGAAATTGAAGGTAGAGATAATAAAAACCTATTTTCAGTGAGAAGATATGTCGATTTTCAGTGAAAACGGGTCGGGAGAGAGAGAAAGAACGCGAACGTGACGCGCGGAACAATTCGATGTTGGATCTTCTCGAGAGCGTCGAGTATAATTACCGGTAAACGATTAAGGACGACCCCGAAGACTCCTGGGAACGATCTCGTCGACGAAGTATAAGAGAGTGAGCGCATTCAGGAGATAGAATCTCTTGATGGAGAGAAGGAGAATCGAGAGTGGAATGGATCTTCGTCGCGCTCTTACTCTCACTCTCTTTCTCTCTTCCTCACCCTCTCGCAATTAAAAAGTTTGATTACCTTACGACGCGTTATGTTGAACTCTCTCGAGCATCCCTTGCAGTGTGTTGCCAGCCGATCGTTAGCCCAAGTAGCGCCTGCGTTGCCATCCTGATTTCCATGATTCGAAGCATTGTCAGCAGCCGCGGCTTCTCTTAGCTCAACGGCTGCTAATTTAGCGGCGCTCAATTGTCCTCCCAATTCCTCCAAAGTTCTCTCTTGTTCCGAGCAAATTTCACGCAGAGCGTAATGCTCCTCCTGTAGTCCGACGTATTTCTGCAATCAGCGAATAAGATCTCGATGATTCGAGAGTTCCGACGTAGTAAAGCAATTGACGAAGTTGGGAACAAGATCTCCATTGTTTTCGAGAATGCGATCGATCGAATTTCAATAATATTTCACAAAGGACCATTTTTCGAAATATTTCATTCAAAAAATATCTTAATTAGTAAAAAAGAAATGACTCGATGGACGTTTCACAAATTTTTATATCGTCGATAAGTTTGTCAGAAAAGTGCACACCTCGGCAACTTGTTTCAACTGATCGATCTCCTGATGCAATTGCGATATTTTCTCGACGCTGGTGATCGAAGATTTTTGAAGAAAAGTTCTCCACTCTCGTTCAACTTTCAATTCTCTCTCGACACCGTTGGCGTGAGCTTCTTTCTCAGCGACTTCGGCACCGAGTACACGGACTTTCTCCTCGACACCGTTCTTGACACCGTCCATTTTCTTGCATCTGCGATATCGAACAAATCATTAAACATCAAAATAATGAACTTTTTAAATTATTCAATAAAATTGTAAGATCGAAAGAAAGAAAATAACGCGGGATACGAAGGAACGAACGCGCGGAATCTATTGGTCGATTAGAATCCGAGCGACGGACGAGTCGCGAGCTTTTCTACCGACCGTATACGCGAATCGATAGCACGGAAGGAATTTTCTCGCATCCGGCAATGTAACAAGCTTTTATACAGAGCTCTGCAACTAACTCGACCTAAATTCATTTACCTAGAAATCTGCCAAAAAAAATCACTCAATTTTCATCCCGAACGATTATCATTATTATCGTTATTATCGCTCGAGAATTCTCGCAGAATGGACGATTATATTTCATTTTCTACCATGAATTTACTTTCCATACGTGAAAAAGCAATTTTCGGAATAAGTTCCATCCCTGGTGGATTACCGCGAGGTGTTAAGCTTTTCCCCCTCACGACTCATGATTATTCATTAAGGCAACATTCATTCTCGCGAATTCGGTATCGAATGCCTTTTCCAGCGAGAATATACCGTCCGCTCGTAAGGGATGAAACTCGGAACGAAAATCCCCAAATTGAGTTTCCCCGAATATCCACCCTCTGGGCTATACATAATATTTTTTATCACTTCCGGATAAATTTTTTGTCCATTAGCGTGAATAGTCGTGACTTACCTTGAGCCTCGAGATAAAATTTTTAAAAAAGAAATCGTATAAAGCGGCGATTGGAACGCGCCAAATTGTGCCAGCCAAACGAAAGATTTATAATCATAGATAATAATAATAATATCGTCTTTATTGCGATATTCGTACAAGGGCCTGAGCCTTGTACAAAAAATAAAACAAAAATATAAATATATCGAATTTATGTTTATGAAACAATTCCGACGTAGATTAGGTCAAATATATATAGGACGTACTGCTCATGGATTTATTCCTTTCATAATACAAGCACACATGGTGGGCGTTTTGGTGAGTAATGAAGTGTTTATATGTATATACATATATATGTATGTATATGTATATATATATCGTCGTTTTATAATGAATATACCATTACATTTCGTACATTCGTGTTTATATTGAATAATACAGAGCGTGGCACTTCGTTCAGCGGAATATTTTGATATTTCGTGTATTCAACTCTAGCGGATCGAAAATTGAATTTTAAAAATCAAAATTTCATAAATTTGTGGTTTTTTTCTTTTTTTTTTTCATGCGTATTTAGCACCGAAAGTAGCGCATCGTGACACGGAAGAACGAGTCACTCGCTTGTAAAAAAAAGTACCGAAGGATATTGGCAAGCCAAGCTTTAGATATGCTCGCCTATGTTGTTTTTTGGTTTGGTTTTCTCGCGAAAAATGATATTATCGTAGTAATTATCAACGATTATCGAAAATTTTAACGTGGAACTTCGTTAGGGGAGATATATCTATGATATAATTTAATCGAGCAACTTTTTGGAGGCTCTACCTCAATTTTTTTTTTTTTTCTTAAATTCTTCACGCACAGTCTCATTATTGCCTGAATGAAAACAAAAATATATATTTATATATTCTTCTAATGCAGAGCTCTATGTAAAACGTGTTGTACAATTGCGAGCTTTGTGCGACGTGCACGAACGACGAGATTGCGAAAAACGTACACGCCCGAGGAGAAAAATGAGACGAAAATTAATAAATAAATTGATAATGATATATACCTATTTTTCTTTTTGGAAATATTTCTACGCAGTCTCTCGGATTCTCGTCGCACGCTGTGATGATTATTAAAGACAGCGCGTTACGATCAAATATGACGTTTCGAGTAAAAATCTTGTAGCGCGTATGTTTAATGACGTTTGTTTTTTTTTTGGTTTTGTAATCAGGAATGATCGAGATAATCATTTAAAATGATAATAAAAAAATATCGCAGTCTTGAATTGACGATTAGCAATTTGTTTTTCAAATCGCGTAACAAAATAATATTGAAGAAATAAGAAAATGAAAAACCGAAAAACATACTTCTCATCCATTTTTTGGATGGTCTCGGTCATCGATGTCGTCTTTGTTTCCAGCCTGGCGATTAGATCTGTCTTATGCTTAAGCGAACCCTCGCACTCCTGAAACGAACGACTCTTGAGCGAAAAATATCGTGACTAATATGAAAAAATGTTTGGTTTGTCATGTTTGTGGAATTTTTTGTCAAATTCCGTTCAAACGGTATCACGTCTTTTTCAAATTCATCGACAAGTCCCTAAACCAGTCACGAACATCGTCGCGAAGAATAAAATTGACCGATCGAAATAATAAAAGAACTAAAAAATCCTACGAAAAATTGTGAAAAAAAAAAGATAATTTATCACAATTCCGACGTTCAATTGCTCGCCGATTTCGCGATTGTTGATTCGACGGTTTTATTTTCACTGGTCGCCGATGGCGTCACGGAGCCCCGATCTATCGAAAGTCGATTTCTGTTGGCGTGCTCGTCGAAGGAACGATGACCAAAATTTCTATCACCGATCGGGGGTGCTCTCGGTGATAAAGGGCTCGTTTTAAGGAAGGATTTCGTCGAGCCCGGAGTGGACGGTGATCGGCCACACTCGAGATCCTTCATTAGATTGTATTTCTCGAGGTTGTTAAGTATCTTGCCGATCTGATTGGTCTTTGCGTGTAGTCTGCTCACCATTTCTCCTTTCTGCGTCAGCTCATGCTCGCACTCCTATAATCGAAATATTCAAATATGCGAACAAGGATTGTTGTTTTTTTCTTTCAATTTTGCAACGAACCGACGGAATTGAACAAGGGAAGAAAAAATATTACGCTCGGTACGACGAAGAATCCAATTTGAGCCTGAAATATTTTTTTTGAAAACGAACCTACTAAAACAAATAAAAATACCAACTCTACTCGACGGTTCTGTAAATTACCGTTGGGAAAAAATGTATGTACGATTTTTTTGAAACTTTGGCGACAAACGAACACGAATTTTAAAAATCAGACAGAGCTGAATAACGAGGGCAAAAAATCACCTGCAATTTTTTGTACATCTCCAGATTAATGAGTTTGATATCCTCCAGCTGGCTCCTCAGCGATATTATAGTGTCCTGTTTATCGTGAATGTCCTTCTCGAGGAGTTTCATTGCGACTTCCATTTCCGATTTCATGCTGATCTGCTTTCGAAAATATATTTACATATATATCGCTTTCTTTTTTTAGCGAGCGGTGAAATTTGCATTATTTATGGACCTGTAGCTCGAGCTCCTTTTCCAATTCGCGTCGATGCTTTTTCTCCGATTCGACACGACATCTGAACTCTTCTATCTCCGAGGTCGTCTCGGTGATTTTGACCGGTAGTTTGCCATTCTAGAATAAAATTGCATTTTTGTTTTCGTTGTTCAATACCGATCGCAAGAGTGAAAAAGGAAAATTAATTTGTCAATTTCGTAAAAACACCTACCAGCTCGTTGGAGTCTTTGACGTCGATACCGAGCTCGCGTTTGAGCTGACGATTTTCCTCTTGGAGCGAGAGTATGTTGTTTTTCGAGATCGAGAGATCTTCCTTCATCAGAGCGTTCGTTGTTGTAAGCGATTCGACCTTCGTTTGTAAATTCGTCACCGTAGCGCTGAAATCGTTCCAAGATACAATTTCGTCGATTAAACGATCTTCGAGCGTCTTTGAGACGTAATCAAGAGGTGATAATTGCATATCGATTTACTTCAAATGTCTGTTGAGCTCCTCGATGTAATTCTTCTGATCCAATACCGTTGTCATATTGTCATTTTCCATTTCTTCGTCCGGCGAATCGCCCGGTATATGATTGCTATTTCGCAGATACAACGAAAAGTCTATGACACCCTGCTGACAGTCGAGATCTTCCTCCTGGGACACGACGATATAGAATGCGTCAAACGATGATTATCGACACTTCGCTAATGAGATTTTTGTTCACTCTCGAGCTTCTCTATTCAACTTTTCATTCTCTCGCTACTCTGACCTCGCGTGCCTTCAACTGACCTTGACGCAAAAGTTGCAATCTATTACGTTGAGGCCAACGAGTAGACCCATCACAACTATGGCCTCGTCGCTCAACATCAGAGCATCGGGCTCGAAATACTCGGACAAAAGATCGTCCCTGTGATCGATGAGAATTTTCAGATAATCCGCCAATTTTTTTTGCATCAGCGCCATTCTTAGCCAGGCTCGAGCACGTCCCATGGCCGTTCTGAAAATTCATTCTCGGTTTCTCAAGGTAGCTCGACCAGCGTTCGTTTCGAATTTTTATAAATCTATGAAATCGTCAACATCGACTCGGACAAATGAATTGATCAGCGTTACATGACGCGAAACCCCTCGCAACCCCCAAAAAAACATTATCCCTTAAAAAAATCGTTTGACCACGTAAAACATCAAATCATTCTTTGAATCATCCCACGAAGCCTTAAAACATTACGCTCTCCCGTGAAAAAGTCACATGGACCAACAAAATCAAAAGTAGAAAATCCAATAGAAACAGAGCTTTCGCATCGTTTCAAAGGTTACAAAAAATTCGTTGAATTATACCTAACGGTCGGTAGATCGCGAATGCTCGACGTGATGTCCTGGGCTTCGGGACAATACTTCTCTACCAATTGAAGAATATCCCACAGTTCTTTCTTCGGGCCGAGAAGACCCTGAAATCGTAATTCGTCTTTTATCAACTCGTTTCATCCAAAAGACAACCACCCACGTGTGGACTCCTCGTTTATTTCTCTCCTCCTCCTTCCGCGTCATTATTTTTGTCCTCGTTGTTCGATGGACAATCGACATTTAACGATCGAGGGACGAAACGTTTATTTACCTTCTTGGGACGTAGGCCATGTCTGAGCACGTGCTCGAGAACGATGAAGAAGTGCTGAAGGGGCATGTGATCGGAATCGAGCATTCTCCCGTACTTGAGGGAAGTCTCGATAAGCTCCTTAACGATCAGTTTAGAAATGTTGACGAGGTTGCTCCTCTCGATAATAACGGGATCGCGGGCTGCAAGAAAAACAAAAACAATACCACACGGTTCTCCTTCATGGTCTCATTTTTTAAAATATTTCTTCATCATCATCGTTCGTCACTTTCTTTCTTGCTCTTCTTCCGTCAAACACACTTCAACGCGATTTCACGCGAGACACCGGAAGTGCTAGGAGCGTGTACAAAATCGAGAAAAAGCTTGTAACTATTATCATTTATTTTTGCAAGAGATTTGTAGAAGAAGTATGAGAAAAACATCGTAGAATATTGCAGCGATGGAAAAGCGTGTGTTTTTTTTTTCAGTTTGCGACAAAAGCCTCACAGAAACATACTAGCGTGAATGGAAGAAAAACACCGAAAGCGAACAAGTTCGATTGAAATTTCGACTTTGGCCAATTCTCAGCTCAATTTCGAATCAAATTTTCGTCATCTCCAATAAAATTTCGAGTCGGTATCGTATCAAGAAATATCGTTAGAAATTCACGATGGAAAGACTCGATTTTTTGTTGGCTTCTTTTCTTTCGTCGATGATTCAGACTGCGAGAGGGAGAAGAAGAAGATTATCGTCGGAGGTGCGGAAAGCGCTATACAAACACATGCTGGAGACGTGCTGAATTGGCGGTGGGCTTGGCGGGAGTATGTCGCAAAGCTCTGGTGTTTCAGTTTGCTGCAGACAATGAAGATTTTCATGATGGAGTTGATGATGATGATGATTTTGTTGTATCGACGGTAGTGTTATACCGCTTAGAGCCAACGGTGGCGATGGCGAACGTTGCATCGAATCTTGCATCGTGAATTCGACATCCTGAAGTTCCTTGAGGCAGAGCCACTCGCCATCGACCGACACGCGGAAATTGCACAAATAAATCGTATCCTGTGCACCGGCCATGTCCTGATCCATCATTATTTCGCCGTGCTGGAGTTCGCCCGGGGGTCGAAGCTTCAAGCCGGCTTGGCCTTCCTGCCGCATATATTTACCAATCTCTTGACCAAATTTTTCTTTACTTTTCCCAATTGTCCTTCCTCGATCTTGTTATCGATCCAAGATCGATATTCCCAATCGACCAGTCGACTCCTCGACGAATCTCGATGAATTATCGAACAGTTGTTTATCGCTCGAATGATTTCTCACCGATAAGATTTTTCCATTTTACAAAAATCTCTGTAGCGATGTTACTTTCTTGTTATTTTCGTCCAATCGAAACAATGTAACAAAATGAGCGTCGATGAGGGACACCACTGCGTAGGAGGCGACGCTGCGGTTTCGAAAAAGTCTTTTCCGACTGTTACACTTTCTTCCGTTTCTGTGTTTATTTTTTGTCTCTGGAGGGAAAAAGAAAAGTTGAAACGATGGTATAACAACTTTTCAAATTTGATCACTGTTTCGTATCTATCGTAGCTTCGATACTATCGAAGATCAAGAGGGTGAGAAGAAGAATTCTTGTCTCTGTCGGTTCGCGTTGACTGCGATAAAAACTCTGATCGCGACGAGAGAACGACGAGGGCAGATCGGAGCAGACGGAATATTGATCTTAAAAGACCGACCTTGTCTCCACCTACCTTAATCAATAAGGGAAAAAGAAGCCGTGAGCTCGACAAGTGCTGCCACCTTTCCATTTCCGTGAATTCTACATACCACGGTCGGTAATAACGATATCTGCTCATAACTGTTGTGTAAACAATAAACACAACGCTCCACAAATATTCACAATATTCATAACTTACGATAATCTTGACAAACGCAATGACGTAAAAACACTCTTTTCCCTACGACAAAACGTGAATTTTCAATTTCCGTCGTTTGCTTCGTCATCGTTGACACCAATTGCCATTAACGTGCGAAAAACCGTGAATCAGACTTCGAATCAGAATCGAAATTCAATCCACGAACGTATAACCTTATTTGCATCACATCGACACTACAAGAAAAATTGTAATTAACAAAAACACACACATACATACACAAATAATATTTTCCAATTTTACTTTGTAGCAAAAAATCTTGATTTTGTTAATTTCAATAATTTTCTTTTTGGTAAATATATTTATCTTTGTTACATTTCTAATATTGGGAACAATTCTAATAAGATTGGAAAATATCAAAATTTTGGTGGTAAAAGTAGCATGCGATAATGTCGGTAAGACGAACGAATAAAAATAAAGTAACGAGAGAGAAAAGAAAAACATAGAAAGACTCACGTCTCGGTGACCACCAGGCGTCGAGTTTTCTCGGTCTCGATACAACAAGATCAGGCCACCTGTCTTCCCTGATCGAATAGCTCGACGGTGAACGTGAAACACTTTTGTTGTCATTGTTGTCTTCCGATATCGTGCTACCTGTCAGAGATTTGTCCGACGGGGATACGGGCAAGCTTTCCTTGTTATCCGCGGCCATGTTAAATCAACTGATAAATCTGACAGCAACGAGGATTCACGTTACAGAGCGAAGCAAAAAAAACTCACTCACTGACCGCCTCGACGCATTTTTCCTATTCGTTTTTTTTTTTTTACGTCTCTGCGAACACTCGACTCCAACGTACGTAGAAACGGGTTTTTTTTATAAGGCTCGTATTATATTTACGCACGTGTCACTCGTGTTACGAGACATATAGTCCGAGAAAGAGCAGCAGCGCTCACCCGCGGCCAAATGTCGAAACGTTTTCTCACGGAGAGAACAAGAGACTCGTACACACCTCTCGAAACAGCACCGTTTCGTTCGCGACGTAAACATGTAAATAAGAGAAAATAAATGGAACTTGTTGCCTGATTACGAGATACGCGAGACGAGAAAAGCCACGGTGAGCGCGATTAGCGAATCGAGACCGAGATACGATGAAAAAAAATGAGGAATTTTATTCGTTTTATAAACTTTCGAGCATCGACGGGATTTCAGACTGAATATCTCCCTTGCCATCGGCCGACAGCCCGAAAACACACGCGAGAGACGCCCGTTCGATTAAACGCAACTCACACACGCGCAAGCCACGGGCAGCTGACGCGTACAGTCTTCGGCGAAAGTTCGATGGCTCGAGTTTACGCTCATCGCCGCCGCCAGATTTTGGCGCTGACTGTATACGTGCTGCGCCGCGGGACGATACCCGCGGGTTTGAAAACTCGCGGCGGGAAATTTGAATCGACGAAGATCGAGAATAGCAAATTATTTATATATTTAAATCTTTATTGTTATTATTATTATTGCTATTATATGTAAGTAGAATTATTTAATCATTTGACCTTGTAATATGTTATCGACGGCGATTATAAATAATCGTAATTAAATCGTAAAAAATTATATTTAATTCATCAAAATGTATTAATTCGGGGAAATTTCGAACTTTGGGGGAAATAGTTTTACTTTTACGGCGATTATAAATAATCGTAATTAAATCGTAAAAAATTATATTTAATTCATCAAAATGTATTAATTCGGTGATATTTCGAACTTTGGGCGAAATAGCTTTACTTTTCACCGAGACAAATTTAGTTTGGCAAAATAAAAGTTTGTTCGTAAGAAATATTGTCCATCTGTTGGTCCGTGGATGAGTCAAAGAACGTAAGAAAAGTTTCGTTCTTTCATACGTGTCCTTGTGTCACGTCCTATTTGATTTTGTTATGGCGCTTCATCGCGGGTTGAAAGGATTTCTGCGCACGCAGAGGGTAGTTGGATGAACTACCCCTAGGCTAGAAGCCTCGCATCCGCGGACCACCCACTCGCCTGTCCCGCGAAAACGCTCAAAGTACCACACGCTTCGTTCCTGCCTCGCTAAACTCTTCTACTGTCTCGTCACTCGTTCGTTCGCTCGCAACGCGAAACAATATTGGTCGTTCGGCACGATCCTCGTGGACGTTGGCTTCGGTCGACCCGAGTGAAATGCCGCCAAAATTTATAAACGGATTTTAAATCACATTTCGGATTTGACGATCAAAAGTTCAATCCCTGATCAAGCATTTTGCCAGTCGGGGACAACGCGATACCGGCATGTGGATAATATTTTTTTAAAAAGTGTCGTTTCGCGACAAGTTCGTCGTTTGGATCTTGAAAAAAATCTTTCCACCACGTGTGACCCCTGTCACAAATTTGTTTAAATCGCAATCATGTACGGCATGCTTCTCCAGAGCGTACAGCACTTCGTCCAGGTTCGTATTAGCAAGAAATAGACAAACCATCATTTTTTTATATTCTATTTTCTGTTACGTGTAATTTTTTATTTCTCAATTTTCCAATTTTTCACCAAAACACAAAAGCGAATGGAATTATTTTTATCCTTGGCGCCTTTTCAGTCAACATACAATTGTGAGAAAATAGAAACCTTGTAGAAATTTTCGAAAACTTTTTATCGGCTAAGATTTTTCATAAATATCAATCGTAAAATAATTCGCCCGTAAAAAAATTGTATTTCAATTTCGTTTCGCTCATAAACCGAAAGAGGGGGAGAAAAAAAGAAAAATGTCATATGTGTTATGCATTGACTGAAAATAATGGAATTGGCTAATCCCTCGTGAGCGGTTCACCCCTCCGCGTTCCGATGGGAATCCTTTATCACAATCCGAGCACGAACTCACTCGTCTTTTATACTTTATATATATACTTTTATCCTCTGACCGGGCATTTCAGTTCTTGGAAGAAGTCACGAAGCCTCGGTCATCATGACCCCAGTATATCAGGCCAGTTCGCCCTTTTTCCTGACACCTCGATCTTTTCTCCCTTTTTACCCCCAACGAAGATAATTCGATGTGACATCGAAACGGCAGGGGTGAAACGAGAATAGGCTGGCTTTTGTCCCCTTTTCTCATGTAAAGTATCCATATATTCCCTCGCTACGCGGCGAAGCAAGATACGATTGCTTTGACAAATAACGAACACCAATTGGTAATTGAACACATTGACTCGACTCGATTCGAAGCCCGGCAATTTTCGCAGCTAATTGTAAGAGACAAAATATAGCTCGTCGAAGATATAAAAAAAAACGTAATAAACGTTAATCGACGTTCCAATTTTGACGATTCTTTGGGAGTTTTTACCTCAAGCTTTTTCACTCGTTTTCGCCCTTTGTTTAATGACAAAAATACACGACTACGTTTTATTGACTTGCGAGATTCTGCATCCCGTCGCACCGTTACTATCGAGTTCAAATTTATTTTACATTTGTCATAAAACACTCCAAAGTCGAGTTTGTTTATACAGATTTTAAATTTGGCTCGAATTTCAAATCTGTCTTTTTGTCTCCTCGTTCCTAATTTAATCGAATTTTCTTACCGATTCTAAATTTTAATACAAATTAGTTCTTCCATAGAGGTTTCGAGTCGTAGGTTCAAAATTCATGGACCGTTGATAGAGTTTGTACCACCCTCGTTATAACGAAAACCCATTCATAATTTCCAGCCAACCAGAAGTCCCTCAGGAGCCTCGATGCACGACACTCCAGAATATAGAATTTATTCGCGGAAATCAAAACGGAAATAATCATAATAACGTACTCCGATATAACCCCGGCGTATTTTCCGTCTCTATGAAATCCAAATGTTCATGAAAGCAGAAAATGTAACTCGGGAAAATCTAGCAAGAAAATTCTTACGGGACGATAAATTTTTATTAAAAGTTTTCAATCTTCGTTTTATTTCGATACGTACATTCCTCGTCGTTCCAGGCGACTGTATTATTAAAATATGAATTTAAAAGTCGTGTTTCCTAGCTACGAGCGTCAGAAGACTTAGCTTGAAATCAAAGTCACGTACAAGCTGACCAAAAACGGTCAACGATAGCTTTTGCGTTTGAGACACGAAACAAATGACGATCGTTTTTAAAGGTTTCCTTTCGATCGTGTCGCATTAATTCGTCAAGAGCAAGAGACGAAAATAACTCGTCACGTACATAGCGTCCGATGATTTCGCCATAATTAAAATCATTTCCGCAGTCGAATAAAAATAATTCGTCCTTCATTATAATTTCACGATGAATTAATTAATTAACAAAATTATTCAAGCAATGCGAGTAAAATGTTAAGAGACAAATAAATAAATAAATAAAAAAAAAGAAAATAAAAATCTTCATTTTCTAATTATTTCTTCATTTCCGCTACGAATCTGGCGGAGACAGCGATTCTCCTGCTTTCGTAACCAATCGAAATCGTCCAGCTCGTATTAGCGTGACTCTCAGCGATATACTTAGCAACATGATGCTTTATAATTTAATCGTATCAAGAATGTGGCCATTAAACAAGCTGACGTTCGCGTTAACCTCACTATCCTTGATTAAATCTTGACCGTGCATCGTCGCAAAATTACATACGAAGCGATACCAGATGTTTCGAGCGATCGATAATTCGTACGTAACTCGTTATCCAACAGCAAGTAACTAACTACCCTCCCCGATTACTATTTTTAATCACATTTTCTTCCATTTCCGGTCGTCTCAAAATTTGATTCGACCGTTTTATTCCAATGTATGCAAAGTGCATGCTCCAGGAGACGTACGAAAAATATAGTACGAATTAATAGTCGATAGCCCGAGGGGATTTTGTCGAGAAGAGGGACGTATACGTAGCTGTATTCCCTCGTCGATTATTATTGCGCCCCTAACGGTCGTGCGTTTCCGTGAAATCTTCCCTCGACCATGTTTCTTCGCAAAGCACAATACACGAAAAGATTTCATTCGCTTTATCCACGGTCGACCTTTTGGATAATACGTCAACGATTATCTCGATCGTTGCTCTAACGAGATTTTCAACCCTAACGAAAAAAAAAGATCTCGTTATAACGTAAATGCCATTGGCTTTTATTTATTTTAGCCAACTGATCAATCACCTGGAAAGATTTCACGCGAATGACTGGCAAAAGTTTCCCGAGGGAGGGAAAAGTAGGGAAAGAAGTTTTTGGAAACCTTTCGGCGGGTTATCGGTCAATAGTGACGTTGAGAAAGTATCGAGCCGAATTCCTCGATAATTTCCGAGATTAAAATATTCCTCCCCTTCGTATTCTCTACCGATTTTTCATCGATCGAGTCTGAATATCGAACTGTGCAAGAGTCGTTAACAATTTTTATTAAAATTCTCGAAGCTCGAATATGGCGAGGATGTTTGGCTGGAAATTTTGGAACGCGCTGGAGTCAAGCACACGGTTTTCAACACGAGGCAGTTGTATCCCGATCCGTTGATGACGAATCTGGCTGCTGCGCTGGCGAGTTACACCGGCGACACGATCGACAACACGATGCAATTCTTCGGCAAATGCTTCGTCCGATTTTTCAGCAATCTTGGGTAAAGATCGAGCGATAAGGTTTGATAACGCTGATTACGTTTAACGAGGATCGATGATAACTATCGTGCAGATTTTAACGATAAACCGCAAGCCAAATTTACGCGGTGATAAGCTATTGCCTCGTGTTCTAATCGATCGAATTAATCAGGAGGGTAGTTGGGGGGTTGAACGGATTATTCATTACGAATCGTTGATTAAAACGTCGTTACGGTTAATCCGGTTAGCTAATGGTTCTAGTTCCGCCAAAATTTATCACCATTGAGAAGAATCGAGCGATTTTCCGCATGCGGGATACTTTCAACCCCCGGAGGGTGAACAGAAAATTCGGAATTAACGAAATATTCGAATCGTTTGTTATTCTCGCGGTTGACATAATTCAAGATAATCGAACAGCAAATCTTACAAAAATATCGATGGACGTAACGATCTTTTTTTAGGGGTTGGGGGTAAATCGATTCGCTGAATAATAATTTCGAGTTTGATATTCCGCATAATATTCCTCTGACAAAAAGGAAACCGGAAATGAAACAAAGTAAGAAATATCGCCGTAATATCTCAAACGCTTCGTTAGAAGGCTCGTTAGAAGGCAAACGAGCGTCCCAAGGGAGGTTCGCATTACCTTTGATTTCGAGCGAGGTCCCAGCTGATGATCAGCTCGATCCGCGTCCAGGATACGCGATGCATGACTCCCGTATCTCGTACACTTTTATCGATCGTCTCGCGAGATAATTTGTAGTCCGGAATAACGAGTCCGTCGTCTGTATTCGCGACCTTATATCGAATTAGTCCTCGATCCTCGCAACGATCAAAGAAGAAAAAGAATTGAAAATTTCGAAAAAAAAAAAAAAATTCAATTGCGAAAAAAATATTGAATTAAAATTTCGACATAAATGCTGAGATACGCACGAATATCAAACGATACGATTTATACGCAGATACGACTGTACGATAAAGGCAACTGGTCGTTTCTTCTGTGACTTTCTACAAAGCGTCGACAACATTCACATGCAGATGAGATTCACGTATCCGAAAATGAAGAGTCCCTCGATGTACATTACCCACGTCGATCCACATGGGGTTGTTCTCGTTTATCGTAGCACCAGACAAGGCTTCACTCATTATTTCATGGGTAAGATCGATGGGATTGGAAAACCTTGTTCCAAATTTAAGAAATAAAAATATGCAATTTTGACTTTCTTGTTGTCACGAGGCTAAAAGATAATTGGAAATTGTCAATTGCAAAAAATTTCAATTTTATTCGTCAGGTCAGCTCTTCCAAATAGCGAAAGATCTGTACGAGACGAGTCTCGACATCAGAGTCCTCGAAAGTTCCAACAGTATACCCGGTTCGCGAAGTGTCATGGTGAAATTTCGCATCGACTTCGACAATCGCGATTACGTGAGTGGATTTTGGATTTTTGTATATTCGAACGAACAATAAGATTGCGATAAAACTAGGGAGGAAAAACAATCGAAGGGGAGAATATTTTCTTATTTCAGATCGCTAAAAACAATCGTATGAGGGTACCGGTAGGTCGTGAACTAGCGCCGGTTTCCTGCAGCCTCTTATTACGCCTCTTTCCATTCGGTGTGCTCATGAATCGCGAGATGCGAATTTTAGGGGTTGGGGGTAAATTGCTGCAGTCATGGGGTGGCTCGTCCTCGATTCTCAACAAGCACGTGACTGAACTTTTCAAGCTCCGGCGTCCCAAAGGAATTTCATTCACATGGGCAAACGTGAGAAACGTTCGAACTAACCGTGGAAACTAATTTTCGCGAAAAAAATCCTCTTTCCCACCCAGAAACGTGAAATACAAAGTTCTTGTTAATTTTCCCAGGTGATGTATCTACATTCGGTCATGTTCGAGCTCGAGCTGATAAGGTCGACGGAGAATCGTGCGTCCGGTCCATGCAGCGAAGGTTCGACCGGTGGAAGTTCGGGTCTGGATCGAAAGGGAAGTCAGGGAGCGAGGAGTATCCTTCTCAAAGGTCAGATGAGATACATCGAGGACATCAAGGCAATTGTATTTCTCTGCAGTCCTCTGTGAGTTTTCTTCACCCTCGCACAAGCATATAATTTGAATGAAAAAAAGGATCGGTTGTATCGTAAATAACTTATCACCGTCAACGTCGATCAATGACAATTTCAATTTTTCATATTTAATGAACAGAATAAACAGCCTCGACGAGCTACCGAACATGGGATTATACCTGAACGACCTCAATTCGCACGGTATGAGTCGTGAGATGGTTCTCGCCGGTTGGCAACATTGCGGAAGGTAATTAGAAATTAGAAAGTCATCTGGTGCGTTTACCTCGTTCCTTGAAGGTGGGGAATTTGCCGTTTTTTCCTCGTATTAAGAGAGTCCAATGAGATCGACCTCGATAACCTTTTCATGTAAATCGAGACTCGAGATGATGTGCGAACGTGCCGAGCAGAGATCGGAGGAGTTGCAGCTGAGTTACGCGCTTCTGGATCGTTGGAAGAACAAGAGCGACGAGTTGCTGTACTCGATGATACCGAAGACTGTAGCCGATCGACTTAGAGCAGGAGCCAGTCCTTTGAGCACTTGCGAGGTGAGGACAAAAAGTCGTTTCGCGTTTTGATAAAAGCTCTGGTTAGTTTTTTGTCACTATGGGCGGGAGAGGGATCATGGCCCAACAGGTTAACACAAATTATTCTTCGTCTTTCTCTTTGTTTGCTCCTTTAGTCCTTCGAATCGATAACTGTACTATTCTGCGAACTCTGCGACTTTAATTACTCGACGATCGAGGTCGCCATGGAAATCGTGTCGTCGATGAACGCGGTCTTCTCCTGCTTCGATTCTCTCATGGACAAATTCAATGTCTACAAGGTCAGAGGATATCATTTAATCGTCATACCCGAACGAGCCTAGTTCTCATTAGCTTCTTCCGGATCACGAGCCCTTCCGTTATGTTTATCATCGCGTATCACGAAACAGGTGGAAACGGTTGGTTGTATTTATATGGCTGCAAGTGGCGCTCCCGATAGAACGAAGGATCATGCCAAAAATGTTGCTGACGTTTCCCTCGAATTGTTAAGATGCGTTCGGTCCTTAAAATTACCATCGGGCATCGACCTACAAATTCGAATAGGTGAGATCACGTTGGATTGTCATCGATCGGGAGAACCTCCAGCGATTAATAAAAATCATTCTCCAATCGAGCATACGTTTGTTGGTATTTTTCAAGGAATTCATTCGGGACCGGCTGTGGCTGGAGTCGTGGGTATCAAAGTACCGAGGTACTGTTTCTTCGGTGACACGGTCAACACTGCGTCGCGAATGCAAACAACCAGCTTGGTAAGTTTTCCAGTTGAAAATTCAATTTTCAACCGGACAATCGTTGTCTTAACATCCTTTTAATTCGCACCGTGTGAATAAAGCCTGAGGAGCTCGCACCTCGATAATGTTTCTTCCAATAAACTCGTTTGATATTACGTCAAGTTCTTTTGTGACGACAAAATTCAAATAAATCATCATTTTGAATAATTTCATGACAAATGACCCAACAATTTTTCATTGCCATTTAATTTTAAGATTTTGTTCGTGCTCGTACATCGAACACATGTGACGTTATCCACGTTCATTTTTTTGAGAACGTATAGATCAAAAATGCTGACGTATGTTATTGATGCGTCTGTTATTAAAGCCAGGAAAGGTACACATGTCACCAGACACAAAGGCGCTGCTACCCGAGAATTCGCATTGTATCGAAGCACGTGGAGATGTTTGGGTCAAGGTGAGATTCGTCAAAATACATTTTTTCATTACAACACGACGAACCGGTGTAAATTTGACAAGATGAAAGAAGACAGTCGCGTCCCTAAGGGAAAAATGCGGAAAGCTTTTTTCATCCCTTACGTACACCATTCCTGTGTCACTGGTTGACTAAGAAAAAGAACGACGAATTTTTTAAGGGTAAAGGAAACATGGAAACCTTCTGGCTATATGAGAAGGAGGAAAGTGACAGCGCGCCCGAGGAAAATGCGATAACGAAGAGCGACGAGAGGACGAATGGAGAGGAGGAAAAAGGCGAGGCGGTAGACACCAAAACGCAATCTACTGTGGCAGGAGGTGTTTTGGTAACACCGGTGTAAAAAGAAAAACACGACGATACGTAATATGTAAGAATGGGTGTTCACGATTATCTTTTAAAAAGAAAACCACATGCATCATAAATTATTAACGATTAATAATTTATTTACAGAGCTGTAAATACACGTTGGAATATTTATCATGGGATGATTATCATTTCGACTGTGCACGATTATCAACAAAATTCATATCAATAATTCTATCATTTCTCTCTCTCTCTTTTTCTTGATTTTGATAAATCGTCTATCGACGGATAAATGACCACGGAAATACTAGCGTAACTTATGGATGTAACATCGATGATTCTTATCCGGTTTATTACAAGGTACTAAACGTCACGAAAAATAGGCACAACGAGAGGATGCCTTCGGAATTCGTATCGGACAACAAGGTTAGCCAGTGATTTGCGAGCTGTTCTCACTCTCTTCCTCTTTCTTTCTTCCTCTTTTTATCTCCGGCAACAGAGTATATTAGCGGTTTACGTCACATGTGTAGATTTATTGTTCTTAGCGATAAAGTTTTGTGATAAATAAACAATTTGCAAGTGACATCAACAAATGCAAATACAACGTTTTGACAATATTTCTGTTTTTCTTCCGAAAATAATAAATTAAGAAGGCTAAAATTAGCCAACGATTGAGCAAATTCATTTCTTCAATCCCACTAGACTCATTCGTTTTTTTTTTTTTTTTTCATTTGTCTTTGACTATTTTACTGACAGTAGCAAGCGTCGGGAGTGTTGACTTTTATCCATGTCAAATACCGATTGACTCTGGTATAAACACCTGGGTATGACGGAAGAGCACAACCTTCGCCCCACGAAACAATACCTGAGAGAGAATTTTTTTATACATTTTTTGCGTCAAGGTGGAATCCATTTTCGTGGAATTCAAAAGTCGTTTAACCGATAACAGTTTGATGACTCACCGACTATACGATGAACTTTGCTGGTTGGGTTAATCACGTGCATAGGACCACCGCTGTCACCCTGAAAAAAAATGTTTTCGAAGGTCATCGAGTAAAGATCGTGGAAAAAAGAAATTATCGATTCGTTTCTGTTTGTACGACAATTATATATTATTACCTGACACGAATCCTTGCCACCATCCTTGTAACCGGCACACAGCATGTTATCCGTTATACGTTTCTCGGGATATTTCGAATTCTTGCACTCGGTGTTGGTCATTATCGGTACAGTGACCTCGAGCAATATATCGGAAGTTGGCCCAGATTCCATTATCGCACCCCAACCGGTCACGACGCCCTTTAACCCAGCGTACGTGAATCCTGCAAATCAAGGTCTCGAGTAATCAACGTCAAATTTTCAAAACTCCCAAAATCTTCCTAGAATATAAAATTTCCAAAAACCGTCACAATTCGTAGAAATAAATGAGAAAATCGTTTGAAAATCGGCGTATACCTGGTTCAGCCAAGCAAACAGGGCGCATCGACCCGGCAAAATTGATGACGCCACGAAGCTTGACCAGAGCAATATCGTTGTTGTAATTCACGGTTGAATAACCGCGATGTTTATAAATCTCCATGACCCTAAAGTCCTGAGTCATCGTCTCGGTATGCGTCGATCGATCGTGATCGCCTATGCGAATCACGATTTTTTCCTTCTCGAAACTGCATAGTGCAAGAAGAAAGAAGAAAATAAGGAAACACAATAATTCCTGCGTTATAATTCGATCAAAACATTGGCCTTTCTCATACCGATCGACGCAATGCGCTGCGGTCATGACATAACGATCGTTGATGACCGAAGCTCCGCAATAAAATTTTCCATTGTGTATCATCTGCGCCATCCAAGGATATTGATTCTTCTTCGTCTCGACTCCACCGACGATCCTACGCTGCGTGTTCGTCAAACCACATTCTACGATCGAACGTTTAAACGATCATTAATTTCCACTATGAATATCGTTTTTTTTCAGATTTAGCGAAAGAACATAGTAAATTTGGAAAAATGAACTGACTGCAAACAGGGCAAACTTTCGTTTCTACCCCTTCCGGTTCAGGTGCTGACGGGACGGTGGGTTTCGATCCCAAGAAACCCAATAACCAATTGACAGCGTTCTTGTCCGGGTCCTGCGCACGATAATACCCGCCAGGATCTTCCCTAGGAACATCACCGATGCCGAAGTTCAAGTGTAGATTCTGAAATTTTTAAGAAAGATCCTTGGTTTCAAATTCGAGGATGAATCGCGTCTCTTTCACGGTCAAGGATTCCGCACGGCTGATCGAGATACGAGCGTCGTCGCGCGTGTAAGAACAAGAAGAGCTCGGTTTTATTTGCTCGTCTTTTTTTTTTATAGACATTTCGTCACAAGAGCGTTTCAACGATGCGCAAACAATTGAAACACCACTCGCGCACTGAAAGTGGAAATCGACGTCGTTCTCTCGACGTGTATTTCTCTCTCTCATTCTTGGCATTATCTCCGTTACGGCCCGAAGTTTATCGACACTGGAGACTCTTCGTCAATAGCAATCCCATTGTTCGAGGAAACTGGAGCGCGGTGAACATCCGCAACGTCCAAATGGGACGAAAAATGTATTTTATCGAATTTCGATTCGATCGAGGAGAAAATTAATTGTCAAATGTAATAACCGATAATTATTAATTAAGAAAAATAATAATTATAGAAAGACGATCGATCAGCCCGCGAATCATCGCGTCCTCGACTCGACGATCTTGAAAATACTCACGGAGCCATAAATCCAAACGTGATTAAACGTTAGGACAACCAACGCGCCAAAAATCAACGAACTCGTCTGACGCATCGCGATCGAAGAAGTTTCATAAGAAAAGAAGGAAATCGGTTGAAGCGCCAGGCGCGAAAAGGTAACTGATGTAAGATAATGAAAAACAGCCGGCTTGGCTAAAACAAACTAAACTCGAGGCTAATCTCGTCTCCGAAAGAAGATAATATTGTTATAATTGAATTTTGAAAATGGTCGTATTGCGCGAATTGCCAGAACGAGAACGCGTTGGCAAAAGAGAGAACTACAACATCCTATCGACACGACGGACACTTTCACACAGGCCTTCCTCACCTGTGCCACATCTTTATTTATACGGAATAGTGGACGAACCGGGTGTATAATTCCTTCGCCGCGGGTGAAAATTTAGGCTAGCTAGAGTGTATGTTAATTCACAACGTGTCCCATCGGTGTGTAGGTGTGTTTGTTTATTGCGCGAACGTGTTGGTTCTCGCCGATCTTGAGAGCGGGAACATTTTCTTTACGCTCGGCTCGTTCGCACTCGCGCACGCGCACACACACACCACTCGCGCGCGCACGCATGCGCGCTCCCCTCCCCCGCGGGCACGCACGCACGCACACACACACACACGTCCACAGGCACACGAACGCACACACACACACATGCGCACGAGCGCACACGTGTTATCCCGAGATCTCTCGGTATGTAGCGTGTGTACTCGACTACCATCGTGGTAAAACACGCGAGTGCGGAAGTTAAAGAAGCACGGGAGAACACAGTCCCTCTCTCGCGACTTTTCATCGACTTCTTTACCTTTTCTCGTCTTTTTTCTCCCTCTTTCGTTCCCTCTCTCGTCATTGAAGCGACAATTGGTGGGAGGGAGGGATGGAAGATTTGGAAATAAATATTTGACCCGATTAATACGTCCCAGAGATAAAAATCTTGGCCGACCTTTATCGAACAATCAATCCGTGGAAGAGAAATAAATGAAAGGTGGAAAAAGATTGTTTTTTTTTTGTGTTTCTCTTTTTCCTTTTTTTCTAGGCGATAAGTCGCTGATATTAATACTTCGCCGATTCTTTAATATTGACACGAGAAGGACGATTCCGATTCTCGATATTAATTTCACGGTCTTTCTATCGAAACGTCGAAATTCAAAGAAAAAGGATATAAATCAATTTGATTGACGAAACATCGTGTTACGCGGAGCGTTGAAAATTTGATGGCGTTAAATAACACGATTTTTCGCGGCTCGAGAAACATAAATTGTCCAATAGAAATAAATTATGATTGATTCACGACATGGTGGCGCTCTCTTCGTCCCTCCCGAGATGCGATGTTTTTCACGTCTTTTTCTGTCAGCTGTCCTGCGTGCAATCGAGCCTCCTGCGACAAATATCGCTGCGATATATAACTCTCGCGGTTCATCCCTCCCCCGCGAAAATTGCAATAATTCAACGGCGCGATGTCGTATTTAAAAAAAAATTGTACGAATTGTACGAGAAGGTCACGATTGACCGTGGAAAATAACGATAAAAATTAAAAAAAGAAAAAACACCGTAACGTCGTGAGAAGTCGGTGATGATCGTCGCGTCTTTTATCTCTCGTTAATTTCACGGCAAACGAAGTGCGATAACACGATAAGACTCGCGCTTCGTGAAAACTCGCTCGGATCGTAAATCGTCCAACGAATCTGTCTCGTATATTTTTCTGTTATGTATTTTTTTTTTCCAGGATATTCTGCGACGCGCTTTTTTCTGACACCTGTAACACCCAGTGTACGGTGGGTCAAGGTATATGGGTCGCGTCACCCTCATGCGGGTTTTTGCCTCGACTCGTACTCCTCTTGCTATGTACATATGTTATTACATATGGTATATGAAACTCGCTATATATATTTATACAGGGTGAATTTCATAAGGTGTAACAGACGTTATTCTTAAGTAGATGGGATCATTACAAACAAAATTTGCAAATATACATTTGGGATATTTGTAATAGTTTACGAGATATAAATAGTTAAAGTTTGTCCAATCAGAGCGCGCCGAGAATCGTTAGAGCCGCCCACTCCCGCCCTAGCCGTAGAGATAGCACAGTGTAGGGCGTTACATTTGAGGTTGCAAAATTCAGAGCAGTCAATTTTATTTATTATATTACGCGGTAATTTTTATTTCTCAGGTATTAGCTGCTAGGATGGGGAGTGGGCGGCTCCAACGCTTCTCGGTGCCATCTGATTGGACCAATTTTAAAAAATTCATATCTCGTAAACTATTAAAAATATCCCTAATGTATATTTGCAATTTTTATTTGTAATGATCCCATCTACCTTAGAATAAAGCCTGTTAAACCTTGTGAAATTCACCCTGTATATGTGTGTGTGAGTAATTTGTGATATTAGGGTACGCAGCGAGCATGTCAGTGCAGCAACCGTAGGTTGCTCTCTTCTTATCAGTGAGGAGCCTTGCTTCACTTACGACGTAATCACGTGACCAGGGTCAGACTCTCGCACTCGTATCATCGCCTCTTTACGGACGAGCGAGAAAACTGTAACGATCGGTCGATTGGGTTTACGAAACGCGTTACGATAAGAATGTCACGGCGATGAATTATTGATAATCGATCGATAACTAATTTGTCAATATTTACAATTATTCCATTCATTAATTCGATCGATTATCTTTTTTCAAACAATTATTTGTCACTCGGCGATGCCAGATTCTGGAGAATTTTTGTATGTCTATGATAGCGGAATTGTTGATTTTAGAATCGAACGTTATCGTTGAATTTTCGAAGAATAATTAATATGTTATATTTTTAATCGTCGTTTTTATTGACTAAGGTGTTTTATCTCGTGGCAAAATAGGGAAATCGCTACAACCCTTCCGAGTGCTTTCCTCCCACGACTGATGCAGGTCAGGGCTGATAATCCGCAAATACGGAACGATAAGGAACATATTTTACCTAATCTATTTATGTATATCAAGTTTGTATTTCGAGAACGAGGCGACTGACCTTGATTTCAAATAGGCCAAAATCATAGAGATAAAGAATGTAGAATAAAGCTTGGAATGTTGGAAATGGAATGCGCGCTGCGCATTTCCGACAGTTCATTTTTTTAAAAAGTTACCGACATTCTAAGAACGACGTTTTTTATAAACAAAATGCGAAAATGAACAATTTAAAAAACAATCTTGTTTCTCATTCACATATCAACGCTTTTCTAAAAACGCCGGAAGTAAAGATCCTCGCGATGTTTGATACGATTGTGATAAAACGCTACGCAGCTTGATCAATTTTCCAATCGGCAGAAAGCGTTGAAAACAGACCGAGCTCTAAATAATATCGCTCGGTTTCGAATTGCACAAGCGCGCGAACATTCTGAAAAGCGCCCAAATGCAAATTCGAAGCAGCGAGCACTTTCAGTAATTGAGTTTCGCGTTTCCCCTCCGTCGATGTATTTCCATTTCCGCTACTGTAATTCCGACCCAAATAGATTTTCCTTTCTGCTTATTTTTTGTCTCGCCCGCGGATGAAAGCGCGGAATTTATCGAAATGGCATTCCCGACGATTTTACGTGCTTGGCAACCATCGTGAGGGGGGAATACCAATAATTGTGAGAATTAACATCCCTTCCTCGATCTCGCGGGGAGACTCGTCGTGTAAATGTTCTCTCGCTCCAGCCGTCGACTCAATTTTCTTACGCTCGAAACAGAAATGGAGATCGATATCGGAATAATACGTGACGAGATTGTAAATTATTTTTTTTACATCTAGCATTAAAAACGCATAAACACAATTTATCGGCTTAGTGCAAGAAGTCACTAATTCACGTAAACTAAATTTTCAGAAAAAGCGGTTAATTAATTTCTTTTCTGTTTATAACTGATTTTTTCAATGAATATTTTAATTAGATAATTGTGTTTTTCATTTTTTGAGCGTTCTTGTAATTATGGCGATAGTTTCTAAAATATTTAACTGCTTTTCTCAAAATTTGGTTTTTGTCAGTCAGTGACTTTTTGCACTAACAATAAGCCAACGATATATACATATAAAAAAAAATAATTAACTGCTAAAAAAATTCAAAAATAATAAACTGCTTTTCTCAAAATTTGGTTTTATCAGTCAGTGACTTTTTGCACTAACAACAAACCAACGATATATACATATAAAAAAAAATAATTAACTGCTAAAAAAATTCAAAAATAATAAACTGCTTTTCTCAAAATTTGGTTTTATCAGTCAGTGACTTTTTGCACTAACAACAAACCAACGATATATACATATAAAAAAAATAATTAACTGCTAAAAAAATTCAAAAATAATAAACTGCTTTTCTCAAAATTTGGTTTTGTCAGTCAGTGACTTTTTGCACTAACAATAAGCCAACGATATATACATATACAAAAAAATAATTAACTGCTTAAAAAATTCAAAAATAATAAACTGCTTTTCTTAAAATTTGGTTTTGTCAGTCAGTGACTTTTTGCACTAACAACAAGCCAACGATATATACATATAAAAAAAAATAATTAACTGCTAAAAAAATTCAAAAATAATAAACTGCTTTTCTCAAAATTTGGTTTTATCAGTCAGTGACTTTTTGCACTAACAATAATCCAATGATATATATATGAAAAAATAATTAACTGCTAAAAAAATTCAAAAATAATTAACTGCTTTTCTGAAAATTTTGTTTTATCCGTCAGTGACTTTTTGCACTAACAATAATCCAATGATATATATATATGAAAAAATAATTAACTGCTTAAAAAATTCAGAAATAATAAACTGCTTTTCTCAAAATTTGGTTTTGTCAGTCAGTGACTTTTTGCAATAACAATAAGCCAACGATATATACATATACGAAAGAATAATTAACTGCTAAAAAAATTCAAAAATAATAAACTGCTTTTCTGAAAATTTGGTTTTATCAGTCAGTGACTTTTTGCACTAACAATAAGCCAACGATATATACATATACGAAAGAATAATTAACCTGCTAAAAAAATTCAAAAATCATTAACTGCTTTTCTCAAAATTTGGTTTTTGTCAGTCAGTGACTTTTTGCACTAACAATAACTCGACGATATATACACATACATCCGTATAATCGAATGATTTATTTAAAAGTCTGGATTTTCGAGTTGTCCATGCAAATGTTTCATTGTCAGTCGTGCGGTGGACCAAGGATAAACGTCTTAATTGCATTGACCCGTTTACGATTGCGTCATTAGTCATATATATTTATGAATGTATTATTCGAGAAACAGTCGTTGTCTTCTTGGATTTTGAGCGGTATCTATACGACTCTACAACCACTGAGAAGATCTTGTTCTCAATGAAACATCGAGCCGAGGTCGCTAATAACGCAATAGGAGAGCCCATAGATTCTTGCCGGAATTCTTAAAACACAGGTTTCGTTATATACAACGAATACATTCGACGCAAGAAGCTGCCTCGTGTCTTGTAACGGATTATCACATTTTCCTCCTTACTTAAAGAACAAGCTAAAGGTTTGTGTCGGAACGTCCAACTCTCATTACCTCCACGTGAATCGTAACATCACAATCCTTTCGAACCGAATGTACTGAAACCAAAATAAAAAGAAATTTTCGAAACGAACCAGAAAAAAATCAAAGCCGTAATTCCGTCAACTCGACTGCTCCGCTTAACGACTAACGATAAATCTCGTCGGGCAAAAAGTACAGATATAACATTGAACGTTGCAACTTTCGTTTTCAGTTCATTCGTCTCGATTGACAAATCGCGGTAACGGGTGACATTGATCAGTCGAGGTTGATGAGTAAAGTTCGTCGCGCCCGAAAATAACGAGGGTCCTCTCTCGCTATAAGGCCCCCTCGTCTCTCTTTCCATTGTCTCTCCGTCTTTCTCACGGGACACAATCATTCGTGACATTGGGATTTTCTCGTCCCAGTGTGCGATTGTCGCAGTTCGATGCGGCCCAGGATTGCGACATCGTTTTCCTGCCGGTGTGAGACAACGGCGTTGGTTATACGTCGGCAAGTACACAAGCGCGCGTATACGTAGAGCATGAACGAGCGACCGGTGATTTAAAGGCCTGACGGCACATCTGCCAATGCAAACGTAGCATTCAAGGTGACACTGTCCCCACCACCTACACTTTTATTAGTTATAATTTACTATAAAACGGCAAAACTCCCCTGAATCTTCACCTTTTTACGCCACGTCACGCCTCGTGACAATATACGTTGCCCGGAGCGTGGCGTGCGTTAACGTAACATTTCCTTAAATAAATATCATCTATACATATATATCGAGCATTTCTCTCGTCCCAAGCCCACCGAGTGCCTTCGATCGTCTCGTGCATTTTCGTCAAACACTCGAAAAGTACACGCGGTAACGTGCACGAGCGACTCGCGATGAAGAACCTTACGAGAAATTTGGCGCTTCGTTGCGCCATCGCGATCGCCGCCTGCGTTTCTTTCGATCGCTCGCAAGCTTTGCCTCGAGTGGTAAGTCGCAATTTTTAATCTGACAATTTTCAAAAAAAAAAGTTTAAAAAAAAAATGTAAATTCTGTTCGTTGTGCGCATAATGGGGCGAGCGACTTTTCGATTCTCCGAGTGAAAACGTGATAACCCATGTGAAAGTTGTATCGAACGTGTACATATACGCATATGTCGTATGTAAAAAGATGTCGCGGTAATTCGAGATGCGAAAGGACCGGACGTGCGAGGACAGGGAGAAGCGCATTCCTTGCATTTAACGAGCGCGTTTAATGAATAAAAACATATTTTATGATTTCCAGAGTTTTCCGGGTCATAAATTCATCTCGCGAGGCTCCAACGTACAAAATCCTATAAACGTGACGAAGAACGGCTTCGTCCCGATCGACGGATCTTCCTTCATCGATTACAGGACACCGACCATAGCCTTCCCTAAGAGACCCAGGGTGTGCAGCGATTGTGGTAATTATTCACATCCATCTGAAACAACGAGAAAATTTAGAAACAATGTCAAATATGATAACGTATTTTGATCGAATTTCGATTAAACCGATGAACATCGATGGAAATTTTTAGTTTGCGGGGTTGGAAGAAAAACTCGTATAGTCGGGGGTACCTTTAGCGACATTATCGAATATCCCTGGATGGTCGGTATGTTGAAACAGGGCAAATTTCATTGCGGTGGTACTTTGATAACGCGCCATCACGTCCTTACAGCTGGTCATTGTTTACACCAGTGAGTATAACGATACGTTCTTATCATTGCTCGCGATGATGATTCGAATAACAATAATAATTCGAAACGACGTTTCTTTCTCCAGATACGAGAGAAAACATTTCGAGCTTCACATGGGCGATCAGGACATCACGAAGCGTACGGGAGGTGTTTATCGTAGACGAATCAAATCCTGGATCATTCATCAAGATTTCAATCCTTACAATCTTGATAATGACATCGCCGTTGTCGAGATGGACAGGCCCGTGTCTCTCGATGGAATCGTTCATACCGCGTGTCTACCTGAAAATAGTAAGAATATAATTATTTTTGATAAATCGTATCCTCGATCGGTGAACGAATTTTTAAAATTGATTCGAGCAAAAATTGATTAATCGCGATTTGATTGAAAATTTTCTTTTCTAGACGCCATCGATTACACCGGTACATACGCAACCGCAATCGGCTGGGGTCGAACGCAGGAAGGCGCGGAAGTCAGCACAAACTTGCGTCACGTAAAAGTGCCGGTACTGTCGGACGAGGAGTGCGAACAGTCGGGATACGCCGCGTCGCGTAGAACGGAAAATATGTTCTGCGCCGGTTTTCTCGAGGGTCGAAAGGACTCGTGCTCGGTAAGATACTACCGGTTGTTGTTCACCGATCGATAGATCGATTCTTTATTCGATTTTGTTCTCACGATTAATTCGATCGATTTGATTTCTCAAGGGTGACAGTGGCGGTCCTCTTCTCGTTCCTGGACCTCTCGGTAATCTCGAAATCATAGGTGAGATTTTCGACGATTTTTTAAATTAATCATCGATAAATATCGATCGATAAATATATAAAAATTGATTCACAGGTATTACGTCTTTCGGTCGCGGCTGCGCACGACCAAGATATCCTGGCGTTTATACAAAATTGACGAATTATCTCGGCTGGCTACAGGACCAACTACAATCCGATTGCGTATGCCCATCACCGAATCCCATCGAATAAATCGACGCTAAAATTATAATTTGCGAGCATCAACAGTGACTAAATTTCAAGTCGAACGATCGTTGATCTTCACTATTATATATACACATTTCGCCACCGGATACGTTCCAATGCCATTTCGTTAAATCGACAAAAAATCGTTTAACGAATATTCTAGTCAATTAATTTCAAGGCTAAGTTTTAAGTCTTGAGAGAGATGTGTCGTTTACCAAGCGATATACATATGTACATACGCTGTGATGTCCTGATTTTAAGTGCTTCGACCGTGTTTGTTCGAAATAAACAAGATGAAAGTTCAAGATACGAACGACAAAAAATTATTCTCTCGAACAACTTTTTTTCTCATTATTTCCGGGACGTAAAGTTTAAATTCGCGAATCGACGATTTCACAGTCCATGGCGTATCGACGATCGAGCGAATTGCAACGGTCAATTACCGGGTTTACGGTGAGTGGCGCAAGAGAATAAGAAAAGAAATTGCACTTTCGTAAGTTCGCCATCGACGTTTCAAAACTTTTCAACATTGTCGGCATCGCTAAGTTTATTCGTAGAAAGAAGAGAATTAATTCGAGCGAGAGTGAACGATTTATCGAATTTTTGTTTACGATACTATTATCATCCTTATCGATAATAATCGATAACGATTGAACGATATGTTCGATATAAATGATTCGTTTAATTTTTATTATCAACGAGTTTTACATTATTTTTTATTTAAAAATAACATTTTCAATTCCAAAAATTATTCTCATCCTCGTGTTCAAACAGATGATCGTCACGAGAGACGAAGAGAGATGCACGGCGAGTGTCTACCCGTCTCTATGTGGGCAATGGTGTGACGCGAACGTTAACCGGGTCACGGGAATCTCGAGACGTTTTGCTTTCGACGAGAACCGCGAATGTGGGTTAGTGAAACCATCGAACCGTTACGAACAATGCTCGTGATCGGCAGTCTATGGCAAAAGTGTGCACACCGAATTTGACGACGAGCGGAAGTGTAAATCGAACGTCTCGTTTCCCTCGAAAGATCGAAACGCATATTTTACCCGAAAGAAAAAGAAAATTATTTCTCTTTATCGTTACAATATTAATGAAAAAAAGACAAAAGTCATTCGCGAGTTATGAAATCGGGAGTTTCGAATTGTTTGGTGGGAGGGAGATCGGTCTTGCCACAGCCACAGATAAGTAGGTCCAACTTGAACATCGATATGGCCCTCCTGTGTGGTGGGACGAACCATCGGCAACCAAGCGAGAAAAGTTCCCAACGAAGATTCTACCTCGCTCGAATCGAGCCAACTCTCGGATCTTCTCGCTGATGCTGTGTCAGAATAAGCCAGATGGCCAGTCTCGTGATCTAGTGATGCGCAGTGACGTTCGTCCCACGTTGTCAATCGTACGTCGTATCGGTGCTTCGATATGTTTCACTTTCTCACAAACGTGTGCTACATACCACGTGTACAATGTGACAAAAAAGAATCACACGTGACGGACCTCCGTGATATAAAACTACAATTAATTACATAATTAAATACAATTAACAAACGACTATTCGCTCAAAATTACATTTAAATAATGATTCTTTATCCAATTTCGTATTAATCGAAAAATAACAAAAATGATCGATTGTTTTATGTCGATGATTCTATGAAAGAAAGAAGAGTAGGAATGGAACGTTTCATCAAGAAATAATAAAGTTCGCGCGCTTCGAGCTGTAGCAGAAGACACGATTCGTTGCGATCGGCTGACACAGTGGTGGGCTCGCCGCAGTCGGAGAAAGAAGAACTTTCTTCGTGTTCTCGTCGTGCGAAGCGCGCACACCTGACTCCCAGGTACGAATATATCCCGTGGTCTGGCGGTTTTATGAGACCAGTGAAAGCAGCGCCGCTGCGATACCCGCCCCGTACACGATCGGACATCGCGACAATCTCGTCTCGATCGGCGCGCCACATGGATTTTCGTCGTCGCGGGTACACTCGCGCTTTTTGAAACCAAAAAGAAAAAAGTCAATTTCTTTTCTCGTTTTATTTCGAAGCGAGCTAAAGAAACAATCGTTTTCTTCATGTCGTCGAGAAACAAAATCTTTCTCACGGAGCGTTTACGATGAACGAGATTCGACGTAACATCGAGAAACGAAAGTGCAAAGTGCAACGAAAGTTAACCGCGATCGATCGTTAGAAATCAATTATTCTCGATATATCGTCGAAAAGAAACGAAAGTGTATGAGTTTTTGTCTATTCATTGATAAAGTAATACAGTGAGTTAAAAATGACGACGTTCTCGGATCCCGTGAAGATATTGACTGTATTAGTCTTGAGTGTTCTTCTTGCAAACGCTCATCTCGTCAATTTCAAGGATGTTTCAACGAGCTCGAAAATTTCTCACGTGAGTACATTATTTTATCAATAATTACTTTCCAATATTTCGAATTAAACCCGGAATTAAACAATTCTCATCGTACTAGCTACTAATTATCGATTAGTTAAAAAAATCGTTACGAAATTCATGAAAGTATATTGCCGATTAATGACGCGGCAATTTTTGTTCGCGAAACGTCGAGTCGAGTTTGAAGAACGTAAGTGGGTGTTGGTAACAAGCCAATCGCTCACTCGTATCAATTATCCTTCGCATCCTCGGTCAATGCCGATACATTACGCATTAATGGCCATACACGTAAGATATCGCATTGAACTTACACACACACACACACACACACACAGCCATATATGTACACGTATCGACATGTATTACTGGTCGATTGATTTTACGAGAGTCGAGCGGACCTTGACACAGAATTCGGATCATGGTCACTTTCTCTCTCCTTTTTCTCCGGATGAATCCTCTTTGGGAGTAGCCACGACCGGCTTCTTCGCGCGTCGAACTCGACGAAGACAGGACGGTGCGTTAGAAAGTGAGCGCTCGAAGTAACATCGACCACGCGGACGATCCGAAGAATTCAATGGCGCCCGACACTTTTAACTTTCATTCATGCTCGATATCGTTTTCTTCTTTATTAGTATCTGTTTGTTTCTCTTCTTTCAGTCGATGGCCAATAATCGAACCGCGCGTTTGTTCTTCGACGATATTTTCGGTATCGACATTACTGGAAGCGACGCCAGTGATTTGCAGAGCGACGAGCAGAAACTTCGCAATTGTAGCTGCGGTGAGATTTGATTGTTTTTTTTTTTAATTGAAGAAATTTGTATTTTTATTTCAATTTTGTCTTTTTTTTATTCTTGTAAAAATGTTGCAGAATGCGGGGTTTTCAGTCAAGAAAATCGTATAGTCGGCGGTCGACCGGCCGAACCTCATCGATACCCGTGGGTCGCGCGTCTCGTTTACGACGGACGTTTTCATTGCGGAGCGAGTCTCGTAACCAACGACTACGTCATCACAGCAGCTCATTGTTTACGAAAGTACGCACGTTACTTTCTTCTTTTCATCGTATCACCGGAGAGAGTGAAAAACTTTCATATCTCAATATTCTTTAACAATGTTGATTTTTTAATCGCAGATTGAAACGCTCCAAGATCCGTGTGATTCTTGGCGATCACGATCAATACGTCACGACCGATGGTGTCGCCATAATGAGAGCTGTCAGTTCGGTAATTCGTCATCGGAATTTTGACATGAATTCGTACAATCACGATGTTGCCTTGCTGAAGCTTCGTAAGCCGGTGAAATTCTCAAAAACCGTGAGACCCATTTGTCTACCGGGTCAAGGTTCGTATTTTCGACCTACGAAAAAAAATATAATTATGAGACAAACGTGCATTTGAAAATAATTAATTAACTCCGTGGCTAATTAATTTATCAATATTTAATTATTCTTTAACCGTAGGATCCGACCCAGCTGGAAAAGAGGGTACGGTTGTTGGCTGGGGACGCACCACCGAGGGTGGTTTGTTACCAGCTGTGGTACACGAGGTCAAAGTCCCCATATTGAGTTTACAGCAGTGTCGACAGATGAAGTATCGTGCGAACAGAATTACGAATAATATGATATGCGCAGGACGTGGAACTCAGGACTCGTGTCAGGGTGACAGTGGTGGGCCTCTTCTCGTGCAAGAGGGCGATAAGCTCGAACTGGCAGGTCAGAATAAATTGATAAAATCAATTTTACAAAATTCTGTAAATAAAAAAAGAAAGAAAAGTAATTGTAAATTTTTTTTAAATATTTTCAAAATGTTCAGGTATCGTATCGTGGGGTGTCGGTTGTGGCCGACCCGGTTACCCTGGAGTTTACACACGCGTGACGAGATATCTCAATTGGATTCGAGCAAACATGAACGACTCGTGTCTTTGCGTCAAGTAAAACGAAAAAATAACATGCGGCAGAAAGGAAAATTGAACGATGAATTTTCGATCGAATCGATTGTTCAATCGATATAATCGATGATTAGATCGAGCCAGCGAGAGAAAATGATGAGACGCAGTGCCAGTGATTATTTAAAAATTGAATTATTTATGAAAATTGTATATATATAACCGAGTACTATGTACTTGGCTACATTTTAATTGTTTTTTGTTTGTACAGAGAATTATAAAAACACAATACAAATTTCGTTTTAAGAAAACGTTCGTTGAACAAGTCGTATCAATCGCATTGAAAATCATAAAATGCACAAAAATGCACGATGCAACGACAAACTGCATAAGAATGCACGAACGAGTAATCAAAGTTTTATCGACATCATAAACTGCATATAAGTGCATACAAAATAATGAAATTCATCCAATGGAATGTAATTTATACATTTATACAAAAAAAATTCAAAATGCATCGAGAAATATCGAGCACATCGAACGATCGAAAATTCTTTTAAACTCGAAGGAACGAATTCAACAGCCTTCAGTGTCGAACCTCGGTGGAGTAAATAGGATCGGCGTAACGGTTAATCGTCGTTTCAACGATGCACTTGAATTCACCGTAAACGCATTACCGTCGAGCTATTGTTATGCACTCTCGTATTAATGTCCTGCTCGGAGATGCGACCACGAGCGAAAGTACGATCGATACAAAATCGCTATGCAAGCGTATACAACACACAATCTATGTTTGTGTCATAGCTATTTTCTAAGTGGATAAATTCATTAAGCCATTAACCCCGTTCGAGAATTTCCCTCGGAACAATGCCATCTCTATGACGCATCGAGCATCACCAAATTTCACAATTAACTCCAAATTACCGTTACAAGACTTTCTATTCAAAAATCGTCCAGAAAACGATCTATCGTTTAAAAAAAAAAAACATTTAGAAAGAAATCGTTTGATCAACGATTTACAAAAGAAAAAAACAAAAACATAAATTCATAATTCCACGAAACTGATATTAATCAGGAATAAATTCAACGTTACATCTCGTTAAATCGGCAAACAGTTTCTTCAGTTCGTTTCTTCTTCAGTTCGGAGAATTTTGGAATAAAAACAAAAATTTCGCAATGTCGATTTTCGTTGATTCCAAGAGAAGAAAAATCTTCTCGACGGAGGATAGGAATCGAGTCTCGAAGAGTCACGGTAAAATAATCTCTTTCGCTGAAATATCGCGAACCGGTCTTTAATGGCGACGTAAACAGGACACTATAATCCTCATCTCTCGCTCTAGCGAAAAAAAGAAAAGATAAATCGGCGGACGAGTTCGTTCTGGCTAGGATGAAACCTGCATAATGCACCCATCCTGTTTTTCGTTTTTCTTTTTTTTTTGGGTTTTTCTTGTCCTCTCCAGGTGTGCCGGGATTTTTCCTTCTCCTTCTTCCTTCCACCTTGTCACGCGTCCTGCAGGTGTTTTGTACGAAACGCCCCGTCGTCGCTAAGAGGATCGCAATGAAGGAGGGAGAAAGAAAAAGAAAAAAGTCACGAGACTGACACGTCGAGAGGGAGAACGGGACGCGCGCGCGCGTGGCCTTGCGGTCAGTGACAGCGAAGGCGCAACAGCATCAACCTGTCCGTGAACGTGAACTCGAGCGCAAACTCGAGACTGGTCAGCGGCATACCAAGGAGAGGGACGAGGAAATTCTAACACACGCACTAGCCACAGTCCTTGGTGTCAACTATATATATTTCTCTCTGTCTCTCTGTGTACCGCTACGAACGGAAATCAGGTATAGTTGGAGAACGCCGTGAAAGCTTCTTCGGGTCTCTACTCCATCACCTTTGGTCACTCGCATCGAGAGCTCAACTGTGAGAAGCCAGAAATCGAAAGACGCTCCTACCCTCGATTCAGGAATTTAATTGCCATGATTACCGGCAATTTTACAAATTTTTTGTCGTGAATTTTAATATATTTTTGTTTGTTGTTTCATCATTCAAAAGTTGGTGTGCTTAATTCGTTTGTATAAAGAAAAGAAGCGAGTTTCGATTTTTGATTAGGTAAAAATCAAGGGAATTCAAAATGAAGGTTAGAGGGATTTTACTGTGCGCGTTTTTCGCCATTGTGAACGCCAGTGGGAACGAGCAGATTCAGGTGAGTTGTGAAAAATAGTGGAAAATTTGTCATAAATGATGTTTTTTTTAATCGTTTCGTTTGTAATGTTTTTTTTATTGATTTACAGGAGAGGCGCGGCGGCGCACAAGTTATGAAAAACTTCTTCGGGCTGTTCGGCAACAAGCCACCGGGGTATAAAACACCACCAGGACCTTGTTACTGCAGTGAGTTTGATTTTATAGTTAACATCCTTTTTTAAACGTGACAATAAAACTTTCAATCTAATTTGAATATAAAAAAATCAAAATTAAGAAAATTCTGATAATGAATTATTGTCTCTCTTTGATGGCGCGCGATAACAATTAAAAAAAAAAGCTTGCGGTGTGCGAAACGAGGAGAGTCGCATAGTCGGTGGTCAAACGACGATGGTCAACGAATTTCCATGGATGGCAAGGCTCTCCTATCTCAACAAATTTTATTGCGGTGGCACATTGATCAACGATCGTTACGTTCTCAGCGCCGCTCACTGCGTCAAAGGGTAAATAATTTGACGCCGCTTGATTTAAAAAAAAACGAACAGACAAAAAAAGAACACAAAAATCGAGGGCGTCTCATTTTAGTTTCTCCTCACGTTCCATCCACACCCCGATTATCGCTCGTTCGTAGTCCAGGTCGATCGTTCATCCGTTTAGTCTGATTTTCAGGTTCATGTGGTTCATGATCAAGGTCACCTTTGGCGAACACGACAGATGTTCGGATAAAAGTCCGCCGGAGACGAGATTCGTCGTACGGGCGATCACCGGCGATTTCAGTTTTCTCAATTTTGACAACGACATCGCCCTTCTCAGACTCAACGACAGAGTGCCCCTCTCTGACGCGATCAGACCAATCTGCTTGCCAACTGTGCAAGGTAATTATTCATCGATCTGTAATTTTTGAAAATTTTTGTCAAGATTTAATTTTTCTATCTCTTCGATCTCTTCGATCAGTACCAAGTGATTTATTAATTAACGAGTTATTATCTAAGGAACGTTGAATATTCGCCGAAGGAACAGTTACTGGACATTCTTCCTAAAAAGGAAAAGAAAAAAGAAAACAAAATTAAGAAAATATATTTTCTTAATTTTAAAATTTTTTAAACATATTTTCTTAATTTTCTAATTTTAACTCGGTAAAATGGATCATCCTGCAAAGACTCGACTTGTTATTAATTAATTAACGAGTTATTATCTAAAGAACGTTGAATCTTCAACGAAGGAACGATTACCGGACATTCTTAAAAAAAAAAGAAAAGGAAATTAAAAAAATATATTTTCATATTCAATGATGAACGTTCCATTTCCGGATGATCGAAGAATCTTCTAACTCGATAAAATGGATCACCATCCGAAGACTCGGCCTGTTATTAATTAATTAACGAGTTATTATCTAAGGAATACCGGATATTCTTAAAAAAAAAGAAAAGGAAATTAAGAAAATATATCTTCATATTCAATGATGAACGTTCCATTTCCGGATGACTGAAGAATCTTCTAACTTAATAAAATGGATCATCGTTCGAAGACTCGGCCTGTTATTAATTAATTAACGAGTTATTATCTAAGGAATACCGGATATTCTTCCAAAAAAAAGGAGTAAAAATAAAAAAAATAGATTTTCATATCCAATGATGAACGTTCCGTTTCCGGGTAACTGAAGAATCTTCTGACTCAATAAAATGGATCATCGTTCGAAGACTCGGCCTGTTATTAATTAATTAACGAGTTATTATCTAAGGAATACAGGATATTCTTCCAAAAAAAAGGAATAAAAATTAAAAAAATAAATTTTCATATTCAATGTTGAACGTTCTATTTCCGGATGACTGAAGAATCTTCTAACTCGATAAAATGGATCACCATCCGAAAACTCGGCCTGTTATTAATTAATTAACGAGTTATTATCTAACGACTACCGGATATTCTTCCAAAAAAAAGGAATAAAAATTAAAAAAATAAATTCTCATATTCAATGATGAACGTTCTATTTCTGGATGACTGAAGAATCTTCTAACTCGAGAAAATGGATCATCGTCCGAAGACTCGACCTGTTATAATAAAACCGATCGAAGTTGCGCAAACGCCCGTTGACCCGGTTGGCCGTTCTCTTATCGTTCGTTACGCGAGACGGATTACAGCACAGTAGTAATAAATTAATACAAAAGCATACGGGTATTATGCATAGGTATAAAGCTATGACTACTCGAGAGGCGAGTTTTTAAATGTTCAATTCGCATTTATGTCTATAGTGACACAAATGCATAAGAACAAAAACTGTGTGTACGGAGAGACACTCGCCAGCCTCCTCGACCGCGTCGAGGACTAATGGTACCTGACACATATATATGCTTGTCGTTTCTGCAAACCAGTCTCCTTATCTGGCGCCGATGTTTTCTCAACCGTTTGTTTCCCTTTTCTTTGCATAAACAACGAGTGAAAAAAAAATTCTGTCATAACGATTGTCAACCATTATTCAAACTACGAACAGATATAACGCATACGCAGATAGAACTTCATTAATTTACGACGGTTACCGTGATAATTGACTCTTATTGCGTCGTAAACACGAGGAAGATAATAAAAAAAAAAAATAAAAAAATATGAAAATATTTTACCTGAAGCGAAAATATTCTTTGAGCTTCGATACTTTTGCTTTCACCTCGTTAATGTTTCGCATTCTTTTCCATTTCCTCGACGGGCTCGAGGCGATATCGTAGAACAGGGAAATCGTTCGTTTCTTCTTAAACAATACGGGTCGAATGATTTTGTTTTGTTGTTACAGATAACGATTACATCGGAACCAAAGCCATTGCTTCGGGCTGGGGAACTCTTCACGAGGACGGTAAACCTTCGTGTTTGCTTCAGGAGGTTGAGGTACCCGTAATGAGCCTTCAGGATTGCCGTAACACAAGCTACAGTTCGCGAATGATTTCCGACAATATGCTCTGCGCCGGATACGAGGATGGAATGCGAGACTCGTGTCAGGTATGATTACAAATTTATGTTTACTTTTGTTCAAATTTCGCAATTTTTTAATCACTATTTCAATAATTCGACGATTACTGAAAAAAAAAAAAAATTTTTTTTTAAATATTCGATAAAAAAGTTGAAGCTATGTTTCATGTTTAATTACAATTTTTAGGGCGACAGTGGAGGTCCTCTCATCGCCGAGAGATCGGACAAAAGGTACGAACAGATCGGTATCGTTTCGTGGGGAAATGGCTGCGCGAGGCCGGGTTATCCCGGAGTTTACACTAGAATAACGCGCTATCTCGATTGGATCCTCCAGAATTCGAAAGATGGATGTTTCTGCGAGAAATAAATTGCGAAAAAAACAAACAAACAAAAAGACGCGCGAAACGATCATAAAAATCGTTTTCTTTGTGCCAATTTATCGTGATACTTTTTTTTCATACGTAAGCATAAATGTATCGTTCTAGGGATCCTTTTTTTAAAACTTGTATTTGATGTCGATTTAAGAAGAAAACAAATCGTACGACAGAATAATTAATACGACAAAGAAAAACTAACAATCTACTCGGAAGGGCACATCGATATGTGCGATCGCTTACTCTCGGCACATTTGCCTCGACCAGTGTTACGCGACGTTCCACTTATATCATAAAAATTTAATTTATTATATTCCCAACACACGTCTCCATAATCCTACGATAAAAACCTTTTTTTAATTCTCATCAAATCATAAAATATTTTCAATATTTTTATAAAATATTTGTAATATTTGGCTCGCACACGTTTATCGCTCTTGGGATTTATTTTGCGAAAAAACGTGTTAATTAAACGTTAAAAAAAAAGAAGGGAACAAAATGGCGATGATTCTTCGACGGGTTTATAACCGACATTTGTATGTATTGAATTCGAAATATAAACGAAACGCCAAACGGCAAGGTCTGTTGAAAATTTAAGTGTCCAATCTCTCTCTTTCTCCCTACGGTTCGTCTTACGGTCCCAGCTCTCTCGGGCTTCGTGAATAGTAAGGCGCATAACGGGACTCATCGATGGGTCATCGACTGACCGCGTTAGATGGCTTTAAGGACTAAATGAAACGAAACAAAAAAAAGATTAAAAAAGGACGGAGGGAGAGAAGAAGAAGAAACATGAACCAGTATAAACGCGGATACGCGTATCGTTTCCCTGGTACAGCGTGTGGGATTGGGATGCGGGTTACGATAGTCCCGCTATTCGCGAATATGATCGGAGTACCGTGAAGCCTGTAACAGTCGTTTTCGTGATCAACAACGAGACGGTACACCTCTCGTTCACGTCGATATTTTTTTTCTTAAAAACGATCATGTACATTCAAAAATACATCAAATATATTCTATGCTGTATAATCGTCCATCTTGCACTTCCGGAAAATGGAAAATTCCTCGTTGATGCCAAGGTACGTGCAGTTTTCAAATGTTTTCAGTTGTTTTTTTGTAAAAATTGAATCGTTAAAGAAAATTCTTGGACAGGAAAATGGATTTTTGTAATTTGTGTCGAATGATTTTTCTATTTTCATTTTATTTTCTAAGGAATACGGTGGAGGGAGACACGCACGTGGTGTATTGGATTTGATTTTTGGAAGATTTAGGAGTTGCGGTACCTGTGGCAAGTGATTTTTTCTTTCAAATCGTATAAAAATGAGGAAATTCGATTTTTTAATTTAATTCGTCGTTTTTGGTTGATCCTGTTAGTGTGCGGAAAATCTAATCGTAGCGCAGCTCGTCTGCTCGGTGGAGAATACACGGAAAGTCACGAATTTCCGTGGCTGACCAACGTTCACGTGAAATCAAAAATTCTGATTAGCGGAGTTTTGATCAACGATCGTTACGTCATGACAGCAGCCAGTCAACTCGTTGGGTAGGTGGTAAATTATCTATCGATTTAATCGTCCGATCGATTAATCGTCTAATTACAATAAATCGTTCGATTCTTGATCGATGAAAATAATTAATGAAAATAATAAAATAAAAATTAATCGCAGTGCGACCGCGGCGGAAGTCAAGGTTGCTCTCGGCGAGTACGATCGTTGCAACCTCGACGTGTCCTCCCAAATATCGAGCGTCGAGACCGTGACGATTTATCCAGAATACAATTCCGAGTCTCACGCTCACGATCTCGCGCTACTTCGTCTCAGTCGTCCGGTCAAATTTGAAAAAAGGATATCACCCGTTTGCCTACCGAATCCAGGCTCGACTTACCTTGGACAAGTTGGGACAGTTTTCGGTTGGACCGAGAGCAAATCGGCGGACGACATCGACACGAGAACCTGTCGTCCAAGAAAATTGGGATTACCGATTCTCGGCTACAGCGAGTGCATTAAATCGGGTGTAGACGCATCAAATTTTCACGACGACTCGGGCTGCATCGGAATCGTCGGTGGAAATTCGATCATTTGCGAAGTAAGAAATCAACTTTTTATACCGATTTTTGATTCTTTTTCTTTCATTTTGTAAAATTATGCCGATTTTTTTGCAGAATGACGTCGGCTCTTCACTCCTGTATCGATCCTACACAGGAATCTACGATCTCGTTGGTAATTTATCAATTTATTTCGATTTCATCGATTAATTATCTATTTTTCAAATATTTTTCAATTATTAATTAAATCGAATTTATCGACAGGTATACTTTCCGACGTGAATATCTGCGATGACAAACCGAGAACAGCCGTTTTCACGAAAGTCGGACCTCATTTGGACTGGATTTTGCAAAATACCAAAGACGCTTGTTACTGCACGAAATAATTAACGTATTTTCGATACAACGCTATATATAAATTATTTATCGAAATCGTCTATTCGACACCATTTTCCCTCTACAATGATCTCATTCAAGCGTTACAGGCGTAAAATAAATTTTATTACTAGTAAATGTTCTTTTTTTTTGTCATTTTCCATGAACAATTTTGCTTTTACCTGTCGCACGACCTCTAAAAAATTGTACGAACCGATCTACATATGTGGGTCACCGGACGCGTTTCGAGATATATGTCGCTTCGCAGATAACGCAAAAATGTGGTTTAAGTCGCGTTTAATGGACTTTAAAAAAAAAGACATTAACTCCATGAGACTCGAAGGGACTTTCAGGCAAAGATTCTTCGCAGTGTTGAAAAAGTACGCGTTCAAACGTTAGCTCGACTTCAATCTCGGTGAAAAAATCACATTTTTTTCTTATTTTTTACCTAAAAATGTGTTTAAAATTGTTTTCAAAATTACTAATCGTCGCTATATTTTTCGATCGTTATGAATTTCATCCTAGCATTATTCGTCAACTCGATGGCAGACCATTGGACGTGTCTTACGGCAGTCCTGCCTACAAATTTTGCGGTAATTAATATTTAACTCAATTTATCGTTGGAAAAAAAGTGAATTTTCGTATCGATCTTAAGTTTAAATAAATTTGTGTCGATCGTTAGAATGCGGCCGAAGAAACAAGCTCGTTATAGGCGACGTACGTGTCGTCGGTGGTGCGAAAATCATGGAAAACGAATATCCATGGATGGCGTTGATAACTACCGAAAAAATGGAATTAGTTTGCGGTGGATCGCTCATAAACGATCGTTACGTCGTCACCGCGGCGCACTGTCTCGCCCTAGGGTATTTTTCTTCTATAAAACAATAATTTTCCAAGCCACTTTTATTTCAATCAATTAAATTCGATCTAACGAACAAGAACGAATAATTAAGTGTTTATTATTTTCAAATTATCGAATATTTTGAAAAAATAGTTACGAACAGAGGGAGATGAAGGTCGTCCTAGGAGAATTCGATAGATGTTCTGCCGATACTGAAACGGTCACATTTTCCATCGACAAGCTAATCGTTCATCCCCGTTACGATAATCGAACTGAATTTGCCGATATCATGCTCGTTCGTTTGAACATGCGAGTTAGTTACAACGAATTCGTCAGACCGATCTGTCTCCCGGAAATCGGTACTGAAGATAATACAATTATCATCCAACTTTAAAATCTAGAAACAATTTTTATCAAATCGTTATAAAAATTGAATTTTTCTTATTTTCTTTTTTTGTATGAAAGAATCGAGGCTGAGCACTGCGAGAAAATTCGAAAACAAATTCGTAACGGCGTTAGGCTGGGGATTGGCCGATCTACCACACAAAGTTTGTACTCTTCGAGCGGTAAATCTCGAAATTTTCAAACCTGGAATGTGTACGGGGCATGTTGCGACGGTTATTTGTGCTGGACTTAACGGTGGAGGTCATGATACCTGCCAGGTGATATTTGACAATTCGTTGTTTGTTTTTCAATAAAAAAAAAATTTATTTTCAGAAAATTCGATTTTAAGAAAATGAATTATTTGATATCGCAGGGTGATAGTGGTGGTCCTCTTCAGATCATAAATTTACGGAATCGTTACGAGCTTATCGGCGTTACGTCGAGCGGAATTGGATGTGGCGATGGTTATCCCGGTCTTTACACCGACGTTGTCGCAATGGTGCCTTGGATAATGCAAATTACTAATCGAGATTCGATGTATTGTTGGCGTTAATGCACGATGATCGTAAAAATAAAATAAAACTTACTTAACAAATAACCAGGAAATAAATATATGCAAAATAAATGACGTAAAGCGTGCAATAGTGTGGGAGAGATTTAGCCATGAGTGTCGAGCGGACGGAGAGAGAGAAATAAAACGGAACAAGGGAAGAGGGGAGAAACATTTGCATCGAGTTAGACGAACGATCAATATAGTTCGGAAGTTTCGATGCGACGAGCTCAGTACGGGATTCGTTAAATCGAAAGCGAGGCGAACCGAAGATTGGGAAATTGAAGATTGTGAAAAAGGACGAGAGGGAATCATGGGGACGAATTTCGTCCTGGTTACTGTCGGGGCTTTTCTTATAATAGACGTACGTTTAATAAAAAATTTAATTATAATCAAACAAACTAACTTCGTCATTTATTCAAATTTCACGAATAACTGTTTTTTTTTTTTTAATTTGTTCTTTTTGCAGACAGCAAATGGCCAACAAACTTATCCGCATCCTCAAATCGATCCAACCTGCGGTAACTTAGCGATCGTTCAGTATAAATTACTAAACAAAAATTACAACGCTCTTATCGACGAAAAGAAAAACGTTTTTTTTTTGCTTTTGCGACAGAATGTGGGAGATCCGGCGAAGGAATTTCGAACAGAATCGTGGGTGGTGTGGTCACCGCGCCTCATATTTTCCCCTGGGTAGTGGCAATTTTTCACAAGAAAGCTTTACATTGCGGAGGAGCCCTTATTAACGATCGCTACGTTTTAACCGCGGGTCATTGCGTAAAATGGTGCGTATATTTTTTCATAATTTCAACGAACGAGAAGAACGATTTATTTTCATAAATCTTGTATTTAGTTCTATTTATCTCAAGAATTTTGTAAATTGTGGTGCATTCAGGAGTGACCACAGTCTCCTCGAGGTTGGACTGGGTATGCATGACATTCAAGATGAGAACGTCGGTTACGTAGTGCCGATTGATCGCGCTATCCTTCATGAGGATTTCGAAAGCGACGAGCTCCACGATACGAACGATATATCGTTGCTCAGGTTGAAATATCCGGTAAAGTACAGCGATACGGTAAGGCCGATATGTCTTCCGGTCAAGGGCTCGGATTATACGGGACACACGGTCAAGGTTACCGGTTGGGGTCGCGTCACGGTCGACGGTGGGGCATCGAGATTTCTTCGCAAGGCCACCCTCAGGGTAATGCCATGGGCCACGTGTAGAAACACGTCCTTCGGCGATCATCTCACCGAATCGATGATGTGTGCTTACGCCGATAACACCGATGCGTGTCAGGTGAAATAATTTAAAAAAGAAACTCATTTTCAATCGACGATTATAATTTTTCTCTCGTCCCTTTGAATCACATTTTCCGCAGGGAGACAGCGGTGGACCGTTGCTTTTCGACCGACGAAACGGCAAACATGAAACGATTGGTGAGATTAAAAATATATTTTTTTTTTTTATGGATAATTGGAATTTATGGAATTGTTGTCTTAAAAAAGAAAACGTTTTACGAAACAATTTTTACACTCGATTCGTGAATATCTCCGACAGGCATAGTTTCGTGGGGGATCGGTTGCGCAAAGCCAAATACTCCAGGGATCTACGTGAAAAACACCGACTACCTCAACTGGATAAAAGCCCATACTACGGATGCAATTTACTGCATGGACAACTAGCGGTCGTCGAACAATCGTTATTTTCCCAAAAGAAAAATGTTTGAGTGGCGATAAGAGAGATTGACGACAATAAATATTAAAAAAAACACACACACATTCAATCGAGCAGGTAACAAAATTTATTTCCTCGCTCTCGATGGAGATCGAGATTGGTTAATTTGTCACGGCGTGCATGAAACGCTTATTTTTCTGTCTCGTTTTACGAATTAAACGGGCGTTTCTTTGTTAGAACAGCTGGAACAAGCGATAAGAATTGTAATGTGTTTTATTTCCATGTCAACATTTTGAATAAAGTGCGTCAAAAGGGTTTAGGATCTTAAATTATAGAAAAATGTGTTTTTTAGGTTTGAATTAATTGAAAAAAAAGAAACAACGAAACAGTGGCGGGAGTGTAACTCAATTCGGCTTCAATCACTCGTACTAACGTCGTAAACTTTTTAATTCTCAACGTTGCTTTATGACAGCCTCGCTATTACTTTTGTTCCAGTAGCGATTGATAAAAAACGCCGGAGGTGGGAGAGAAAATGATAAACGAATATTAGTGTGAACGATTGATTAGAGAGCGTATAATGAGCTTGTCATGTCCAGCCAACGAAACAACAAATAAAACAATAAATTTTCAGGCTGGACAATGTGCAGTTCAAGACGAATAATTGTATCGACGAACATCGACAATATTCATAATGAGATCACAATTCCAAGGACAACTCGAGTCATAACGAACGTACAGCCAAGATTTAATCGAGTAGGAAAAATAAACGTCCTCTTAGCATTTATTGGCGTGAAAAATCGTGAATTAATTTACAGGTTTACCGATTACGGTGGCATAAATCTAAAAATACGCGCCGGTTATTATTAATATTATTGTTATTATGCAATTAATATTATTATAATAGTTATTATGCATTTTTTTTGTGATTTTTTAATCGCTCGCAGAAAAAAATGCAACACCAATGCAGCGCTTATTCGCTCATTGAAAGAGTGTCAAAATCGATCAATTTCTTTCACGATCACTAAAGAATTCGATTCTGCCACGATTCTGATTGAGCTTCTATGACGATTTGAAAATGTTAGTTCATCTCTGCCCCTCTACCGTCTTTGGGAGTCAGAGACAAGTTTTATGTACAGAGATTAAATCGAACTAGCTGCGATACACAAAGATAATTGTAAAACAATACATATTTATATATTCAACTATGTTCTCAAAGAGAATTCCTAAAAACGCTACAATCAGAAGCAGACCGATTATTTCCTTAGTTGAACGAAACCAAAAATAGAGCACAAAATGAAAAAAAGACAAAACGTTGAGGAACATCGACGGTGCTTTTCACGTGCTCTTACTTGCTCAGGCGAAACGCCAGATTTTTTTTTCGCGTGATTGTGTGTATGTGTGTGTGTATGCTCGGGTTCTAAAATCATTTTTAAAAACACGAGATACCTATGATCGGAGACAACGCTATGATACAAGAAATTCCCAGCTTCAAATTGTATAACATTGGTAATCTTTGTAATGTTTTCTCCTCATTCTCGAGTCGTACTCGCATCCCTCGGGGATCAGTATATGACGTGAGTTACGTTGGAATTGCACTGCGACGTCACCGCCTCCTCGAGAGTGCAATCCAGCTTCCGATAATTCGCTGTACTAGGCCTCCTTCTCCCCCGACCACCACGGGATCGTCGACCTTCCAGAACGATCGCCAATATCTATGCGAACGACACGAATTATCTACATTTGAAAAATCAACCATATGAAGTATACTTAACAGTAACCAATTTTTTTCACACGCATTTTCACATATGTTTAAAACATTGCCATGAACATTTTTTGTATCCAGAACTGCAGCTGTTTTTTATCAACTTTGTTTTTCCAACTGAGGTTTCTGTCAACTGAACCAACTCGTTTTTCCCCAACTGCACAAATATCGAAAAATCTCATACTTTTTGTTTATTGTGATAACCGACGTAGCCAGCGATGCAGATGATACCGATGACTGAAAAATACCCGAAAAAGTGAGAATCATCGTCGTTGCGAATGCCTGGAAGACGGGGAATGAATTGTCTGTCCGATGGAAGCGGGGGACTTTCGTTGACGTCTTCACTCGGCACAACCAATGTCGACGGTGCTACAAAAATAGTATATATTGTAGTTAACGTTTATTTTTTCTAAAGTCACAATCTACGTATGAGACGAACGAAACTCGACGTCATCTTTTTATCTCACCTAATTCATTGGAATCATCGAATGTATCAACACCACCTGTGGATCAAATATTGAAATTAATGTCGGATTACTCTATCCATTACGAGAAATTAAAACTGGGTACCGGCGAATATTCTAACATAGTTCTTATCCTTAAGGTAATCTAAGATACCGACTGTCAATCAGAAAGAACGCAATCAATTTAATTCAAAGATACATAACAAATTTGTTTAATTCTTCAAAGATTTCCTTACCATTTATCAGCATTTTACATCGCCAGTAAAAAATTATTTCCTACCTCCGGTCGGTTCATCATGACTGTCTTGCGTATGTTCCGAAATCTCCTCGTTTGGTACCTCCGGAGGATCTAGCGCTTTTTCTGTCTCTTGGTCCACTGACTCGTGCTCCGAGATGGGTCTTTCACCTTCATTGATTTGGCCATTGTTGGTTAAATCCGGATCGGAAAGGGCAGATTTTCCATCTCCCTTGGTGACTTTTGGTTTCTTGTCTTCTATTGCTCCTGCAATTTGAGATTCATCCTCCTTCTTATCATTTTTCTTTTCCAAATTAGCTACAGGTGCTGTCGCCAATGGTTTTGACGGTACATTAGCTTCGGACGGTGCATCCTGCGATTTGGTGTTATGTGTCTCGGCTTGTTGCACCACTTTCGTAGATGGTACATGGCCCGTTGGATCCTTGAGCTTGTTCGCAGTATTTTTTTCCGGACTGCTCAAATTCGATGCAGCTTGCTTTGAAACAGTATCTTTTACAGAATCCTTATCAGGTTTCTGCGCATCTGCGTGAACCGTCGAAGGTGGTACAACAGCCAAGGTTCCTTCGTTACTATTCTCATTGACCTTTTCTTCATGCAGACAATCTGCTCGGCCTTGTTCGGTTTGAATCGAAATTGCATCCATAGCAGCAAGAACCGAACATATAGAATTGAATTTGCCTAACAAATGAGTGCAGAATCGCTCGCAGTTCGTCGAAATCTTAAAATCTTCATTGAAATCTTTAAGAAACGGTTCCAAGTGCTGATATTTCACTGGACACCCATTCTTCCAGTCTGTACAAAAATCAGCGGCTTTATCTTTCTCCAGCTTTTCAACTTGAAGATCAAACATCGTCGAGTTTTCGGGTAAGAGAGGCTTCGCAGGTTCGTTCAAAGTCGCAAGCCAGCATAGCCTGTAGATTCGGTCGTAGAAGCTTAGACACAACAATTGTCGCAAAGTTTCTTCTTGGACAACTATAGTACCCTTAGGATAAGCGACATCATTGCAGAACTTCGCATAGCGAGAATTAAGAAAAATACTGCTACTTGCACAAATCTCGTGATCCTTTTGAATCTCGTCGGTTATCGAACCGCTTGTTACATTCATTTTTTTCAACGATGCAGCATCGGTCGTTCGCAGAGGTGAACAGACACACGACACGATCGCAACGACAACGATCAACGACTTGCTCGTCATTTTTGTTGTCTTCTCAGTTGCGAGATCGGTTTTTTTTCTTTCTTCAAAGAACAACTTCTTCCGACTCTCGTTCTCTCTATGCTCTGATGCAATAGTTATCCAGCACTTGACATGATTTCAGCGAGTAGTCACTATATTTATCACTTTAGTGTACACACTCGCTCATGTCAAACAAGTAATGGAATCTGAGTTGTCAATTATATTATTGGCTCACTCGCCAAATTAAGATTCAACGTTCGCCGAAAATATTCACACTCGTTTTCCAAAAACACCGGGACGTGCGATCTCCAACTGTTCTCGCACGTATTGTCCTTTACGATGGAAAATAAATAATACACCGTGGCAAGGTTATAGCTGTACGTTAGCAATTCTTGGACTCTGAAACAGTTCTGGGTAAAGCTCACGACGCGTTTGCGTATAAGCGGAAAGTAAAATACGCGATACACATACACACGTGCGACGTGGGAGATACTACTCCCGCCATCTAGCGGAAGAATACCGAAACTCTTGGTGTTTCTGAAAGTCGAACAACAGATGGCGCCACGTCCTACATTTGAAACTTTTTACCAACAATAACTAGCTCTGAACTCTGTTATGGTCGGTAATGAGACCTGTAATACATTTTTTGAAAACTCCATACACCTAAATATCTAAAATATTTATTTCCTTTTCCTAAAATCTCAATCTAACATCGAAAAAAAATTATCAACTAAATTTAAAGCGGAGACAGTTCCCTGCTCAAAAACTACCCCTCGGTAAAAATTTTCATTTTTTTTCTTTACCCATTTCCACCGAGGAAGAAATATTTTAAAAAATACCAAAAAAAATTCCATCTTCCTTTTAATCGGGAAAAATATCATATAGAACATCTTTATTCATTCGTGGGTCGATTTTTATGAGGAAAAAGGTATTTTATTCTCCCAGTTAGTCGTAGAAAATGTAAACCGGGATAAAGTATAAAGCTGCGTGGATCAAGTTACAGTCCTAGGAATGTGTGGGAACGTGCTTTTGCCTGTGTGTTCGTACGTCGCAACGGGACTATCGCAATTCGGTCGGGGGTGGATTGAGTTGTTCGGGGGTGTGGTCTTACCCCTGCAGATTAATTCGCCGACGGCCAATCATAAACGAGACAGCCCCACCACCGGATCTCAGCTATCCGCTGAATCCCGCGAAAATCTCCCACCCCTATTCTCTCATCCCTCTGGCAAGCCTCTACCCCGGGCTAATTGCCCTGGACTTTAATATCGCGTGTGGAATGAAAGGAAGCGCGTCGTTGGGCGATACACACACACACATACGCGCGCTTAAACACAAAGAGGCTTGCGGGGAGATAGCTGACGTAGGGAAGAAAGGGCTGCGATTATAGTCAAGGTACACTAAAATGTTTGTTGAAGAAGGAAAATAAAGCTCGCGTCTCTCCACGATACAAATCGAAAAATTCGCGAATCGCGCTTTGTTTTGCAAATAAAAAATAACAAGTTTATAATCGGAGATGATTTTTTCCACCCCAATTATGATTTCATTAACCGGGAAGAGTCGGAATTGTGAAGAGCTTGCAGCTACAATTTTTATCCATGGAAAATGAGTTAAAAAAATGTCGCAGGTTTGTTTAACTCCGATACTTTTTGTTTTTAAATTGTTTAAAATAATCGCCATGTTTGATTTCTAGTGGAAAGAGTTTTAGATTTTTAATAATTCGTTAATTCGTATGTACGAGCTCGACCTATTTATTCCAAAGTGAGTTGGGGCAAGAATACTATTCCGGATAAAATACTCTTCGAAAATTACCGCGTGATAAATTTGATCGTCGTAATATAAGGGTGACTTGGCCAAGTCATTTGACACAGACAGCCTTAGCTGTGTGCGAGCCCTGTCGAGCTTCAATAGAAATTCTTTCGTCGAGCATAGCCACCCTCGACGTACCCCCAGCGAGCGATCCTTAGCTCCATTTAATTTGAGCATTTGTCGCAACAGTCCTATTACGGCTATCTTCTCCCTGTAGCCTTAAGACCGAGGAACGAGCTTCGTACTATTCAACAAAAATCGCATTGATCATTCGAGATAAAAAAATTATTCACATTTTTATTAACGGAATTCATACAAATGCAAATTGTTTAATAAGGAAAGAAGGTTACAAATATTATTATTATTTCAAGTATTTAAAGGGTAGGACGCTTCCTCGACTACTTATATTACCCGCCATACTTCAACCGTCGCGAAAATCCCAGTGTTATCTATACGCAAAGTAAATTTTGAAATTTATAGCTCAATCTCGACTTTATAATGGCCGCGGGGTTTGCCAGTTTTCCAAAGTTTCCTTCCACGTAAAATCTGTCCAGACATTTACGGCATGGGGAAATATATAGATGCTGAAAAGGGGGCGGTAAATTATTGTAGGGTACACGTTATCTCACTCTGTTGGAGCATCTCTTATACTTTGCTGTATCTAGCGAAATTTTCCATCAATTTTTCCATCGAGATAACAATTATCGAAAGCTGATCGAGAATGAACCTTGTTGAAAACAATTTTTATATTTCCGACCTCCTTAAACAAAAAAGAATTACCGAAATAACGATTAGCAGTTAATTCGATAATAAGTAGTAGTCGGTTAGTTTAATTATTATTAGTCACCGCGACGCGTATATCATGATGCTGGTAAATGCACGTTGGAGAGAAGAAAACAGGCACGTGGTACGTGAGTAATTAAGCTCTAGGTTCACCGTTCCTACAACGGGGGCGTACTACTATCAAGCTCCTTAGAGGTTTTCCGCGCGAAGTGCTGAAATTCCCACACGCCACGGTGGCTCGTCAAGCCGTCTTTCCTCTAATGAGGGTTATTGTGTCTATGTGCGAGTGTATATGTGTGCATATACGCGTTAAAATTTCGTTTAACGAATGAATTAAAACGTGCTGTGGCTGCTGGGGCATTAAACAACCCTCTTCTACTCCCTCGATACACGAGACTTTCGCGTTCCTTGCCTTTCCACAATTTGAGGATATTTGTTTTAACATCCGTATAACGAGATGAAGATAATTGGAAATAAGCCAACAAAATGATTTCGATGTAACAAAAAGAGCGCTACGATATTTCCCATGGCGCCATTAAAATATCCTCGTGTGATTTTAGGATCAGGTTGGATGGATCAATTTTAGTTAGTACGTAGGGCGAACCTCTCACTAGACGATTGTCTTCAGAGGGCAAATAAGCTCGTCATCATTAGAGCACGGTGCTTGGGGCGCGATAGCCCAAGCCGTGTTCGGGATACACCTAATTACCCCTGTCGGATAAACGTCTCAGACGCGCGCAGAGAGATGACATAACCTACGGAGTGGAGGACCACTAGAGAAAGCGTGGAGAAGGGGATTTTGACCGGGAACGGGGTGGAGATGCGCCATCTCGTACAAGATTTCAACGTATCTTGGCTCTCGTGGCATCCGTAGGAGGATTGGGTCGAGAAAGTGGAACGTTGGTCGTGGTGGCCGACATACCGAGGAAATGGAGGTAGGCCAGCTGATTAGGCGAAGAAGTGACTTTATAGATACGTTCATATACTTTGTTACGTACATACGTAATAAGGAGATGGAGAAGGGCCGGGTTGTTCGGGAAACGTGTATTAGAAGTCGGGGCCGTGGAAGCTCCGTGAAAGCTTATTAGGCGGTTAGTTCAGTGACGCCACCGCACGAAAAGAGTGGGGATAAGGGCGCTGCGGTGCGCAGCTCGGTGTGTCCCATCGATGAAGCATCCACGGTCGTGAGCAAAGTCCCTCGTCTCTTGATCTCTCACTACCAATCCTGTTCGACTAACATCCCTCGCGAACCATCCCTCACTTCCGTCCAATAATACGGAAATTAATTAGCAAATAATATGAAATTTCAATGTTTCTTTTAAAAAAGGAACGAAAGCAGTCGCAAATTGTCGTCATTGCCGATCGGCTGTCGCGATTAAGACGTAAAAACCAGTTGTCTTTTCGTGCAAAACGGCTTGCCACTGCACTAGCTTAATGGGTCTGCTGAGAAAGAGGTGAGTTTGTAAGCCACGGTGTGTCGACGGGTTCGCTAGGTAGACTCCACACATACATACGAGCCCCTCGCCTCTTCATGCCTTTCCACGGGTATACTGCAAGCGGGGGTGGAAAAAAGTAACGGACTACCCGCAAATAAGCCACCCACGTAGATCGGAAGGGTGGATTGAAAACGTGGGCGTGTCTGGTCTCGAGGGTAGATGGCGGAGTCGTCCAATCGCCGATCCTTCGTCCAGATTCGTACAACACGTATCTGGCCGACGCCAGTGGATTTCCTTCGTAAGCCCGAGAGAGGAAGATCCGGAGAGCGACTTCGTAACGACGAAAAAATATTGACCTTCCCAAATGGGGAAGGGGGTGGTTGGGGAATATGGTTCGGGTAGGTGGAAGGGGGGAATGATGGTTAGTTTTCGCAGGAAGGCTAGAGCGGGAGGATGGATATCGTGCGGTCCATTTGGGGGTTGCGGAGGTGAAAGCGCGCGTTGTGGGTGGACTGATTGGGGAGATGCCAAGGGTAAATAGCAAAGCGTCACGTACGGGATCATTAGCCGGATATCCTTAGTGACGAGCGGTGATAGCGGTTATATTCTACCCCGAGATATATCTCGGATCGCGACGAGAACAACCGCTGTTTTTCCATACGAGCGCCAACGTCCGGCTAACATCGTCGCGGCAATCGAAACTCGCGAGTGACTCCAACGTGTCAGTGAACAATTCTCACAATTGATTGTTTTCCAATCGTAAAGTTTTTTTCATCAATTAACTCGCTAAGAGAGTGCGACGTAAGAAACGAAAATATTGTGAATTGCGAAAGTGCAACCACGAAAAGATGTGATCACCGTTCTCGCGATTCATCCCCGCCGTCGGATCGTCGCATTCCTACTTGGATCGAAAAGTTAATTCGTACGATCAAAATGGAAACTATCGTCCAATCGAATCAGGAACATCAAGCGATGACCGAGGATTCATCGGATCGTAGCGACGAGAGCAGCACAATGTCGCAGGAGTATCAATCACGGGGATTCGAGGAGTACGACATTGTTAAGAGACTTAGAGCGTCGAACGTGGACGGCGGTATTGGCAGGAACGAGTCGCAAACTACCGTAAGATCCAAGGATTTTCGTTTGTCCGTAGAATCCAGCTTCGAGCCCAGCGAATTGGCACGTAACGGTGGTTCCCAGTGCGACGACCTTCAGGCTCGTGAAATGTCGCTGACACTCGTGAAAACCAAGGAATACGGTTTCGCTAGTGGTCATATTGGCGATGTTTTGAATTGTCACGCGGACAGAATGAACGAGGTCGAGTCGACGAAGGAGTTGTCGCAGATGTGCCGAACGAAGGACTCGACAATGAAGGAGGCACTACTGAATCTGGCGGCTAGACAGGAATATCTCGCGGTTAGCTTCGAGCGTTCGCCCAAGGAATGTAATTATCTCGACCGCGAGATAAAGGAATACGGGATTGCCAAAGGTTACAATCTAACGATCGACCGTATGAAGGATTACAATTCACCGTTGGAACGTCCGAGGGAGAGCCACGTCAATGGTTTACCCGTCAGGGAACGGACAAGCGGCATTGGTATTCTCGACAATCCGAGAATTCACGACGTCAACGAGCACAGAAATATTCACGTACAATCTCGTGGTCGTCAGAATCTCGAGAGCATCGTTTACGACAGAATGAGACGACCGCATCATCATTATCTCAATCGCATGGATTTTACTGGACAGAATTTAACGAACTTGCAGCACGCACGGCAAACGAGTGTCACCCAGATGCAACAATCCCAGCAGCAACAACAACAGCAGCAGCAACAAATCAAATCGTTTACGATCGACGCTATACTAGCGCACAGAAACAATCAGAGGGAACGTCATCAGAGAAATCAACAACAGCAGCAGAGAAAAATGGCTCGAGTACCACGTCAGGAATGTACGAACCAAAAATGTGATTTTTTCTGATTAGTAATTTCTTTTTTCTTTCGATTGTCGTGAGTTTCGAACGAATATTCGATATTTTTTATATGATAATTGAAAAATTGCCAATAACAGTTACGAAAATCGCAATTCGCGGTATTTTAGATTAGCAAGGTCCTACAGATATTCAAATTTTAGGAAAAATGTTATCACGAACTATCGCAAATGTCGAATCGAGTCTAAACAAAAACAAGATAGAATCGTTTGAAGTCGATTCGCAGCTGTTTTGTCTCCGTTTTTCAGTCGACGATCTTACTCCGTCACCTGACGCGTGGATCGTAAACTCGGAAATGTAATCTTTCGTACGTCAAGTCATCAACAATCTTCCATTAAAAAAACGAAACGAAAATTATCGTGTGATTTATCGTCGATCGGAAATCGAGCAAAATTGATGTGTAACAAAAAAATGGATTAACTCGTACGAAAAACGTTGAGGATGGAATTATTAAAATCAATGATGAACCTCTGTCTCTTCGATTGATTCTTTAGGTCAGGAGGTGACGACGACGAAGAGCAGCTCGGGTACCGGAAATAGCGGAGATACGAGCGTCATCGAGACGGTTAGCGGTGCGAGCGTTGGCAAAGCTAAGAGAGTACGTACGATCTTCACGGCCGAGCAGCTCGAACGTTTAGAGGGTGAATTCGCTCGTCAGCAATACTTGGTTGGACGCGAAAGGCTTTATCTCGCCCACGAGCTTCATCTGACCGAGGCACAGGTCAAAGTTTGGTTTCAGAATCGTCGTATCAAGTGGCGAAAGGTCAATCACGAGCAACAGTGTCAGGCAGTCAGTGAACATCGTCAGCGTTTCTCGTTGCAGCCGGAAAAGCTCGAGATTCACGAGGACGAGAGTAACGACACGACGAACAACAATTGGTGCGTAAACAGCGCCATTACCGCAACGTCCTCGGGCGACGATTCCTCATTGATCGTTTCGTGCAATCAACAAAATCGTGATAACCGCGGATCCTCGATCGTCAAGCCTTAATCCTTATCATCGCTAAAACAAAAAACAAAACAAAAATAAACAAGAAACTCCCTAAAAAAAAAGCATTCCTACATCCCACATCGCGTTCGTTCCTTGGTCGTTCTGATTCTCCGGACTTGTTTAAACACCGCGGTTCGTTTTCGCGAATCATCGAATTCGCGCGATATGAACAACGGGATGGAACTTTTGACATCGCGCGTGATCCGATTTATTTATTCGTTTTCGATTTAATGAACAATTTTATGACGGATTTGTGATATCAGTGAACGAACGATCGAATCGTCGTGCGAGAAGGAATTCTGATTAAGATCGGAGCGTTTCACGATGAGCAGAAATTATGAGAAACAACGTCGCGGCAAATACGTCGATCCGGGAATTCTACCGAACTTCCAATACGACGGTGAGAATACCAAAATCTTGGACGGTCGACGAAATTCTCGTCGGAGAAACGACGTCATTGCCGGTAACGACAGAAACGAGAGGTACGTGAAATATAACGTGCGAGGAACATTTTTACGATTGATTTTTGAATAAAATTTTTACACGAATTTGATTAGATTCGAATCAAAAAAGTTGTAAAATTAATTTCGAGTTTGTTTTTTTTAATGAAAAATATTAGAATTAATTTATTGTAAGAGAATTATAATTTATTACGACTCTGTTTTCTATTCTCGTTATCGCAGAAGAAATTCTAATTACGCGATCGATCAAGTCCCGAGTTACTTCTCTCCCACGGACATCCATCACGCGCCATTGCGAAAACCTGGATTATCAAGCTTCTCGCGTAAAAAATGCGCCGTACCATTGATCAACGAGGAGTCATCGGGATCCGATGATAAGAATCGCGCGATGACAAGAACCTCGAAAAATCAATTGTCGCGACGACATTCGCGGCAATTGATTTTTGATGATCTTTTCGGGAATAACGACACGAATGTTCTCGCCGACGCGAGAAAAAATCGACGTCTCGACGATTTTGACGAGTGGATCGAGTACGACGAGAACGAGGATCTTGCCGAGGATAACGACATTGGTAAATTTAGGGAAACGAGCGGAAAGTCTTCGAGGAACGTTTTTCGTCGAAGGGACAAAGAAGTTTTTTGAAAAATCGGTTGGGAAGACGAGCGGTTTAAAATTCTCGACTTGATGTTTCTTATTTAACGTAACAGAGAGATGTCTCAGACTCGACGATGAGATCGATGAGAAGGATTACGAGGAGAACGAGATCGACGACGAGATCGACGAGGAGATCGACGTGAGAGAGCGAGAGTCGAGCACGACAAGAGGACAGAGAAAAATGCGAACGGAAACGTTGCCAAGAGGTCAGAGAATCTCGAGCGCCGGTCCACTGCCGCGTTATCATGGAAGACAAAAAATCGACAGGGGAAAATCTTCCGAAAGGTGCGTGTTCGTGTGTGAAAGTCGTGTAAAACTGAGGCGACGATAATTTTGACTTTGACGAACAAAAAATCGGTTCGTTTGAAAATTCTAAACAAATATATTGCGCTCATTTGTCAGATGCTGCCCCCGTACGGTCGATCGCGAAACTACGGAACTTCGAACGGAGGAAGACGAGGACGATGAACCGGAAGTTCGCGAGACCGCGACATTTCCATCGAGAAAATCGGCCGGTCGATCGCGCAAGGGTGAAGATCTTTGGTTTCCACCGAGAAACGCGATCGACAATCGATACTACTGGGAGAATTGGCGGACTCGAAGGACACCCGTGAAATCGGCAGCGCAGCAGGAATCGGTTCGCAATACCAAGTGCGAACTTTGCGGAAGAACTTCTGAAAAAATCCCAAAAACAACATCTTCGAGAAACGCGTCCTGTCGACTTCAGGACAGCTTATATTTCATCGATGATCCTATCGGTAAGAAAACAAAATCATTTTTCCGATTTGTGTAAATCACAATTTCCATACGCCGATCGATTGACGATCGTTTTTAAAGATTTTGAGGAATTTAACGAATTTTTCAATTCGTCGCGTGTCGCCAGATGAAATTTTCGAGACGCCAACGAACTACCAATCGAAATTGAGAAGATCCAAGGAATCGCGACTGCCGAGCTACGAACCGGACGACAAAGAATTGACGATCGACGATCGCGACGACGAGAACGACGACGAGATCGGTGCGATTTACAAATCTAATCGTGGAAACAAAATTCGCGAGAGCATGAACGCGAGACGCATTGCCGTTTGCCAACGATCGGCAAGACGAGAAGCCAACGGCGAGAAGTGACGAACGATACTGGGCCTAGTAAATAAACAAAACAAAAAATCTCTCACGAGAAACGGAAACGAGAATTAAAACGACCCCAAAAACAACAAAAATTCAACCATTTCTTTTGTCTCGAATGGATCCAAACTTTTTTCCCTCGCACGTTGTGCAACATATATTTTTGTAAATGTTTGGCTCCCGTTCATCGATGATTAGGATCTTGCGAAGAAACAGAAATTAACATTCATATATCTGTATACAACGTATGAAAATCATTTTTTCTTCCCTCATTTCTCGCCATCTCTTATCATCGCGCTAATCCATCATAGAAAAAAAAACAAAGATAAAATATTTAAAAAATGTAAATATTCGCGGTGTTAGATTAATATAAAAAAAAGCAAATCTGTAAAAAAAAATACACTACGAGGCGTATATGTACACCGATAAACGAGAGAGAATAAATTCTGGCAATTGTACATTAATCAAAAATCATTAATTTTTGTAATCCCACGTACCACAAAAAAAAACGACAACAATTTTTGTCTCGTTACTTCGGTCTCGAAAAAATGTCACGAACCTTTGTGAAAACGCTGAAAAAACAATAACCCAGCAAATTTTTCATTTTTTTCATCCCCCTCGGTCGTCATTATCGCATTGTGGAGAGTGAACAAAAAAATTGTTAAATGACGAGTACTCGTGCGCGAAAAGCTCGATGCAATTTTTGTTCTCGTCAAGCTCGTTTGGCATTCCCTTTTGATGCGTTGTGAAAATCGAAGGGGATGATTTTTCTGCACTCTCATCACCGCGAAATATCGTTTTTCTTTTTTTTTTCATCTCGTTTTATTATTACCCGCAATGGATTGTCGAGTGGTCGCTACGCCCGTCAGCCTGCGTGGAAAGGTGGAGGGGTTGCTCGTAGCAAATTTTTATCAGCGTTATCGTATTTATATATACACATATATAAAAGCATTATGATATATATATATTGTAGCCAGTAACCAGGGTCGTCTCGTGGCTACAAAGGCAAAAGCTTCCCACGCCACCGAGCTTTTGTTTAAATATTAATATCGTGCCCCGGAAAATTCTGTCGCGTTATAACGGCGAGGTATATATACCCCCTGCCCCCTCTCTCTGTCTCTCTCCCGTTCACTCTCTCTCCCTACCTCTCACTCTATCGGTCTTTGTACAATTAAACTTAATATCTTTATTACATTAGGCGGTCCAGGGAGTAATATTATTTATTGCAGTAACAAGAGAGCAAAGCTAAGAGCGATTAAAGTCATAATAATTCACGTATTACAATTATTATTCATTCATTTTCAACGATCAATCTACCGAAAAAATAAAAATACACGACGAGCTCTTCGGTCGACTCAATCGAAATTTCATCCTCGAAAAATATACAAAAAAAAAGATAAAAATGAAAATGAAAAGAAAATTATCAACTAAACATCCGCACAGCTTTAAGGAATTTCGATTCTACACTGTCTCTGTCGCATCTTTCTCTATTTTGGAAGATCACGAAAACGCGATAGATCGAATAAGAGCGAGGGAGTGAAAGAGAAAGATAGATGGCGCTTTCATATCTCGCGGAAAAGCTACACCCCCAATCGCGAGATAAGCTCCGCCCAGACTCGCGAGCTCGTGCGACGAGGGAGGTAAATTCGAGCACGAGCAAAACCATTTGTGTCTGTGTTACACACACGTATATATATATATACATGCACAAATACGTGTATACGTACTTCGTCCATTTCTCTCGCCCTCTCCTTGCCCCCACCACCCTCTCGCTCGCGCTCTCTCTTGGTACATTCGCCCTCTCCTATGCATGTGTACCATCGTCGTTGGCATCCGCGGCATTCCAATTAGCTCGCGAATCAAAAGAGCCCCACTGCCTTTGTGGGGCCTCACCCACCCCCCTTGACTCTCTACATGAGTTCGCAGCTCTCCCTCTCTCTCCCTTCCACCCTCTATACATACACAAATACACACACATAGACATACACACAAATACATATATGTGTATATATATATATATATATACGATCCTCGCTCTTTGGACCTCTTTCACTTCATCCTCCTCTCGGTTTTCCAAATCTGCTTTCCTCGTTCAACATCAGGAATGAAGCATATATCTATATAATCCATCGTCTTATTTCACCGTGACTTTCTCCACCTACTTTTATCATATCTCACTTAAAACTTCATTCTTTTTTCTTTTCGCAGTATTTTGATTCGATGACGAGAAAAGAAAAATCGTCTGGCTATCGTCTCGACGAATTATCACAATTTCCATCGTTTCTTCGCGTGTTTCATGGACCAATGGAGCTTTGAGAATAAAATAGCTTTTTTTTGTTTTGATTTTTTTTTTAAGTAAAAGCGAATCGTACCGAGGCGATCGGACGGGCGGTTTTTGAGACACGAGTCGAGTGTACGCCGGGGCTGAAAGAGAGAGAGAAAAAAAAGGAAGAGCGCGGTGGCCCCGAGAATGGTCGAAGCAAACGTAATAAAGGTGGATGGAATAAACGAGCCTGTATATCTTTGTTTTTTATTCAACTCGACGGAGAGTGGTCCGGAGTAATTGAAATGGGAGAAAAGCTTCGTGTCTGGTATGACGTTTGACTCTCTCTCTCTCTCTCTCTCTCTCTCTCGTTCTTTGTCTCTGTCGACAAAAAGGCAACGGCGCCGCACAGAACAAACGTATAAACGCAAATGTTATTACGCCATTCGTTCTCCGTCCACTTCGTTAAATCCCACTTTGTCTATCATTCCCAAATATTAAAATTGGCGTCTGTTTGTACGAATGATAATCCGGAGAAACGATGAAAGCTCCGACCTATATATATATATATATATATATATATATATATATATATATATATATATATATATATATATATATATATAAAATATATAAAATCTATCTAAAATCTATAAAATGTATAAATATATAAAATAAATATATATAAAATCTGCTAAATAAATCTGCATATATATATATATATATATATATGCAGATGTATTTAGCAGATTTTATATATTTTATATATGCAAATTTATTTAGAAATATAGGAATTGGTCGAGCGGTCGAATATATATAATATATAGAATTGGTCGATATATATATATACATATATATATAAAATATATAAAATCTATAAAATCTATCTAAAATCTATAAAATATATAAATATATAAAATAAATACATATAAAATCTGCTAAATAAATCTGCATATATATATGCAGATTTATTTAGCAGATGTATATATATATATGCAGATTTATTTAGCAGATTTTATATATTTTATATATGCAGATTTATTTAGAAATATAGGAATTGGTCGAGCGGCTCGTTTTTTCGCGCATCTGCCCAATTCCACGATATCGCGGTTATAATTCCCGATTCGTTCGTACTTGAAAGAACATCGTGTAGGTATACGAAAGCTTTTTTTGATACGCGCGATGAGCGACACCAACGAATATGGGCGCGGACAACGGGCTCGATCGGTGGAAAATAATAATAATAATGATATTAAAAAAAAAAAAGAAAAAATTGAAAACAGGAACGATAAGAACGCCAGCCGCAATATTTCGTGGTTAACGAAGCGTGGAGTACGAAGGTGAACGTGAAAAAGAGAGAACCAAAAAGCAATTACAATTAGAACCGAGCCGGGGGAGTAGAAACGGTTATGATGGATTCGCGAGATTCATCGTTGATTATTTTTTTCCAACGATCGTTACAAGCTATGGATTTATACGCGACGATTAGCGAGCCAATTAAAAATAATCGTGAAAAATTATCGAGAACGTACGAATCGTTGTTTTAATCGCGAAAATGGAAGTTAAGAAATTTTTTAAAAAGAAGAAATTTTTTATTTTTTGTTTTTTTTTTAAGAACAACGAACGTTCTATCAGTGAATATGGCAGTAACGTTTATTATACTCGATGTGTATATATAATATCCGCGAGCTTTCGCAATACGCAGGAAGTAAGCCGACGTTAGGACCGCAATATGCTCGGGCTAACTTTGTCGGCATTATGATCAAAGTACATTCCTTCTCGTGGAAATATCCAACTCCCCCTTTCCCCCCTTGCCACTCCGCGATTCTGTCCTCATCGCTCCATCTCACTGCGATCCGGCTTATTCGAGCAATGGAATTCATATCAAACGAAAACGTCGGTACCCGAATGATTCAGTCCGAAATAAAGTTGATTTCGCTCTTGGAAAACAGATGGAGCGCGTACGATTCGAAGAAACTAAAAGGATCGCATCGATTTTGAGAAAACAAAAAAACGAAAATTTTCTTTCGGGAAACATTAATTTAGGGTTTCATTTTTATCGCAAAAATTCGTTCAATTTTTTGAAATTTGTATTTGAAATTGTACTCCGAGGGAACGAAAGATTCAATAAAATTTGGTGAGAATAAAGTAATAAAATTTGTGAAAAAATAAACGCGATCGGTTTGTTTTCGTTGGATCGAAGGATCGCAGGAAACGAGGACTTTGATTTATTTTACACGATAGGTCTTGCGTCAATGTCGCGGACGTTTTTCTCCTTTTTTTTTGTTTTGTTTGTGTTTTTTTTTCAATTATCGCGGGTCTCGTTCGTTTCGCGTGGAAAAGAAAAAATGCAATATAAAAGGGAGGAAAAATAATAAATATACGTCCCCCGTGCTTATATTTTTCGCTCGAACGATTTGACACGCGCCCGCGCACTGGTGGTCGACGGGAGAAACCGCACCTGCAGTCTATTTCTCGGCTATTGTAGTCTCAACTGTGTACGCACAATCGAGAGAGGGTCGAGCACCCCCTTTACCCCAACCCACGGACTAATCTCGGTCGTTCACATCATAACTTCGCGACCCAGGACTATCAATAACGAATGACTAAGCTCTCTCGTTCGTCAAATTTTCAATTCCTTCGAATCATACATTATAAAAATCCCAAAATTTTGACAACAAAAATCTTCGTTCTTCGCTCAAAATTCAAGAAAAAAACGAAAATTTCTCTCTGCTCTTTCGCTAAAACACTTAAAACGATACGAATAAAGATAATTCCAAAAAAAAACACAAAGAAAAAGATAACCACGAAAAATTCAATTTGCAAAACGATAAATTCCTCCCAACTTTTTGGTAAAATTCGAAGAAAAAAAAATGACAATGATCGGCCAATGCGATCGCAAATGTTAAAACGATGATCGCGTTCCACGAGAGACAAAAAAAATAAATAAAAACATAAAAAAAAAACGTACGAAGAGACGTCGTTAAAAAAAAATGTCGCAAATCACGATAACGATAGGCGTTCTCGTAAAAAGAGGCGACAACTTCGGTATCCAGCTGGTACATAAAGGATCCTTCCTGTCTATGTATATTACACACATAGGTACGTGCGTTCGTTGCATTCATAACATCAGATACGGGGGGGAGGGGGGATAGAGGGTGGCAATAAAAGTCAACCCCGATCGAAAGCGAGGGAAGGAAGGAGAAGGGGGAGGGGGCGTTGAGAGGGGTTCGGGCCATTCTTCGTACCGGGTGCTCGCAGAAAAGAGGGGGGGGGGGGGGGGGGGGGGGGGGATCAAAAAGCGCGACGAGCGAGAAAGACGAGCATATTGTCAAGCTCGTGCTTTCCGTCGCAGCGGCGTACACCTCGTGGATACAATTTTTATCCGATGCCCCCCCCCCATACGTATAACGCTATCGCGTATCCAATTTCATTCCCGTCTACACAACCTCCGACCTTCGTGTCTGTTTCTTTTTTTTACATATTTTTTTTACCCCTCCTCCTCCTCCTCCTCCTCCTCCTCCTCCTCCTCCTCTTCACCCCCAAATATTTCATACGCACAAACGTTCGAGAGCAATCGAGCGAGCATCGGCAAAGGAACGTTTTAGGCAAGGGGTTGAATATTAAATTTTTCGTATTTTACTGTTTTTTTTGTTTTTCGTTTTTTATGGCATTTTTTTGTATTATTTTTGAATTTATATCGCATTCGAATGAAAATTGAATATCGAAATGGTCGTTTGGATATAAAACGAATAAAAAGGGTTTACGTAATATGCGAAAAATTCAGATTATTCGTTAGTTTGAGAATTTTTAATTCAAAGGTAAGAAAAACTACTACGAAAATTAAAACGAATAAAAATAATTTGCAAAAACTTGAGATTATTCGTTAGTTTGGAAAATTTTGAAATCGAAGCTAAGAAAAAGTATTACGAAAAGTAAAATGAATAAAAAAGGTTTACGAAACATGCAAGAACTTGAGATTATTCGTTAGTTTATAAATTTTTTATTCGAAACTAAGAAAAAGTACTACGAAGAGTAAAATGAATAAAAAGAATTTGCAAAAACTTGAGATTATTCGTTAGTTTGAAAATTTTTTATTCGAAGATAAGAAAAAGTGCTACGAAAATTACAACGAATTAAAAGGATTTGCAAAAACTTGAGATTATTCGTTAGTTTGGAAAATTTTGAAATCGAAGCTAAGGAAAAAGTACTACGAAAAGTAAAACGAATAAAAAACGTTTACAAAACATGCAAAAACTTGAGATTATTCCTTAGTTTGTAAATTTTTAATTCGAAACTAAGAAAAAGTACTACGAAGAGTAAAACGAATTAAAAGAATTTGCAAACACTTGAGATTATTCGTTAGTTTGGAAAATTTAAAAATCGAAGCTAAGGAAAAAGTACTACGAAAAATAAAACGAATAAAAAAGGTTTACAAAACATGCAAGAACTTGAGATTATTCGCTAGTTTTCAAATTTTTAATTCGAAACTAAGAAAAAGTACTACGAAGAGTAAAACGAATAAAAAGAATTTGCAAAAACTTGAGATTATTCGTTAGTTTGTAAATTTTTAATTCGAAGATAAGAAAAAGTGCTACGCCAATGTCGCGTAAGGGTGGAAAATATGTTAGCGGCCGGTTATACGGATTATAGTAACTTTGTAATCGCGTACCAGATAGTTACTCCCTGTCTTTTGGTCTATCATCCCCCTACGCGAATCGTCGTCTACAAGGGGGTTGAACATCCCTTTACTGTCATTTGGTATGTTTTGCTCGGGGAGCCGTGTGTCTCTTCCTCCCCCCACGTTCCCTCCTTCATTCCCAAGCGGGTCAAGTGGCTTTTTCTCCTAGTACGCCGCCACTTATAAATAACGCGAAGGGGGGAACGAAATGGCTAAAGAATCGCAACTATTTCATTTTGGAGCAGATTAGACGGATTAGGGGATGACGCGAGAACCACCGATACAAGTCGAAAGGTCTTCCGTTCTCTTTTATGCGTCAATGGAATTACAACGAAGTGGGCGAAAAAAAAAACCCTCTTGGTCCCCTTCGAAAATTCACCCCCTTGTCGAAAAATCGTTGTTTATTAAATGTCCTCGATACGCTCTCGAGTACGGCTTCGAACTTCTCGAGGCGCCACACGCAGTCATTTAGGAAGATTGACAAAAGTCGTGTGATCAAAATTGAGTTTATTATTTTTATTATTTTCTTTTATCATTGTCGCTAGTTTTCATATTTTTTTTATCAACGAATTCAGCAAATATCATTCGTTCTATGGAGAATGAGACAAAAAATAATTTGTTTTTTTTTTTTAAAATAACTATTATCGATGATTTTTTTTATTAAAAAATTTATTATTTTCAAATAAATTACCGAATATATTTCAATACGCGATATCGAATAATATTTCGAATTATCTATCGAAATTAAGTTTGTTATTTTTGTTGTTATTTTCTCATTGTCATTAGTTTTCATATTTTCGTTATTATTTTATTATTAGTTATTTTTGTTATTATTTTATCATTGTCGCTAGTTTTCATATTTTTGTTATCAACGAATTGAGCAAATATCATTCGTTCTATGGAGAATGAGACAAAAAATAATTTGTTTTGTTTTTCAAATAACTATTATCGATGATTTTTTTTTATTAAAAAATGTATTATTTTCAAATAAATTACCGAATATATTTCAATACGCGATATCGAATAATATTTCGAATTAATTATCGAAATTAAGTTTATTATTTTTGTTATTATTTTATCATTGTCGTTAGTTTTTATATTTTTGTTATCAACGAATTGAGCAAATATCATTCGTTTTATGCAGAACGAGACAAAAAATAATTTATTTTTTTTTTGTCAATAACTATAATCGATGATTTTTTTTATTAAGAAATGTATTATTTTCAAACAAATTACCGAATATATTTCAATACGCGATATCGAATAATATTTCGAATTATCTATCGAAATTAAGTTTATTATTTTATCATTGTCGTTAGTTTTCAAATATTTTTGTTATCAACGAATTGAGCAAATATAATTCGTTCTATACAGAATGAGACAAAAAATAATTAGTTTTTTTTTAAATAACTATTATCGATGATTTTTTTTATTAAAAAATGTATTATTTTCTATGCAGGGAGAGAAAAATAATATATAAACGGTGAGCATTCGTATTACGCCATTTCACAGTGCTCATTAGCGACTTTTGTGTAATCATTATCAGCGTTCAATCCGACTAGTCGCTTCAATTCTCCGTTTGGATCGTCATAATTAAATTGAACGAGATAGAAAGAGAGCGTTCGTATGTGTGAGACTGAGAGAGAGAGAGAGAGAGAGAGAGAGGAGCGTGAAAGTGTGAGAGATAGAGAGAGAGCGAGAGAGAGCGAGAGAGAGAAGAAAAAGCTTCGTCACGTAACATCCGAACGAAGGACATGTCTCTGTTACTCATATGCGCTTGTTAATAAAATCTAATCAATCAGCCCTTTGAGCGGTCGATATTGTTACCATTTGCTCTGAAGCCGGGACATGGGTATCATCCCTGTCTTTTAATCCGATTGAAGTACTTAACCCTTTCTCGACGGTTGTACACGATAAAGCATACGTACAGTAACAATTCCTAACCAAATAAGCGTCCAAACGAGTTCTCGTACGCCGGCAAAAGCACGATTAAATCAAAAGACTTCCTCGCTCTTTTCCTCCTCAATTAACGCACGATGAAAAAAGAGAAGAAAAATTACAGTGTTTACCGTTCACTTCACGATTCACTCACGTCAGTAAGTGAAATATTTCTTCGAATCGAGAAAAATTACAATTAAGTATTTTGCCAATTTTCTCTTTTTCTTTCCGCAAATAAAAAATTCCATACTTAATTATACACAAATTATATATATAATTAAGACATAATATTTTTTTCAATATTTTATTAATAAAATAACGTTCGTTTCACATAGAAAAAATGAACTTTTAACTCGTTGGGCTTTTCATTGTCAACTTAGGTCAAATGACATTAGCGTCATTTGACGAATATTGAAAATGACGGTCATATTTCTTCGACGGTTTTCTGCGTCACGCGAGGAACGAAGACCTAACCTAAGCACGGGTTCGGCGTTAAAATTTTCGTGAGACTCCTTCGCGCATACGCCATTTGCACACGTTAAAGGAGGGTGCGAGCTCGTATATTTGTACGGTGTCTCTAACGAGACTTAATTCTACGAAAACTATCGCGAAAGCAAGTTCGGCACGTCCGAACTTGTCGGTTGTTAAATTCGTCGCGAATAATCATTCGGCGACTATTTCAAGTTTTTTATTTTCCTTTTTTTATATTATTTAAATTTTCATTTTCGCGATGGTCGTACATGTATCCCGAAATGGTCAGAAAACTATATTTTGGATGGGCTGTGCCTGCGTTGGTGCTTATGTAGCTTATCGTTACTGGAGAAAACGCGAATTCAAGGCAATCGACGAAGGATTCGAGGAAATCTCGAAGGTTCGTTTCGATGAATTATTAGCTTTTTTTTCTTTTATTTTGTTCAATTTATCGTCGTTCTTCCTCCTAATTTCTTATCGAATTGTCCGCTTGTTGTTTTAACCCGTAACGCTTTTTTATGACACATTCAGATATCGAAGCTCGCACTTGTCAGTTTGTCACTTTTATTTGTAGCCTGTCGTGTTTAATGACGGTTCATTCTTTTGGCAACAAGACTACCGGCGCTGTCCGGTTCGCACATAACCTCAAACATCACTGAGACTCGTTTTTGTGTTCTTGGAGTGAAAGACAGTCTGTCAATTCGAGCTTGATATTATTTGAATTCTTTGATAACGATCAAAGTCGATGAACTTTTACCGAAAATCTTTCTTCGAGGTGTTGTCAGTCGGTTTATGCATTTATTGCTTGCACGTTTTTTTTCAGGATTGATAAGAGCCCTAAATAATTAAATAATGATAATTATATTTAATCATTAACGTACGACAGTAGAAATATTAATTACACTCCTTATGACATACGTGAAAATATTTGACAGAAAATGTTATTTGCATGAATGCATTTTTCAGATCAACGATTGCACAGAACGTAGAGTAGTGTTATTGGGTTTGGATGGAGCGGGCAAAACCTCTGTGATGAATCAAGCCGAAGCAGCGGATACTGATGGTAGTTCCTACCAAATTCCACCTGTACCCACCAATGGTTCCGCAGTATACAAATTGAGACACGGCATCTATACTTACTACGTTTGGGAGGGTAATTTTGTTTATATTTTTGAGAAAGAACCAAATGTATGACTTTGTGAAGTTCGTAATAAAATAGAACTTATTGTATATTTGCAGCTGGTGGTGGAGAGAGTGACAGAATTTACTGGAGTGGATTTCTCGATAATACCGATCTGCTGATTTTCATGGTTGATGCGGCAGACACTGTAAAATTATCCCAAGCAGTCTTAGCTCTTAAAGAAATGTTAGGAGATTCGAGATTGGACAATGTTCCCATTCTTGTAGTGGCTAATAAACAGGTAATCGAGTCGATGCAGATACAATTAAACGTAGATTGGTCGAGAGAATAATTGTCAATCTATCCTAGAATATAAACTTTTGTAATGCCATGACTTTTTTAACGATTTCAGGATGTTCCCAATGCTCTTAAACCCGATGAAATAAAAGAGGCTTTGGACATTCGAAGTATTTCGCCTCGAAAGCACAAGGTCGAGGTAATTGGTTGTCAGACGCGTCCCCTGCCAGAAAGTGAAAAAGATATAGCAAAGCACACTTGGTATCACACCTCCATCGACGAGGTCCGAAAGAAAATTTTCTCACTCGCTTTAACGTCCTAAGATGGTCACGCAATTTCCCCCAACGTTCTAACGATACTAATGAGGAACGAAATGAAATGGAGGAACAAACATAAGAGGAACAATGATAATCTATTCTTACTAATTTATTACGAGACGAACAAGCGGGTGTTAAAGAGAGCAAACCCACCAGGCATATTTATATTGAAAAGAATGTGAAAGAAAATTTGAAAAAAAAAGGAATCTATATTCCGTAAAAGTCGTTATTGTTTAGGAATTGAAGAATAAGATTGCCAACTTAAAGAATTTTTAGTATTGGCACATACATTTTTTCATCCCCCAAAAATCTTTAAAAGATTTACAAAGATGAGTCATTTATTTCCAGTCCACGTATTTTGCACCAGAATCGGGCACTTGTTTTTTGTCGAATGTTAGTATATCAGGGCGAACTGTGCCCTCCGTCACTAACAAAAAATATGTATACATATGTATATTTACGGTATTTCGAGGAGATGCTTCTGTTAACGTTCGTTAATATACAAATAAAAAAAGATCCTAAAACATTGACCCTAAAAAATTTCTGTTGATTCAACATTTATTTACATTCCACTTTCAATCACTCTCATCGTCACTGTCTGTAACAAATTCACCATTGTCGAGAATATCGTCGTCGGAAAGTTCGTCATCACTCATATCCTTTAAGTCTATGAAACCAGTCTCATTATCATTGTCGCTTCCCTCAAGCTCTTCGTCACTCTCGCTATCGCTTGATACTAATTTCTCTACAACTTTGCTCCGATTGCTGTTCTTATCGATAGTCTTTTGAGTTAGCTTCAACTGCGGAGAACTTTTAATCATCTCTGTTTTTCCATTTTCCACTTGATTTTTCGATTTTTTCAGCTTCGACTTTTTTTCCTTATGCTCTTCATCGCTTTCATCATCGGAAAACAATTTTAATTTCTTCTCCGACTCTTTTCTAGTTCCCTTCGAGATTTCAGCCTGATCGTCATCGATGTTTTCTAGTTTATCAGCCGTATCAAAGTCTGGATCCTCGATGGATTCTTGTAACCATTGTGAGGTCGCGGGTTTAACTTTTTTCGGCTTAGCCGTACAATGTTTCACCACATTCTCCTTCGCTATTCGCTTTCTTGTTTCCGCTAAAGTTTCTGGATCTTGCAGAACAATTTCTCCCTTTTTCAATAAGTATTCGGCATACTGTTCGGGCACTCCCTTAAAAGAATTTATTTTTGCTCGTATTTGACGCCATGTCATCTGGTAATAATTCTTTTTGTCTCTCGCCATTCCTTTGTAGTCATCTCCATACTTGTCCATCAGATACGTCACAAATTGTACTTGCTGGTTGGGTAAACGAAATTGTCTTTCTCTGGGTGCCTTTGCCTCTGCCTCAAGAACCTGAGCTACGTGACACTTGGGTGGTGCATCTTTCACATCGTTATCATTCTCAGATTCTGATGAACAGTCCATTGTCGTACATTTCGCTTTCTGGAGCATTTCCCTCTTGAGACTGGGAATTGTCAGTGTTTCATTAGCATTGTAGGACAAACCCATATCCCTGAGATTGTGTCGTGTGGATTTCTTATTTTCCCAAGCTTCCTTTATCTCTTTGCTGAACACAGAAAAGCCGCCAGGGCAGGCCAAAATATATATAAAATAATTTGTTTACAATTTATTTCGATGCCACGGAGAGTTTGGCATTAACTTCGATAACGAGTTGATAATTTTGTTATAGCGTATTTGTTACGGTATCTAGAACATGAAAAATTTTCATGCCATTTCCAAAACTCTGTTCTAGGGCTCGTAACAATAAATACGACGAAGCAAACATACCAAAACGATATCAACATGTGTGCAAAAACCTCCCCGGCAACCCCAATCTAAAACCAAATATTTTGAGGTTAACTCCTACTCACCATTCGATCGCTGGCACTTTTCGTAATTTATTACGAAGTCTCTTACGATTTATATTAACTTTATACGATTTCCTCCGTTTGACTTTCCGTACTTTCGGCATTATGGAAATAAAAATTGACAATTTACTTAGAGACAAATAAATCCACGTGTATCTCCGTAGGATAGTAAAGAGGTTATGCTATTGTTGCCGGAATAATAAATCGATATAAGTTGCACGTGTTTTCGTTTGTTGGATATTACGGATGCTTTCCGAGGTTCTACGCGACAATATCTACCGAACATATACTCACGAGCGATACGCTTGGGAATTTTATTTGATGTTATCCACTATCGATAACAAAGCTATTTTCCTTACCAACTGTTGAACAAAAAGAGTCAACATTTGCGTTTTCTCTTTCTCTCTCACACCTTCGTACTTTTTTCGCACCACGAATGGTACCGAAGTATTTATCGCTAGATTCAAAATATCTTTAGTAAAAATTCACAAATCTAGTCAGTCGCAGCTACTTGTCGTACAGAAACAATAAAAAAACGAATACTGCCTCACTACTTGATGGAGCTCTTCATCGAACATTTCAGATTTGCTACAATGTTTGATCTTTGCAGGATTGAAGTCTCTCGGTGTAGCAATGAACATTCGTTCTCTGTCCTCGTACTTCACCATGCACTTTCGAATTTGCACTAAACATTTTACAATTATTTGTTTCACTTACTCACACTTGTCACATTACACGTTGCATCCTTTCACCCACATCACTCCACGAAATCTGACATAAAAACAAAAGGCGACTCGTAACCCTTTACGAAGACACCCTTATAACGCGCGGGGCCGGAAGTTGCGAAACCTCGGTCGAAGACGTCTGATTTCCGTTATGGAGCGCCCTCTACTTCCGTCCTTATGCTGACGTCAGCGTCTTCTGACCAGTGCCCCCCACCTTCGGCAATGGTAATGTGAAGTATTGCAAAGAAACTCCATAGACCTGATCACGGTCTTACATACAGGTCTTGCAACTCTCAGGAGTGGGGGTGACTCGCTTGTTGAAGCATTTTTTGGAAGTTCACGGTTCGGCCACATGCGACACTGCAATCGAGTGCCGATTGGGTTGCGCAAGCGCACTATTAACTTGACTAGCAAAAAATAAAAACAATATTATTGTCGGTAAATCTTGAAGATTATTAAATTAAATATCGCACAACATTAATATGAGCCGAGAAAATGTTGAACGTAAATGGAGAAAAAAATCGCACAGAGCCAACGAAAACGATGATTATGAGGTTATGTCATGTCGACACTCGATAGCAGCGCTGCAGGTGGCGATAGAGAGAACTCGATTTTTCTGCTTCAATGTGCGAGTCACTTTAGCCTTCCCCCACTCCCGGGAGTTGACAGACCTGTATGTAAGACCGTGGACCTGATCACCGATCGCGGCCATTACTTCATTCCTGTCATTGTCCGCTAATACGAAATTGCATCTACCAGTTGAAAGAGATAAATTAATTTTTTCTCCGTGAACTGACCAAATGATATGCATAAACGACGTAATGTTGCAATAAAATAAATCGAAGTGACGAAAACTGTATGAGACGTGTGAGAATATGGAAATATACGTAGGATTGCGAGATGACAGACAGGCGAGTAAACATTCGTGACAGATTCCAGCGAACTCAATGGAGGTTTTGGGTACCTAGAAAGAGATAAATTAATTTTTTCTCTGTGAACTGACCAAATGATATGCATAAGCGACGTAATGTTGCAATAAAATAAATCGAAGAGACGAAAACTGTATGAGACGTGTGGGAATATGGAAATATACGTATAATTGCGAGATGACAGACAGGCGAGTAAACATTCGTGTGATAGATTCCAGCGAACTCAATGGAGGTTTGGGTACCTAGAAATTCGATAACATTTCGGTCACAGTCGTCGTGTGAGATGGGATCTCCGAAATAGAGTAATATTATGAGAATTTCCTGGAATTTAGCTGAGCGTGATGTATGTTAAGCGACATTGTGTCTCTGTCCATGCGGGCAGTACGTACACATACTTCCTTGCACGATAAACTAACCGAAACGATCATCCCCGATCGCAGTTGTTATTATGTTCTTAATGTTAATTTTGTTTTCAGAAGATTTTCGCGAATGTGGTACATAAGCGATATGTCGCAGTAAAATGGATCCAATGTGACGGAAAAAGGGCTGACCTGTGCAGAAATACGCACAATTCCGAAATTACAGTCATATAAACCTATCTAATCAAGATAATGGAGTATACATGACCTTGCTGGAAGCTAGTGGGTGTACAATAACGAAAATACCACCTAGACTGGCATTGCACGTTAGGATTACATCGTCCGCATTCTTGGAATGTCTGAAGGATTTGTTTGAGGTAAATAATTAACGTCATATATCCTGTATACGCGTAATTCAATTCGAACAAAGACCATGAATGAATGACGTTTCTTTGTTAAAAGCTTTAAAAATTGCTTTGCTATGGATGTTCCAACGAGCTGAGTGGACAATTGCATACAATTTTGCAATACAATACATTTTTATTATCTATCATCCTTTAATACTTTAATAAAAATATTTGCATATGAAAGATAAATTCTAGTTTTTTTTACGGAAATGTATTTACTATTATGCGATATGGATCACTGCTCAATGAATGAAATTCTGTCTAAATCTGTTCCCAAATTGTGATATGTTGTGTAGCGTTTGTAGCTCTTAACATTATATCATTTTCGCCAGTATAATTGGTCCTTCAGATCAAGTCCGCTTCTCAGTGCATCATGAAACTTGACTCCGTTTGTGCATGTAGGTGCAAGTTGAGCTTTGTATTTTACCGTAGACGTACACTAATGATATGGATGATAACAAATCAGTATGCATGAAACTAGATTACTGTGTTCACAACTCTCTGGAAGGTTGTCTTTGCTCTGTAGCTAACGGGTAGCGAGGGTGAAAGCGATGGAACAACCATGCGATCGTTGAGCCGACAAAAACACATAAGTCGAAAACTAATTGGAACACGCATCTCGTTGAATTAAAAGCAAAACACATACGCAAACAATTTATGAAAAAATAATGGATCAATTGATGGAATAATTGGAATTTATTGAAAGTAGCTCTCCTACTGCCTCGGTGTTGTGCAAGGCTCATAAAATACATCGTGTACATCGAAAATCCTTTCTAACGAAAATACATATTTTCGGTCACAATAATATTTATACAGTCGAAACTCGCATCATCGTCCTGTCGCGCGTTTACCGCGCGACAAGACTTCGTCAATTGCCCTCTCTAGTTGTTATGTACATCCAGTAATTAGTAATTAATCTCGTATCTTTCGAAAAACAGTTGGAGCGAAATTACCAACCGTAGCTGGTGCCAAGACCAGTGAAGGTCGTGTGTACAACAGGTGCGGCGTGGGCGGCATATCCGTACGCGGGTGCAGCAGCATAGGCGGCTTTGGCAATGACCGGAGTGGCAGCGGCGGCGTAAGAGTAAGCCGGTGCAGCATAAGCGGCTTTGGCAATTACCGGAGTGGCATGAGCGGTGTAAGACAAGGCTGGTGCAGCGTACGTTGCCTTAGCGACGAGTGGAGCGGCGTGAGCCACGACGGGAGTGGCATGAGCGGCGTAAGAGTACGCTGGTGCAGCGTATGCGGCCTTGGTGACGACTGGAGTAGCGTGAGCAGCGTACGAGTACGCTGGCGCGGCATAAGCGGTCTTGGCGACGAGGGGAGTAGAGTACGTCGAGTAAGAGACGGCGGTCGCTGGGGAGTAAGCGGTCTTGGCGACGACTGGAGCAGCGTGCGCGGCGTACGAGTACGCAGGAGCAGCGTGCGCGGCGTACGAGTACGCAGGAGCGGCGGCGGCGTATGCGGTCTTAGCAACGACCGGTGTAGAGAGAGAAGAGTAAGAGACGGCGGTCGCTGGCGAGTAAGTAGCGGCGTGAGCCACGACGGGAGCGGCATGAGCGGCGTATGCGTATGCCGGGGCTGCGGCGTAAGCGGCCTTTGCGACGACCGGTGTGGCGTGGGCGGCATACGTGTATGCTGGAGCAGCAGCGTAAGCCGGAGCGGCAGCGTACGCCTGGGTGAGAAGAGCGTCGTTGCTCACACGGTTGTTGCTCACACGGACGGAGGAGTGAGGCGAGTCGACCTGCTTGCTGAAGCTCGTGATTACGTTCTGACCGGCATATCCCTTGTGGGTCGACTCTTGGGTGAAACCGACACTCGAATAATCCGCTGACGCGGTCGAGATGCTGTAAGCCGCTGGGCCACCGGCGTTAACTACGGCCAAGAGGGCGGAGAGAGCTACGAGCTGTAATTACAAACACATTAACGATCAGTATTTTTTATAATCTGTAATTTTTTGTTTACAGTTGTACGAGTATTCTCGTGACAATATGAATATTTAAACTGGCTTTATATCACTTTTACGATATTCATAAATTAATGTCCCTGTGCCACTGTGCGTTATATACTCAGGGCTGTATAAAAATCACTACTCACTTTGAATGCCATTTTATAGAAAAATGATTGTTCGTTGAGAGAGCTACTTGAGTTCTGTGCTGTCCAAGAGTCTGCATCCCATATTTATACGTCCTGACGAGAAGCCAAGTTCGTGAATCGAGCGAGCAGAGAGAAGAATCTGCGACGGTCCCTAGGTTGGGGGTACGACGAATTTCGGGCATTCTCTCTTTCTCGCGCGCTCGTACGAGCGCGATATGTCGATCGAGTCTGTGTCTCGTTACCTTTTAATTTGCGAAATACCCGAAGGAGACGGAGATACGCGATGTTGGATTCAATTCTCCACAATAACCTTTCTCGTCTGGAGCTAGAGCGAGAACGAGATTCGAGGAAGTGAGAGGAAAGAAAACCGACCGAATTTATCGAGAGGGAGAACCGGGAACAGCTTTCGAGGTGTGGTTCGTATCAATGTCCCTAATACGCGAAGGTCTTGGTTCGTCTTGTTTTTCATATAATTATTGCTCGTGTTATAACACCATCGAACTAAACGTGCCCGGACAACTCTCTTACTCCTAACGTTCATACATCATTGTCAATTTCCAGGTTGGAACGAGATTTTGCAATCATCGGTTTGCGATTGAATTTGTGTACATTATTGGTACGTATTGCATTGTTCCACACGGACCGAGAACAATTTCAGTCCGTTTCTATCCACCTTGATGACCTATTAATTACGATAATTGTCGTTAAACGATTTGACCACTTAATCAAAGTAATGGAGATTACCATTAAGTTTTAATCCGATGCTTTGTTTGTTTGGCTGTTTTACAGTTATTATGCGAGCTGGACGATGGAACAATCAATAGTTTCAATGGAATCTGGAAATTATCTGTCATAACGATCGATTATGGTAATCAAGAACCGTTTCGATCTCGTTCGCAGTCCCCTCTAGCGACACAAGCACAAGCGCGCTCGTGAGAGTACTCGAGCGGGTATAATCCACGTACCTGACCACTCCCTAAAAAGAACAACCGGAACATAAAAAAAGAATAGTAGAAGCAACGAGAGCGCCTTGCGTCAAGGCCTCACTTTCTCCGTACACAATCCCTGACACTCCGGCCATTCGGTCAAACGCCATGGCTCGCCGGGCATATTATTATTCCTCGCGACCTCGAGCCATTTCGTTGATGGACACCGTGTTGAGAATTTGATTCGATCGATAGACACGTGAGAATTTCTAGAGTGAAATTATCCAACGTCGTCAGCCATCACCGATCTCGATGATTCGTTCGAAGACAAAGTTGATATAAAAAGTTCGGATTGCCAGGATATTAATTTGTAATTAATTTCATTTATTTACAAAAAAAGAAAAATCACTTATAAATAGCGATACACGTATCGAAGAGAAACTATATATATATTTTCATTATTTACAATATCTTATCGATAAGAAAAACAGCGAATAGACGATCTAACGTCACGACGATATTCCTCGAATGTTATTTCTATATTTAAAAATCAAATTTGTAGCCATTTCCTGTTACTTTCACGTGCGCGACCGAAGGTGCTGACGAGTAAGCAACCCCCAACAAACTTTGACTCGGCTGCTGTTGCGCTTGTTGATGAAGTTGTACTTCCTCGGGTACCTGAGAACATTTATCGCGACTTTAGAGGAAAATTGTTACACCCAACTGTATACATCATATAAAAACTCTGCTGTGCAGAAACTTTTTCCTCAACCACGGTCAATATCGTTCTCGACACACATTCATAAACTAGCGTACCGACTAATTATCATGGTGTCAAGACGAGAGTAACTCAAAAAAGAGGAAACCAAATAAACCAAAAACATAAAAATCAAAACTTGGGCACGAACCTTCGAGCGTTGCGCCCGGGGCGTAAAAAGTAACAGCACGTATCTCGACATTGATTCGTGAGGTCAGGATTGGGAAAGGAACTTTGCGACTGGCCCAAATTGAATGGACGTAACGTTTATCCGTGTAACATAATAAAAATGCCCCGCCTAGCTGTACACACGCCCGGAGCGAAAATTTAAGTGCCTAGTGCCAAGGATATCGAGACACAAGGGGTATTATAGACTTTGCTTTCTAAGACAAGAATTATACATGGTGAATCGAGTGCATAAAAAAGAAGGTGATAGTTCGAGAACGCTCTTAGACGCTCGAAGGTTCGTGGATCGTTCGTTTACCTGTTGCTGGGAAGTCTCGTGAACGTGTCGCACTGGCGTTTGACCGTGAGCCTGTTGCGGATGCTGGGCGTCTCCCTGCAATTGTAATTGAGCCTGTTGTTGTCTCAAGGCCAAGAGGTGACCCAGTTGTGCCTGGTAACTCGATATTTCAGGATAACGCTGGTGTTCCTGTTGATTTTGTTGCTGTTGTAATTGAGCCTGTTGTTGATAATATTGATATTGATTCAGATAAGCCAGAGCAGTCGCTTGATCCAGAGGTGCTTGCTGATGATACGAATATGCAGCCGGAAGTGGGGGTGGCGCAACATTTGTATGAACGCCGGAAGGATTAGCGGCGTAGGGTGAATTTGCGTGAGCGGCGGATATTGGACCCGTCGAGAAATAACCTGTCGATGGAGCATCGAAATTTGATCAACGATTTAATAAAGAAAATACCGGCTTAAAGTGGAAACAGAGTGAGTTATGTAAATTTTACTATCATTGTTATTTACTTACCGAGTCCAGGATTTCTGTAGGCGAGAGCGTGGGCAACGTTCGGCAATACTCGCTGAGCTAGATGAGGATTACCGATGCTCGAGCTGAATGACTGATGGGAACTCGGACCGTTGAAAGCGTACGAGGTTTGCGTAAGACCAGGACGTATGAAACTGAACGAAGCGTGCTGCTCGGCACCGCCCAAAACGTTCGACGGCCTTATGCCGTTCGAGATGTGATCTCCCATCGTCGTTCCCGATGCGCAAATTAGTGCGAAAAGCGTGATAAATCTCTGTAAGTAATTATTGTTTAATTTTTTAACCCACTTCGTTTTTCTTTTCTTTTTAATTTACTACGTAATACGAGAAAGATTTAATTTTTTAACGTTTAGTCTACATTGACAATTATTCATAAATCTTTGATATTTTTCTTATAATCTTGTCTCTTCTCCTCTTAATTTTTTAACCGACTTTGTTTTTCTTTTCTTGTTAATTTACTACGTAATACGAGAAAGATTGAATTTTTTAACGTTTAGTCTACATCGACAATTATTGATAAATCTTTGATATTTTTCTTATAATCTTGTCTCTTCTCCTCTTAATTTTTTAACCGACTTCCTTTTTCTTTTCTTTTAATTTACTACGTAATACGAGAAAGATTGAATTTTTTAACGTTTAGTCTACATCGACAATTATTGATAAATCTTTGATATTTTTCTTATAATCTTGTCTCTTCTCCTCTTAATTTTTTAACCGACTTTGTTTTTCTTTTCTTGTTAATTTACTACGTAATACGAGAAAGATTGAATTTTTTAACGTTTAGTCTACATCGACAATTATTGATAAATCTTTGATATTTTTCTTATAATCTTGTCTCTTCTCCTCTTAATTTTTTAACCGACTTTGTTTTTCTTTTCTTGTTAATTTACTACGTAATACGAGAAAGATTGAATTTTTTAACGTTTAGTCTACATCGACAATTATTGATAAATCTTTGATATTTTTCTTATAATCTTGTCTCTTCTCCTATATACGTTGATTCTTTTATCCCGCTTTTCATTCTACTCTCGTGTACTGTTACCGCACATACACGTAGTCACGCACATACACATTTAACGAAATCGTAGTTTACCCCCGACATTAAGGAAAACTTATCGCCAAGGAAGTTAGATGTTATCGCTCACTGTTGCAGATAATTTGGAACGAGAGCGGAGACAGAGGGGTGCGAGATGGATAAACTCACCATCGTTATTACGGTTCGAGGCACAGCAAAAAGTACGATCGATACGAGGGTGGAAAAGTGGAAGAGAACACTACTAGTATGAAAACGTTGGATGGAGTTTTATTAGAAAGACGATTTAATTGTTAACAGCACGAACGAAGATCAAAACGGTAATCCGAGCGTGAAGTGCCACGTGGGGAGTTATATACCACGGAAGAGTATTCAGTACGCATACGTGAGCTGCATCGCAGGGATTAGTTTAGCCCCAGAATCGACACTTTCCCCCGTGATCGCTCGCACGAAATACACACGCACGGGAAACGGATATGCCCTATATATACATAGGTGAAAATGTCTACGCGTATACATATGTATGTATCGACGATCGACAGAGCAATACGAGGTCGTCATAAACGTGCAAAGATTAATTTCACTAAGCGAAACCATTTGCTAACGAGTATCGCGATAATACAAATGTCGATCGAACGAATGCAAGGATGCAAGGAGAATGCTTCTTTTTTTTATTTAGTGCTATAATTATTTAATGGTATAATTATTAACTTTAATGGGCTAATTATTAACTCTGTGAGCTCTCAGGACGCATATATGCGTCAGCCTATGCGTCTGCGGACCACATAAGCTTGAAAGTACTCAGGTCTCCAACGGTTAAATAAGCGGACTCGTTGAATAACCAAAATACCGGACTCGTCGATAATCGATGTGTATTGAATTCTTGAAATTATCGACGCAATTTACTCATTAATTTAGGGAGAGTAGGGACACAAACGGTGTGTTATCATCGATATTTATTTCATTTTTATTTTTCAAAAGTACCGAAAGCTCGATAATTTTTTTACATATCGATAGTAATTGGTTGAGAAGAAATCGAGGAGCAGCTCCTCAGCGATGTTTTATTTATTGTATTGTAATTTTATATTTATCAAGGCGCATCGTACACCTACGCTTTTCGGTGAAACAATTGTACAATTATGAAATAGTTCGAGCGTGTCGATTTTTTATTCACGTGGCGGTGAAAACAATATTTCCCTCGAATTGCTTACGCATATTTATTTTTTATTTCGTCGAGAGTGGTTTTTGGTGTCGGGTGTCACACACCGGTAGTTGCACGTATCCAATCCCGATAGAGAGATACTTCGGTAAAACTACCACCGCCTTTCTTGATCTTACAGCCTGTGCCGGATGCGACACCAATCAGGATCGGGACAGACGCCTCGAGGAATATCAAAGGACCACCAGAGTCACCCTGAGAGTCAATCCAACAAAATATACTTTTATGCGATGAAAAACGAGAATACAAAAAAAAGATGACGAAATTGGATTATCGTGGCTTGAGATCTAATCCGATAAGATTGTATGAAAGGGAATAGCGCGTTTATATGTTTCATTCTGCCAGTCAGATGATACAATTATTTGTCACATCTCATTTTTTCCCAAAAAGGTAAAAATGATCGGTACGTTAGTCAATTCCAATTTTCTTTATTTTCCTCTTAAAGTTTAAATGTCTTTCCTTTTTGTTTTCACTTAATAACAGTGATTTCTTTTCAGGAAAGTGGAAACGATGTCAAGAGATGTTGAACAGTGGTCAATATTAAGAGGAGAATGAACATGATACTAGTGCTGAGGAGGCGTGAGGCAGGGTCGATTTTTGAAGCCAAAGAGAGAAAGATGGAAGTAATACGTACGTGACATATTCCTGCTTCAGGAGTGTTCGTTCCCTCGAAACATATTATCGTCTCGGGATGTCTCGTGCCCAAACACTTTCGTTTTAGCAACGCCACGGCGTAAAGGTCCTTCGATTTGGTTGGTGGGCCATTAGTTTTCTGTGCGATGCAAGAATTAAAAGCCTTTAATTGAATAATTTAATCAACCGTTACAAAAGTAATTGGCAAAATTTGTTACAAAGTCCTGAAAATTGTGTTCTCGAATTTGTTTACCGTATCGCCGAAACCACAAGCAAGTGCCACGACGCCATCAGGAATTTGATAGTTGGAAGGAGCCAGGGCGATCGGTTTTACGTAATCGCTGTATTCTAGAGGACTACAGGTCTTGGAACGATTCATAAAAATTTCACAAAAAAATTTAATTTAACAATTACGGTGACCTTATCTAACACGTTTCAATGAATTACTTCGTGTTTAACGATCGAGGGAAATAAAAACAATGTTCTCTATCGATACCTTTAATAGAGCAATATCGTGATTGGTTATTTTATTTGCGAACAAATTTTTCCAGCCTGGATGAACCTCGCTCGTTACCACGTGCTTTATTTGTACTCTATGGTCGAAATATTCGCTGGCAATAGTGCCAGCGTAAAGTATCATCTCGTCATTGGGCACACGTTTACCATTTCTGAATAAAATCGAATCATACGTTTTTTTCACAATTTCTCTTATTAATTTCATTTCTTTCTTTTTCCAGATTGTGAATAAACTTTCTCACTTGTACAAACAATGAGCGGCAGTCAGGACCCAACGATGCGATATCAAAGTACCCCCGCAATTATACTCACGCTTCTCATTCTCCATGACAAAGTAGACGTAATAAGGTATCGAATATATATTGACTTTATAGCCATCAATTATTCTTCGAAATTGTTCAATCATCGATATTTTTCTCCTGGATACATTGGACGGATGCGACGAGCGCACCGTTCCTGCAAGATAAATAATGAATTGTTTATTGTATTTTTTGCAACGACGCACGGATGTTACTCACGATACGAGAAACTTTTTTTTCACGAACATATTTTTCCCCTCTTGAAAAATCGAATCATACATTTTTCCTCATTTTTCACAATTTCTCTTATTAATCTCATTTCTTTTTTTTTCCAGATCGTGAACAAACTTTCTCACTTGTACAAACAATGAACGGCAGTCAGGATCTAACGATGCGATATCAAAGTACCCCCGCAATTATAGTTACGCTTTTCATCCTCCATGACAAAGTAGACGTAATAAGGTATCGAATAGCCATCAATTATTTTTCGAAATTGTTCAATCATCGATATTTTTCTCGAAAGGTTTTTACGTACCGACGATCACCAGAATGAGAAGTATCCTTCTGAGCATGATCAACCTATGGATGAATTTGATCATCCACGATAGTTTCCCAAATATCGAATACAATTCCGGGAAAATCGTTGGTTTTACTAATTTATTCGAAATATGCTTAAACAGGTTTTGCAATTCGATAACAGAGGGTCGACCGGCATCTAGTACATGATAACAGAAAAATTCTCGTAACACCAATCTTGATAATACAGGAGACACTTAACAGTAAAAATGATAAGAATTTTAATATAAAAATATCGAGTTATGTTTTCATTTCCCCTGAGCACTCTATTATTACAAGCGAAGGATAAAAACGAGATGAAACCAGGTAATCAGAAAATCTGGGTCACTGGATTGTCGAGAATATCAGACTAGGGGCGGAATTAGACTCATTTTCAAACGGTTTATAAACGAGTAGAATGGAACTCGTTAAAATGCTTCGCCTTTTATTAGACTCATCATCCCAAATGGACATTGGATTAATAATTCTATGCAATGTTTCAGAGAAAGTTTCAATTACCCGAGAACTTGAACGGACGCCGCTCGACGTTGGCAGAAAAAAAAACCCAGCTACTGAATTTTCAAGAGCGAAGATAAGCTCGGTTTGCGATCCACAACGAAATGAAAACTGTTGGAGCAAGGTAGAAAAAAGAGGGCTTGGTCGACACCAAGTCTCCAGTTCTCCAGTGCATATAAAAATAACAATGCATGATAAATCATGTCGAGCAAAATCGATAACAAAGGAGACCATCGAATTGATTTGTTCGTTATACGTTTGATCGGAATATCGAGTAGCTAACTCGCTGTTAGAGCACCGTTCGAAGTCGGAAGTCCTAAAAATAGGACGATCTAATATGTATTCACAATCAAACATTCCCTCGCCGATTTTTTCGTCTCTTCCTATACGTGCGAGTAATATTTTTTTTATAAATATCTCATGCATTCTTATCGATCGATCCTTTTTTTCATTTCGGCATACTTTCATATTTCTGAAAATATGAACCGACATTTCCGACATTTATAATTCTTTCGCCACCCATGTCATGTCGGGCTGGTCGTTGGAATAAAATCCGAATGTACCTTTAGAATTTTGTTACAAAAAATTGTTGAGAACGGTATCGGAATGCCTTTGACATTGCTCGAAACGGAACGAGCCTCCTGACTTTTTGTTCGTACGTTTTTTTTCATTCCTTTTTTTTGTTCACGTGTCAAGCGAGTGACATTCGTATCAACAAGAAATCAATATAGGATTGTTACGTATTCCAGGAGATATACGACTTTTCTCTTTCATGCCGATCGCTTTTGGCCGAGTTTGCAGAAAAACGACATTTGAAAAAAAAAAAGATGAAAAATGAAAATAACTATAGTCGTTCACAGTTTTCTCCGAATACATAGTGGGCAGAACCGTATCGCTCTTGATGATGCATGAGGTTTTCAGTTAAATCAAATTTGTGGCTCGCTGCTGTTTTTTTCTCACTGTTTCGCTCTCTTTCTCTCACATACATACACCCCTTTTCTTTTATTTAGTTCCCCGCTGTTCTTTTTCCCCGTTTTTATTCATCCACTCTCACCACAATAATTAATAAATACTCCGCGACGCGTTTCGTCGGGATGTGAAAAAGTTTGATTAATTTTTCATCGATTCACGGCTAGCCACGTTTCGTTGAATTATTCGTTTTTTTCTCAGTAGAATTGAACAAAATATTTATCGACAGTTCCGGAAAAATATTTTGTCTCCAGTGTTCGTTCCGATCGTGAATATGCAACGTTTATCGATTAGCATAGTGACAATTAAGACCTCACATATACCTGGACGTTCGCAAAACGCCTCAATTTTCAAAAATCATTTCTAATATGAAGTAAAGGGAAATTAAATTTCTTTTTTTACATTGCTTATTCATCGTTAAGATATCTAAAAAAAAAATTAAACGTATATTTTTTTTTAAATATCGCTGTAGATAATTAACAATGTCGGGCGGCTGACGATGATGGTGCCGCATGGTCGACATCAAAACTGTTTGAAAATTGATCCAATCTGAAAAAAAACATGGTTAGAAAATTATATAGTAGTTATAGTCTGCCAGGGGGGATTTTTTTTTGTTGCAAAAATAAAAAAGAAAAAAATTCCGAAAGGTTTGCATGAAATTTTCATTAAAAAAATCGTTTTTGATAATTAATAACAATTCATAGAATGAAAAGAATTTTAAAAACCCCCGACTGACTATTGAGGAATTAATTACAAATATTACAACAATAAAAAAGTTTAAAAATATGGAAAATTCGCCGAGTTATCGTGCCGACAATCTTCGAAAACGTTGTTTCGAGAAAAACACGATTAAAGTTTTCGGTACTTACGACACAGCGTCCTGGTTAATCTCCCATTCCAGCTTCGTATTGAATGCCTTCTCTCTGTTGAATTCTGCTGTACCTTAATGTTTTTGCTAATTTTCTTTCAGTACTTGCTTCTTTGGAAGCTAAGAACCCCCCCCCCTGTTTTGGCGGACAAAAGAAGAGCGAAGCGCAGCTGTCGAGCTGCCCCGCACTAATTAGATTCAAGTAGTCGTTCCCACTCTATGGTCGCTTCCATTGTTGCCCATAACTTAGAAACGGAGTGACATTTTTCATTTTTTTTTAATATTTTTAAACGATGGAGGAAAAAGAACACGAAAAAAATATCAATTTTTTTAAAGTTTTAGGTATATGTGAGTCCTTGAAGAAAAATGGGCCAACAAAAATTCAAATCATGGTTTGTTTATTATCTTGATTTGTTGGTTTGCTCGTACATCACATAAATACATAAATATCGTACGGACGGTCCATGTAAATTGCATCAACATTATTAACGATAACACTCTGGTAGGTTTCTATTTAACCTTCAAGCGGGCGCGCGGTAATATAAAACGGCAGAAGTCGCGCGTAACCTTAAAGACCTCTGGGAGATTTCAGGGATTCAGAGTACCAATTAATTAATAATCATTTGTTTTTTATAATCGGACACATCATCTTTGTCCTGGGAAACAATTTGTTGAACAAAATTAAGCGAAAAAAAAACAGGCTATAAGAAATGGAAAATACATGGGACAGGAAATTACAACGTAATGTACGCAGATGTTTCGGGTGCGTTTGATTCGATGCTACGCGCCCGCTTAAAGGTTAATAATGCGCATCATATTTGTCTGGCACATTTATGACTTCGTTTTTTCTAGCTTAACACTTTGGTTTCCTCTTCATAGAATGTCATAGAACAATAATGATAATTATAAAAAAATATACCCTATGATACGTAATCATTATATTCCACGTTGTTAGAGGCGAAATTGATCGAAACGAACGTCGCAAAGGGGTAGGGGACATTAAAATTTGCATTAAAAAATTTAATATTCCCCGATCGTTCGACACAATTTCCACCTTCCTCGTGCTACGCTCGCGATATAAATTATTCAATGTACAATAATTGATATTCGTTTGTCGAACGATGCATATACTCGTCCAAAACTATTCTACCATAAATATACCTTCGCACGATTTTTATCCTCTCGCCTCATCAATTTCTGTTCTCGCATGTTTGCAAAGTTTAATGAACACGACAGCTTCCAATTTACTCGCTGAGTACGTCTACCCTGTCGATGAACAATTATTTAGAGATAGTTAATATCTTCATTAGTATATTAATGTTACCGATTGATTTTAATTACCGGAAGTACGAAGCAACTCTCTCTCACTCGCTCGACGATAGCAGAGCTAAAATTTGCGGCGATTTGCCGAAATCGTTCGTTGTTGCGTATAGAAACGTATGTGCCAAAAAGCATGTATTTATCGTAAATAGGAATTTGTATTAATTGCAAATTGCCTCTCAACTCTAATTGAAAATGGTCAAACGAGTAAATTAATCTCCCTTTTCATTCCATCATTACTCGTCTAAATTTGAATAACACGTTTTACGAAAAAAGCATTTTGAACTATGTGAAGCAAATGAAAAAAAAATGTTCGCTCACCTTGACGTTTCATAATTGTTTTATTTTTTGTTTTTCAGATGTGCATATTCATGCCCGGAATTATCGGCTGGTGATTATACCACTCGGCCTACTCGTTTCCGATTAATCCTCCAAGTGGATTCCTGGGAGTCCTTGTATTGCATTCTCTCAAGATTATATTAGAGGAGGTATGAAGTTCCTCGCTAAAGGAGCGTCTATATAGAAAATTTCTGAATGTCTGTACGAGAGAAAACCATCCCAGCAAGGACTCCTACGACGTCGAGTGCAAAACGATTGTTTAAATGAAAGAAAGGAGTCTCGATTGAAATATTCGACGCGCCAACGAGCGTCTGGCCGAATATAAAGCCAGGCTGAAGGTTAATGAAAATTCGAAAACAAATTAAAAAGTCATTTCCGTTTCGATACACTCTGTTCTCGTCTCCTTTTCATAAAGTTCAATCATGTTTCACGTTGGTCTCGTCAGTGACCACTCTTCATTATCACCAGTGATCAGAACTTCCATCAATGTCACTTTCGATCCATTTCTTCTTTCTTCTTTGTTTTTTTAATACTACGCGTACAAGCGATATAAATATTCACATTTCTGAAAATAACTACGGCGAGCCAGCTGCCGTCTACGTAATTATCCGTTTATTATCGACCAAGCTCGTTCAGTCATCGTTATCCGGTGGCTCTTAGAACTAGCAAGCCCTTGGCGTTATTCAACTGGAAATTACGGTTCATCGTCCCAGCCTTTTTCAACCATTCGACCTTTGGTTCGAAAGTGTATTAATTAACAAAAGAATTGTTTTATACGACGAAGACTCGGAACGTTAAAGTTTATAAGTTGATATAAGTCACAAGGCGATTAGAGATATTAATGTGACACGAGTTCGAAACAAGAAGAATGTCGAGACAAAAAGGGAATTCGGGCTGAGATCCCACACTAAACAGATACTTCCCTACATTCGAATTACATTTATGTTACGGGATCCTTTAAGCTCGGAAATTCTTCTATGTTCCCTCAAAATCTTCCCTAAACATAAATCGATCCCATCACCCACAATGTCTTTACATAATTCCACGTCGACAACACCGAATTACACGTAATACGAGTGAACATTATTTGAGCCATGAGTGTAGTATAACGGGCCTTAACCGATTTTCTCTTCCACTTTCTGCTACAATACCGATTCGCGTATATTTTGCGACGTTTGCACATTTATCGAACGAGAAAGGACTCGAGACGTTAACCCTTTGAGCTGTAAGGACGCATATATGCGTCAACCTATGCGTCTGCGGACCACATAAGCTTGAAAGTACTCAGGCCCTTAAGGGTTACGAGACGGATCGATCAAAATCGGCGTCGTAATTCGAGCTTTCTTCAACCGATTTTTCGTAACGCACGGAGAAGTATTATCGTCGTTTCATCGAGATTGATAAATAAATCTTGCGTTTCAACGTTACTCACATTTTCGTTCCGTTGTGAATGAAATAAATTCTCGTTAATACGATTAAATTTCCGTACAATAAAGGTCCGTACAGTATGCTTGCGGTATACCTCTTGAAATTCCGGTGATAGCATTATTTCTTGGTAGATTTCCATGATGCGTGTTCTGAGTGCGAGCGACGTTTGGGTCAGCCAATCTTCCCCGGGACACGGGATTATCCACGATTTCCGGTTGACTCACGGGATATTCGATTAACGAAGATTTGCGAAACCGAAAATACCCTCGTAGACGCTCTTTCGTTGATCTGAAACACACGAGGAGCAACCGTGTTGAAAAAATCGTTAACGACGTTTGTTGCGAGCTCGCTGATTTATTAAAAACGCACGAACGTCGATGAAATTTTGCGACACGAAGGAAAAGTAAATGAAAATTGTGAAAAAGGAAAAACGTAAATATGAGCGGGATTGGGTGAGAATGCGAAGGGCATTCTTTCTTATCGATTTCTCGCAGCGTCCGTCGTTTCGACAAACGGTGAGACGATATTATTAACTTCGATAGGAACGTTGTAATCGAAAAAGAAACCTTATTATCTTTATCTCCGCAGAATGTCCGTGCCATATCGAGTACGTGTTTTCCCTTGTTGTATTTCTTCCCCGAAGATAGGCAGAAAGTCTCATAAAGGGCGCTTCGTGGCACGTACTCCCTTTGTCGACCCTCTTTATCGTTTTCCCGGGACCTTCTCCCTGCTATCTAGTGACCGCTGCATCAAAATCTGTTTCCGGAATCTCACGTGCTTTTACCGTATTTTGGGTAAGAAAAAAGAAATATTGATAAATTACTTCGTCTTAGTTTTATATAAAAAAAAAAAAAAAAAAACATTGCCTCTCCTTTTTTCCATGTTCATTAACTCTTGTTTTAATTTTTCTCTTTCAGTTACCTCCAAAATTGATTCGACGCGACTGAGCGCTTTAGCGCGCTGATCCGATTAAACAGCATGACCGTCGAGATTTTATCGTCCATTACAAATTCATCATTTCGACCATCTCCATGGCACGGACGAATACGCATCGTTTGGCTAATAGGTTAATTCGAGGTCCGTTTAATTACGACACAATGCACTTCGTCGTTTCCGCAAGCAGAGAATTAGCACGTCCGGTAGCGTGCGGCCACGATAATCGATATCGCACATGGCGCATACGACGCCCGTGTGCAAGTAGAGATGGGGGAATGCACATTTTTTTATTTTTATTTCACGCCTATCGCTCTTAATCGAATCGAAGAACGCTCGGTTAATCCTTCCGTCCAACATCGATTCGTCCGGGACAAAAATACCCGCGAAAATAAGAAGAGCGAGAACGAAACGTTTCGACGTACGCGAGGATAGATTTTCATCCACGAGTATAAAAAAGTATGTCGAGCTATTTAATACGAGACGACGATGGATAATTTCGATTATAAGAATATTCGGTACAAAATAATTCGATGATAACGCGATTAAATTCTCGTGGACTCTTTAATCACTATGCGTTTGATAAAGCGAACGTATCGTTTATTTTCTCATGTTCAAAAAAGAGACGTATCGACATTTCTCACTAGCGCTCGTTAACATGTTGTCAAAGTAATTTTCCTCTCGATGAAACGAATGCTTATTATTTCCCCGAGTTACGATCGACGTTATAATTATTGAATTTTAGTTAGCGAATTTATCGAACCCTCGTTGCATATGAGTCAGGCAATCACAATAGTAACCACACGCTACGTCCACTGTAAGATGTCACGCGGACTCGCTGTATACGTATTTAAGGTTGTTCTATCGTTACAGCGTTTCTGTTGGATTTTACTGAAAATTTGCAGAAACGTTCTTTGATATCATATCGTCCACTGTAAAATATCGCGCGATCTCGCTGTACACGTATTTAAGATAGTCCTATCGTTACAGCGTTTCCGTTGGATTTCACTGAAAATTTACAGAAACGTTCTTTGATGTCATATGTACATGTGTGTAAAATTTCAGGGGCATTTATCGATTCAAAAATCACGATATTTATTCTTGAAATTCATTATTTTTCGTAATCTCCCATAAGAGCCCGTATTGAAGATCGCAACATTATACAATTCGTATCTCGATTATTTGCTCGATGAAGCCTGTTGAAATTGCGCACACATTTTTATATGACATCAAAAAAGCTTCAATTAGTTTTTATAACAAATCTTATGGAAAACAAAATTCATAATTTTGTTTATCATGTAACAAATAAACTTTACGTAGGATCAATTTGAATTTTGAGTATGTTGTTCTTTAGTCGATTATCAACAACTTTTCTTAATGAACTTAAGGGAGCTTTCCAGTGTGAAATATTCAAAAAAATTTTTTTTTTTGCTTTATCGAATAGTATACATTCTTTTCGAAGAAGCAGAAGGGATATTGTATGGGCCTGGCATCGCTGATGACCGTAAGTAAACGATTTACCTAAAATTTCCTCATTTGAAACTTTGAACGCGTTTTTCTCGAAACAACATTTTTTAAAACGGTGTCCAACTTGGAGGGCAGAGTTTTAAAGCTATCGAGTTGAATTTTTTACACAATATTCTTAACGTCATTGTTTATCGTGCTATGGAAGCTTTTTTTTTTTTGATATCTTCCTATTTTTTTGTAAAAAAAACTGCCAAAAAAAATGCTAAAATCGATACTTTTTGTTCAAACCGGCGCCATTTTTGCAAAAAAAAAAGGCCTCCATAGCACGAGAGCCAATTATATACCGATCAATAATCTTTTTGTGTTTTTTGTTTCAGATCAAAATTGTGACCCCCAACGTGGACACCACATCCAAGTGCATTTTCTGCAACAATTGTTTCATCATTTTTATAGATATTAATTAATAAATAAATCGATCTTTAAAAAATTGTTTTGTATTCTTCAATACCCAATTAATATACAAAAAAAACCAGACCGATTAGATTATTTTTTCTTTAAAAAAAAAATCGCGAAAAACAGCGATTTTTCGGGCTGTCACACTGGAAAGCTCCCTTAAACGATCAGTCTGCTTGGAATGTAAGAAAATTGGGAATAAAATTTTAATCCCCCACCCAACGATAGAATTACTTTAACGCTGCATCAAAGTAGCCCTAAAACTATCAAATAAGTTACCAACCATCGTTGGTAACTTATTTACATTACATTGACATTTTTAATTTATTTTCAATACATTGACATTTCAATGTTTCCCCCTTTTGACAGTAGACTCAAAGTATTATACTCTCCCTCCAAATTTCAATATACATTGTTCTTTTACAAATGTGATCGATGGCGTGAAATAAACGCGGTTTGATTATACGCAATGAAAAAAAAGAATACAATAGCAAACGTCAATTTGCCGCATGGAGTGTGCACACGTTGCTTCAATTCTCGTCGTCACCATTCACGTACTATCCGTTTTTCACGTCACGTACATTTTGTGTCCGCAAAAAATTGTCGGTGTCGGTTTTTCGTGCAACAGCGTGTTACGCTTTTTCACATCGTCGCACAGTCCGTAACTACCCCGAACCATTTAGGACGAGAAACGCGTGTTTCGAAGTGTTTTTTTATTCCTCGTGATAAATTCGTGAATGCAGGATGAATGGGCAAATATCCAAATTCATATTTATCGAGGAATATCGAAATTAATTGCGCTTTTATTTGACGGATATCAATCAATATATTTGCCCCATATTTATTAGGAAGATTCTATAGGATGTTTTTAATGAACGTCGTTAGTCAATGAATGAGCATTTCATATGTGTATGTTCTTTGATACGATTCTATAACTCTGGATCTAGTATAACGTGGTAATTGCAATTTGCAGTATTTGCATCAAGATTATTCACAAATATAATTTAGATCGAGTTGAATGCATTTCGTGCATTTAAAACATTTGTATACAATTGACTTTTAATTAATTTTATTAATTGTCGTCGCGATAATTATTATGTTTGTACACGTTATTGTATTTTCGGAGAGAATTTGTTGAGTGAAAAGAGTAATGCAGCAGAACGACATTTTCGATTTATCTGTGTTGATGCTCGTTTGATTTCCTGTTAATTTATGTCATTCCACGTTCATACGACACATATCAAAGAACGTAAAACTGCACTATGGGCAATTTCGATGAGTATCGCGAAACATCGAGAACTCGACTTTTCGCGATATTGTATCTCCGTTGTTCGTCCGATAGAAAATTGTATTAGTTATTTTTTTAAGGTCTCAGCGAGGCGGGAAGTATGCGTTATGGAACATCCGGATAGATTCACTTTTGTCACCGTGACGACACTTTGAAAATCACGATTTTCAGAACGATAAAGGGTGGAAAAATAAATTGGGACGGGGCGAATTTTTGTCTACCAAAAAGTTGTCAACTGCATGTTACCGAATCAGAATTTTCTCGTGGAACACGAATATCATGATTCGTGTTGCACGAGACATTCGACAACGACGCATCGTTTGAATTTGTCGGACGAAATAACCGAATCCAAGTGAACGTCTTCTATATGTCCGGACGTTTCGTTTTTCGTTCACAATTTTCGATGGAATCTTTCACTAATGAATATCCAATCGTCGCTTTTCATTCATTTTGTGTTCGGGCGATTCCTTTCGAGTAAAAGATGTCTAACGAAAGACAGAAATGAACAAAGAATGATCCGTTTAACCTCTTTCCGTGCCATTTAGCTCGACGAAACTCGGGCCCAAGCGATAGGCATTGACGCGCGCTAAACAGACCAGACCGATGCTTGTAAACAATCGCAATACGAACCGAAATTTAGATGCTCGCGATACTGCCGTTGGCGAGAAGTAAACTCTTGCGCTTTTACTTTTTTTTTATTATATTTATTATATTGTGTACATAATATTGTAGTATATGTAGAGTCGTGTGGGGTAAGAGTGCGCAGCGGGTAAGTGTGCGCATATGAAATATCTCAGAAACGATTTATAACTAAAGCGCCGCAACTCCTATATTTAGTGTCCCGTGCGACGTCCTGCGAAGAGGTCGATTTTTAGTAGCCCCTAACGCGCCGTTTTGTTTTAGCAGGTAAGTGAATTTTGTTGCTCAAACTGTTACGATATTTTACTATTTTTGGCGTCCAATCTTTTGTAGACTTGTGCCCGTTTTGGACGTTTCATATTTATCATCGAGTACTACGTAGTATTCAGTTTGACAAATAAAAATTTTTCAATTTTTGAGATGACGCAATTCCGAATTATTTTGATGAAATCCCGTTTTGATGGTTGGGGTAAGTGTGCGCACATGCTTGTCGCGTAAGTGTGTGCATGCGCACACTTACCCCGTTTTAGAAACTTCGTATTAATACTACAATATTTTGTTTCGGGATCGAAAGGTACAATATCAATGCCGTCAATGTTCGTTACAATTCATCTTATTGAAGTTTATTCTTGTTTTCAAATTGTTTTTTATTAGTACTTTTAAAACATCTAATAATAATAAATAAGAATTTGTCATGTTTCTATGTCTGGTTATACTTATTTAATAGGTCACAATCTTGTCATTTTATGTTGCGCACCCTTACCAACACTGTTGGGTTCGTTCATTTCGGACTATGTTTGTTTTGGTCAATTTTTGAGAATTCGTGCCGTTGACGAATATTATTTCTTCGTCAAGTTATTGCTTAATAACCACTCTAAATAATTAACGTCGTTTTATTGCATTAAACTTGTAATTTTCGATTTTATGGCATTTCAAAGCTTAAGTGCGGACACGACTTGCCCCACATGACTCTGTGTTTGGTCCTCTGAGAAATGTAATAATATTACAGCTAAAAGTAAATGGCATATTATATAAAAAAATGTAATCATAAAACTGATTGAATATCTAAAAAGGAAATAAGTACGTAAAATTCTAGAAATCCTCCATGGTATGATACTTCTCAAAACATTTTGGCAGATGTAAAGCCATTTTACATTTCGCGCATTCCCACTTCGTTGCGCTTCGAATTTTATGTTTATACTTAGCAAACTTTGCATGTCCTTGTTGGATGATTATTCCGAGGTGTTGGATCTATATCTTTGGGGAAATGAGCCCAATATTGAACTTGGAGTCAAAGGGGTGTTTCAACTGATGATTTCCCACGTATTTTATAGTCCGGTATTTTAACAATTTGTAAACTTGTCTCCGCTACATTTACGCGGTAATCAACATACAACATTTCTCGTTTTCGACTGTAAATTTTTTCTGCATAGCTCGGCTTGTTATGCTTACGTTTGGCCCAAGTATTTGGTCGCGAGTCTGACTCGCGATATTCATGTTCGGCCCAAGTATCTCGTCGCGAGTCGGACTCGCTAAAGTACGGGAAGGGATTAACATCGTCGTAAACGTCTCGATAGAGCTACCCACGATAACAAGAGAAAATTGAAGTATCTTCCCATTCCCCATCGCCAGTGTTATTCTCCACCGCCGAAGGAAGTAGACTATTTTCCACGTCGATTGTTCGGTAAACATCTTTTCGACGATTGAGAACGATTAAAAATGCCTCGCGGACAATAAAAAACAAACGAAAAATAAAATTTGTACTCAACATTGTCTGTAGTAAACAAAACTGTGAAAACAAAATTCCAACGTGAGCGATAATGCTAACGGCAGAGAAACATTGACGTTGCTATAAAATGCGATGTAGACTGAAAAGAAATGTTGGAAAGAAATTGTGTCTATTATATAGCCGACAAACAGTGGAGTATTCTTATTTTGTGAAATTCTTGTAATGTGTGAAAGCAAGCGAAATAATGATGTAAGGGTGGTAGCATGAAACGTAGCCAGCGGAAAAATTATGAACACAGATATATCTGTGGAAGAGGATGAAGTCATATGAGAAATGGGAAAATAGGGCGAAAACAAAAAAAAAGAACAGAAAAAAAATAAACGATTTATGAACCAACGGATCTCTCTGTTGTAGGTCGTGTTCAGCGCCTGTGGGAAAGGCGAGAATTTACGAGGAAAATAAAAGGAAAGGGACGAACCGGAAAGAAATTATTAGTGCGTAGAAAAAAAGGTCGGATCGTTAATCATATAAGAGACGTATCCCTCCTCTGTTCCTCGCACGATTTCTCGCGCCATTCGTGCTTTGCGAATCGATTACCTACGCGTTTGGCAAGCAACGACTTATTTATTATTGAAAGGGTTTGATTTACTGTTGACGAAATCAAATTTGCAAACAATAAGTATCGGATAATCGGCAGAAATTGTTTTGAAAAATAGTTTTCTTTTTTTTAATAAAAATCGATTCGATTTAATTTTCACATTCTCCTTTTTCCATCGAAATCGAAAATATGAGATTCTTTTTGGTATGGAATTGAAAATGGAGGAACAACGAATACGCCAATTATTTCAAAGATTTTTTAAGGAATTTTTTTCACTCTTCGTGTTTAACTGACATGAATGGCGATTAATCCGGTATCCGCACATGCAAATAAAATAAAACCAATCGACGTTATTTACAGTAGAAGAGAGTCGGCGATTCGACTGCAACCTATTAAGCAAATATTTGGGAGCTAAACATCCGGGGACGAGATCGAATAATACTGTACCTGCTCATTTGCCACGAGGCGTAGAAACTCGGTGTAGTAATCGTGGATAAAAATGCGAGCCAGACGATAAGAATGAAAGTAATGTCAAATGCCGCCATGTTCTCGTAAGTCTCGCCGACAGCGAGCTTCGCCAGTCTGAAAAATAATGTCACAAACAATTCGGTTTGTTATTTCGTTGATAAAAGAAATCGATATATACAGAAATGTTCCTCTTCGTCCTCTCTCAAATTACTCGAATGTTACGAACGATCAAATTTGTATGTTTATATAATTGCATCGATATATGCATATTCGCGTTACCTATATACGAGGGTGGGGTGAAAAGTTTCCAGCCTGACCAAGAAATGGCGCCACTAGGTCTACTTTTGGAGTGGCGTCCTATAGAACCATTCCTACCAAGCTTGTATGTAAAGTTCCGGCCCAATCGCTACGTTAGTTTGCATTTGAGAGCACATTGCGGGAGACCCTTCCGTTATTTTCGTGAAAATGGAAAAATTGGAAAAACGTGCTGTCATCAAATACTTCTATTTGAAAGGTTTTACACCAAAACAAATAAAAGAAGAGATGGATTCAACACTAGGAGACTCCTCCCCATCATATTCAACTATTGAGCAGTGGGTTTTTGCATTTAAAATGGGTTGTGTGAGCACCTCTGACGAGCCTCGCTCAGGACGGCCCGTTGAGGTCACAACTTCAGAAATGATTGAGAAAATCCATAAAATAGTGTTGGAAGACCGCAGGTTGAAAGTGCACGAGATAGCTGAGACCTGTAGGATGTCAGCTGAACGTGTGCGAAATATTTTGCACAACCATTTGAACATGGAAAAGCTGTGTGCAAGGTGGGTGCCGCGTTTGCTAACGCTCGACCAAAAACTGCTTCGAAAAACCATTTCTACCGACAATTTGACGCTGTATAGGCGTAATCCAAACGAATTTTTGCGCCGATTCATAACTGTTGATGAGACTTGGGTCCACCATTACACTCCTGAAAATAAAGAACAGTCAAAACAGTGGGTTGGAAAAGGGGAACCAACTCCACAGAAGGCAAAAACAATTTTATCGGCAAACAAGATTATGGCTACTGTTTTTTGGGATGCGAGAGGAATTATATATATATCGATTACCTTGAAAAGCGTAAGACTATCACTGGTCAATACTACGCAGAGTTATTGCAACGTTTGAAGCACGAGGTGCAAATTAAACGATCTCATTTGGCGAAGAAAAAAATTTTGTTTCATCACGATAACGCACCAGCGCATTCGTCGATTATTGCCATGTCCAAAATCCACGAATTGAAGTTTGAATTGATGCCGCATCCTCCCTACTCTCCAGACTTAGCCCCCAGCGACTATTACCTGTTTCCTAACCTCAAAAAATGGCTTGGCGGTAAAAGATTTAAGAGCAACGAAGAAGATATCGAAGCTGTAAATCAGTATTTTGAGGAGCTTCATGAGTCCACGTTTAAAACTGGTATAACTAAATTAGAACACCGTTATGAGAAATGTATCAGTGTTGTTGATGGAGATTATGTTGAAAAATAAAGCAAAAAAATTTTTAAAACGTCGTTTTTCTTGGTCAGGCCGGAAATTTTTCACCCCACCCTCGTACAGAAATGTTCCTCTTCGTCCTCTCTCAAATTACTCGAATGTTACGAACGATCCAATTTGTATGTTTGTATAATTGCATCGATATATGCATCGATGCATATTCGCGTTACCTATATATATATATATATTTATTTTATCTGTTAAAGAAATGATCCGTTTTTACGTATTTTTTAGCATACAAAACATTGAAGGATTTTATTCGTTTTAATATTTTTAGTTAGAACTAAAAAAATATTGGAACGTGACATTTGTAACATTTTATTCGTTCCAATATTTTTTAGTCAGAAATAAAGAAATATTTGAACGAATAAAATGTCACAAATAGCGCCACGAAAGAAATTTTTTTAAATCTTACGAACAGAATAATGAAACAAGGGAGTGTTTTTTTTCTTTCCATAAGTTCGATCACGTTTTATCAGCCGTTTTTTTTCTCGCCGATCAAGTCTCGCCTAACTTAATTATCTCGTTCTAAAATGAAGAACGGAGTACGTGGAGCATATCGAATTCTTGTCAATCCATCGATCTATCGACGATAATCTATTTTCGACTGTTCGATATTTCAGAACCGAGACACATGTGAGAAACCTCTAATGATTTTATGACTGTCGATTTATATTTCTCAAAGGGGAGAAATAAAATAAAACTTACCTAACAAATATTATCACATATAATAAAATATAAATTTCTAGCTAATTGGGTAGAGCACCGGACTAAAACAAACGATTGATAAAAACTCGTCGGTTCTCAGGTCCATCGGCGATATTTGTTAACCTCCCTTGCTATTTTTAACCAACATTTATTTTATCTCTCAGAATTCTTTAATATCGTCTCGCTATAAAAATGTTGGACTTACTCAACATTGTGCAAGTATAATGAAAAATAAGATAAGATATAAATAGAAAAACACACACAAACACAGCATCAATCAGACTTGTTCATCTCGTTACATCACAGTTTTATTGTTTGCAGCATTTTATTATCCATTTAGTAAATCTCGTACCTCAATTTATAATAACAACGTTATTTTTTGCGCATTTTAGATAAAACATTTACACGCTGTATAGGTATTTTTGTATAAAATCCTTCAGGGGATGATATGCAGGGAGTGAAAAGCTTACCAGATCGAATCACCTCGCGAATGCGTCGGTGAAAAACAGTTCTATCGTTGTAAACCAACAATTTTAAAGTAAATTCCGTTGTTTTGAGTAAACGGAGATAACAATGAATGGTAATTATTTTCTATTAAAATCCTTTCCCTCCTGGGAAATGTTAATAATCATGATTATAATGTGAATTCCCAAAGGTAGGAAAATATTTATTCCGTTTGCACCTCGATCGTTCTTTACTTCCATAAGTATCGACTTTTTAGAACTTCGGAATTTAGGTTGTTGGAAATGTCGCAAAAACAACAGCTCGATACGATTTCTCGACAGTGTGAAAGAGAATGAAAACTTAAACGATATATATCTCCTTCGGTGCATTTTATCGCCTTTAAACGTTCGGTGTATCTGGTGCTTGATTTTGTGAAATAGTATCGATAAAGACGAGTTAGGTCACCCTACTTTTCGTGAACGAAGATAATAAACAACGAAAAAAAAGTAGGGTGGCATCGAGGGAAGGTCGAAGCGTTGAGAGAAGAACGTTGGGGAATAAATATACGAGAAAGCTTACACTAACTTCTTCACGACGTTCAAAGACTCGATAAATACTGAAAAACGTCGTACCTCGATTGTATTTGTAACGACAAGATTAGGAAAATTTATTTGGAAGTCTTTTCTATGAAATATTCATAATGCGTCGTTGCTTCCTAATTTTTGGTGGAAAACGTTAACAAAATTTACAAAAAAAACGCGAAACTTCAGGTTCTTTTAAATTTGTTTACCGACGAATTGGAAGAATCCAGGCTTTACGCAGATTTTACGGTTTCGTGGGTACCTCGAATAAACAGTTGGGATGAAAAAGAAATAACGACCCTCCGACCTCATGTTCGGCACTGAAAGTCAATATTTGCTTTGGGCAACGTTCGACCTAAAGGGACGTACAGGTTTTTTCTCATCTGTCTAGACTTTATACCCGGAGTTTATGGAATTTTCAATTTTTCGTAAAACATGAACACACAATCTATTCTCGTTTTGGATATCTCGGAATTTTGTTTGTAGAAGGCTGATAAAATTGAAGATTTTTTAGTTTCCCCTTTTTCGCCGAAAGGGAAATATGTTACAAATACTCGTGTGTGCACATTCCATGAAAACATGCGAGAGCCGGGTGTATTGTATATTGTAGATATCGTACATCCGTGCTCTATTGAATTGCAAATGATTGCACGTGACCCTCATTGACAAAAGCCGACATATCAGTCGTCGAATTAACGCTGTCTCGTTGGGATGCCACCCTTGTCATTTCTCCCTCTCTGTCGAATCTCCCTTCATAACGTCCCTAACACAAGATCTGATAAAGCGCTCAAAGAGAAAACTCGATCGAATATGTATCACAATGTCGACATTTTCCCTCTGATAACGTAAAAGCACGGTTAACTAAATAACAGGCTTTTCGTTCCATCCGAAGGGCCGGATGAATCGTAGCGTTCATATATGAACAATGGTATCTAACGAGGCAAGAGTGAATCGTATACCTGAAAACCACGATAAATGAAAAATGTTCTACTCGACAACGAGACGATTGGGAGACAGAAAGAGAACAAAATACATTTTCACAAATACGAAATTGTCTCGAACATGTTGCTCGCTTTGATAACGATTTTGTATTAGTTCAAACGCATTTTTCAAAGAGATTTAAATAAAAACAAATATCGTAGTAGCAAAAACATCTCGAAATATGTTTTTAGATCGTTTGAATTTTCTTCGATCGAGGCATTTTTTATTAGCTTGGGAATTTCAACTTTTTCATTCGATTTTGTAGAATGTAAGGATCGAATAAATAAAATCGTAAATGCAGACTGATATAGTAGCAAATTTTTGATATTCGAAATTCTATTGTACGGGTCTCTCTTCCTTATTTTTCTATCCCTCTGGAACTTTTTGAATAACAAAGGGAATTCTTTTGGAAATGTTTCCGTAATCTTGGAACATGAGAAGCCAATTTTTGCAAGCTTGAATTTCATCCAACTTCTACGTCGTGGTGCACGCGTCCCCTCTTGTCGATTAGAGAAAATTCATGTTTTATAGGAGTTGTGGGGAAGTCTGTTGGATCCGAACGAGGAGATTGAATCAAATATTATTATCGATTATCGGATCAAGGACGAAGAAATTTCTCGGCAAATTTTGTTTCTTTTTTCGATCATCGTATAACGTCGTATCTTTTTTCCTAAATAAATTCTTTTGATCCTTCTTTCGGAAATAAATTTGAAAAGATCACTCGTACAACACTGAAAGTGCAGAATATGAAAATATAAGTGCATAGTCGTGTTTTTTGTACTTACTTGAGCACCATCAAAGGACAAAATAGTACAGCAAATACGGAAACCATTGAGATAAGGTATTTCTGAGTTCTTTTCTCCCGGCACACGTCCAATTCCGCTTCGTACAAATTACAAGTCTGCGGCGTTGCTGAAACTCTACCAGTTCCGCATCTTCCGACATTGGCAGCATCTCGTTTTCCATCCCGAATCGACCTGGCAAATCATATTATTGAAGTTAGTGGACATATCTTTCGTTCTTTTTCTTTTTAAGGGACGAAAATGATGAAATTGACGCGTGACCTACATTAATGCCGTAACATTTATGATTTTTGTTTTTAACACTACGCGTTATCGCAAGGAAGCATTCTTAAATTAAACACTTCGTAAGGAGGTCACGTTTTTATCCAGCCGGAAAGTACGTGCAGTATGACCCGTCCGGACATATTTCCGAGTGCAAAAAGTAATTCCCCGAGGTTACGACGCTTTTTTCTATTCCCTCACCGCCCGATTAATCACGCCAAATGAATTTGGCAACGCTCGAAGCAATTAGTAACATTAAACTTTCAGGAGTGTAAAATAATTTATAAAAATTCGTCTCGTGCAAAAAGCCACTCTCGTGCAAGTCTAATACTTTACGGTTTCGACATGGTTCGTTAAATTCCAAACGGCATAACGAACGAGTAAAAGTTGGAAAATAAAGTGGGAACTTATCGCGAAGAGAAGGACGCAGCTTGTACCTCCGTACTCTTAACAAAATTTACACGGGGCGTAAAAATAAACGACATCCGCCTCCATAATAAATCTCAATTGCACAATTTCCCTCGGGTGTCGTGATAAAAATCGGACTTCTCTCGATCCAACCGAAAGCAAAAACAACTTCGACATTCGCGATTTCAATATTTCTGAATTTGTTAACGATTTTGCTGAACCAACGAACAAACTTCAATCTGAAAATATTAAAAACGTTTCAAAATTACACGACCCGGGAGAAACTTTTGCAATTTACATTGATACGTGAAAGAGACTTACGTGACACCCGTGCTGATGCTACTTCCATGTCTCGGGCAAGAATCGTTTGTTCGAGCCTCGTACATGGCCAATGCCATCGGGCCTTCCTGCGTCTGCAACTCTCTACTCGACTTGACGTAAACGTAGGCGATTATCGTAAGTGGTGCGACGTAACTAAGGGCACAAGATTAATCAAAATTAAACGAGTCGATTAAACTTCTTCGATCAACGAAAATTATAAAAATAATAATATCTACACCATTCTTGTTTTTCTAACTGATTTCTGTTTAGGGACTGACAGGACCCTCGATCCTCGTTACTATATTCTAAATGTTAGAGCTTTCATAATTGTTATGCATTAAACTCGAGCTCATTATCCACGAACTGCATGCAGAAATGTTCGTCAATTAGTATTATGCGAGTTCAGGCGTTTCCCAGTAATGAATCTAAAGTCACGAACTTCGTTAGATAGTTCACGTAATGAAAGAGTCAAGCATATCAAGGACTTCGTACGCTCGGTGACTTCTCCTCGAACAAAAGTTCAATAGGTAATAACCACGAAAATGTTGGATACCTATAGATATCCATCGCAGTAACGCGAACCGGCTCCCTCTGAAAATACTTTTTGGAAGTAGTTATATTTTCGTGGCGATGTTTATCTCCAGAGGATTTTATTTTCGTAATTTTTTTAATCAGCGTTTAAAGTCGATTAAAAAAAATTTCGCGATTTGGCAAAACTATCGAGCAATCAACTCCCTATTAGAATTGAATCCATTCGTTTATACGAGCTCTCTTTACCTTGTCCGAACAGTATTAGCGAATTCGTTCGGTGGAATATTTTGTCTCCATTGAGGACCATTGACTATTATATAAGCCAGTTCGTATACGCGAAACTCGGACGAAAAATGAATTATTCAGGATGGAGATCGAGGGAGCTATCGGTGTTTTCCGTCCATATTTATGCCTCGATACCCTGCGAAAGCTTCGGGACTATTTCTAGCGACACGGAATTAAACTTATAGTAGATTTATTATCGAAGTGCAATTCGATTATTTACTTCGAAAGTTATATACGTAAGCCCCGTTTGTCTCGATAAATACTTCTTCTCCTGAGGTTAAATCGAGAAATTGCTATCTCCCTCTGTTTTCTCTCTATCTTTGTTTTTGTAATCAAAAATAAGTTTCATTGTGGATAAAAGTTGAAATAAAATGTTATTATTTGTTGGCATGTTTTTTAACACTAGATTTACCAGACCAGTCAGTTTGACTGGTCGTGCAATTTTTAATTAAAAATTCCTACTGCATGTAACATTTGTTTTCTGAAATGACGTTATGACTTCTGTAGCTGTAAGTAGAAAATATATTTAATGAACTTAATACAACTTTGTATATATTGGTAACAAATATATTTAGATAGAAACAGGTATATGCAAATAGCTGGTAAATCTAGTGTTAATAGATAATTGCTTTTTCGAATATTTTGGAACACAGTTTTCAGTATCTTTGTATCAAAACCTCGATTTCTAATCATAAAAATCCAAACCTCGATGGTAAAATTTAGAAATTTTGGAGAAACTATTTAACGAAATAGCCAATTTTTCGATTTTATATAATTTTGATATTTTTGTTTATCTTCTACTCACGTTAGCAGAAACAAACCCCTCACGTATTGTTGTATGTCGTCCATGAGATTAGTAATGCAAATTCCGATACCACGAAAATGTTCTTTTCTGTAAATCTGCGAAAATAAAAAACAACGAGATTGTCGTATAATTGGACAAGGGGAACGTAATATTCCGACGTTTCACGTTTAGACCGTAAATCTCGCTTTAAAGCTATGTAACGCGGCTGTATAAACGTTTCAAAGTTCGACCCATTTTTGCGAGGCAAAAACGAGTTTCCGTACCCAACGAAAAGGAAATTATGTTCACCTCGAGGTCCAGATAAGTCGTGTATATAGGATGAGGAAGCACGATGCAAACGGCGAAAAACCAGGCACCAATGGCGCATGAGAAAGCTGGAATTCGTGGTTTTCCCGGATCGCTGACCACCCTGTACCTATCCGCGGCTATCAGCACGAACGTCATCATTGAAACGTGAATTGGTATATCCTGCAATCGTACAAAAACCGTACTCTTCTTTTTGTTTTGTTTTTGACTTTTCTATTTATTCATTATCTTCCACTTCTTGAAGTCCTATCGAGCTCATGAAAATAATGGAAAGAAAACAAGCTCGAACAAGTATCTGGAAGTCTGGGAAAAAGCTCTCGACAAAATTGAGTCAACCCTTAATATTCTAGATTACATTTTCACTATAATTTATTTTTAATTTGGTCTTGTAACGCAATAAAAAGAATTATTAATCGTAAAAATGACGCAATTACGGTGAGGTAATAGTTTGTAAATACGCGAATCGATGGATAGTGAGTTTGTGACTTGCTGGAAATTGCCCACGCATAGTCCCAAGTGTGCTTTTTGCGGATTAATGGCAATTATTTGTTCCTTTGTTGTTCGCAAATCTCCATTCATATTACGATCATAGCTATTCTGTCCTCTTTACTCTACCGGTAAATTCGAATCTAATTGTAAGCGTGAAGTTCTCGGTATATTTCAGCTTTGGATACAAAACGCAGAAATAGTAAATCGAGGAAAACTCGTGTCGATTGGAAATTCGATCTTGGCTTGGCGTTACATAACTTTTTAGAAAAACATCTTTTTCCACTCGGGGAAAATCGCTGGAATTTTGGAGTGGTGTTGTTACTAAATTGGAATTAAAGTGTCGAAATATTCAGTGAGGTTATCGCAATATTTACTCGATAATTATTATTCAAATATTGCGATATCGAAATTCATATCACGTTCGAACAGAATTTTATTAGAAGTGGAAGGTACGAGGAAATTCATTTATGGTTTCACCCGTGGAAACTACAAAACTTCGAGTGCCGCCAATTCGCGGAAACGTTGTTTCTATCGCATGTAATATAATCGCTTATTGTATCACCAAAATCGTCGAATTTTCATCGAGGCGCCTCGACCGACAAAACGACTTTCGTTTACCTATATACCTATATAGGTAAACGAATATTTATACCTATAATTTACTTAATTCATTATTATTTGTATTATCAGTTTGTTGTTAATAACGCGAAGAAACGATTGATCGAGATGAAAAATGTCTTTCTTACCCAATCTTTATTCCTCGAATCTATCGATTTCAAGAAATAAGAAAGTTTTCCACTTGTCGAGAATATTTTTCCATCACCAAATTTGGAAAAATTCAGTCATGGAAAAGTTCTTTCCCTACTTTCGGTTTGAATTTTACCAATTTATTTGGTAAGTAATTGAAAAAAACAATTTCCATCCCTTATCATCGTTACGACAATAACAACAATCGTCTTCCACCTAAAAAATTATTAAAAAAAAGAATATAAAAATATGAATGAAAAATGTAAATATTTTACCAATTTATTTGGTAGGAAATTGAAAAAAAAATATTTCCATCCCTTATCATCATTACGACAGTAACAAAAAACGTCTTCTACCTAAAAAATTATTTCAAAAAAGAAGATCAAAATATTAATGAACAATGTAAATATTTTACCAATTTATTTGGTAGGAAATTGAAAAAAAATATTTCCATCCCTTATCATCGTTACGACAATAACAACAATCGTCTTCTACCTAAAAAATTATTTAAAAAAAGAAGATCAAAATATTAATGAAAAATGTAAATATTTTACAAATTTATTTGGTAGGAAATTGAAAAAAAATATTTCCATCCCTTATCATCGTTACGACAATAACAAAAAACGTCTTCAACCTAAAAAATTATTAAAAAAAAGAAGATCAAAATATTAATGAAAAATGTAAATATTTTACCAATTTATTTGGTAGGAAATTGGAAAAAAAAATTTCCATCCTTTATCATCGTTACGCCAATAACAAAAAACGTCTTCCACCTAAAAAATTATTAAAAAAAAGAATATAAAAATATGAATGAAAAATGTAAATATTTTACCAATTTGTTTGGTAGGAAATTGAAAAAAAAATATTTCCATCCCTTATCATCATTACGACAGTAACAAAAAACGTCTTCTACCTAAAAAATTATTTCAAAAAAGAAGATCAAAATATTAATGAACAATGTAAATATTTTACCAATTTATTTGGTAGGAAATTGAAAAAAAAATATTTCCATCCCTTATCATCGTTACGACAATAACAACAATCGTCCTCTACCTAAAAAATTATTTAAAAAAAGAAGACCAAAATATTAATGAACAATGTAAATATTTTACCAATTTATTTGGTAGGAAATTGAAATAAAATATTTCCATCCCTTAACATCGTTACGACAGTAACAAAAAACGTCTTCTACCTAAAAAATTATTTCAAAAAAGAAGATCAAAATATTAATGAAAAATGTAAAAATTTTACCAATTTATTTGGTAGGAAATTGAAAAAAACAATTTCCATCCCTTATAATCGTTACGACAATAACAACAATCGTCTTCTACCTAAAAAATTATTTAAAAAAAGAAGACCAAAATATTAATGAACAATGTAAATATTTTACCAATTTATTTGGTAGGAAATTGAAAAAAAATATTTCCATCCCTTATCATCGTTACGACAGTAACAAAAAACGTCTTCTACCTAAAAAATTATTTCAAAAAAGAAGATCAAAATATTAATGAACAATGTAAATATTTTACCAATTTATTTGGTAGGAAATTGAAAAAAAATATTTCCATCCCTTATCATCGTTACGACAATAACAAAAAACGTCTTCCACCTAAAAAATTATTAAAAAAAAGAATATAAAAATATGAATGAAAAATGTAAATATTTTACCAATTTATTTGGTAGGAAATTGGAAAAAAATATTTCCATCCCTTATCATCATTACGACAGTAACAAAAAACGTCTTCTACCTAAAAAATTATTTCAAAAAAGAAGATCAAAATATTAATGAAAAATGTAAAAATTTTACCAATTTATTTGGTAGGAAATTGAAAAAAACAATTTCCATCCCTTATAATCGTTACGACAATAACAACAATCGTCTTCTACTTAAAAAATTATTTAAAAAAAAGAAGACCAAAATATTAATGAACAATGTAAATATTTTACCAATTTATTTGGTAGGAAATTGAAAAAAAATATTTCCATCCCTTATCATCGTTACGACAGTAACAAAAAACGTCTTCTACCTAAAAAATTATTTCAAAAAAGAAGATCAAAATATTAATGAACAATGTAAATATTTTACCAATTTATTTGGTAGGAAATTGAAAAAAAATATTTCCATCCCTTATCATCGTTACGACAATAACAAAAAACGTCTTCAACCTAAAAAATTATTAAAAAAAAGAATATAAAAATATGAATGAAAAATGTAAACATTGTTCAATTAATATTACCTGAAGCATTGGCAGAAAGTAACACATGAACTTGCCATAAATCCAATTGTGTATCAACATGACGGCAAGCGACATTGGAAGGACGACCACGCATTTGATAACGTTCGATACGGCAATATTAATCAAATAAGCGTAGGTCGGATCCTTGTATAGTTTGTCTCGAGTTATGTGCCAAATCATTCCACAATTCATCACAGTTCCGGCCAATATCAGTAGTCCGTACATAACAATGAACAACGGATATATATTTTCTACGGACGTTCGGATCCGAGCGCTCGAAAGGTCTTTAATCGTAGCATTTTCCGGTCCCATCAATATCTCGATGATAGTTGCCAAATACTTGTCCGGTATGGCGTCGAGATCCTCCCGTGAAAGTTTCGTTATGGGATCTGTCATTATTCTCTCGTTTGGCTAAACTCACGATTTTCTTACTATTAACTACCTGCTATTATTAAAAATCGATCGAGTTTCTAAAAAAAAAATAAGAAAATGTCAATTGAAATAATTTGCGTAATTCTTCCTTGTCTCACTTTTTATCATTGGTAACATCGAGCACGTTGCAGCGCGGGACGCGATGGGATAATTCTTTGTTTACTATCGTCCCGGCGAAATTCTTGTAATTATTAAAATTATTCTTAATTACGATTTGAGCACGATTCATTTTATTGTAGAGCGTTGTGAAAGATGCTTCGAAGCAGTTCCGTGAGACGGAAGAATTTTATTGAATTATTTTGTTTATTGTGAAAAGAGGAACAAAGGAAGCGAGGAGCGAACACCGTATTAAAACCGCGCTGCGGTATAGCAGGCCGCAAACTGACGTTACGCCGTCTCGGACACCTGATGCTCGCGCGCCTTTTGGTCCAAGAGTCGTTGCGACGGCGTGAAGTTAGCGCCCTTGCGCAGGGTAGTATGCCCACGTGTTTATTTTCAGTATGAAAATGTAAGAAATATAATAGTCTGGAACATTTCCATAAATATAGAATGTTATTTGAATTCGAATAAAAACGTCTTTACGGTTCTCGTAACTGTAAACGATATTATCATGCGTTTAATACTAATCAATTAATGAGCGTAGGTTTCATAACACGTAGGTGCATCAGTGGAGTAGCTCGTACAGTTGACTGGCCGGATAGGTCGAGTGTACGTCCGACACGATCCTGACCTTAATCACTTGACAACCCTAGCGCCGCCCGTCGAGCGCGCGGCCACAATTGAAAACATTCTTCACAATGTTCAATCTTGGTGGAAAATATTAAAACGCCGGTTAAAATATTTTGTAACCTAATGATGTTGGAATAAGGTATTAAAAAGAAGATGGAAACTCCGGCTAAGATACAAAAACTTGATGAAGTCGTCGTAAATAGAATCGCAGCAGGCGAAGTGATTCAGAGACCGGCAAACGCTTTGAAGGAACTCATTGAAAATAGGTTAGCTGGTTTTGGAGCCACCCTTAAAGAAACTAATATAACCCGAATTTATTTGCTACAAAACCTGTCCTTTTTCTTAATTTATCGGACAGTGAATAAATAAAGAGACATGTTTCTGACCTCGTATAATTGTTTATTTATAGTCTCGATGCCAAATCCACAAATATACAGATAACGGTGAACGAAGGTGGACTGAAATTGTTACAAGTAAGTGTTCTTAGTAATTGTAGGTCCTCGTCATCCAGTGCACGAATTAATACGCTGTGGCAAATTCCAGATCCAAGACAATGGCACAGGCATTAGAAAAGAAGACCTGGATATCGTTTGCGAGAGATTCACAACTAGTAAGCTTCAGAAATTCGATGATCTCAAGTCCATAGCAACTTTTGGTTTTCGAGGTGAAGCACTTGCGAGCATCAGTCATGTTGCTCTCTTAACTATAACAACGAAAACTGCTAATGAAAAGTGCGCCTACAAGTGAGTAACAATATAGCATTTCGAGATTGAATATGAGAAAAAAGAAATTACATTTAAATCACCCTTGTTTCTCAGAGCTTCCTATATAGATGGTAAAATGAAAGCACCTCCAAAGCCTTGCGCCGGCAATCAAGGAACAATTATTCAGTTCGAAAATTTATTTTATAATGTTGCCACACGACGCAAAGCTCTCCCAAGCGCGTCCGAAGAATTCGCTAAAATAGCCGATGTTGTGACTCGCTATGCTGTTCACAATGCAGGGGTCGGGTTTACCCTTAAAAAACACGGTGAGCTGGTTCCACAGGTGATTTTTCATTTATTCTTCAAACCTTTTCTTTGCTCCTGGACATGTGTAAGCCGATTGATCGAGCCAATTTTTCAATGTTGTAAGTAGGTTCGAACAGCGTACAATTCCACAAAGATGAATAACGTCAAAACATTGTACGGCAACCCCGTTGCCCGTGAACTTATCGAAATTGAGACCAAAGATGACGCATACAAATTTAAAATGCAGGCGCTAGTCACAAATCCTAATTACTCGTGCAAACGCTTGACGCTTCTACTGTTCATCAATCATCGTCTGGTTGACTCGACTCGTAAGTTTGTAAATAGCAAAAATTCGCAAGGGATACAAGAATTTCGTTACTGACGTGCAAACGATGATATCTCGTAGCTATTCGAAAAATGCTTGAGGAACTGTATGTGATATATCTGCCTAAAAAAATGCATCCGTGGTGTTATATCTCGTTGGAAATAAATCCTTGCAACGTGGACGTGAATGTTCATCCGACGAAGCACGAAGTTAGATTTCTCCATGAGGATGCTATAATCGAGAGGATCAAAGAGGCGCTGGACGAAAAATTATCGAGCAGTAACGCATCCAGGACGTTTTACATGCAATCGAGATTGCCCCAAGTTAACGTTACTAAGGACACACTGAAAGAAGTTTTGCCTGAATATGGTAAGGACAATACGGAACAGACGAAGAAAATTCATGCACGCGAGATGATTCGTACGAACTCGTCGGATCAGAAATTGGATCAATTTAACTTTACAAGCAAGATTGGTACGGCAAGTTCGCCCAATCAGTACCGCAATTCCGACAATAAACTACAAGGAACAATTGAAATTAATCAGCCGGATTGCGAGAGTGGGGTTGAGAATGATAACAGCAAAGTCATAACCGCATGCACTATGAGGAATGTAACAACGATGGAAGACGTAGTGGATTTCGAAGAATCAATGGAAGTAGCATTGTTAGAAACAAATAACGATCAATGGACGGATGAAACGGGCAACGTTGCCGCCCCACTGAATACTCCTCCAAAACTAGAGAACACGAATAATCGTGATACGGTACATTGGAGTTCCTTACTGAACGAAGTAAGTTCCAGTGAATCGAACATCTCGTCCAAAAATGCTGCAGCGATCGTTAATTCGCCGCAAATTGAGAAGCAATCGGAACAGACCATTCCTCGCAGTATCTTCGAGCCACCGAGCACGGAGGATGAATCCTCGTCCGAAGCACCGCCAGAAAAATCAACAGTCTCTAAAGTTGCCGACCGTGCCTTGAAATCTGTCTTCAAGTTATATGGGTCTCAGGAGAATCCAGAGTTATCGAAAAAACTCAACAAGAGCAACGAAATACTTTCCCCCGAATCTACCGAACATTCAAAAACGGACAATTCCACGCCTGACACAGAAACAACTCCTACGAGCGAAACGACAAAGACCCCTCCGTCTGGGCAATTCAAATCTTACTCGGTCAACAATTTTCGTCGTGAAGTCAGACTTCGCAGTGTATTGACCCTTCGTAAAGACATCGAGGACAATTATCACGAAGGACTGCGTGATATTATTTCCAATATGACGTTCGTCGGTAGCGTCGATGAAAAAACGGCTCTCATACAATCCGGTCTTAATCTCTACATATGCGACACGAAAAAGCTTGCGTGAGTATTTCCTAAACACCGTGTAAATATTTGCAACAATGAGAGACCGTCGGCTATGTAAGTTGATTTGTTTTTTTTTTATTTCAGCGAGGAATTGTTTTATGAAATAATGCTCTACGACTTTGCTAATTACGGGGTTTTCAAATTTACCGTGAGTATCGACTAAGACAAAAATGTCAACTTTCACAAATTGTTCATTTAGAAATGCGGAAATGCATCCAGAATTGGGAATGTTTTTTAATTAAATAGTGCTTCGACCACATTAACAGGAACCATTGCCACTCTGTGAGTTAGCCATGTTAGGGCTGGACCTTGAAGAAGCAGGTTGGACAGAGGAGGATGGCTCGAAGGAAGAAATAGCTATGAACGTCAAAGAATTATTACTTGAAAAAGCTGATATGCTCAAGGAGTATTTCTCGATAGTTGTAGACAAAAGAGGAAATCTTAAATCTTTGCCAGTATTATTAGGTACATACTCGACGATCATTGATTACTCATGAACCTATTCCTTGATTGTTAACACAAACTTTTATTTTAGACAAGTACATCCCCTATGAAGCGGAACTTCCACTTTACATACTGCGTCTTTCGACAGAGGTCGATTGGACCTCCGAAAAACCGTGTTTCGATGGAATATGTCGTGAAACCGCCAAATTTTTTAGTCATATTGACGTGAACAACGAACAGAGAGATTGGAAACATGTCATCGAGCACGTTTTGTATAGAGCAATCAAAGACAGTCTTTTGCCACCCAAACATTTCTCACACGATTCTACGATATTGCAAATCGCAAGTTTACCAGATTTGTATAAAGTTTTCGAGCGTTGCTGATAGGAATACTATGGAACGATTATTTTGATTTTTATAACGCCTTTTATATGTTAGTCAAATAAATATTTTGTTCTTTCGTACATCGTGAAGTATTCATTTTTCTAATTTAATAACTTCATTTCTTTCTAATCGTACATATTTACATCAAGAAATTTCCTTCATTGTCGAAAAGAGAAAGGAATGACGCTTCATACCTCGAACAATGCGAAGAGTCGTGATGGAGCGACTTTTTTGTTTTTATTTGCAACATTAACATATAATCCCATTATATGAAATTATATACCAATACTCGTAACTCCCGATGCCCTATCTTGTTTCTCGTTATTTGAGCGTTACACCTTGGTAACACCAACGAGAGCAGGCCGTACGACTCTTTCGTGCAATTTGTAACCCACTTTTGAAACGACTACCACCGTGCCTGGTTGTTTGCCTTGTACTTCCTGTGAAAAGATACGATATATGCATTAAAACTCAAAACTTATGTTTTAGGACAATCTAAGCACGGAATATCACCTGTTGAAAAAGAGCTTCGTGCTGATTTGGATCAAATTTTTCATCCATTGGATTGAATGATATTAAGCCATGTTTTTTAAAGACCTAAGAACAAAATTAAAAGATTATATGCCATTAATCGTACGATAGCGACTAGACCAATCAAATCGAAATGATGCAAATTACCTTATGCAATTGTGCTTCTGTCATTCTCAAGCCTTCGTACAGACTCTTCAAATGAGGATTTCTCTCCGTTAGTTCATCTTTGGGCACACTCTCTGTGGCTTTACCGAGAATATCAGCAACATCCAGGAGATCTTTGCAGAACCCTTGAATGCCGAAGAGTTTTGCATCGTCTATTTGTTTGCACAGTCTGACTCTTAGATTTTCGCTGTCCGCTAAAGCTCTTTTGTACTTGTCATTCAACGAGGCGTTATGTTCCTTTAGTTCAGCAACATCTTTATTCAGTAGATCTATCTCTGACTTTAGCTTCTTTTCGTTTTCTGTGAGTTCCAGTGTTTCACCGTTCTCGTTTTTCTTCTCTTCCGGCACAGTACCATAATTATTTCTCTGCTGAGCACATGCGACATAAGCTTTCGGCGATCTGCAATGCGATAATAGTTTGTTACTCGAGAATTTAAAAACTGTTTTAATTTCGCGGTAGGAAATAAACTTTTCGGGTCGACGACAATATCAACGAACGAAAAAGAAGTACAAAACGAAGTTAACCTAATTTCGAAAGGAATGCTCGCACTGAACCATTTTAGGGTGATGATCCCGGTAAAGACGTTGTGATTGCGACAGAAAAGAATATATTACCTAACATGAAACGTACTATAGATCGTATCTCGTCGAGTACACGCAGGAAGAATTACATTCATCGATCGATCACGTAGCTCAAAAGTGATTTTTAAAATACAATGATACTTGCCTTAAAAGGACGTTTCTGGTAATTTGATGAACTGTGTCAACAGTTAGTCTGCTAAATCTTGCTGCGACCGGCAAACCGATCGATGCCATGGTTCCACGATAAATTTATATTATCAATAAACAAAAAAGTCAAAGACGAATGATGAAACGCTACAGCTAAAGCGGCAGAAACCTCGTGTTCGTTCAGTGGTTCTCTATTCCGAACTAACATCGCCACGAACTATACGGTAAGAATGAGCGAGTGAGAGCCAGTCAGCGTGAGAATTTATCATGGCGCAATCTATTTCTTCCAAGTGCTTGTCGGAGTTTTTGGGAGCAAACAGCTAAGCCCATTTTGTCACAGTTATTAGTCACCTTTGTCCTGACAAAATGAGAAATCTATTCTAAACAAGTGCGTATCATGTTTTTAACGAGTTGGGCAAAAATATAATTAACCACTTTATGTGAATAAGCGTAATGGTAATAACAGCACACTGTTTTTGACATCAGAGTGGATCCATTTTAAAGTTTAATTGCTAAACGAGATGTCGAACATATACTGTCCACTTTTGTAATGTAACAGAGTTTCGACACATAATCTATGAAATTATATTATCCGTACCCTAAAATTAATCGTTTGATTCGTGCCGGTTTCCTTTCCACTGATTAAAAATGCATCAAACGTAAAAAAATAGTGCACATTCTCCATTTTATACTATGCTATGCTCACTTTTAATTTTTTTTGAGCAAGTCCAACAGTAGGAAAATTATTTTCTTACAGAAATATTTATATCTGTAAATAATGCTCTTTTCATCAGGTAGAAAAGGCTGAAGTTTTTCAAGAATTTTTATTGCCTTACTCCACTAAATGTAGAAGCCACAATAAATTTACAAGGTATTATATTGATAATGTTGGTTTATGAAATCTCCACTTGACCACCGACTTTGGTGATTGCTTCTTTCAGCTGTTCCGCTTCTTCTTTGGGAATATCTGCCTTTACTATAATTGGTGCACTCTCTACGAATTTCTTTGCCTGTGTACAATAATATGACATATATTAATCAATCTGTGTTAGCAGACTTTGCACGAGATACCGCATAAATTTCTCACCTGAACCAAATTCGTGCCAGGTATAAGGTTCTTTATCTCCTTGATCAGAGCTACTTTTTGTTTCTCATCAAACTGTGTTAGTTTTATTGTGAAAGATGTTTGTACTCTCACTGGAGCTGCCTCTTCGTCGTCCTGCGATTCAATGATGTTTTCAACTTTCTCATTGAATTACCATTGATATGTACTATTATCTCATTTGTCTCAAATTTACCTCGCTTTTTGCAGCTGCAAAGCCCCCAACAGGCATAACAGGAGCATCCGGAAGATTTAGCCTTCTCTTGAGCAAGTCACTGAGCTCGGCAACCTCGAGAAGATTCAAAGCCGAGATATCATTAGCGAGTTTGTCGATCTTTGGACTAACAGGCTTCTCAACACCTTCGGGTACTGGAATAGTCATCTTTTCCACAGCGGCAACCGCCTCGGTCTGATAATACGGGGTACTGTGCGGTTGAAATACATTAGGTTAGACCAAAAAAAAGCAAGGTTATGTAAGTAATAAGTGGAAAATGAACGATTCAAGAGATTCATGCGAATATTTGTTACGTACCATTTGTGAAACTGTCGAACGCGACGAACATTTTGACGAATGACAATACGCAACGAATTCATCATGTTCGCTGATGTATATTTCACAGAACGAATGGAATAGCGGAAGAAAAGTACGCCGGGAGCAAGCACACGGGAACGATGTACTCAGACGCGCCTCGCACTTGGTTGCCAATGGCTTACCTACAGTCGATAATGCAGTTCGCACGAACAGTGCCATCTCCCGATGAAAATGAAAACATTGCTCTTTTACAAACTTTTAAGCGGGAAACAGCTTTTATAAGTTATTGTGAAATATCTTCGAAAATTATCGAATTCGCTTACTTGAAATTTTTCATCGTATTTTTTATAATGCAACTATAACGGAGTATTTGAAGACATTATTTTAATCGAACGATAAACTACAAATAAAAATTAAACGTGTTGAAATTCAAAATGAGACACCCACCATTATCATTTCTTCTTTTATATTATGATGTTTATTAATCGTTATCGATTATAACGTTGGTTTTACAAAATATACCGATAACGTAATTATTCTTAAGCATTAAAATGAATAATTTCGATAAAATACCTCGTACACCAATGATTATGTGACGTAGTGATTCTTTCAAAATAAATATTCTTATACATTAACGTGATATCTCTATGCACTTAAATTTTTATAGACATATGTGTAATCATAAATCTGAATGTTTTCTTCGCTTTTTCGTTTTTTTTTTTTTAATTTCCCTTTCGCCATGCTCTTGATAATTTTCCATAGATTCAAAAGTCATTGACCTCTCTTTGCGAGGAATAATCATTCTCGACGCTTTCGTAAAATCGTCGAAGAATCGAGCTTGAAGCCACTTTCCACGATACCGAAACTCTTAATTATTACACGATTCTCATTTTCTTTTGAAAAACCGCGTTTATCACGAATGAAATGATCCCTTCCCTCGCATTACAAATTCGAATTAGTATTTACAAGGCTCGGCACTTATCATGGTGTCCTATGAAAATGATCGTTTCGAATCGCAAAAACATCGACGATGATTTTTTGATATCTCTCTTATCAACGCAATTCCGTTTCTCGTCTTAACAACGTTCCTCTTTATTTTCATTCGCTCTATTTTAATTCTTTATTTCATTTCGTTAAATTACGTCTACGCGTTGCGAATGTTTTATACGTAAAAGGGTGACGAAATATTGCAATCAAACAATCCCATAGAATTTGGAAAGCGCGAATGCAAACGATGTAAACAAAAACAAAAAAAAAACAAAAGAACAAATGTCAATTGCTGTTAAAAAGTGTACGAGTTCATTTGTTTCCTCATAGATCACCATTATAAAAACCCTTAGAAATCTACGTGTGCGCGTTGTATGACTTAACATTATTTAAACGTTAAAGCCTCTGCGTTATAGACCGAACGATTTTGGGATAGAAATTCTAAATGGGCAAAATCTTCAAATTTATTCGACCGTTGCCGCGTTTTTGTCTTTTTACAAATTTTGAAAATTTACGAATCGCATGCGTGTAAACCGCGTACCAAAACACTTGTGGCCGTACGACGGTACTCGAAATTCATTCTTGTATTCTTTCCCAAAATTTCTCGGCTCTTTTCTTTTGTTTCTCATTGTTTTTTTTTTTGTTTTTTTTTTCTTCTCCTTAATCTTCTTCGTTTATCTATTTATCGATTATAGGAATTAGATTGAAAATTGAAAATAACGTCCTGAATACGTGGTATACAGTTATACGCGATAGGTATTAAGCTTCAAAGTATTTTTCTTCTTTCTTTGCCTTGGATATTGGAGGCAGTAAATTTTCGTTTAATAATTCTTGACGAGATTTATCATTTTTATATATTTTTTTTTTTCGGTATTTAAATTTGAGAAATATGAATCGACGATCGTTATTTCGGAATTCTTATTCACCGCAGCTTCCTCCTTTTTTTTTTTTTAAGTTGAGCCCTTTGCACGGTAGAATGGGACAAGCAATATAGAAGTTGAAAGGATCGGGAATCGCGATCGATCTCGAAATAATTTCAAGATCGTCGCGTTTTTTTGTTTTCTGTTTTTTTTTTTGTTTCTTTTACTTTTTCGTTTTCTTAACTTCAATCCTTATTTCTAACTCTATTGCATTGTGAATAAGGCGTGCGCGCGCTTATCACGTTTTCGATCCTTATGCCTTTATTTTTGTTTGTTTTTGTTTTATCCCCCTTCGCCCCCCCACCCCCCTCCCTCTCCTCCCAATGGCTCTCATTGTCGATAAAAAAATATTTCTAAACAATCTCGCGATACGGTCGATATGTTTGACCCCCGAAATTCCACGTTTTAACGTTATTTAATAATGCGACCTATATATTCGATGGACGAGGCAAATCTTGTTTTTCATTTGTTTTTTTTCCTTTTACTTTTTGCAACTAATATCTCGCGAAATACGCGATCGCTCTTCCTTCAAGCTTTTATACTTTTAATCAAATTCCTTTTTGCTACCGTATTTGAATAAACATTATTGAAAAATCAATAATTTCGATCGTCAGCTAACGTAATACAATGTTTTTTTTTATCGCAAAATTTATGTTTCGTCAATTGTTATCGGTGTGATTCGTTTAAATAATCACTCGATCTTCGTCTCCGAGTATTCGTCGATGAGTTTTATTACACGTTTGTTTTTGTTTTTTGTTTTTTTGGAGATGCGTCTCGATCACGTGTGTAATAATTGTTTTCACCGCTTTTCCCGTCCTCGTATTTCAACGTTCGTACGTGGGATCTAACGTGATTCGCGTTTTTTTCTTCGCAAATCAACTATGTTTAAGTTGGCTGCACGTTTTTTGCGTGTTTTTTTTTGTTTTTTGTGTTTTTTTTTCGTTTCTCATTTCTCTTTGTTTTCTTTCTTCTTTTATAAACGACTACAGCTGCACTTTATTAGGAAATTGTCGGATGTCGTGAGAAACGGAAAATTTGATGACGAAACTATAAGCGACTAAACGTAATTTCGTCCCGAAACGACGAGAAACACAAAATGTATATTTTGATTCGAAGTTTGACATTAGTCGAAAACAAATTTCGAGAACGACGAATTTTGTTGTTGCTCTTTAGCGAATAATTTTCGGCTAATTAACCAAATCCTAGCTCGACTAGAATATTCGATTTTTGTTTTCGTTATCTTTCACTCGTCCCCCCGGAAACTAGGCTCGCTGTGACTCGCTCGTTCTCAATCGTCTTTACCCGAAAAAATTGATTCGAAATAAATTCTATTCACGCGACACCGAAAGTGCTGTGCATTTGCAGCGTACGCTTCTTTTTTTTTGTTTTTTTTTGTTGTTTTTTTTTTGTGACACCAATCTCGTGATATCCTTATCTCGTATCTCGATCAATGCTAGACCAAATATCAGCTAGATATTAAAATTGTACGATAATGATAACGTTATTGTAGCTAAATTAATGTTTACAGTCTATATCGATCTTACGTTCCTAATGGAATATTTCATCTTTTGTCCTTCAATGTGTGTGTCTGTGTGTTTTTTTTCTTTCATCATATGTTTCTGATAATTACCCTCGGTGAAATGTGTGTGTATGCATCACCCTTGAAATCTCGTTACTTCGATTACTTCGCATCAATCGTTCAACTTGAATTAATGTTTTTAAAAAAATGTTTCTCCCCCTTTTTCATTCTTTCTTTGTTTCGATTCTTTTCAGATTGAAACGTTGAAAATGAGCCCTCGAGAGCAAACGCGAACGAAAGGCTCTTGGGGTACGTTACATGGAATCGCGATGAGATCGTACAGGTCAGACTTATTCAATTGGCTTTAATTAATGAAACTGACGATGCGATTGATATTCGAACACATTTTTTTCTTGCCACCTTTGAAAGCAAAACGTGGCGCAATTTTTGTTCACATTTACGAACATATATATATATATATATGTGTATGTATATATATATATTACCTGTCACAATTATAAAAAGATGGTGTCTCTCGCGCTCGCGTCGAATCGAAAAGAATTTATCGCACGAATCAATTCGACTTCGACACTTGCGAGAATGATTTTTCTACAATTTTTTTGTTTTACTTTTTTGTCTTTTGAAACAATCTTACGGAGATCGAATGACAATCAATTTAACGTCGATATCGCATTAGCCGCGGATCCTTTCGAAGCGTTTCTTCGCTATTGCGTCTTTTTTTTGTTAATCGCAGAAGAGAGAAGAAAAGCTTCGTGATCGCGTCTCTTCGCTCCAGCCACAATTGGGCTCCACCTATTAATAGTTAAAAGAAATAAAAATCGTCTCTAAAGACGTCACTTGTGTCTCAACCCCCTCGTCCTTTAGCAAATTACGTTTACCGCGATTCGAGCGTCGCTCGAATCTTCCTAAGTATTTTAATGTTTTTAGTGTTTTTTTTGTTGTTTATTTTAAAAATCTGATATTTACGTACTTTCTCGCTGAGCGACCCTCGAGAGGGCGCTCTTACGAGTGAGCTCTTCCCCTTTTAATACCTGCCCACGCTTGGAAAAGAAAAACGCGAATTTAATTGAAAATTAAAAAATCGCTAAAGTAATTTCTGAATATTAAAAATCGAAGGCTTTCGGACAGAAATTGAACGAAAGCGTCGAATATATTTTATAGCCATGATCGTACCGTCCGCCAATATCACTTCTGAATATTCAGCTACATCCTCGTGGAACGTATTGAATATCCATCCTTTTTCACTTTTTCATTTTTATCCAATTTTACCACCGCGTTGCCTTCGCGTTCCCCCTTCGATATTCTCATCGCTGGACAGCGAGAAGGTGAAGCTCGGGGAGGATGCTTCCTTTTTTTTGTTCGTCATTGGCTTTTATCGGAGAGTGCTCACCCGTAAACGTGTATATGACGCCTCACGTGCTCGATCGACGTGTCAAACATACACACTCTCACACACGCACCCACATACACATGCGCGCACACACGTGCTTACTCATGGTACATAACGACCAGGTACCACGTCTTTCGAGCCACGTCTATTACGTATACACAAAGTTGTCTCGTATGTATGTATGTATGTATGTATACGTTTTTGATACGTTCGTGTGAAATCTAGGCTGAGTTGAGTAGAGCAACCACGGGAGATATAGAGAGGGCGAAAGAGAGGGAGAGAGACAGACAGAGAGAAAGAGAGAGAGAGAGAGAGCTAGGTAGGTAGAAATAGAGAGTGTTAGTTGAGCTAGCGATCGAAAGAGTACTCTCTTTCTCCCTCTCGGATTTTAATTTTTTTGCCCCGTGTTTTTCTCATACGAGGCTGTGCTCCCGCGAGTCGTATCGATGTGTGTAGAGGATGGAGGAGCTCGTGCCGGGTGATTGCGAGGACGAGGATAGCGACGAGGGTGTGGTCGGGCACGGCGATGACGTTCCTAATGCTATCCTTTTCGAGGCTGGCATCACCTAGGTGTTTTGGCCTTGATCGCGGATCTTGCTCTCCAAAGCCGGTGTCGGCCGATCCACAAGATCCTCGAGCTCGTCCGGCGTCAGCACCGTAAAGTCTCTGCGATGGAAAAATGATCAAAACATTGTTAATATTCGTAAAGAATTTTAAAGCTTGTTACGTTTTAAGGAAAAAATCTCGTTTACTTCCTCCAGGAGGCCTCGAGTAGTTACCGACGCTACCGCCAGGCGGCGCTCCGAGCCTACGCGCCATCTGGCCACGGCGTCGGTAACTAAGAGGCATCCGGCGAGTAAAACAGATTACGGGCTAATGTTAACGGTTTATTCGACAAGATATTTTGGTTCGTTATTATAAAACGAATTTACTTCGTACCTGTGCTGAGCCAAAAGCATATCTATGCTCGTAACGCTTCGCTGATGGGTACCGTCTTTTTGAGCTCCCTTTTGCCGCTTTATCCAAAGAATCCTCAGCTGCGCTAATACAGCACCCAGTGACAAGAGGGCACAGCCGGCGCTTATCAAAGCCGTAGAATTTTGGGCGGCCTCGGCGCCGGGTGCGAGCTGTACGAGTCCAACGATTAGAGTCACCGAACCGAACAGCAAAGAGCCAACCACGACATGCAGAGCGTTCACCTGTGATGGATTAACGGGTGAAGAGAAGGTGAGCGATATAAAAATGAAAACAATATATTTATATATGTATCTCGTTTCCAGTAAAATATCAAGCTAAGGTCACGCTACAGCCCGAGCAGGAAGTTGGCCAGGCTGAGAGCTAGACCGAATAGGTCCTTATCGATGCCCGATGCAGCCTGATTAATTTTCCGTCTGGTCAGTGTTTAACCTTATCGTAACCATATTGACCTTGGAGATCCCGGAGGTAAACGCGAGAGGAAGAATTTTCAACTCAATACAAGAAATGCCCTAGACGACCTTGTTGAATGCTCAACCTCTCGTCGGTACGTTCCCGACGCAATTGGAAATGACTGGATACGAGCGTGTGTTTGACCTTGCAATTAAGACCTCGTCTGACGGAACCGACCGGTACGTGGGTGTCCACCAATAAACCTATTTTTCTCGTCCCACTTTTTTATTTCCGGGAACTCTAATCCAGCGTAATTGGTTTAACCGTAAAATATTATACAATCGCGAATAAAACGGAAAACATTCTTCATATGCTAAGTACGTACGCAGGTGTATCTTTTCATACGTGCAGATAATGAGTTTTTTTCATGTTCGATTTCAGAGGAACGTGACATTTTTTAGGACAATCATGTAACGTTAATCCTCTGTTTGGTATGTTTTTCCAAAGCTTGTAACTTGCCAGCAAGCTAAAAATATGTTTACGTAAATTGTATAACAATCCTCGTCGGTAGACGTCCCTTTTGCGATTCAACTAAGTAGGTACTTTATAGCAATGCCAGACTGCCCACGCGAAAGCTCTGAATGACGTCACGCTACATCAAAGCCTGGTCGGCTCATCCTTCTACCTTCCCGTTCGTACATGGAAATTCAAGGGATATACGGAAAATCATTTTCGGATTTTCACGTTCAATGGTTTACTCTATCTCTTTCTCGCATTCACTCTCTCTCTCTCTCTCTCTCTCTCTCTCTCTCTCCCTCTCTCTCTCGCTCTCTGAAAGGTATAACTTTTTGCATCAATAGCACAGGAAGTACGGGCCTGCGAGCTCGTTTCTCTTTCAAACAAAATTTCGATTCGAAAAAGGACACTTTTTTTTATCCTCAAATTAGTTTCGTACATATTGAACAGTTTTTAATCGCCCTCGGTTCCAATCAAACAGGGAATATCGCCTCCATTTCGTTTTCTCGTAATTCTTTTTTTACAAAACAAAAATTATCTTTCTTCCTTCATATTTTTGATTAAAAAAAATGTTTTTTTTTTCTTGAAAGAATGTTGGTTTGTCGTTCTAAGAATAGTTGATAAACTTTAACGTTATATGGAAGAAAATTAGTCCACGTAAATTAACGTCTTCGATACTTCGGGGGCGTTTATCTCCGTTGCAGCAAAATTCAAGAGGGAGAGATTGATTGATTGATTGAATTTAATATGCCTTAGCGAAGCTATGCGTCAAATATGACAAATACAAATGTGATAATATCATTCTACCTAAATACAAAATAAATTTATATTAACTTTAATGTTATACAAGTAAAGTAAAGCGAGAGAGCCAAGAAGAGAGAGATAGATAAACTTAAAACTCACTTAACACTTTAATAATATCAAAGTTGAAACCTCGTGTTTCCCGTTAATTGTCATTCCTCTCAACTATCACCGTGGAGTTTTTTTTTATCCACACACTCGAGCTTTTCCCCTCGTGCCACAAGATAAAACTCGTTCAAAGTTCACGAACACAGTGTTCGCACATCATCCAGAAATTTCTATCGTTTTTTATCACTAACGAACAGCTTCATCCTGAGAACATTACACTACAACGACCTCAAGGAAAACAAAAAAATCTCGACAAATTATATGCTCGTATATGTAGTGCTGTAATTTACAACACGAGTATACATATATCTATAAATATCCATATATATGTCGTTACAAATTTATATAGAGAGTCGTTATAGCTATACGTAGGTGGTATCGTTTTACTATGGCCTCGAAACGTAAACAGGTTTCGTGGAATATCGTTAAACGTTGTGCCACGTCCTATAGCGAGGTGAGTTCGAATCTAGGGGCAGGAGGCCCCGACCTTTATGAACGGACTACCACCAACCTCTTGAACACGCCGATGTTACATTTTCTACCCCGTTAAATTTACAAATATTCCAATCACGTGGGAGTCTGCTCATACGAGAATAGCTACCTATAAACTCCCTCTCTCTCTCTCTCTGTCGCTATCGTTTTCTATACGTATATATATACATCTATATAGATATATGTATATATATTGGCATATCTATAAGACGCAAATCACGCGAGATAAGGCAGTAGGACGTATAATATCAGCGGAAGCATGAAACATACGACTTTCTGATTTTAATCGTCCAATTGCGATTCGTCTTACGTACAATGAAAATCTATAGATAGGAGAATCGAACGAGACGAAGCCGCGAGTAAAACTAACACTTCGTGAATCAACGTATCGTTTATACAAATATATATGTGTATATTCGCGTGTAAGATCGATCGACGGATTATTCCGATGGTAAAAGTAGAAATAGCTCTATCGACCAAGAGCTTTTCTGTGCACGGTATAGACAATGAAATAAAAGAAAAAATGTTCCACGCGTAGGCCGAATTCGTGTCGATTTAAATGGAAAGTAGGATATTCTTTATGGCACGATAAAATCGTTACGGTTTAAGGATTTTCTCACGATTACTAGATTCATAAAAATCGCGACTTTTCCATGAGAATAATTTCGTAATCGGATTATTAATTATTTAATCAAAAATTGTGAGGAAAGATCGTCCACGGTTTTTGTTTACTCGTAAAAATAGAATAGATGTGATAATTTGTTAATTAAAACGTGCGACTGACCTTTCCGCAGAAAAAATATTCTGGCTGTTCCTTGTCCATCAACGCGCATACAGCCTCGCTGTCGGCGAGTGGACTACCCGGTTGGCTGTTGCCTATCCTCTGTGACTTTTCTTGATAATACGTTTTGTGAAAGACCTTCACCGAAGGTACGGGTAACGCCGTAATCATTCTGAAACAAACAAACAAAAAGTTTGAGAATGACGAATCATCCCTTTGAGATGAGAGAAAAACAAATTTTAAGGGATGAAAGGACAAATAGCGATAGTCAAAAATGTAAACAAAAAGAAAATTTTTTAATTCGACGAGTCTCATTTTGATAGTTTGTATTATCCTGTTGAGATGGGAGAAAAGCGAATTTTAAGGGATGAAACGACAAATAGCGATAGTCAAAAATGTAAACAAAAAGGAAATTTCTTGATTCGACGAGGCTCATTTTGGTAGTTTGTATTTCCCGCCAGCAACAAGTTAAACCCCCCGAAACTCGTTAAGAAATTAATCCGGACGATTCTCGTCTCGTTAATTGTGAAGCGAGTGTGTTTGAGAGGGTCGCGACGTTCAAAAGGGGTTGTGTGTCAACGACGCTTTTAAATTACGTTCAATCTCCCGACCGGGGAGGGAATATGCGGAGACAGAAAAATAAATGAGGCGCGACGTGGGGCTAGGGCTACGCCGAGAGGTCTAAAAGGGGGTTAAAAGTGAACGAGCTAAGCGACGAGACCCTCGAGGGTAAAGTTTAGACTGGCGGCGTCCGACATTTATGCAACGTCTGCGAGAAACGTGCAGGTGGTCGTCATCGTTTCTTCGAGAGGTGAAAACTATATAAGTATATATAACCCTACTGGATTTTTCTATGATAAGTTAGAGGGCTCACGGTAGGCGAAGTAGAACGAGAACTCGCTGATGACTTTGCCCGATTTACACGTCAAAATATACCTACCTCTACCTAGGCTAATACACGAATATAACACGACAGTAGTAAATACATGAAATAGTCGGCCGTTGTTCTTTTTGTAACACAATACGTATCGATTTGCTCTCTCCCCCTCCCTCTCTCCCTTTCTCTCTCTCTCTCTCTCTCTCTCTCTCTCTCTCTCTCTCGATCAAACATCCCATTTATAATGCAACACTTGAAATGGGAAAACCGGAACGGTTTGCGAAGAGACCAACTCGAGTACGATTTATCGCTACTCCGTGCTAATGACGAACCTGCTGAGCAGGATATTATAATTGTATCGTTTCAAAATGAGAAAACGTATCTTATTCACGGTAATTCTACGCGATTTCCGATTGCAGACTTCTCAAAGAATCACATTTTTCAAAAATAGTCAGAAAATGAATGATGATAGGTAATTTCTGTTATTCAATTAATGTTGAAAAAAAATCGCGATAAATCGAACAAAAATATTGATAATCTATTTCCCCGGAGTCCATTAATGCCGCGTTGGATTAACTTTGCCTCGATAATCGATATCTTTTCTCGCCGTTCCATTTCGCGTCACGGTTGAACGACTCTCGAGGTCGTCGCGTACAATATTAACCCTGCAAAATTTCGCGTATCTGAGCTTTCTCACCCTCACTCAGCCTCTCTCTCTCTCTCTCTCGTGGATAAAAGTTATCGGCTCAACCTTGAAAGTGTACATGTAGTACAACGAAGGTAGCCCGTTTGCGGCTACTCTTACCGCCTCTCTCTCTCTCTCTCTCTCTCTCTCGTCTTTCGGCCTTGGATTAATTTTCTCGCACCGAGAGCAGGATGAGCTTTCAATGAATATCCATTACGAAGCAGAGATGCTCCAAGTCCGTGGCAATATAAACATAGACTTACGTATGAGCGAACGTGTCGAGAAAATGTAACAACGTCAACATCATTAACGAGGATCCTTGGGTAATATTTCACCCCCGGATGATTCTTTTATCTCTTGGGATCGTTTTCAATTTCACCGTGGATCGTTTCATTTTTATAATTGTACCTAAATCTCACGTGCGGTTCGAAACACGTGAATCTTTAAAAAAGAAACAGGAACGAGAGTAAGAGGGAGGACGAAGCGGGATGAAGCGCGCGTTGTAGATAAGACTCTCCGGCGTTCATCCCCTCGAAATAAACCCTCGAGGCCCCTTTCGATCACCCAGGCAACGTCCTTCGATTAATTTTCTACCATCAGCCTAACGAGCAAAACGAATGCGATATACCGGATGTCGAATGAATAAAGATGCGCGCGATCACGAGACTGTAATGTAACGGGCATGAGATCTCGTTTAGAATTGAGAGAAAATTTGAAACAAAACGAAACAAGCCAATCTTTCGAGTATAAATAAAATTTATACGAGACAAATTGGCTAATTAATTAACGATAAAATAATAAAACGCGAAATGTAAACGATGAAATAATAAAACTCTGTTTCTTTCTCTTGCAGCGTTATTCTCGAAAAAGAGGGAGAATGATATTGTTTCAACGAAAACGGAAGCTTAATTGGGTTGAGTCCGATCGTTGTCAGGATTGTTATTTCTCGAGACAAAGTTGTTTATTGCGTTGTTGGTTTCCTACCTTTAGTAGATGGAGTAAATTCGATAGGATGTATGTATATGACAGTTTGTTTCTAGTTAGTTTTTGGATCGGCACGTGTTCGTATCGGGGAATAACGTGCGCCCTCTCTACCTTCAACGCCATGGGGATGTCGGCGAACGTGCAGTACGGTAGGGCTGCGACCCGGGGAGCCGGTGGCAACATTCGCAGCCGCATCAGAAATGCTGCTCGGGGGTGGTGGTGGTAACGCTGTCCTAGATACGCTGACGGGGCCGACGGCCGTTGCACCTAGCCACGGCGCGTTATCGAACTACCGAGAAAGCTCGCACGGAGGTAGATACAGCTGGTATATCGCGCCCCGGGGTCGGCCGACGCACTCACCGATTCATAATACAATCATAGCATATACCTATTATATATTTGTGTATTAAATAATAAAAAATTACAATAAAATGTATATTTCATTTTACGTATCACTTATATTGTCCGTTAATTATGGAGCATGAAAAATTCATATATATATGTATATTGAATTGTATTATAAAGTACGTATATGCTATTATTGTATAATAATAATAATAAACTGCATACTAATACAGTTATAATATAATATAGTTATTATTATATTATATTTTATTATATTATAATAATAATATAATAATAATTATACATATTATATTATTAATTATGATAATTTTGATATTATAATAATAATATAATAATAATTATACATATTATTATATTATTATTTATAATAATTTTGATATTAGAATAATAATGATATTATTAGAATATTATATTTCATTATATTAGAATAATAATATAATAATAATTATACATATTATTATATTATTATTTATAATAATTTTGATATTAGAATAATAATGATATTATTAGAATATTATATTTCATTATATTAGAATAATAATATAATATTAGTTATATTATTATTTTATAAATATTTTATATATTTTATTATTATTATTATTATTATGCTCGATAATTAACCCGCAATACATATGAAATGCGAAATGCAATATACATTTTATTAAATCCTGCTCGTATTACATAACAAAAAAGCTCGAAACCTCTGGTGTTTATGTAAAACGAGAATAAGAGATAAACAGAAATCACAGGAATTAGAACGTTATTGGATTTTCTCGTAAATATTCACGCCATTGGTAATCAGCAGGACATTTGTAATGAATTGGCATCAAAGGATAAAAGACATTTTTTAACAAATTTCGATGATTGAAATGATTTTCACGGTACGATTTAATGCGTTTGTTTTTATTTTTTGTTCAGATTTATTCCGTCTTTATAATTCTCGAGCAACTGAATCGTCACCATGGTGAAACGTATCTCGAACTGTATTCACTTATTTCCCACAGGTAAACGCACTGGAGGCACGTGTATCCCGAGAGAGACGTTCGCGTCATCTCCGTAACATCGAATCGACGGTGAACAACGAGTGTGCGAAGAGCACGCGATACGCAAAAAGAAAATCTCACTTACGTGATTCAGATTTTTACTCGGATTCTCGAAGAAAGTACAAAAAAGAAAAATTGTTTTTCACATTTTTCTCAACACAAGTGAGAAGGAAATGCGCAAGAGAAAAGTGAACAGATCAAGCAACGATGGCGCACGTTTCACCCTAAATATAATATAAGCCTCGCAGTTAGCACGTGATGCAATTAAACGAATACGGCATAAGTCCTAAATCCTTCCGTGTGGAAATAAACAAATTAATTAAACGAGATTTCCGGTGACCGGATCACGACACGGGGAGGCTTGAGAATCACAGGAATAATCGTCGCGATAGAGAAAAACAAAACACAAAAATTAGAATTTATCGCCAGATCGACGTTATTTAAAACCGGGATGATTTTTTTATGGGATAAATCAAAGTTGAAAAATCTTGTTTGAATTCACGATGATGATTATATGATTAATTGCAACTCTTGAAACCGGGTGTGTATTCGTAGACTGATGAATGAAATAGAAATTAAATTGGAGAATGGAAGTTATAGGGGTTGATACGACACGTGCGTATACGCGTATATCCATTTCCTCCTATTTCTCTTTCTTCCACCCTTTTCCTGTATTCGCGTCACAATAGTGGGATTCTATAATCCGATACATTATCATACCTCATACACCCTATCGCCCCCAACAGTTCACTTAATACCATGTATATATTCATTAACCCTTTGAGACCTGAGTACTTTGAAGCTTATGTGGTCCGCAGACGCATGGGCTGACGCATATATGCGTCCTTAGAGCTCAAAGGGTTAAAGCTGGTGGTCACAGCTAACAGCACGTTTACGTATAAACCTCCGAATACAATATTGCAGCGAGTACAAATTAATCAATATTTCCTGGATAATATTTATATTTTGCGACTATTTTGTTATCGCATTAAAAAAAAAAAAAAAAAAAAAAAAGAGGGTGGAAAAAGTATCGTTGCGAGGTGCGAAGGGTGTTTATGGCGTTTTATCGCACTGGTGGTCACAGTTGACAGCACGTTTACGTATAAACCTCCGAATACAATATTGCAGCGAGTACAAATTAATCAATATTTCCTAGATAATATTTATATTTTGCGAATATTTTGTTATCGCGTTAAAAAAAAAAGAGGATGGAGAAAGTATCGTTGCGAGGTGCGAAAGGTGTTTATGGCGTTTTATCGCACGGCGATCGAATTTTCGTAGGTGTTGTATTCGCATGCCAAGAAAATTTGTTATACACGCGTATCGATATAGAGAAAGCTCGAAGGGGTGAATGAGAGTGAGTGAGTGAGAAACAGAGAGAGAGAGAGAGAGAGAGAGAAAGAGAAAGAGAGAGAGGGGTGCAGAACCTTTGTTGGTTGGAAAGGCGTAAACTGGGACAGTGGCCTGAATCCCGATGTCATGGTTGCCGCTGCATTCGCTCATGGCAGAAGTGGAGGGTAGAGAAGGGTAGAGGGAGGGTCGGTGCTGAGCTAGCGTTCGTAAGTTGTATGTGTCAGTGTGTATAAACTCGTGTATGTACGAATATAAAAGCATCCCCAGCTCGATGTGGTCGAGACGTGTAGGTGTATCAGGGGGTTGCACGCTACCGACCGAGCGTCCGTTCCCCTCGAAACCTCGTTGGAATCTCGCCAAAAGCTCTCGCGGCGATTTCGTCGTCCTATAAGAAAAGAAAGAAAGAAAAAAAAAACGTCGCATCGTAGAGCTTACACGGTTCTTGGCGAAGACTGAATGGAAATTCTATGCTCCTTTGGCACGTCTGCGAGAAAGATAACGATCAAAATAATTCTCTTCGGTCCAAGAATATTTTTAGGGATGAAAATGTCCCTACACCCCTGGAGAATTCATTACTTTAAAAATTGAAAAGAACGATGATAATTTATCCAGACTATTCGAGTTGTTTCTTTTCTTTGCGTCCCAAATGAAAGTCCGCTCGTTATTTAATTAAATTTAAGATTGTGGAATGCGAAAAGAGAATTTGATGTCGACTTATTATTGTTTTAGATGCTTGTTTGGAAAAAAAGCTTATCGGTGGTAGCGATGGGCGAGCTTTTGCAGGGGGTGGTCAGAATACGATGCGAGAGGAGCTACACTGAACCATCGTACGTACGTATTCACCGCTACACGTTTACACTCGGAGGTGGTTCAACTCTTCGTGGAAGGGTTCAATTTCGCACGCGGGTATGGCACGTGGTTCGCGTTGCGACAAATCATTATTTACACAAATGTCGCCACTAGAATATTTGTCGTAGTATAACGTAACTCGAATAATTCTTTAAATATTGACCCTAACGCAATTCCACAAACCATCCCCATTCGAGTTGAATTTATCGTTTGACGTTATGGAATTTTTACTTATCGTTTCATGAAGAACTTTTCTTTTTTTTTTTGTAGACACTGGCGAAGCTGCAAAAGGATTGGAAGAAAACGCACGGTATCGTCATATCGCGAGCCGAGTTCACAAAAGAGGGTCAAGATTTAATTTGGCTTCCGATATACGTTTCGTTCCGAGTCGATTATGTGTTAGGGGGTCGTTGCTATGTCGACCTCGTTCGAGGTATCTCGAATCCGGACCGTACACCGGGGGAGGCCAACCCGCGATTAATGGAAACGTCTCCGCCCGGGTGATTGCTCGTTCGTTGACTCGCGAGGGCCAGTGCACGGAATAAAGTTCGCACGCTCGTTCGCAGACGTTTATGGTCTAACCGATGCCGATAGGATTAGGCGTAGGATAAGGATACGATCAAGCTGGAAATAATACGAAAGGAAGCTCGACACGACGAGATTACTTTTGACGTTGTTTCTCGACGATGATAATAATAATAATGATAAGAAGAAGAAGAAGAATAAATCGATGAATCAAATGTTCATACATTCGCATATAAAATATAAAATTCGTATCTCTATTATTGCACAATCATGTCGAGAAAGAAGCTTGAGAACAAAAGTCAAATACGACCTGGTCGAGAAGGACGTCGTCAAGGAAAATTTCGAGTGATCAAGATTGAAAAATATCACATGCGACGGATTGACATAATACTCGTCGGACGGGTGTTTAAGGCTTCCGTTTGTTTGATAATACAGTTAATGCCGTATAGAATGTATATCGTATGCGCTTCTGCGCAGTGTAACTAAATGTTTGTGACATTCGTGAGGCCTAGTTGTAGTTGAGGCCATCGGTAAAGGCGCCCCGCGATCCGTTGGCCCGACCTCCTTTTCGGGCAATTTATCTGTACGCGAACCTCGAAAGAGGCCAACAGCGATTAATGGAAAGCGTCCCTCGCCCACCCGTTCGCGATATCTCACGTACTTTCCCCATCCTCCTACTCACCTCTCCTCTCTCCTTCCTCGATGCCACTCCACCATTCTAAACTATAGTAGACATCCAATTGCAACCTACGCGATTCACGCTATACGTCAAAATTGTACACACAATGATTACGAAATCCTCGTAACCGGAAACTTTGTTATACTTCGTTGTACACCCCGTGCACGCAGTGAAAATAGCGGGGGTATAAAGTAGCGCTAATTCAATACAGACACTTCTTTGTCGCCGTTTGGTACGTATCGAGAGTGTACGAAAGGGTTTCCGAAGCCGCCAAGTGAAGCACTTATCGAACGACACCTTCGTTTAACGTTTTGTTTCTTTTCTTTTTGATATAACAAAACTGCCGAGTAGCTATTATATTTATTGCGGGGGGGGGGGGGGGGGGGGGGGGGGGGGGGGATAAAATATATTTTACTATTTTTTATCGCTCGTGGATTAAACTTGTAATTATGCACCCGATTTCAAGCAGTCACGAACGGGAAAGATTTGTCGTTTGCGACGCTCTTGAAATCGTTGACCATTTTCGCATTACGTGGGAAGCGTATGTCGCAATTCGATAAAACATTTCCAGTTTGGCGCATACTTTACACCCACCGAGAATGATTTTTTTCTTTTTTATATTTTTTCGATCTTTGACCTTTTGCGCGAATGGGTGAGGAAAATTCACGTGTGGAGAGAGAGAGAGAGAGGGTGAGTGATTCACGCGATTCGTTTCCACGAGTAGGTTGCTGCTGGTGAAAGCGATCGTAAAAATCATGCTAGCGAAAAGATCGACTTATCACGCGTAGGAAAGATAGACGAGTTTTTTTTGTTTTTTTTGAGACAAATAGAATTTTTGTTTTGTTTTCCTATTTGCTCCCTGTCAGAATAAACGATTTGCTTCGCCATTCTCCTCGATAATCTCCTTTTAAACGACCACGATTCATTGTTCTCTCTCGCTCTCTCTCTCTATCTCTCATGCCATTGAAAAGAAGCGACAAAGTCGTTGAGGTTCGAGTGGTAATTAGTCCCTCGCGACCTCGTTCCTGCTAATATTAGTTACACGATTTCTCGATCCGATCGGAGAAAGAAAAATGATTTTTTTAAACATCATTTTTTTTTTAAGGAATTTTTTTTAAACATCATTCCTCTCTTCTTCTCAATTCAAGAAATGAAAACATAAATTTGATTACATTAAGATTTAATACGAAAAATAAATAAGTTAGTAACGAGTACGATATTCTTGTAGTTTCGTGGTAGCTTTTAAAGGGGCCAACTATGTATGTAAAAAGGAAAAAAAAAGGTCTTCGGCGCGAAGAGATTTCTCGTTCGTTGACTTCCGTACCGAATTGCACCAAATGTAGTCGGTAACTGTACTTGGCGATGTTCCAGTATCGTAGCTCGATATATATATTTATACAAGTATACTTATATAGTTGCGGGTTTGGATTCGACAATCGCGAAGCAAAGAGGTCGGTGCACTCCACTGTGTGCGGCAATGCCATTCGCCCCGAAACATTTACCGCTGGATACGTCCGCAGCGTATACGGAAACTACACGCTCCACCGTTTCAGAATTACAAATGCATATCCGCCTCGGTCCGCCCAGTCTTAAATAGGAATCGCGAATATTCGTCATTCGAAAATGCAAATATACAAATATGAAAACAAAACAAAGAATAGCAACAAAATTTTTGAATTTTTCATGTCGAGTGGAAACGTGAAACGTTGCAGGAAGAATTTCTCGAGTTGTTTCAGACATTAATTAGCGAATGATTGTTCACTAATTAATTTGTTTTAAAAATTAAGAATAACGTCGAAAGTTTTATATGTGGAAACGTTTCCTTTCATCTTGCCTGGCAACAATATGTTTATTTTAATTATTAAGTAGAATCGCTGTTTTCTTCCTTACTCCGGATTTGATTTTAGGAAATAATTTTGTCTCTGGACGATTGAAATATTCCTCGATAGAGTTTGCAACTGGTGAATTATTGAAATTAATTAATCGAGGTTTATCGAATTGAACGATCAATTAACTTCGTTGATTTTCAGGAGAGGTATTTCCGTTTCCGCAGGAAACAAAGATCAGTTCTAGGAAAAAGTTTGTTCCCTCGTTCCGATTCCTCGAAAAATACGAGGCCCGGAAAACTCAGGGACGAGCTCCGATGAATGAATCAGGATTGTCGAGTGGGTGAGTGGTGAAGCACTAGTGTATATCTTTCTCTCTCTCTCTATATATATATGTATATATATCCGTTACGTGTATTTTTACAGGGTTGAATTCCTCCGCACATATTTACGAGGCCTCTGCAAAGTCACTGAACAAAGTGCGAGTTGATGGGCTGCTAGACCTTCCCGAGTGCTTTCACAACATTACAGAAAAAAAAGCGAGAAAACCCTCGTTCGGCTCTCTTGCGAAAAAAGCAGATGCGAGGAAAAAAGAAAAAAAAAACAAAGAATGAAGATAAGATGTTCCCAACATTTGAAAATAGACGACGAGAATAATCGAAAAAAAGCACAAAGCTCTTTTAAACGAAGTTGCTCCATTTCGTTTGGTTAACACTCACTTGATATTTTTGTTTCTCTTCCCCCGTTCACAATTTCCTCGATGGGGGCAATTTGTTAAACGCGAACACCGGTGAAAAAAAAATGCCCGCTAATAATAACAAGTTTAGAGTTAGATCCGATTTTAATTTGTCAACACGGAACTGTTGGTGAAAACTCGGTGTTACAGTAGCGATAGTGGCAGATAAATAGTCAGAGAGAGAAAATAGAGACGCTATCTCCCGTCTCGTGGATTCACTTTGACGGGGTGGTGGTCCCACGAATACTGAGCTTCGCGGGGTTCGTGCCTTGGTCGATAAACCGCTCTCTCTCTCCGGCCGCCTACCTTCTGGCCTACCCCCGTTATGAAACACCTCCGCACCGGTTCGCACGGGGTTTGCACATAGCCGCGAATTAAAAGACACTCACGCCCCCTCTATGCCGTAAACGAGATATCTGGAGTAAAATATCTCATCGTTGATGGGGACTTGATCGAGCACATGTTCGAAAAAAAAGTATATTGCCCGATTAACGATTGTATTTTGGATTGAACCGATTGGTGCCAAGCTTTGTAAAAAAAAAAAAAAAGTGTGAACTGGGAAAGGTTGACGACCGAATCTGTAAACTCGGAATGAGCTTTTACCCGATGTGTTTATACAATTTTAGTATTTAGATTGCGCCGATCGCTAACTTTGTCCAGGGAAATTATCGATAGAGCGTGGAAGCTCGCTCTGTTTTATCGACATTGTGTAACTGGAGTAAGCTTCGCGTGGAAGATGAAATCTTCTTTGCCAGAGCTTGTCAATTATTGAATTCGAGAAAGTTATCGACCTTGGTTTGTAAAGCTCGAGACTGCCTTATCGACAAGTCGACCTTGGAGAATTATCGATCGAGCACTGGCAGAAAAAGCTCGGGTCGAGTACGAACCTCGAGGATCCGGGGCAGATGGCGCTACGATAATCGGGCGTCACCCACTCTTTTTTTTTCGCGGTTTCCGGTTGGTCGTTCGAGGTAAGGTTGAATTACCCGGGCGACCGCAAGCTCCGTGACTCATCGACCTTAACGAAAAAGAGCGTTGGTTCTTCTCCAAATTGACCGAATGCAAAGGAACGGAGAGACTTAATTTTTGTTAGTGAAAACGTTTTTATTAAACTCTGAAAGTTTACAATAGCGTTAGAGTTCTTTCATTTATTTATTTTTTTTGTTGTTTTTGTTTTTGTTTTGTTTTGTTGCTTGTTTCATACGGTAGGATCACATACATGGATTATATAATCTTCTTATATATCGTACACACTCGTTCGCTAAGCGGATTACACCTCACCGGCGTTTTAATTAAGTATTTTGTCAAATTTCGCACCCCTCCCTTTTTCTCTTCCACCCATTTCAAGTAGAGCCAGAGTACAATGGTAGAATTTAAAAATTAGCTGTGCGTGGTGCATACATATAATACATATGTCGTATAAAAAAATATCAGACCGGAAGTTGGCATAAAACGTTTTAGAAATAATTCACGTACATTATTTATTATAATTTTCGCGATTTCCCCCATTGTCGTTACGTTTTGTTTTTTGTTTTTGTTCGTCTCTCATGTCAGTTTTGCTTCGTCGGCCACAAATACGAGATATTGAACAATTTCGAACTTATGATTGGTTATCGTTTTGACTAAAACTTCAATTGTCAGTTTTTAGTATTCGTTTTTCTTATTTCTTCTTTTTCAATCGCACATTTATTTTTCTGTTTTCATGTACTTGCTTTTGTTGATTATCTTTTCTGTAATTGTGAATGATTTTCGTGTGCGTTGCCATGTTGTTTTTTGTTAATCGCGTGTTCTTATTTGTTTGTTTGTTTGTTTGTCGGTACATATATAAAAAATAAAACTTTTCAGACACCACGAGATCGCCGAAATTCTCCACGGCGAACACACTTAATTTACACTCGTACTATATCGTTAATTATCGCGTAATAATTATCATTCTGAAATTACCTTGAAAAATTCACTATGGTCAGTAACTTTTAGGTACGAGATGTCGTCTTGTCAATCGTTCGTAAATATACGTATTTCTGTTCATACGCGTACAGGGTTGTTTTTAGACGGTAGACTTTTCATTTTTAATTATCATTTTAGTTTCATATATCATTGCGCGATGCTAGATTTAGAATATTCTCAGATTGGAAAAATGTGGGGACCCGTTTTTTTATTCGCATCAGACTTGTTCGCAAACGATGACACGATAAATCAATAATTCTCGACCGTATGGAGTTTTCGGATGTCCGTGCCCTGTACGTTTTTTGTTTGTTTCGTTATCTCCTTTGTTCAATTAATAAGTCAATTACACGTATCGTTAAGTGATAAATTTATCTTACGCGTCAGAGGTAAGAGGTGTATTCACAAATGGCATAGTTGGTGCTTTTCATTTTTACTTATACAAGCGATCAATTGTTGAAAGACAAGAGGCCAGGTTAATGCTCCGCCTCGAGAACAAAAGAAAGTACATCCTCTTCGAGCTTTCGTAACGAAGAAAAAGAATGTACTCTCTCTCCCGTTCTCGTAAGGCAAGGACGTAAAATCTTTGTTGCAAAGACGTGCGAATACTGAGCATTGTTATTATTTCTTTTTCTTCCCCATTCGTATCGAATAATCTTACATTCTATGTATAATTTGGAGAGTGACGATGCGAAAAGATTAAAGTGGCGATTACCACGTATACGTCTCGGTAAAAATGACAAAATCATAACGCAGCGTACAAAAACATGGCGCGATACGCTCAGTGGCGATGGCAAGCTTGAATAATTTTTACACATCGAAGTTCTTCCATTTTTTTTTTTTTTGGTTCTTTCTATTTTTTCCAACCTTCATCGGATTCCAAATTTATATATTTTCTTTCCAGCACTGTTCATTGGAGACTCCATTATTTCGGTTTATATATGTCTTAAACGTTAAAACTTATTACCATTAAAACATTTTACGTCGTTAGAGATACTTTGTATGTATATCGTAGATCAATATCTTTACGTATAGTGTATAATATATATATATATATTATATATTTATATATAATATATGAATGTCTATATATATATTTATATATCACTGTACGGAGTGGCCAAAGAAAAATCGGATTATGGTCTGAATCGTCCGAGCGAATTATTTGACCACCCTGTACGTATCGCTTTGTAAATTATCTTAATTGCTTGTATAGACTTAACGCTTTTTTTCCTCTTTTTTTTTCATTAATCTTATTTTCTTCTCTTCTATATAGTAATAAGTTTAAGTGGACCCCAAAGGTAGTCGAACGTACGTGACCCCGTCCCGAAAAACGAAAGAACCCTTCGCAGCAAAATCTTCCCACGCGAGCTCGACAAACGTCCATTTCCTATTGTCGTTGTCGTTCTCAGTCGTGGGAATTAGCTTCTCTTTCTTTCAACACACGGGCACGAAAGATTTCTTGTTTGAATTTTTTTGTTTTGTTTACTTCCTTACAAGTGTAAATATTATTTCTATTTCAATTTTTTCTTTTGCTTTATTTTTTTGTCAATTTTTCTTTGTTTCGTGTAAATAGATCGTTTAAATACGTAACTCGAAAGACACATATAGTGACGCATAACGATGCGCCCGGTGAAATTGTTTAAAATACTTGGAAAACGTTTTTTTTTTTCTTGCTACCTCTCTCCACCCTCGTCCTCGTCACTCATATTTTATTTTCTCGTTCGCTATAGCCGGCCAATTAACGCGAATCGCGAGATAGATAGGCGTGCGTATCGGATATAAATATCGATAATTCATTATTGTAATAGATGGAATATTTTTGATTGTTTGTATATTTTCACATGTGTGTTTGTGTATGTCTGTGTCTGCAGATTTGGTATTAATATTTGCCTAAAAATCACGAGAACTCTTTCATGGATTTGTTTGTTCCTTCGGCAGTATCAAAAATAAAAAGGAAAAAAACAGATTCAGCCGTTTTTAGTTTTACACGATAAATCGGAGACAAAAGTTTGCATACAAATAACAAATAAGAAGACGAGATTGGACATATCGATTTCGCCTCGTCTCAAATCATCGAAATATAACAATAACGATGAAAAATAATCTTACGAGTATGCACGCGATTACAATATACACGATACAGTATATTATTATATTAATATATGTATATATAAATATATACACACACACAAATAGATATATGTGTATATATATATCTATGTAGTATACAGATATATAGAAAGTTATAAAAGATAAAAGGATCGAGTACAATGTACATTTACAACTCGGTGAAATTCACCCAGTTGTTCTACAATAGTCTTTTCCCAATTCCTTCTCGGTTTTTGATCTTTTCATTTTTATTTATTCAGCAAAGTTCATGAATTTGTTGCTTATTTGTTTTTTTTTTTTTACTAAATCCTGACTCACTGATATCCGAGCGAGCTTCTAAAAATCGGTTGGCTTGGGAGAAATGAGATTTTCTCACCAACTTGGACGAGATGCGTGCATAGACACACGCATATATATATTTTTATATGCGTGTATATGCAGTTTATGCATTTGGAAAACGGTAGATGTAACATGTATGTGTGTGTCCGTGTACATTTTACGTATTCGCTAAACATAATTGGATGTGGAAGTTAGGCATCTTCGGAGTGGGAACCCTGAGAGCTGCGCTTCTTCTTGTGATTGCCGTGATGATGATGATGATGGTGATGATGATGATGTAGGGGTTGTTGTTGGTTTTCCGTTTGCATGAGAGCATCGGTTTCCGGCTGATTCTGATGTCCGACGAGAAGATCGAGGGTGCCTCGTGCGACCGGTGGTTGATCCGTTGCCGGTGGTGGAAGAGGAGTCGCCACTGGTGACTCGGCTGGCAATGGCATGCAGTGCAACACGTAACATCTCACACCTGCCAGTATTATTCCTGTTTTCGAACCAGCAACAAAAAAAACGACACGTAGACGTTGGCAATTAACTAATGTGACAGCGCGACTTGTCTCTGAGGAAATGATTTTTGTGAGGGAGCAAACTACAAAGTCGAGTACATTGTAAATTAGAATTTTAACATTGTAACGCAGGGATCTAAAAACAAGTCAACGTTTTATTTGTTTGCTGTAGAAATATTTTTTTTTTGTTAAGAAAAAACTGTCCTTAGAACAACCTCCATTGGGCAGGCACACGTTGTAACAAATTCTGCGGTTTCCCGGAGGAATAACAAAGAAAGAGGGGAATAACAAGAGAGAAGATCCCTTTCAAGGGAAGAAGGCTTTTAACCCCCTCGTCTCTCTCGCTCGGTGTCTCTGGGTCATCCGGCGAGAGAGAGATGAACAGCGATAGTACCCGGATATTATCTTACCCAGTAGGAGTAGGGTAGCCCCCGCTATGAGCAACGCAAGCCTGTGGTCGGTGGTCGTTGCTCCCGGAGCTAACTGGACCAGCCCAACTACCAGGACGACCGCTCCCAGCAACAAACAAACGACGACGGCGTGCAATCCGGATATCTGTGAAAGGTTTGTTTTGTTTTTATCACATTTATATTCCATCCAACGACAACCGACCCTTTTAATATTCATGCACCGGTATAAATATATATATATATATTTCTTTTTCTCTTTTTGGTCCTTTGTAATATTTTTTGTGCGCCCGTCTCCAAGGCGATGAATGGCTCTCGCTCTTTCTTTCTCTCTATCTCCCTCACTGGGCTCGTTCGTTGCATAATTCACCGGTTTACTTTGGTGCCGCTAATGGGTGTTCCCTGTTGGCAGCTTCTTGGTTTTTACTCACTTTGCCACAAAGATAGAGCTCGGGCATGGGATCGAGATGGCTATTGGGCCCGTGTGGACTCGGTGTTGGTGGCGAGCCTTGAGGCGGTGGCATCCACTGGCCACCGAGGTAAAGCTGGCTTGGACGTTTCAGCCTTTTCTCCTGTCTCCTGCGCTCGTGGCGAACGGCCACAGCTGGCATTGCACCGATCATCCTGTGGGTAGATTGTAATTTTTGTTTTTTCTCTCTCTCTCCTCTTCTCCCACTCCTCATGCTCGTAAACAGTTTCTTATACTTTTACCGTAATGCATTGAGTAACGAATAGCAAATAGCTAGGCGAATAGAAAAAGCTGGTTTCACTAAAAATATGCGATTATTTTTATTATTTACTTTCGTGTCAAAGTTGGAATTTATCCTGTTTGCCTTTTTTTTTGGAAGCGGATCCAGAATAAACAATCGTGGTTAATTGTTCCGTAGGGTCTTGTTATCGCAAGGCCGCGTTTCTTTAGACGGTCTATTATCTTTTATTATTTATTTTGACCGAAAGAGCCACGGTGGGATGCACATGCCCGCGCGGGAGAGTTCGTGAACCACCACCAGACGCTGTGAACTTTGGTGACCTCGGATGACCCCGGAGGCGGTCGATACGTCACTATAACCCAGCTAGTGCCAGCCCAGAACCCTTCTCCTTTACCACCCCTCTGCATGCTCCCGCAGCTATGTGAGCTTTCTCCCTTCTGTCGACCAAAAACTCCCCCCACCCCCTTTCTACACAGCCAGTAACCCCCCACCAACATCCCTCGCCCTCGAACGGTGAAAATCCCCGTAGGTGAACCACCGTACGCCTCAGTAAGATTCTCATGGTGTTGATCCAAGAAAATAACGAATTTTTCCCTAACCATCGAATAATTAGTTCAATCATCCTTAAAATTTTTTAATTATTTCTCGAAAATTATCTTTTATTCAAACTACGATAAAGAACAAATAATTGCCTAATAATACATTGTACATAATTACTCGTATCGATAAAACGAGATGCGACAAAGAGCAATTTTACGAGTGGTTTGGTCAGGTTTTTTTTATAGGAAAACTTTGCCTCGGTTTTACGTTCGATCACCGTTGCCAAGAGAAAGCCATAGAAATTATTAATTTGCCTCGGGCGCGAATGCGACTCTTCAAGATCCGATACATATACATTGAAATAGATTGATATTGTTAGCTGGTTACAACGTATTGCGAAAGATACAAGTGGCTTGGATAAAGCTTTATCCTTGGACTGTGAGCGCTTACCCCGAGAACGTTAATTGCGAAACCTCAAGTACGATAATCGAGAAATCAGCTATAACTCTCGGGTACTCGCTCGTACCCGTTATACAATATTTACCCACTCATTAATCGAGAATTAACTCGAGGATCATTATTGAGATATTTTATTGCATCGAGAAGTTCTCACGAAGAATAATTAAAAATTAAATCAAATTTATCCAACGACTTTATTAAAGATGAAAATTACAGAATTTATTCGAATAGAAATTAAAACTGGAGCAATTAAAAGACGTTCAATTTTTAATTCGTATTAAAGTCAAATCACAAATTAAAATGTTTCAATTTTTGATGGTCCCATATTAATCATCGATTTCTCAATGTAAGAGAGGATTGAACTCACGCTGCAAAATCCTCCTCTCCCCAGTGGTTTATTCTCTGTTCCGGATTGTTCGAGGGCTCGGTGTAAGGAAAGATTAAATATTCTATGTATGTATATATATATATATAGAGGGAGACATTGAATCATAGTACTATGCGTCCGAAGGGCTCTTGGGAGAGGTAAACAATTCTATCGAGTTTGTGCGAGAAATTCGATATCCAATCACCGCGAGAGCGATGTGAGTGAGAAGAAGACTGTTGAGGGGAAAGTGGGTGGGTGGGAGGGGGGGGGGGGCGTATGACACGTGGACATTCGAAGAAAATTGAAACTGCCCCTACACCCTTAGTCGAGTGTCTCCCGACGAGAGCAGATGGCATTTTCTTCTCAGGAATAAAATGAAAATAAAATAAAATTTCTCATTCCCGTCTGTTCGTCAGCCGACGTTCATCCAGCAAAGAGGCAAGGGCTTTTTAATACCGTACGATTCGTTTCATTACTTGCTGAGAAAAGACGGCTGGATAATTGATTCCAACCAAAGAAAAAGTCAATTTACTTCATCGATGCTCTCCAAAGGGCTGTAAGAGCGATCGAAGCGAGGTAATACAAATAAAACGGCGAAATAATTTTCATCAACGATATTACAAATTTTACAGAGCGTTTCATAAAGTTTTATTCTCGAAAAAGTCGTGCGTCAAATGTATATATATATATACATATATACGTGGTATAATAGAGAAATGCGATAAGAAAGCTTACTTATTTGTAGTGATAATAATAATAATAATAATAATAATAATAAATAATAGGTAATAATGGTAACGATATTAAATATATATTCATATATCACTAGTATAGTCGTAACGGTAGTAAAGTGCGCGTTATTCCGCCCGATAAATGTTATTATTATTTTCTTATTTTTATTTTCCATAAATGCCATGTGAGAATCGTATCGATCATAGGTCATCGTCGTAGCAAATATTTCTATGAACGTGGAATGTTTCGAGTGACGGCTGATTTTTTTTTAATGATTTAATTGGAAAAAATCCTCTTTTTTTTTGTCTTGTTTTACCTACAGACGATTCGTTATCTCTCTTTTTACGTGAGCTACGTTTATATATTTATTCATTTTGTTTTTATTTCTTCGTATTCTATGATACATTTAATAGCGTCTGTTAAATTTTCATGATTTACATTGCAAAATGACCTCGTCGTTGACTGTTTCGTTTCGTTAATTTTTGTTGTTTTACGCGGCAAAAATCGCGGGAATAGAATCACAATGATTAGGTAGAAACGTGGTTCGGTGGTTCGAGTACAAATTATGAATGAAAACAAGAAGTTATTCATAACGAAGAGACAATTATCGAGGAAGGTTAACACTCGTATTATCATCCTCGTAATTGTATTTGAAAAATATTCCATTATTCAAAAGTAGAAGACGAGGTTGTATGTTGAAAAAAAAACGAAGGTTTGTAATAAATTACTTGCTTTTATGGAGCTGTGAGATATTTAGATCGAATGTAAATTGTTTTGTTATCCCATAACCAAAGCCCACCGATAAGAGAGAGTGACGCGATAAAACCTCGCCTCTTGGAAACGAGAGCACGAAACGCGATAAATTTTTTTTTTATAGTGACGCACGAGGGTTGCCTGTTGAATCCATTAGTCGGGTGATACGAGAACTTTCTTTTTTATCATAATCGATCTTAGGTAGCGATGAATAATTTCTTCGATTATGTCGTTGTTTGTCTCTTATTTCCTCACTATTTCATGGAAGAAAAATAAACTTCAATACAATTACATTTTCTCCACAGTGGGCTTTGATTAGGTTTGATATACTCAAGGCGTAATTTATTTACCGTCCTTTTTCCCTTTTCTCCACAGAGACGCAAAAGTCCATTATTATCTCTCCGTTGTATTTTACTCTCGCTTTTTTTTTTCTGTATAAGAATTTCGATCACAAGCTTATCGAGTTCAACGGAACTCTTTAAGAGCTTTTTTCCTCCGGTAATGTGCTTAAATGATTCTTCAATTATTTCACTCTGTTTTTCCTACTCGGATGCAAAATATCGAAACAACAAATCAATCGTACTCCATTTTACAATGCCGACAAAATATTTTTTGATTGTTCCTGAACAACTTTACGTCGTTTGCGCGATGTTGAAAGAAAATTTAGCGTAAGAGAAAAATCAGTTAGAAAGGCACTTTCACGCAACTCTTGGTGGTAAGTATCGAAAAAGTATGTGTACAATTGTTTCAATAAACAAAAATGGGAGAATCGTGAAGAATATTCGCGAGGCATTTTTTTAAGCGTCCCGATAATACGTGGGAATTCAAATATTCGTCATTTTTGTATTCTGTATTATCGGTCGGATTTAAAAAAAAATGTTTTAATCCTTATACGCGTGTATATACACACACACACATATGTTTGTTTTTATTTAGACATAAGTGTATATCATATAGAATAAGATTGTTAAAAGAGCTTCACTTTGTCTTTGCGTGAGTCGATTTTTGTTAACTTCTTTGGATCACAGAATGGTAGCGCCCGAGCGTGGCAATTTAATACCTTCGCAGATTTTCGAAAACGATTCTTTTTGTTTTTGTTTTGTTTGCTAACGGTGATAATGCGAATACATATTTATATTTTTTCATGATGATATGGTGAATTATACACGCAATTTGTGCTTTTCATGTTGTTCGTTTGATTTGTTTTCGTTGAAGAAGAAAAGGAAGTTAACGTGCGATCATCTTTGTGCGCGAATGGTGCGGTGGAACGATCGATTTCGCGATGATTCGTTTTCGAAAATCTCGGAGTCTAAAGCTAGCGCACGTAGGATAAGTATTCGAGGTAATATAAAATGGAATATAATTCTTTATCTTTCTTTTCTTTTCTTTTACGACTAGGCTTATCCGCTTAAGTTTCTATAAATAGATGCGGCGAAACAATAAAAAATACAAACGAAAAGGTATACGTGTAAATTGGACATTGGACGATCAAGGATTCGAGCTGAATTCGCGCGGAAATCGTTACGATATATATTTTATATTAATATGCTAAAAGTACTTTTAAAATCAAAATTTTATTACAATCGTAATTGCCATCTTTTTTCTTTCAAGACCGATGTGTCTAATCCGAACAGACAGTTTTATGTGTAGAAAGCCTACAGTCGCTCGAATCATCGAATTATTACTTTTTTTTCAGACCATGAAATTTTCTTCAATTGCCACTACCAGTCTTTTCGTACACATTCTCATTTGATCATTCTTACTGCTCGTCTTTTAGTCCACGAATCGTCGAATTTCTTTGATCATCTTACTGCAAGGCTTCCGATATTTTCAATCCATCCTCGGATTCGACGTCGGTGGACACGGCCTTTTTTTTTTCTTTGAGTAAGTAATGAGTATGTTTTGCTTTGGCGATTTATCTACATTTACTTAACGATTAGACGATATTTCAGATAGCGATTAAATTAATGATATTCGATCGAAGACAATATTACATACTTCTATCAATCATCGGATTTCCATATATTTTAATTTTCATTACTCTCGTAATCGTTTCGTCAACTTTCAATCTATGTCCTATCTTTTATCCTCTCTTTAAGTCTCGGCGCGTATCCTTCTAACTTTTTTTCTCCTATCCGCGAACAAATTGTTCTTGGTCCTTGGATTATCTCGTACTTCTCTTACAAGTAAAGATCCTTAAGTAGTCCTTAGTATAAGTTTACGTGTCGACGTCTCGAACGGGACGATCATTTGAAAACTCCACGTACGATTCAAAATGGTTTTTTTCTTCCTTTTTTCCATTCTTACATCGACTAACTCAGACGGTTAGAGAAATATTTTCGACTGTATTTCTGATCGTTATCGTATGCCAACTTTCGAAATCGAGAAACGAGTAAAATTTATCGATAAGTGAATATGTGAATTTTTTTTTTAATATTTCTTTTATCGCATAGAAAAATTAATCCTTCATCCAATTTCAAAGATAATTCACAACATTTGTGCATAATTAATCGTAGTAAATATTTTCCACATCGATTAGAAATTGTTTAATACGTATTCAATGCCATTCTTGAAAAACACGCGTGCTCAAACGATGTTTGAATACAGAACTTGTTCAGCCATAAATTCATTGCGTCGCGAGATAATACGAATATGATTGAAATCGTCCAGCTCGTCGTATACGTTGAGAAACATCTGTTGGGTTCGATATGTCCGTGTTTTTTCGATTGAGTGTTTATCGAATTTATCTTGTTTTGCCAACATTCTACAATTGGATTATTCGAGCTTTTCACGCACGACGTTGACGACCCATGGATTTTTCACCATAGGACGTCGAGTCCATATTCGAAATTGTCAATTTTCGCTTACTTCCAATACTCCGGATGATCGAAACTTCGCAGCAGAATTCAAACAACCTCCCTTTCTCACTTTCCCTGTATTCGTTCTCGCTCCAGTGTATCTTTTGTCCAGATATTTTTTCTATGGAACCCGGCATTCAAAAGAGAAATATTCCGGTGGAGAACCGAGGGGACTCGAGGCTTTCAACTTTACGGCGCTTTTGCGACTCGAAAAATTCTCGACATAGTGAATTCTCGCTCAAAGAAGCTTTTCAACCAGGGATTCTTCATTATTTTCACTCGAATGCACTCTCTCTCACCGGCCCGGGTATCCAGCTATAATTTCTTTCATTACATCCCCCTTGACCAATTTCAACGTGGATCCGTCCCTCCACGTCCAAACGTCCTCCCATTCGGCTTCAAACCGAAATTGTCATGCAGTGAAATACCAACCATCATGAAAAATCATAAGGTGACGATCATAATTTCACAGTTCAAGCAACTATTTATACAATTTTCCCAATTGATAGTTGCGTGAACCATGCCAATCTTATTCGTTATATTCTACAATTTTGGGGATCATTGTTTCCCTCATTGTTCCTACCAGTCGTCACCATTTCCCTACAATTTCTGGAACAGCTCCTGTTGAACTTTTGCTCGTACAATAGAGCCGGCTTAATAAAAATGCCCTTCATGGAATGGTAAATCGCAACGCGGAATGTGATTTCTCGAAAAAAAAAAAAGAACGTTCATCAAACACGATAATTCCTTAATTCCTCGAGGGATGTACGTAAATGGGTCTGTGATGCTCGTGATGATGCTGGGGATTGTGATTTCCATTGTGCTTGTAGTGTTTCGAGTTTCCTTGAAGCAATTCTCTCGTTTCGCTGGGTGAGCCAGGACTGAGACTGTTGGTCGTTGAAGTTTCGACGCGATCGCTGATTATCTCTTCCTCTGTGATCTGTTCGAGAAACAGAGCGGACTGGGCATTCTGATGTTCGCCATTAGCGACCGGTGGTGGTGAATAAGCCGGTGGTGGACTTCGCGGTGGAGTGCTAGAATTTTTTTCGCTCTGGACCTCGATAGAGCTGCACGAGGTGACGGTCTTCAATTGCCTCGCCTTTCTCGCGTGTCTCGTCGTCAAGCCACCGGTCTCGATGTCCCTCTCGAGTCTGTGTCCCGATCTCGATCTCGTCAATTGTCTCTGTACGTACTCCTCGAGATCGTTCTCCTCCTTCTTCGCTATTATACGATTTAATATTATCAGAAATATTCCAACCATTACGGCAAAAACACCGGTAGCGACGAGCTCGTTCCACCAGCCGTTCGTGCTCTTCGAGCTCCACGTCGCCAGATCACCCGGCAAGAGTCCGCTGACGAGCAAAAAACCACCGAGTACGAGAAATACGACGCCGATGTGAAGCATCCCTATGGACGTGACGACCTTCGAGTCCAGCATCCCTTGGCCCGCAGCGCGATGCACCTGGGCCGGATGATGATGACGCGGATGATGATCCAACGAGCCTGTCGAAGCTCGCGGTGACGTCAGACCGCTTTCACCGCTCTGAGCGCTGAAACGACGCTCCCGGGCGCGCTTCTGTTCGTCCCGGCGTTTACGCTGACGCTTGATGGCCAGAGCCGAGTGCAATCCAACCGCGTGCATCCTGCAACACCCGAAAATCACAAGCCTGCTTCAGTTAAAGGACGACTCGACGCGGAGAATTGTATCTTTTTTCTTCTCATCTCACGCTTTACAATTTTCTAGCGATGCGAAAGGAAACGGCAATGTTTGAATAATGCACCCGATATTGTACGAAATTGACAGAAGAACTGGCTTTCCCAAACGATCTTTGACCAATTTTCTACCGCGTCAATGTTTCTCCAACGTCTACAAAGTCGTCTCGATCGATCTTTGGTCGACTTATACATCGTCTCGGCGGCTTGCAAGCTTATTTCAAATCTAAAGAAATATTGAAATGCGCTCGTACGCGGCTAAGACGATATCTTCAAGTCGACACCCGAGAACGGTCGAGATCTGTTGCAGATGGAGAAGACATTTGACACCGTAGGTGGTTGGTCTAAGTTCACTTGGGCATTCGCCAAAAATAAGATCTGTTTGAGGTCGATATACCCGGTGTATGTATAGATTTGGACCTATAACTGCTTTTTTTTTTGTGTCATAAGTAACGTACTCGGGGCCAAAATAAACGAACGAAGACCAAATTTGTCTTCGAACATCATTCAGATCTACCGAAATAAATGGTAACCCAGATTTTAAGCTATTTTGGTCTTCCCACTTTCCTAACCTATGACACAAACGGCAGTACAAAGTCCAGATCGGTAGGTACACACGCGGAATACATCGATCGGAAATCGATCTTATCCTTCGAATGGCTTCTCTCCGATGCGTTATTCACATTGTTCTTTTTATAGTTTCCATCTTTTTTTTTTCTTCAATTCAACTATTCTATGTCCGATTTATTGCTGATTCGAGGATTTTGCTTTTCTTTTATTTCTAAATTCTGCCGTTTCCTGATTCAATGTGTAATGAAAAATGTCGGAAAGAAATTTTTAGTTTTCGTTTTTCACGGGTGAACTGCACGTGGTTGCAGGATGCACTGCGTCGGTCTCACTCTCGTATACGTCTGGATTTCATTCTTTTTTGTTTTGTTTGTTTTACCATCGTCTCTTACGAATCTTTGGCTGTCTTTACCTTGTCAGCTGGATATTCCGTTTTTATCCAGGTCGTCGTCCGTGTCGTCGCCTGAAAATGATGCGATACGACTGAATGAAGGGAGATGTCGATCGGGGACGTTCCCAGAAGCTGCTGATTCTTTTTTTTTTCCTCAACAATTTTAACCTGGAAGAGGAGAGTCCGTCTCGAGCCAAACGAGGTTACATTTTCCACCCTGGTCGTTCCCGAGCGAATAACTAGCTCGGAAAAACCACGATTCGACGGGGATAAATGAGCGCGAGCATTTTCCTCGCTTCAACCGGATCGAGACGATGATGATCGTCATTCCGAGCCCTCGTTACGAGGGCTTAAATACGAAGTCTCTCTTTTTACCCTCTTTTCGCGAACGAAGGAAGGAAGAGGTAGAGATTCATGGACCAGTCGGAGTTGCTCGGTAAATTACAGAACAAAAAAAGAAAAAGAGCAAAAAAAAATGAGGAAAAGGGAGAAAAAGCAAAAGATTTTCCGGTAGCTCCGATTTTCAACGTGGAGTTGAGAAACCCCTTGCTGGTAGGTTGGATGGGCAATGTTCGCGTTAACAACTTTTGATGGTCTATCCCAGATCGGTGGAGAGGATCTCGAGCGAGAAATACGTAGCGGGGGAGTCATTCGCGTACATAAACCGGCCGAGAGAGAAACGCAAGAATTCATAGCCACGAGGCATAGTTGAGAATTTTCTTTCCTTCTCTTTTCTTTCCATCCGAGAATATGGGTCGAATCTTCACTGGGACGTTCTCACAGGCCTCGCGTATTTTTTTTACCCCGATTCGTATTTTCCTTTTCCTCTGATTTTCTTTTCTTTTTACCTTCTCTCGCTCACCTCCTGGACCCGGACACACACACACGCACACACACACACACTCGTCTCTCTTTTCCTTGGCTCCGGGTGGGATTTGGCGAAGAAAATCAAGAGATTGTAAAGAAGTCGCTACCACGAACCGTTCTTTTCGCTTTTTTACATTCAACATTTTTTTGCGACCGGAAACGAGTGAGAAAAACAGAGAAAAAAAAGGATAAAGCACAAGAGCGAGAAAACAGACGTATTGTAATACGAGAGTCTTTATTGTTCGCGACGTTCCATATCACTACCCTCGCGTGGCTGCTCCAATTTTTGCCCTTTTTTCCCCTCCTTCTCTCTCTTTTTAATCTTTCATTCGTGTCAGTTAGGAGACGGTATTTGTCTGCGGTACCGATGCTCTGGGTCGTGGAGTACCACTGTCTTTGTATCGGATTCTTTAAAAAAAAAAAAAGAACGAACCGTGGCACTCGCAATTGAACAATAACACTTCGTATTTCCCTCCCTCTCTCTTTACTTGGTCTTGAGAAGTTTGCCAAAGGGAAAAAAACGCGTAACTGGAAAATAATTTTTTTAACGTATTTCTTTGTTTTGTTTTTGTTTAATCTCTTCGAATACTTTCACCCTTTTGTTTTACGAGACAAATTGAATCATCGGTCTACTCGAGAACAAACGAGCTCGCCCGAAGAGACTAATAAAGCGCTTTGTTTATTTAATGAATAGTCACGAGTGTTTTCAACATTGTGTAGCTTTTTATTCCTCCCATCGAAACTACGCCGTGCATTTCCACGATGCGCACTGTTTCCAAGGGGAATACGACCGTGAAAATACTCGAGGGTCCATTTCTGCCTGCGATTAATCATGATTGACGAGCCGTGAAAATTAATCCAAACTCATCGATCTTGTCGCTCCTGGGTTCGTATCAGGAGGGATAGGAAAAAAAAACTGACGGAATGAAAGATACGCGTTCGCGATTTGTCCATCGTAAACGTGATATATGGCGATGTTGCAAATGTGCCTGGTAACGGTACATTAAAAATGCTATTTCATTGCTTTGCAAATATGATCGCGCTCGTGCGTACTTACATGATGCAATTCACGAAACGAGATTACAAAACAATGAGTAAACACAGAAAAGATCATTTATTTATTATATTGTTATAAATGTAATCGATCGGAAAGTGCAGAAGCGTTTGAATTAATAACAACAAGTTTATCTCGAGTGTGTTATTAAATCCGGGAACGAATTAAAATTATGACGAGAACAACGAGAATTCATAATTTTCGGGTCAACGTAAAATAGAAATAAAAAATACTCTTATTCACATTTTTTCTCATAAAATTTTGCCACTATTAAAAGTTACATTTTTCCCTTTTTATTTACTTTTTTTTGTATAATTAATTTTTTCGCTTGAACATTTTTTCAACCTTTGTATTCAATGTATAACGATGTCGTATTTTGACTTCGTGGCTATGAAACTATTATGAATGTTCACGAAATACTAAAAAATAATGAACGAGTTGCGAAATTTCGAACTAAAATTGCGTTTGATTGATTTAGGTTTAATTGTAATATTTTGAAAATACCAAAAGTAAAATGGCTCGTCGATGCCCGATGTGACTTTTGATGAAACGTCAGGCAGCTTGATTAAGTTTCCGTCTTGAAAACAGTAATCAAAAGCTAATCGTTTGAAAATCCGACCTTCGTATCACTCAATCACTTTTCGGTCGCGATTTTTCACTGATTATAATTCACTCCCCGAGTTTCTTGTGTTTCTATAGGTCGCTAGATATTAATCTATCACCCTAGTTCCTCTCTATATTTATCACCCTTCGTTCGTTCGACGTTTTCATCCCCTCGTTATGTCAAAGCATGGCTAGAACCAATTTTTTTTCCTTCCACTCTCGTCGATTCCCCTTTGTACCCAGCGAGCCAGGAATTAATCGGCCTAATCGACTCTCCGTCTCTTTTCCTCTTCTTTCTTTCCCTCGTTTCAGCTTCCTGTGCCTCTCTGCTCTGATTAAAGAGAACAAAAAATAATCGAACGCTTCGAATTTTCGCGAAAAAAAAAAAAAAAAAAAAAAAAAAAATGGAGAACGACTCGGTAAGGACTCTCGTCTCGGATCAAAAGAAAAAAAAATGTACCATGCCTTTTTGAGGTCAAGAGTGTGATATATAGCGATTAAAAAAAAAATCACTTCCATGAGGTTTCCCGCTAATTTCTCGAAAGTAGCTCATCCTTAATCTTCTCCGACGCGTTTAAATGCATGTCCACTTACGTTTACGCTCCTAGAGTTAACTCGAGCCGTCTACTCAAAGATGGGCAAAGGGAATAAGCGTTTTTTTTCCAAGGCGCGCATATATCTATCGCTCTAAAGATTTTAATTGGCTTCCACCAGAGTTGCTGCTGCTTCAAAAAAAAAACGAAAATCGAAATTCAAACACGAATATGAAGATATGGCGAGAATTCGTCTTGCGATAAATGTTTGAAACGGGATTTTTTTTTAACGAGAAGTCGGACCGAACTGGGACAAAAGGTGAAACTCAAAGGTAAATCTCTTCGGCCAAGAAGACAATGAATTAATAAGTCTTTCATCCTGATGTCTCTTCATTCTCGTTACTTAATTGTAAAATTTTCACAGCTCTGTTACCACTTTTTTTATTTTTAATTATATTAATTAAGGTCGATTATTCGCGATCGACACTTTATATTTTTATAAAATGTACGCAAAGTAAATAAGTATCCTGAATTCAGTCGATAAAACCGCGTCCCAATTCATTTCACGAGGTCTGTATTGTTATACGCACGCACACACACAAACACACATATATATATATATATATATATATATATATATATATATATATATATATGTATGTATGTGTATATAACAAGGATGGTAGGATTGCGAAATTGAGTCCAGCGTGAAATCCGAAGAACGCGAGAGAAAATGAATGAGAACGCGAGGGTTGAAGGAAGGAAGAAAAGGAGGAAAGAGAAGGAGGTTTAGGGATGAAGACGACAGGGGGGGGGGGGGGGGGGGGGGGCACGTGGATTCAGAATCGATATAATGACGCTCCGATGTGAAAAAGGCTCGCGTATCACACGTACTCCTCGTATAACGAGCGTACGCGTAGATGCCCTACTTTCTTTTTCTCTTTTTTTTTTCGTCGCATTCTCCAAGTACACAAGCGAGCGTCGGCTCGAAAAATATTTCATTTCCGTATAATTAACGAGTTTTCGCGAAACGAACGTATCGAAATACCGAGAAACGTATTTTTCCTTTAATCACGACAATAATTTCGAAATAATTGAATAAAAAGTTAATGGTCGATATATAATATAACATAATACTTATAATAAAATATAATAATATATAATATAATAATCATAATAATATATTACATACTATAATACATAATATATTATTATTATTATATAATAGTATGTAATATAATATAATAATATATTGTTATTGTTATATTATTATATTTATCATGTTATGTTATATTATATTATATTATATTATATTATATTATATGATATGTTATTATATTTTTATATTTGTATATTATATATACAGGGTGAATTTCATAGGGTGTATCAGGCTTTATTTTAAGGTAGATTGGATCATTACAAACAAAAGTTACAAATATACATTAGTGATATTTTTAATCGTTTGCGAGATATAAATGTTTAAAGTTGGTCCAATCAGAGCGCGCTGAGAAGCGTTGGAGCCGCCCACTCCCGTCCTAGCCGTAAAAATAGCACAATGTAGGGCGTTACATTTGGGGTTGCAAAATTCAGAGCAGTCAATTTTATTTATTATATTATCACACAGTCATTTTTATTTCACGGGCATTGGCATGTTGGAGCGGGGAGTGAGCGGCTCCAACGTTTCTCGGCGCACTCGGCAAAATTCAGACCCGTCAATGCTCGAGAAATAAAAATGACTACGTAATAATATAATAAATAAAATTGACTGCTCTGAATTTTGCAACCCCAAATGTAACGCCCTACATTGTGCTATTTTTACGGCTAGGACGGGAGTGGGCGGCTCCAACGCTCCTCGGCGTGCTTTGATTGGACCAACTTAAAAAATGTATATCTCGTAAACTATTAGAAATATCCCCAATGTATATTTGCAACTTTTGTTTGTAATGACCCCATCTACCTAAAAATAAAGCCTGTTACACCTTATGAAATTCACCCTGTATATATATATATATATAAGGTGCGTATACGTGTACCTATGTTTGTTATTCGCCGGAGGCCGAAGGCAGAGTTCTGGGAAAGCTTTCAAATATAAAGCTCGCTATTAGTTTACCTTATGGTCGCGTAAAATACCCACACTTCATGCAGCACGTACTCCCACGGGCCTGCTGTATTCCAAAACAGTTTATACAATATCCATTTCCACGTATACTCAGGACCAAGCATAGAATCGTATAATACGATATCGATAATGATAATAATAACGACAGTTTTTTATTCCGTTATACAAGAAATTCGGGATATCAAGTTTACATATATACATATGTATATTGTTTGCTCTCGGGCCAGCAACTTTGCCGAAGTGCTCGAAAAAAAAAATAGGGATCTCCGTATCAACGCCAGGCTCGCTATTCCCACCCTCGTCATTGCGAAAGAAAGAGGGCGGCTCGCTTCTCGTGACGAGAAAAAGCGTCCTCCTCGAAATTTGCCTCGCAGACGTCTCGAGCTTCGAGAGGCGCCCTCTCGTCGTATCACGCTCGAAGGGATGAAACGCGCGTGACACGAAAGACGAAGCATCTCCGCGGCTTTTACTCCTTTCTCGCTCGCTTTCTCCCCCGTAAGGGTGTCGCCTATTCGAACGAAACGAACAAACGGCCTGTGAGAATTACGAAAAGAAATCTTATATATAAAAATGGAAGAATGTTTGTTTGTCTGTGTGTCACGAGTAATCTCCTATACCATTCGTCCGATTGCGATGAAAATTTGGTGAATTGTAGTCCGCACTCCCGAGAAGGTTTCTGCGTTAGTAGAATAATTTTAATTGCCAAAATAAACGCGTACGAGGCAAAACAAAATTAACATTTATGTATATCTATATATAGAGATTATTTGACAGCTGTCAAAGTATGCTACCAAAATGACATGCGAAATAAAAGACACGCTTTTGTTTTAACGACTCGATCGACTCGATATTACACATATCGATTGCATAATTCATTTGACAGCAAATGTCAAATTAAGGAAGTTTATCTGGTATCAAGTAAGTCAAAACAAAAATTTGTGTGACAAGCGTAGTCAATTCAGCATCTTTGACGGTGCGGCGAATGCTTAACCTCGCCAAAATTACTATTATTCGAGACAAATTAATTTACTATGAATCTCATGAGTACTTAATCGATTTTATGAAGCTCTACAAATGTTCCTTAGATATTGTTTTATTAATTCTGCAATTTTGGTCGAAAACTGTTTGTCAATGGTTGTGAATTTAATGTTCGTAGACGGAAAAACCACTGAAACCCATAAAGGTACGTGTTAATTTAGGAAAAATATGTTTTTATTTATGTCTCGCGAACAAGGTATCCTCGAGACTTCAAATTTGAAGAACACGACTTTATAGATACTGATAACTATATTCTGATTTTTTAATCAATATATGTTTTTTAATTCGCTGACCAGATAAATTTACTTAATCGTGACATTAAATCGGAAAACGATTGGAAGATATACCCGTCAGTCACAAATGAAAAATACATTACGAGCTTCAGAAATGGACGAGCAACGAGAAGCAAGACAGGAAACAGTTAGAGTATGTACGACGAAGTACAAACTTTCTTAAAATAACAGCAATAACAGACAAATTGATTCACAAAGTTTTTGAAAATACTGCACATAACTACAAAAAACATATGTGGTTAAGGGAACGTGCTATATTAGCAGCAAAAACACCAATGTCAAGTATATAAATTTCACGATTCACAAGAGAATATAATGAGAAGCTAAAACGTACAAGTCGATTGCTGCTTTTATTAATCAAGAACAAGTTGTTAATTATCCAACTGAATTCCTAAATTCGTTTCATTTACCAGGTATAGCGCCGCACGCTGTAACATTGAAAATGGGCGTGCCTATCATTCTTTTACGAAACATCAATCCACCACGACTTTGCAACGGTACTGGGCTTCCAGGGAAAAATATAATGAACAATATCAGCGAAACTACAATTTAAAATAGAAAATTTGAAGGAGAAGACGATGTACTGTTGTCACGTATTCCAATGATACGAAAATATATGCCATTCGATTTCAAACGTTTGCAGTTCCCAGTGCGACTCGCATTTGCAATGTCCATCAACGAAGCACGGGGACAATCGCTAAAAATGTCTATAGTATAGATTATATTTGGAAAGTCTATACCCCGCATATGGACAAAAAGAAAACAAAAAATATTGTGTGTCAAATGAATTATGACACCAAAACGGCGTTGCAACGCATGCCGGGTACCGCTAGTAATAAATAAATAAATTGAAAAAAAAAACATTCGAGCTTTTCTCTCACAATTTGTTTTAGTTTCGTTTTTATGACGCTAGAGATCACTGTCTCGTTTGTCCCGAAAAAATGTTTGGGTCAAAGGTCGCGATAGGGATGGGGAGAGAACAATTTTACGATTCGGCCACCGAGAGAAACTTTAATTCAAGGACCACGATAAAGGTCAGCGGTGTGAAAGAGGAAGAGAGAGAGAGAGAGAGTCGGGTTAAAATCGTTAAACTTTGTGGAAGTTTCGGAAGACAAAGTTTTGCGGAAGATCGTCGAGTTATAATGTTCGTACGTTCGTAAACAGGAGATACGAGATTCGACCGGTTGCTCAAACGGACAATTTACAAAACTCATTCCCAGAGCTTGTTCAACACTTTTCCTGAGTTCGCTAGCTAGCAGACTGTAGAGACAATACAGCGACCGTTGTATCGTTCGAACGAAACACCATGGTGTTCAATTTACGGGAATTGTGTTGAGTTTTTGTGGAATCGAACTCGCGTATCTCGACAGTAGCGCGCTATTCGATCGTATAGTTCTATTCTACCAAAGATTTTTCACCCGAGATGAGTCTTCTCCATTGTTCGACGCGTGATTACTCGGGAGAACTACAGATGGCGCTAGCTGTCTCGTTTCGCGCAACCGAACGCTATCTGCTCCGTGTATAAGTACTTTCTCTACACTTATCTACCGATTCGAGTGTCAAAACACTGTAGAGATAATCGAATTCGGAAAGCAAGCGTGAAATAAAATTGTGAAAACGCGTCTCGCTGGGAAAATATAACAATAAATTGTAAACTCGTCAATCCGGCCCGACCCAAGAATTGGAAATAAAAATGCAATCTTTTTGAGAAATATCTCGACGTTTACGACCGATTTTACGTCCGCACTTTCTAAAAGCTCGGCGGGAATTTATCAGATTCTCGAGGACAAATCCGATCGACCTTCATCGTCCTTGTCCCGACTCGAGGGTAAAAATGGACGTCTCGCAACCCTGCGATAAAAATCGAAGTGGACGATCGGCTTGTCCCTTTCTCTTTCTATCGCCCTGCGTATCCTTCTCCGCTTTTATACACGAATATTCGAGATATCGTGATCGACAACGAATCTCAGTTTTCTCTCACGAAATTGAGTAGGTATTCCGTTTTATGACCGATATTTGGTTGACACCAACTACTATAATATCGTATCGCGTACTAGAACGTTAGCTACGATCTAGAGACATTAAAACGTCCTGTTCGTGGCGAAATCCCTCAAGATAAATACGAAGAACACCGAGAGGAGGTAGCGGAACGCGAATGAAGATAAAGTGTCAAGGATACGTGCTCGATCGCTAAAAAGGATACGGGGTTACGAAGGAATGGAGAACCCCGAGTTTTCTTCCATAACGATGACAATATTGCGCTATATATACGTGCGTAAGCAATATACACACGGTGTGTGGAAGCAGCAGGAAGAGGGAGGATATAGGGAGGAAAGAGGCACCCCGTTATAACCCCACGGTTCGATCAATAAACGTCCACCTCGTGTTGCACCTCCACCCATGCGACCTAACGTTAACGCAACTTGCACGTACGAGGCACGGATTTGTATTGGTATATAAACATGTATTATAACATATCTGTGAAACATATGTTTCCCAAAGTCCTCAATCTCGTTTACATGAATAAAAAAGGATCTACGTGATTTAATTATTAAAGGAAGTTTGATTGGATCCAATAAGTGTTCTCTGACGCGGATAATAATGTTACCAACGATACGGCTCTGCTGAGTTTTGATCATGGGGAGATTATCTAAGATTCTCAAGATTGACGCAATCAGACTTAGGGGTTGCGCAGCTGGCTCTTATATAGAGGTCACCCTCTCGTACTAATTCCTGCAGTCTCGTACCCTAGATGAAGTTTCTCGACAATGATCGCACGGATTAACTTTCCTACCATGAATAATGTACATTATTTTTTTTACTTCTCCCGACACTCGAATACATTTCAACGTCCCCAGAGTGCAAACACTTCCCCTGTATTCTCCTTGACTCCCACACTTCTCTCGCTCTGTCTATATCAATTCACACTTTACCCACACGTTTTCTTCACCTTTTTTTTCAATATTGAATCAAAGCTTATTTAGCGAAATAAAACATAGGTCGAGTAATTTTTTCATAGAGAAAAAGAATTTAAAAAATTCGATGCAAATAGGAATAACTAACTGATAAGAATCGTGTAACGTGCGAGACATAAATATTTCCTGTTATATTCGAATCATCTATTCTTCGTATAAATTATCCAGCTGGGAGAGAACACGAAAAAAGAATAGCTCGATAATGACCCTGGCCATTTTCACACGCGATCCTCCATTTGTGCTCGATCCATTCATTTTCCCATCACCCTTATCACGAGGCAAGTTCCGCATTATCGTTTTTGTTTTGTTTTGTCTGTTATCAAGCCGGCGTATCGATTGGCCCTTCGGATTTTTCGGAGAGTTACTAGCGGAGTCATCCTCGAAGAAACGGAGAAAAAGGGAGGAAGCACAACCGAGAACAGCAGCGCGTCTGATTTCATCAATCTTGTTGGTCCAACGTTGTGGGTAACGGGTAATAGCCCAGAGCTCTATACCGTATATAGGCAGGCGTCGTCATAGCTGGACAGCAAAGTAAACGTTACGTATAACAAACTCCCCGTCGAGCTGTGAAACACGAGAGCTTCTCTCCACCGCTATTTCTCAAGTCTTGTCCGTACTAGCGTGAGCTACGTGCTGGGATAATCGATGTCTCTACTTCTCACGCTCACGCTCTTTCGCACTGTTCGTATAGAATCGCGTGTATGTATGTGCTCAACACGTGCACAAGTTTGCGTGTGCGCTCTATTCCAACGATCCAACCTAGCTCCCTTGCTTATCCACGTGTACTATTGACGTTGCAGGAGTCCCGAGAGGGCGTGTGTGCTCGTCGCTGCAACGTATAAATTTAGTGCATCGTTGTAAAATTCAAACCGATTATTAAACTATATCGGTACATAAAGCTCGAACGTCGCTTACGTGCTTCGACTTATCATTAAAATTCTTTCTTATCGCGCACACCTATAGCCTATGTATATCTCAAGAGGATAAATCTCGCTCGAAACACGAAACGATTTATAAATAAATATACAAAGAGAATAAACAAAAAGAAAAAAACTGTAATTAGAAAAATGTTTGTAGTGATAACAAAAGGTCATGGAAGATTGGTATTAAATTTTTCATTAAAATTAGAAATAATGTCGATATGCAAGTAACATAAGACAATATGAAATAATTGATAAAAGTCAATATCGATTTATGGATCGAACTCGAGGAAGAAAAGTGTTCTCATAATTCGTGTTATTTAAACCACCCTCTCGTAATTCTTCCCATACCTTTTTCTCTTTGTTATTGGAGCACGTAGGTCGTAAAAAAGCATATAATTTATAGTTAGTAGAGAGACGAGGAGCCTTCGGAATAAAACTGCGTCAGCTGACTAAGTAGGTTTCGAAGAAGTGTCCTATTTCGACGATTGTGATAGCATGGTTGATCCCTCCCCCTCCCCTTTCCTCTCTCAGAAAGAGATTGATGGATTGATATATTTAATTATGCCCTAGCTAGCTATGAGACAAATATAGAAAACTCATAAATTCACAACTCACACAAATACGTAGATTTTCAAATTTACGATTTGTGTCAGTTGATCAAATTTCCAAAAATTTACAAGATCCAATAATAAAAATAACATAAAACGTAGACATAATATCAAGGTATATACAGTGTGCATTTCATAAGGTATCTCAAACTTTATTTTAAGGTAGATGGGATCATTACAAACAAAAGTTGCAAATATACATTAGGAATATTTCTAATAGTTTACGAGATATAAATTGTTAAAGTTTGGCCAATCAGAGCGCGCGGAGAAGCATTGGAGCCGCCCACTCCCGCCCTAGCCGTGGAGATAGCACAGTACAGGGTGTTACATTTGGGATTGGAAATTCAGAGCAGTCAATTTTATTTATTATATTATTACGCAGTCGTTATTATTTCTCGGGCATTGGCTGCTAGGGCGGGGAGTGGGCGGCTCCAACGCTTCTCGGCGCGCTCTGATTGGACCAACTTTAAAACTTTATATCTCGTAAACTATTAAAAATATCTCCAATGTATATTTGCAACTTTTGTTTGTAATGATCCCATCTACCTTAAAATAAAGTTTGAGACACTTTATGAAGTTCACCCTGTATATCGAGGGAGAGAGAGTAAATCAACCATGATATCACAATCGTCGAAATAGGACATTTCTATACACACACATACTTATATTGACACATATGTTCTTCGCGAAATTTAACGACGAAACAGTACATTGGCAAAGGGATAAGTGCGGTAAAACTGGCCATATAAGTTATTATTCCATCCAATCAACTCGTAACGTGTCAATCGCTGTGTTCGCGTCGCCAACTAACTGCGCAAGAATCCTCATTCCCGACGAGGGTGCGTTTATGACTTTGATGCGGCGCCGCGAAGCCGGGCGTCGTTCACATTCTAGTCGAGGCGGAAAAAGTGGCGATAGCAGGCGAGAAAAAAAATATATAGGACACCAGGGAGACTCCGAGAGTCATCACAGAGGTTATCCTGGCGCAGCATTTATATGGTCGAGGGGTGTAGATAGGAAGATGAAAAAAAGGGGGATGGGAAATGCCCAAGGGATCGTCGCAGACATTTTAATGGCGAAAAGGAAAAGGAGTTCGTGTTAAGCTTTGACGCTCCTCGTTCGTTTTAGCCTGTCCGTCGAGGAGAACGACCAGACAGCATTCGTCTGACCACGCGTTTACCTTTACTACTGGCCAGCTGGTAGACACGATTCTTCGAAACTAACGGGCTGACGGAAACGACGGACGATAAGGGGATGTATATATAGGTATGAAGGAATCGTGCGACCATATAATTTTATAAATTGTCAGGCGTAACCCGTCGATTTTCGGAAGAGAGGGAGAGAGAGGGATTGAGAGAGAGAGGTACGAATTCAACCACCAATTTCCGAAAAGTTTGACCGTCGAAAATTGCTCGATGTAGGCGCAACAAGCGAGTTTCGCGAGGTCTTTATTATACCACGATATATCGCGAGCTTTTAAACGACGTTTTTAATTGCTTTTGGCATCGAGGAATTCGAACGAAAGTTCGCGAAATCAAGAGTGAGATAATTGAACGATCCATTTATTTTGGTTTAGATAACAATCTTTTTAATAAATTCTAAAATTATATAGCGAATTTAATTAATTTTATTAAATATTGGACAATGTCCGAATGAAATTTATTTCGATCTTACAAATTTGTTTTTTTTTCTCGTTTTTGTATGAACGTACGTGTATACGTAAAAGGTGTATTAAGTATGTGTGGCAGTGACTCTTGAATAACGTGTGAAAAGCGCAGCACAAGAGTCAACAACTTTTCGAACGGGGAAGAGATGTACCGCGCCATATAGAAACGTGGGCGATGATATATAACACCTCCTCTCTTTTCTCCGCAGCTCTCCTCCTAAGGGCCGAACACTGTTGCTTCGACCTGAATTCTTTCGAGCTTTAATGTTCTATATGCGTGACAATAACGTATAGGTTTAAAAGAAAACTCGCTTCTCTTACGAACACGATCCGTATCTGCCTAATGAAAATATCACAGGAACAAAGAATATTTAATGAATTAACAATTTGCTTCATCCAAATAATTAATTATTTCATTAAAAACTTGTTCGAAACGAATAAAATGCGACAAAATATTTAACGACACTGTAAACTTGAAAAAATCGTTCACAAGGAGCAAAGTTTCACAAATCGTAACTTTGTGAAAAATCGAAAACTTTGTGAAAAATCTGTTTTTTATGTACAGGGTTCGATTAATACGCTAGGGGGCGTTCAGTTTTACTCGGTTATTGATGAATTCATTAAATTGCGTGCGGTTAATTACTCACGTTCGTGAGCGAGGGTGACAAACGACTCTCTTTTCGTAACTTACACACGGAAGCATGACGATGTACTATTTACTCAACAACCCCCTTGTTTTATACGCCTATTTAATTAAAACGTCGGGTGTCGCTTATGCGAAAGAGAGAGACGATGGGAAAGTGTGAAAATTACTTTTCTACCAGACGGTCTCATTATTAAAAAAAAGTTTTCTCCTCCTCTCGCATCGTCGACATAACGAAAAGTCTGTGCCAAAAATCACTTATAATGATTTCTTGCTTTTCGATGTATTTACCTCAGTGACACGCGTTAGAAACGAACCTCGATAAGGTCGCCCTAAAAACCAAAAAACTTTTGATAAACGAGCGATCGGCTCGTTTTTGTCCGGATTTTATTCTCTTCGCATATTTCGGTATTTGATAATAATTTTGTTAGTTTGTACACTCTTCGTTGAATCTCCGCGGAATTTCAAGCGCTTTAAACATTTCCCAGTAACCATTCCCCAATCTCGTTAAAATCGCACGTGGGGCAAAATCTGCGGTGGTGAAAAGGCTTTTTGCGAAAATTGTCGCGAGGAATCTCCCGGGCAAAGACAAGATACTCTCGGGTTGGAGTAAAAACGGAGGTAAAGCTCGAAAACGCTTTCTCGCGTACGTCGCGCCGAGCTCGGTCCATGGCGACGCTGAGAAGAGAGTGGGGGAAGACGGAGGAGAGAGAAAGAGAGAGAGTGTGAGAAAAGGAGGAGGGGGGCTCATGGTTGCCTCACAGCAAACTCGTGTGCTTGACACACGACGATGCAGGATGGAGAGCACGGACGCGGAAAACGCGATGTGCAATACGGTCGCGTCGCATAAATTTAGACCCGTTACACAATATTTCCGCGTTTAACGAACAAAACGACCGCCCAGACAGAGAGAAAGAGCGAACACCGGCGTTGCTTGGTTAGCAAATTTTCGTACGAGCTGCGGTTTGTCTGCTCGCGGTTCATAATACTTTAAACACGTGCATTATCGCCGAAATTGCACAAAGTGCAACCTCGCGGGGTTGTCAAAAAACTTTTCCACGAGCTTTCAACACGACCCATTGTTCGACATTATAAACAAAACCCGGCGCATTGTTTCACATTTATAGTTACAACGGGGGACAAGCGGGCGCGTGCACATGACGGTTGAAATTTATCCGGGCGAATTGGTAGAATGGAGAAACGCCCAACTTGAACGAATAGAGGAAGAGAGATGGATAAAGAGAGAGAGAGATCAGGTAATTATAACTGACACAACTTTCCTTAATTGTTCGTCGGCAAACATAACGAATTTAACTCGAAAATTCTATAAACGGATGTGAAAACATTCATTTTTTAATTATCGAAAAGAGACAATGTAATGTAAAGGTGACAAATTACAAAATTGAAATGGATATCGATATTTAAATAATTGGAAAATAATTATGCAAATACTGACAAAAATTTGATCCAATATTTGGAGATAATAAATAATAAAATAATTCGGTGGCGTGCCGTTGGCGCGTTGACCTTTTTCAGCACGAGGCGAATTTTTTCAACCGTTTATGTTAATACTATACCTCGCATGGACAGGGAGCGAGAAAATGCGAGAACACGACTGTGTGGCAATTTGAAGAAAAAATGGGATTTTAATAAGTACCTTACACGTAACAGACCCTGGATCGATTTTAACAACTGCGTTGCCACCTGTTTTCACGGAAAGAGCTTTAAAGGCCACAGTTCGTTGAAACGATTTTAAAAACAAAGTTTATTATTATTATTATTTTTTAATAAAACGAAACTTTTTTTAAATTATCTTCTCTGCTTTCCCAAGAAAAAATTTAGTGTCTAAACTGACTTCTTGTTCCCATTTCCGTTCGAAAAATAACCTTTCTTTTTAACAATAATAACAATAATAATTCGATTAATCTCTCTTATTGAGTGAAAATAAAAATTGCCGATTCCGAATGGCAAGGACTTAAGAAAATAACTCCGCGGTTTATAGTACGTAGAAAAATTACTAAAAGTTCAACGTTACTCTCGAGCTTCCGTGCTCTATTTACATTGAAATCGATAATTGAAGAATTCGCGTTTTCATTATCAGTTCAAAATGGACGCCGACCCAATTTTTTCTCCCATCCCTCTTACTAACGAAAAAGTCAACACGTGGATGGGTGGCTTTGATCAAATAAAAAAAAAGATAAAATATCCAAGCTTTATCGCTCCTCGGTTTGTAAATTCCAAATTTCCTCGATAAAAATGAGGTCAAAAGTCAACCCGTACATACTACTTAACGTCATTCAAGCTCAGTGACCGATATTTTGTTTTTTTCTTGGCTTTTCCTTTTTAGGTCCGCTCGTTTAGGATGTAATTTTATTATCACCCGACATTACCGCTCATACGGTTATCTCATCCGCAAGAAAAGAAAAAGAGAGTTATGTACCCCGTCCTCGTAACCGCAAAGTACCCGAGGAAAGCAACGCAAAAGACATTCTCGGTAGAAACAGAAAAAAAAAAATTTTTTTTTAACAGAAAAAAACACGGCCGGGTTCAGGGTTCGTAAAACATAATACTAACGTCACTCATAATAATGATAATGGACAAAGCTCTCAACCGAAAGACCTAGCGTATCCTTCTCACGACATTACTGCAATTTCGAATTCGCCTTTAAAAAATTATTCCTGGTATAATCGTGTTTTATCGCATTTTTAGAAAAACACAGTCATTTTCTCGAAAGAAAAATAAACAAAAAAGAAACTAAACAACGCGAATCGTTTCAAAAAGCAATGTCCCATATCGTTGGAAATTTAACAAGCTCCAAATTACATCCACTCGTAAATACGTCGAAGATCAACGAGGTTACGATCTTCATCATTTTCCAATCCCAGTTTAAAAACAAACAAAAAAAACCCTCAAAAACTTCTCTCGAATAATAAACCGAATTTCATCACGAAATTGGATGAAAAATGAAGGCTAGGAAAACTTTTCGTGGAAACTTTGTTCCCAGTTCCACTGGTGACACAGTTAACAGTTTGGTTGAATTTCTCTTGTACGAGACGAATATCTCGTTGGAACGAGCGCAAACGTTATGTGTAGCTGGACCACATATATACGTGTACTTTGGTCGAAACGATGTCACGAGAGAAGGGGAGGGAGCTGGGGAGCTTTCAGTGAATTTGCACCAACTTCCGTAACCCCTTTGTAACTGTTCCACCGACGGGTTTGACAGTAAGACCCAATATTCGATCGTCAAACCAAATTGTACATAAAAGTTATGTATGTAAGTATACACGTCCCCATTAGCATGTTCCAGAGATATCTCTCTCTCCCTCTCGCACTGTGTGAATCTCGCGAGGGAAACGGAGAGTGACGTTCGCTCGAGTTTGAGAGGAAAGCTTTGTTATTCGAAGACCAAACCCGCGACGACGACGACGTATTTCCATAAATCGATGTTACTATATCCAACCGAGTTGCGCCTTGTGTATACGTTCCGACGTTCGCCCGTGACAAAGTATGATGTATTCCGAGTGTGCAAGCTTTCCCCCCAACCATCGCAAACCTCCTGGAGGCGAAGAAGGGCTCAATGGCTTTTCAGAATAGACGCTTAATTATTGCCACGCTTGAATCCGCGACCTTTCATAATATTTTATTTGTTTCTTTTCTTCTCTTTTATACAAGAAACGTAAACGTTTATTAAAGAAATGAATTTTGTTTGAGCGAAACAGAAATAATCGAATCGATGAATTCACTTTAGATGAAGAGAATTATTCCAAGATCGGTTTTTTTCAACGTTTTTGTTAAACTCGAGCAAGCGAGTATCGCGATTGAAAATATGAATCTTTTATTTGAATTGAACGAGATTTTTTTCCAATTTCGTGAAACGTGGGTATAGGTATAGACTTCTGGGTAATAATGCATGGGGGACGATTGGCATCGCCTCGCGAGAACACAGAAGCAGCTCGACTCGTAGGAAAATTGATGAAACCATTGAGAAATGCGAGCTTCGTAACTGGATTGAAATATTCTCGGTGATGTCTGTCGAAGAGAACTTTCGCTGACTCTGTTCTTTTCTTCATTCCATGAAAAACTTGAATGTATCGACAAGTCCTGAAGAAACGTCCAACTTCCAGGAACGCGTCTTGTCCAATGGTCTAAAAAAAATTGTTTTCAATACTTCATTTTCAAGAATCACATTAATATCAAATTTCTTGAATAAATATGCAAAATTTCATAAATATGCATCAATTCGATCCCCAACATATTTCACTCAATTTATTATTTATTATTCCATGTATTCGTCGTTTATATAAACAGAATTCGTAGAAATCTCATTAACGTAGCCAAACCCAAGTTTTCCAGCTAAATCCCTCATTATTTTTTTAAATACTGTGAAACTTGGACTGTAAAACCCACGTAAATTATGACGGTTGAGACTCTCACGTTACCGAAGTCTGTTTGTTTCGAAGAACCGAGAAAAATGTTATTCCAGTTATCTACCTTCGCAAACCGTAAAAAGTACCGCGGACTACCGTATCCTCGACAAAAAACCTATACACATATTTGTTCGCAACCCTAGCTATGTATATTTAAATGGAGGGAGGTCCGACTCGAAAGATTTGATGGCGAGATCTCTTCCTCATAAAAAGCTCAACCCGTCATAATCATAAAAAAAAGATTGCCCTCTTTGCAGCTCGAATATTCGTCCTCGACTTGATTTTTTGCTTCGCTCCCTTTGCCACGAGCGACCTCGAGGCCTTTCGCGTTATACAGCCAGGTTTGCGCGAGAATTCCACTTTTAGCGCGCGGGATAATAAACCCCTGACTGCATGAGGTCCAGTCCAAGCTTTGCTCGCTTTTTACATCTCTCTCTCTCTCTCTCGACGATTTGACTATTTGTTTTTCTTGTAATGCGTGCCGTTTGCGTCCACGGTTAAGTCCGTGGTGATTTTCGAACCATAGTCAAATCGATTATAAGCTCTCGCCTGGCTCGACCGAACAAAACACAGCCGGTCTAGCCAACACACGGAAAGCACTTTCAACAGTTTTATTTTCAAGCTGATTTTTCCTTTTTTTCTTCCCTCTCTCTCTCTATTCGTTTGTTTTAACAACCGAGAAAATTCGCTCGAGAAATCTTTTCAATCTCGATCACCTGCAAGTGCCAATGTTTTTGCGCGATCGACCGTTTCGACTATTTTTGTATACGCGAATGCATTCGTACGTACACGTACACATCGCAAACGGACTCGGTTTCTTCTGTATTGCGCAAAGATTAATTGGCACTATGAATTATTCAAGAGGCATCTCTCTCTATCTCTCCGATTCGACCAGGCACCCCTCGTGCTTAATGAATTTCCATTCAAATGTACGAAGGGGTGGAGGGTAGTAGGTACAGATGTATTGCCCAGCGTGGCGACCATGGTGATCCAACTAATAAAAACGCAAATCCCTTTTTTACTCCGCATCATGATTATTTTTAAAAATCGATTTTCCAACGTTTATAAACAAACAAAAAAAAAAGGAAAAACTTCCCACGAATCATGGACAATTTTTACATCAATCAGAAATGAAAAATATCAATGAATTGGAAATAAAATTAGTCAATTTAGCCGAAACGGAAATTCAAGCGTCAAATAATCGTTTCACACAGTTCGCCAGTTTTTTATAACAGCAAACTGCATCGCCCCACTGAACAACATACTTTTTTTTTACAATGTTTTGTTCCATTTTTTGCAAAATAAAATTGAAAAAAAACTCCGACGTTTCATTTATTTTCTCAGCCCGTGTGCATTCTCAACCGTTGCTCGATTCTCACATATACATAATTTTGATCTTTCGTTTTTTTTGTATACCCAGAGCCCGGGTAGTCGATTAATCGCATGACCGATGCTTCGATCGAGAATCGTTCGTTTGGAATAACGCGCTGAGTCACTGCTTGTAAAATAGTGTATAGAATTCTCGTTCCCGTATACTCACCTCGAGCTGGAGAAGTAAAAAGACCAGCCGGGTCGTCTACGTTCGATGTTGCACACGTACACATCCATATTTATGTGTGACGTGCGTATACAACGAAACGACTGGCGATAAAAAGCAAAAAAAAAAAAACGAAAAAAAAAAAAAAAACATCTCGAACTCCGCCATTAGGACCAGTGCGGGAACTTTGCCACGATGGAGGAGGGAGTGTTCTTTCTTTCTTTTTTTTTTTTAGTCGGCGATTATTTCAAGTTTGGCGATGCGCCAAAAAGCTCTTCCGCTCTCGCTTCGACGCTGTAACTCTCTCGATGCACATGCACATTTTCAACGAACGGACTATCTTCTGTCTACCAGTAAGAAGATACGTATATATTTATATACACATGTAAATATGTAGTATATAATGTATATATGTTGCATATGTACCGTACGAAACGAATGGCCTGGATTGAGTTTCTGATGGCGAAGTACATATCGAGCAGGGCGTTTCCCCATACGTACATATACGTAACTGACGATACTCAACTTTCTCCTCGACCTACCTTTCGACCATTTTCAAACTTTGGAAAAAAAGGAAACGCTCGTATTTCCATAACAGAGACGATTATTGTTTTTTCTTTGCGATTGGACTATGAACCTAAAGGAAAGTCTAGGGTAGGAAGTTGATCGTACTAGGGTGTTCCTAGTAGAGGCAATATTCTATCGACTCGTCGGAAGTTACTTGAAACTCTCGCATCGTGAAACTAACGAGGAAAGGTTGTCTGGAAACCAGATGCATCGTAACAGTTCTTCAAGATTGTGCAATCCTCGACACTCGAAAGCTTTTTGTAGAATTAATTCACGGAGCTTGAACGATTCTCGATATGGTTGAAATTGGAATTTTGAACAAGTTGGAATTCTTCGTTGCGTTGGAAAATTGGGAATTTCTAATGGGTTTTTGGGGGATGAGCGACTCGACTGCGTGACGCCACGAACGGACTAACGCGAGCCAAAAATCGTATCTATATCACAACGAACAAGGAAATTCGTACGACGTTCTTGGGAATAATAGCTTAGTCATGGGAATATATATATATATATATTAATATATATAGGAATTAATATATATAGGGAATATATATATATATATATATATATATATATATATATATATATTCCCATGACTAAGTATACATATATATATGTATACGAAAGGAAAACACGAAAAGCGTGTACTATATGCGAGCGACCTCTCTCGTTACAGCGAAAGATACATAAAGCGTATTGGTCGTTTTCATGGATGCGGAGAAAACTGCGTCGCCCTGTTCTACTTTGCTGCTTCCCTCCTATCGTCCCGTGGTTTTTATCAACGTTTTATCATTTTCCAAAGTCTTTTTGCCATCCCTTTTTTTTATACTCCCTGATTTTGTAAGTCTTTGTATAAGATAAAGAACGACGTTGTTTATTCCTATCTTTCATACGCAATAAAATCACGAAAGGGTATTAAAAATCGTCGGGAATGATCGAAGGTGATTGCATGTGGGTCGAACAACTGACCTTCTCGATCGAGTTGCTTTGAACGTATATTTCTTCAACGTGGCCAAGCCAAGGGGTGGAAAGAGATGTAATAACGCGAAAGGACACATCTTTCTTCAAATGTCACGGTACGATTACCGGCTGCGGTTTTATCTTCCGGATGGTACCATGTTTTTTTTAAATTTCTTTCTATAGTAAAGTGAAATAGCTAGTTTCCAATATTCAAATTCTGTTTTATCTGGGTGTTAAAATGGTTGGGTTTCACTGGCTACGAATTGAACGACGAGACAATATTTTGATGATCGTTGCCAATTACGAGTTAGACCCGAGTCGTAATTCCACGAATGTGAATAAGTATCATTTCTTTTTATTTTACTCGTAGATCACAGATATTTGCAGGGTGTGGGCTTATGGCTTAAACGGGCTTCTGTCGGTCCCATTGGTGCCTTTGTGTCCTTTCACCCGACGGTCGCTTCGTCCTTGTGGATTATATAGATTTATGGGAATCGCTGAATTTGCAATTTGGCAACGGTTGCCTTGCTGACTCGAAATTGATACCGCTGTGACCAGACACGATCGTGTGATTTCTCGACATACATTTAGTCCAAATATTACTGAATTGCATTTTTGAATACGTTTTCTCGTTTTCGGCTACTACGACACTCTAAAGTTCATTCTACCTTCCCAATTATTCGCGATGCAATATCGTCAATCAGCGTTTTTGTAGAAACAATAACTAACGTCTGTTTCCTTTATTTTTTAAATGATTTCCCGAACGCGCGTGTCACGAAAAACAATTCGAGTCGAAATCGTTGAGGTGGAAAATTTATCTGCCCGGAAAATGCATAGATTTCGAGGACGATATAGACGAGATAGAGATATAAATAGAGATTTATATGCGACAGAGGGAAAGATAGAGGAGGGCAAGTGAGATAGTGTGGTAATGGGTACTGGCCAAGCCAAACACACAGAGAGTATACGTGTTGGAGAACGAGGGACGAAAGAGGGATGTGGAAAGGGGTTGATTGTAACACTCGAACTAAAAGCCTCGGATGGTCGGTTCTGTTCACTCGGAGTGGCACGAGGGAATGTTATACCGGCATCGTGTCATTAAAGGTATACGTCACGTTGAAAAATGCCACGAGAAGGAGAGAGGGAAACGATAATATCGGAACTTGGCTCGTCTCCTTCGTGATGCCCGACAGATGTGAGTGTGGCCTAACACTTGGGACGATCGACGCGAAAGAGCTCTTTGCTTGTACGTTTTATCGACTATCTTCAATCCTTTCCCACATCCGCACACATACTTGTTTTTTTTTAATCGATTTGAAAAAAAAAAATACATTGAAAATGGATTTTTGATGAATAAAAGTGGTAAATCAAAAAAAAAAACAATTTAAATTGGGTCGAGTTTCATGGAGCTGTAGAGGGAATGTAAATTCTTGTTAGAGCGTGAATATGCGGAGGTTGTGGGTGTATCTATTTTGCTATGTGTGTTGTAAAGTATGAAAGGAAGAGGTTGTAGAGAATATCAAGTTACGGAAGACTCTCATCATCCTCGTGTGGTTTCTATCCGCTTGTGTCGTGTGTATATGTATATATACACTTGTATATTTATGTGTATATAATATTACTGCCATTATATTGCTGGTGCATCGCCCCGTTGTACCGATACAAAAGCTTCTGTCTTGTCTAACCGTTTTCCTCTTGTCGCGACAGGGTTATGCGTCGCGAAAGCTCACCCAACCAGAAGCAATTAAATGGGATCGTGATTACAAAAGGTCGACTGATTAAGACTGTCGAGCTCGCGGGAGGTGATAACTTTTGGTCCTTTCAATAAGGATCGACTTTTTTTATTTTCTTTTTTATCAGTAATTGAATCAATATTATTGTTTTAATATTATAATATTATTATTTTAAAAAATAATATAATTATAATATTATAATTTTAAAAATAATATAATTATAATATTGTAATATTCAAAAATAATATAATTATAATATTGTAGGTTAAAAAATAATATAATTGTAATATACTAATATTAAAAAATAATACAATTATAATATTATAATATTCAAAAATAATATAATTATAATGTTATAATATTATAATATTAAAAAATAATATAAATCTGATATTATAAGATTATAATATTTTAATATTTTTAATATTATAATATTTTTATATTTTTAATATTATAATATTTATATATTTTTAATATTATAATATTTATATATTTTTAATATTATAATATTTATATATTTTTAATATTATAATATTTTTATATTTTTAATATTATATTATTTTAATATTTTTAATATTATAATTTTTTTATATTTTAATATTATAATATTTTAATATTTTTAATATTATAATATAACAATAATAAAATTATAATATTATAATTTAATATTTAATAAAAGTTATAATATTGTAATGTAATACTTAATAAAATTATAGTATTATAATTTAATATTTAATAAAATTACAATATTATACTTTAACATTTAAAAAAATTATAATATAATAATTTTATATATTATAAACAATTATCAATTAATAAATACGTAGTTTAATTCCGTACTCGGATATCAAATTCTACCGGTATATCATTCGTGGATCTAGGAGATAGCGAGGAGACAATTCCGTTCGTTCCATAACGATTTTTGCGTCGAAACACAACAACCACCGTTACCGGCCAATTTGACCCCGTGACCTTTTCCAACGTAGCCGTCGGTGGCGTCTGGGGACGATGGATGAAGCGTTTTTACGTCCGGATTCGCTCGCCAACACCAACGATCAATATTCATACTCGTTTCGAAAATTTCATAGCGTCATCGATCAAATTTACGTTCAATTTATTTGTGAAGCTTTTGATCTTTCGGCACACAAATTATTGCCAGAAAGAACGAGCCCCAGCTCTTTTTTTTTCGCGGAATAGATCGTAGGAAAGATAAGCGGCTTCTATATCTATAGCTATACCCGGACATATATGAAATTCGCGGTACACAGTCATCGACCGTTCCAGTGTTTACGTTCTCGCGCAAGAAACGGCGCGTCTCTCGCTCTCACGCTCCGCTCGTAGGGATCGACCGACTCGTCACAAAGCGAGTCTCCGCGCGTCTCTATCTTCCCGGCGCTCGACGACCTCTCGACAATCTTTTTTCTCTTTCGTACTCGCGTTTTGCCACCAGCCATGCGAGTTTACGTCGAGCAAAGAAAAAATAAAATAATCCAAGAGAAATATAACGTATACGCAGAGACTCTCCTCTCGCAACGTATTTTGCGAGAGACGAGCTTGGAAAAAAACGTGAGACAAAATCAATAAGCCTTCTGGTGGCAAATAAGACGAAACGTAACTAAAAATTGAACTACGCGTAGGAATAAAATAGCGTGCAATCGGTGAACGAGTGATTTCTTCATTTTTTTGTTTTTCTCGGCTGAAGAAAAAAATAAAAATAATTTGAGTTTGCGAGAAGCGTTTCTAGGAAGAAGATATTCGACAAAAGCAATTTGCAGACATAGAAAAGCGTGTTTGGCGCGAGCTCGGCGTATTAACGTTCGCCACGTCACACCGGCTGCGTAATAACTAAATAAATATTCTCAAGATGTGAACGTAAAAGAAAAACAACATTGACATCCAGCCAAGAAAAATGATTTTAGTGTTTTTTTTTTCTTGTGAAAACTGACCTGTCGAGTTGAGAAGAATCACACTGTTGGCAATGAGATATTTGCCGCAGTCACGGCGGTTCCTCCCCTCGCGTTAATCTTCCAAGTTTCCCTTTCACGCCGTGTCCACCTCGCTCCTTCCTCTTCCTTCTTCTTCAAGCCATGGATAATGACATGCCTCTGACTCTGGCGTCACCGTTGTTTGGAAGAAAAAAAAAAAAACAGACCTCACACCGCGGTGATAAAAAATCTGGGACCGCGAAAGTTTTCTCTCCCTTTCCCGTGGCGTTTTTCGAGAGGGGAGAGAGAAAGGGAGTGAGGTAAAAAACACTTGGTGTCTCTTGACGTTTTTCTCGTTTACATTCTCGCGCCTGTGTCACCGGTTGCACTGCATGCGATACCTCTCGAGTCAAAGAGTTGCCACCTAGACTTTATCCTCGATCCCCTCTCGTCCTTCTTTAGTCGAGCTCGTGACGTTTTCCAATCCGTTCTCCTCTCCTCCACTTCTCTCTATTTCCCCTATCAACCTTTTCTGATCGAGATTTTATATCCACCCGTTTCGAGTATTACTACCCCTCTCTCTCTCTCTCTCTCCCTCTCTGTCTCGAGTCGTTCCTTTGTGTACGTCGAATTTTGTGGAAACGACGCCGAAGAACGTTTTTGTCACATTTGCGCGCGTTTCCTCACGCACGCACACACATACACGAACACTAGGTAACACGCTCGGTAGTTCGTTCTCAATCCCACGGTAGTCCGGAGACGAGTACGAATTATTCCGGACAACGACGAGGCCTAGGACGAGACGCGCCTCTACGACGCTTCGGCGCAAACTCCGAAGCTGCCACGGTACGCCGCACGAAACTACCCTCCTCTACGTTCCTCTTTCCACAACCCCTCGCGAGACCTTTTGCGCACGGTTTATCAAGCTAACGTGAAAATTATTTAACCCGTGGCGAGTTGAAATGTTTCCGTTGGTTATATACGCGTTTATTTAAGAGATGCGAGAAGTTGAATTATTTTTATGACAGTTAGAAGTCGTTATGTAAATTCTTTGAAGACATCTAGCGATAATTCTATAATTATAAAGTTTCTGATTCGAGTTCTGCAAATTTGTTCAAAGACGTTTTGGTACACGGTCGTAAGGGGATCTCATCGTTTATCGTTCGAGTTATAATAGCTTGGGGAAAAGGGAAACAACGATGTTTATCTCTTCGTGACTTACAATACTCATTTAGTAGCTGTTATACCCGAAGCTTACACGAGTTTCCACTTTACTCGTATAAATCGTTTTAAGCACTCGGTATTATAGGTCGTTTTACCGACGATTACCCGCAGCACAAGTGATAGTATCGACCAGCGCATTTGTAGATGTGGGTATTAACAGGTCGCTGCATACTACTTACCATCAAAATTGCATGCGTTTACTCGAGGCGCCATCTGTGACCAGTCGCTCACAACGTCTGTCCTCCATTGCCGCCATGATTGTACGGCGCACGGTCTTACATACAGGTCTTGCAACTCTCAGGAGTGGGGGTGACTCGCTTGTTGAAGCAGTTTTTGGAAGTTCACGGTTTGGCCACATGCGACACTGCAATCGAGTGTCGATTGGGTTGCGCAAGCGCACTATTAACTTGACTAGCAAAAAATAGAAACAATATTATTGTCGGTAAATCTTGAAGATTATTAAATTAAATATCGCACAACATTAATATGAGCCGAGAAAATGTTGAACGTAAATGGGGAAAAAATCGCACAGAGCCAACGAAAACGATGATTATGAGGTTATGTCATGTCGACACTCGATAGCAGCGCTGCAGGTGGCGATAGAGAGAACTCGATTTTTCTGCTTCAATATGCGAGTCACTTTAGCCTTCCCCCACTCCCGGGAGTTGCAAGACCTGTATGTAAGACCGTGGTACGGCGCCATGTCTATTATTAGCATGGCCGCGAATGTCTTTTTGAGTGCTTCTTGTTTTTTTTTGTCAGGTTCTTAAAATATTGACGTGTGGCCTGTTGATCGAAAATAGACCAAACTTCGATTCAGCGAGATTCAGTACATCCAACAATGTAATGCATTCATTTTTTTTTCTAATTGAATACAATAATGTCAATGCACGTTTGAGACGCGTCTATTAGCCTAAAATTTGTTGATCGACAGGAGTTTGTTGTTTTGTCTAAGGATGGAAGGACATCGAAATTTTTGTGGACACATCAATATTGCAAGAGGGAATTTTCACAAAGAAAAAACATACGAGTTTTCAGCAACATTAACTTTATAAATAAATGAGTGGAATTATGAAGGGATGATGCAAAGTTTAACAAAGTAGTAAGTTCGAACATTGTTTGATTTTCGGTCAGTATGATTTTCTTGTATTATATTGAACAATCATTGAAGTTTTGTCTCTGACTGCTGCCTTCATACTATGTTTATATAGGTATAGCAGGTTTTTGCAAGTGCAGCGCTTGGCACGTTCCGAACTGTTGGCAAAATGGAAAAATTGAGAATTATTTTCCTGGAAATTTAAAAGATTCGATAAACGAAAAACGAAATCACATTTATCCTCGAATTGGGAGAATACAAATTGTATTCGTTTAGAAACATTGTTGTTTTTTTACAACGAATACAATTGACAAGATAGGTCACTCGTTTCTTCGAGCACCCCTCTTTATCTTTCTTTGGAAAGTTGAAAGCGTTTTATCCCGTCGAATAGAAATGTTGTTTCGTTTCGATCGGTTCGTCAGGTCACATTCTTACCCCACGAGTGAATTTTCGAGACGGGTATCAAACAACAGTCGAGTGGCGAGAAGTGTATCGAAATCACAGGAAATTGTACAGGATAGTCGGACTCTTCGTTCACCTGAAAATATCAGACGACAGCGAAGGAAATACAAACAAAGGTAAAGTTCAATTACTCATTAATAATATTATAAATTTTAATTCGGACCGAGCTCATCGACTTTCATTGATGCACTTGGAAAGCATCCACGTTTTTCTAACCTCAAACTTCGGTGCAGTCATAAAACATTACATGTTACTATTCAATTTATTTATTCAGATGGGATTGAGACATGGCCAATTCTTCGCTAGAACCGTCCTCGTTCAAAAGGGAGACGTGGATGGTGCCTGTCGTTTACTGAATCGCATTTTGGGAAGCGAAGGCTTGTTGGAACAATATAGGAGATGCAGATTCTACGAAAAGCCTACGCAAGTTAGAAGAAGGGTCAATTACGAAAAATGCAAAGCCATCTACGACGAGGACATGGATCGTAAGATTCAATTCGTATTGAGGAAGAATCGCGTCGAACCTTTCCCCGGCTGCAATTGAAACTTCCTCCATTTATTCAAGGTGTACAAAGCTCGCAAGGATAATGTAACTAATTTTATTAAATAGTACTATCTTTGAGAAAACCGTCATTGTTACTTATCACTGTTATTCTCGCTCTGGTAAAAACCAAATTGTCAATTATAGTAAACCTATCTATAAACTACCTTTCAAAATTGTTTATTGCTCACAGGCATCAGGAGAGTCTGTTCAAAATACATCTAGAATTCTGTATTATCAAACTATGGCAGATAGCGTTCGCACCTAGTCCAGCAAGTGGCGCCCCCAATAGACTCAATCTGCTTTACTAACAAACGAAAATGCACAAAAGTCGTCAGATAATGCAGTTTTTAATCGATTCAAACACAAGCATGCTTTATTTTACAGCGTTCTATATATCATAACTTTTCATCTCATTCTATGATTATGTTACAGCTATTTGATTATTCTCGCTCTTGGCTCAGTGCTTCTCTCTCCTTAACTCAGCCCAACGGACTATCCAATATCACGGTAATCCATTTCATGTCGGTACCTTCCAACTCTCGTCCCAACTAGCCAGGACGAAACTTTGAATATCGTTAACGCGACGTAAAACATATTCTACGTTGAAGTCTACAGTTGATTTATGTCCGTCGATAACGCTATTCCCCTGTAATTTCAGAAAATCATCCGATATGGCATATGGTCTTAAAATTATGCGAGATAACAGAGAAAGGTTGATTTTCTTATTTTCGATCCGAATGGCAATTTTTCAATTCCAATAAAGCTTTTAACGAACATCCACGGTGTGGTAATTTGTTCAAAACGTTCTTCACTTTTTCGTCAATATATTTAGAATTCGATACCGTTCGATGGATTCATATATCTTTTCAGGAGCCCATTGACGTTGCAGGAAACACAAGGAAAACAAATTGGCTCGAAAATTGGTTGGATCGAATGCTCGCTCGCCCGGAAGAAAGTTCGGATATTCGAGAGACTTTGGTTGGAGCCGTATTGTCGAGAACTTATCTATCGTAATAACCCTCCCTCGTTCATCTCTCATCCCGAGGGTATCGTTGAGCGCGCCGAAACGAGAACATAAACGGCAGAGTTGTCGCGATTTGGGAAAGAGGAATAGCCAGAGACCAAGGGCTATCGCCGCATCTCAACGTTTTTCGCTTTTCCTACGCTCTCCTCATCTCGTTTTATTCTCAAAATTACTCCCTTTCACTCTCATACGTGTCAGAATCTCGTCTCACTCTCTCGTTCCTCTGGTAACAAAACTTGGCAACGAGGACTCTCGTCCCGTTTCGAATGCCGTTCTGCAAATCCTGCCCAACCGATCTCTCTCTCTCTCTCTCTCCTTTTCTCTCTCTACCTCAAACTTTTTCTTTCTTTTCTCCATTGGCCTGCGGGCTACTCGCACTATCTATTCAATTTTCGCCAACTTGGCGAAGCCTCTGCCAAGAAAAAGCCCCCCCGCCCCCCGTTACAATCTCCACCTCCTCGCGAGCGTAGCTAACGTTTTGTCTTTTCTCACTCGACGAAGTGATGATAAATCATAGAGAGCGAAAAGTTGAAAAAAATGGCTTCGTCGGGGTATCCTCGAATGGAAAAAGACTCGTGCGACGCAGATTTTCGACCTCGATAAGAATACGTTTAATTAAGAACTTTCTGTAATTAATGATAATCGTCGTTCTAATTGTCGCGAATATTTTTAAATAATTAACGTCGATGCAATTCTCATGATTTCCATTTGAATCTTTATTAACTTTTTATAAATAAAATAATCATTATGCGATCAAATTGTCGCGAATATATTTAAATAATTTATAATTCTAATTGTCGCGAATAATTTTAAATAATTAACGTTGATGCAATTCTCATGATTTCCATTTAAATATTATTAACTTTTTATAAATAAAATAATCATTATGCGACGAAATTGTTAATTTTCACTTCGAATTGCGATTCGAAGAGAAATATTAAAAATAGTTAAATTAATGATCCGATAAGGAAACTTGCACGATGGTTCGCTCGTGTCGCGACGTTTGTCGCTATCTCGAATGCAACTGTTGTAACACCGGTGGTATACGACTCGTCGAACAGTTTGCAACGTGGACTATCGTTTGTACGAAATGACGTCGAACTTGTGCAATATAACTTGAAAGCTCCTGGAGTATGCGCATTGAGGGAGACGAGCGTATTGCATACGTATATAAAGGAAGGTCGAGTGTATACGGGCTAACATTTTGGGTATACACATAGTCCGTAGTAGAGTATAACTAATGACCCGGAACTGACTGAGATAGATCAATGGACTCTTATCGTGAATTTCATGTTTAGGGCTTGTACGTATCAAGTTTTCACCATTAGCAGCTCCAGGGAATTTAGCTCAGAGATGCGGTTTTGTCTAACAATCCATATATATAGCTAACCATAAACGTGGGCTTATGAGAAACCCCTTTAACTAATTTCAATCGATATTATGATTGGTCCAAGCAATAGAGCTCTAAAATTATCAGATTTTGACAAAAATAGCATCCGATAACGGCGAGTGCTATCAGACACGGAACAGTCTCCCGCTCGCTCATAACTGTCCACATTTTGACTCCTGATTCCTATTTTATTTTTTGTTATTAACAAATTAGTGAAAAAAGCACATTTTTTTCGTTTTTTGCTTATAAAACAAAAAATAATGAAGGAATCTGTTTGGTCCCAATGGACGAATTGTAGGTAATTAAGATACGCATAAAATGAACGGCGAAAAAAGCCGATCAGTCAATAATTAAGGGAGATACACTGAAAAAACCGAGAAAAAAAGCGTTTTTTTCAAAAACGTATAACTCCGCCATTTTTAAAGTTGTAGGCCAGGCTCTTCGCGAGATAGTAGATATTGATACGTACTTTTTGTGTGCGAAACTTGGGCGCTGTCGGATAATTAGTTTTTGCGTTATTGCAAAGAACATTTTATTGTACCATATTTTGCGGAGAGGCTCGATGCTCTGGAGGTCGTCCGATTTAAGTCTAACAAGCGGCTTTTGAAACTAGAACTGTTGATCTATAAATCGTAAATTTTAGATTTTCGTTTAATTGCGTTTAAGTAGGTGAAAATCGAGCCTAAACATGACCAAAAACGCCCGAGCGCGCGAAAGTGGTCGAGTAGTGCGGGTAGACCGGCTGACGCGGGGAAGCCGCATAATATAGTAATTGAAGCGCGCTCGCCCCAAGTTTCGTATCTATTTATTTGATTATTTCAAAAACCAGTGGGACTATTTTAACATTTTTTTAATTCGGGGTAACTCGATCTCCGGAATCTGATTCTTTACTCAGATTTCATGTAAAATGAACGAACAACTTTTTTTCAGATGTTTTAACCTACTCGTCCTTAGATTAATATAATATAATGCAATTATCATTTTTTAATATTCAATGTTGCACTTCGTACATTGAACAATTAAGAATATTATTCGAATATTATTCAAATATTTACATTATCTTCAACTTTAAAAATGGCAGAATTATACATTTTTGAAAAAAAACCCTTTTTTTCTCAGTTTTTCAGTGTATCTCCCTTAATTACGGACCTGTCGGCTTCTTTCAGCGCTCATTTTATGCGTATTTTAATTACCTACAATTCGTCCATTGGGACCAAACAGATTCCTTCATTATTTTTTATTTTATAAGCAAAAAACGAAAAAAATGTGTTTTTTTTCACTAATTTGTTAATAACAAAAAAATAAAATGGGAATCAGGAGTCGAAAAGTGGTCAGTTATGATCGGGAGACTGTCCCGCGTCTGATGGCACTCGCCGTTATCGGGTGCTATTTTTGTCAAAAAAAAACCCTTATTTGCTTGGCCTAGATAGACAATTTAATTTTTTGCGAATTGAGATTGATAATAGAGGTAATACGTGTTAGCTGAATCAATCTTAGAGTTTAGAGGGAGATCAAAGAAAGTAGGGCAGCGGTGAATTAAGGAATGACAAGGCAGCAATTCTTAATTATATATATATATGTATAATATATCAAACATATATATGTTTCAGGCTCCTCCGTCGAATCCTTTCTTCTTGATCGACAAGATGTACAACTTCCAGAGGGTTTGGGAAGTTGGAACGCAGTTTCGAAGGAAACAGTCCTGCTAGTACTTCTCTCTGTCTCTCACTCCTCGTCTTCACGCGGTGAGATAGTTCTCCAAGTCGAGATTTCTAGGAGTTAAGCCAAACCGCAGCATCGCTCCACCTCTCCCTCTCTCTATTTTGCCTGTCTCCGTGAGTAGAAAGCTCGACTTGAGTGGAGAGGGCGGCAGTGTAGCTCATCCCATGGAATCTCGGCGTGTCTCTATTCCCGTTGCGGGATTTCCGGACCCTTTCCACTTCTGTAGCTAACCTCCCTCTTCCACCTTAGGCCATGAAACAGCACGAAATGAGCTTTATACAGCGGCTGAGGAGTCAACTTGGTCGGGCGTGCTCGCGCGACGAACGACGCGATGAAGAGGCTAAGACGAGGAATGGAAGACTCTCGAAGGCTTGTTAGAAAGAGCTTTTCGGAAACGGGAAGAAACGATGCGACGATCCACGTAGCGTACCGAGTGAAAGACGCGGAAGGAAGTACTTCGTTCCCGAATTGTCGAGATCAACCATTCTTCCTGTCTTCTCTACCGCCCCTTCTCTTATCGCGTCAATCGACAAAATCGCTCGAACGTAAAGTTCAAGTCAACCTTGATCTTCAATGTTTCGACATCTGTCGTTTGATCAATTGATTCGTTCTTACAATCAACGCAACAATTAGGAATTTGAAATCAAGATCGATTTTTTAAAATCTCCGTTACATTAACTTTTTCAGGCTTTGTTCCATCAAGGTCAGCCGAGACAAACGCTTAGCACTTTGGGAGATCCACAATCTGACGAGAATCAATATTTTCTGACAGTCTATTGAGAGACTTACAACGCCGAATACCGATTTTCATTTCGGACACGTTTGAGCACAATCAAAGCACAAATTTAATAGTTCTCCGCTCTATACCCGGTAAATCGATTCGACTCGATGAATATTCAGACATCCATATTGACCCTTGGCCGCGTGGCAAAGGGAATCGAAAGTTACACGAAAGTTTCGTAACATTTTTGCTTCCCCTACCTCGCTCTACCTTCATTGAGGAAATAGTTCGACGAACCGGAAGGTATGCAAGCATCGTGGACATATAGAGACATAGAGAAAGAGAGAGAGAGAGAAAGAGATCGTCTCGCATCTCCGATGCTAATCTACGACTTGCAACGTCCACAGAGTAAAGCGCTCGTTGTTCAGCGATTGCTGAGTTTCGGCCCCGGTCACTCATGAATATTACCGTGAAGTTACCGAGACTCGCCCTTTCGGCACGGCTTACAAAAGCCTAGCCAAGGGATAGTTCGTGAATGTTGGCGCGAACAACTGCTGCATATTGCAGCAGCCGATGCGCCGAGTCAAAATTACTTTTACCGACTCGTCACACGCTTCGCGGTTTTCACTTCCCTGCGTCCATCTCGATTCTCACCCCGAAATATCGTTAATTATTACCCCGACTTGGACGTTTCTTTCTCGCGAATGAACGAATTTATTTATTTCATCGTTACTTATTTAGATATGGTCTTCGTTTTCGATAAATATTATTTAGAGCGCTAGATCTGGAAAAAACATTTCTCGAGAAAATTGCTGAAAAAGTAATATTTGTTAACGGAGAACGAGTTTTGGAGTATCGACTACGAGCGATGGTTTTGAATTGCGAATACGAGCCAAAGATAGTGAAAATTCTGTACAATCTGGGAATATTTCGCACGAAAGCCGGTTCTCGTTATATCAAAGTTGATACCGGTTAACTGTGATCAAAGAGTTTTTATTAAACTCATCCCACCAACGAGATCACTCGTTCTTTCGTGTCGTCGCATAGTATTCGTTCAGGCTCTCGCGATATTATCGACGCGAGCTTTTGATCGCGTTTCGATATTGATCATGATATTTCGCTACACGTACATACTTTTTTCATACTGATAATTTTGCGCCGAGGTGAATAACACTGATACGAACATATGCTCGACGTCACGTAGCAAACGAGATATTATTTCTCGATAAATATTCAGAATACGTATTTATAACACGTCTATCTTCGAATAAACAAAAACAAATCAATGGAAAATACGAAAATGAACATTTTTGAAAATGGCACATAATTTATTTCACCAATTTTCAAATTTACATCACAATTTCATGAAGTCAATTCTCTTTGAATAAATTTTTGATCGATCCGTATTAATAAAAATATCAGTATTATCAGGATTAATAATTATTTCCATACATACAAATTTTCATCATTCATCCCCATCTCGTTTTGTTCTCGATTTCACGAAAGCCAATTTGAAATAAATAAAAGTCCGTAACGTTTTTGTATAAAAATACGCAGAGCTCACGCGAGTGCGTAAGGTCGACCTGACCCATCGCCACCAATTTTCAAAGCACTTTTCGAAAAAATGGTAAATTCCGTCTCTGCATGGTTTTCCTTTAAAATTGCGAAAATGACGTAACTCCCTCGAGTCTTTCTAACATGCGTCCTGCGTAACAAACACGCACGCAAACGTACAAGTGCAAGTGCCTTGTGCGACCATGCTTCATGATCGATTCCTGAATTCTCAGGACTGCGCTTTGTGCATGTAACAGTTCTCGCTATTGTGAGACGACTGTGCGGTTCGCATCGAACTCCGGCTTTTCTTGGAGTTTCTCAAGTTTGCAATTTACATGAATTTATGGCTTCCCTCTTTCCCTCTTTCTCTGGCTTACTTGTGTTTTGCATATATTTAACTATGTACATATACATATAAATAAATAAAGAAGTTTAAACGTTAATAAAGTTTCTATAAAATATTCTTGTATTGGCTTCGAATCATGACGACGGTTCGTACGTCTCTGAAAGCCCGCGTTTCCCTGACAACGCGTCTGTCGCAGTAGCACTGTTCCCTTCCATCGCCGAGCCAATCTCGATTACCACAATTATATAATATTCGCATAAATTTTCAACATTCTCGTCTGTCCATTTGCTCGAATTATTTAATCGACCGTAGTCTGTTCATCGAATCGAGAAAGGAATTTTCGGCGTATATTTCAATGTCAAAGAAGAAGATTGTCGGAAGAAACTGGTTATAGAAATGGACGAATGATTTTTTAAAATAAGTATTGTTAACCGCACGACGAGTAATTGGAAGAATCCACAGCAAAGATTAGAAAAATGTTTATCGTTATTGGAGAACATTGTCGTCAGCGGACGCAAGTTCCACGACGAATATCGAGTTTGCACGATATGCGAAAAGAGATGAGCGGGAAACGGGATTATTTCATCACAGCACGGAGGATTGATCAGGTCAGCGGACGTGGACGAAACTAGAGATGATTTAATTATACGATAATTTTATTAATTTCGCTCGCGATTAAAATTTAACCCGCGAGGGAAAAAATGTATCTACCTGAATTTCTCGAATTTAGCTAATTATATATCGGGGGGAGATGCGGTGAAATATTTATTCAGGCGGGAGAGACTCGAATCATGACAAAAATCATGATAATGCGCATGAATTAACAAATTGGCCGCGAGACAAAAAAAAATTTACGTTTCACGATTAATCGAATTAGTCTCGATACGGTTCGATAACTAGCCGATATGCATAAATATATTTCTCTTTTTCCTCTTGAAATTTGTACTCGCACGCCGCGTATAGGTAGTCAGGCAGATGATTCGCAGTATCGTTCCTTCGGCGGCGACGCCCGCTCGCAGCGCCACCCGCCGGTGGCGTCGTATAACGAAATGTAACTACTAATACCCCGTCGTTATATCCAAGATTTTCCCGCGGGAAGGAATTTATTCACGCGCCAATTCCCTCGATAATCCGAGATGGAAAATTTTCCCAAAGCTCTCCGAACGGCTTTGAATTCCTCCCTTTTTCCATCCATTCCCCGCTATTATTATTACTATTATTATTATGACTATTTTTATTATTATTACCATGCATATTAGTACATATCGATGTTAAACTAGACTTAAGTCACGATCGAGAGACGTTTCTCACAATGAACGTATACTCGAATGACGAAATCCAGTATCGTCAGTCGCCCTTCGACAAATTTCCCGTCGTAAACTCAAGATCCGAGGAGTACCTACGTATATTTCTTTGAGTTTCGACAATCGCGACTTCTTATGTGTACAATTACTTACGCACGAATGCCGAAGAATATAAGTCAATACGTGCAAGAAGATGCGAATAAGCTTGTGAAATCAACGGTGACTCGTATATTTTTTATCTCATACCGCAGACAACAACCCCCTCTTGTAATTCCTCGCTTTATTCAGAAAAAAGAAAAAGAAATCATGAGTATGCTTTCATTATTGGATCAAACTTCTTTCATCGTATACTTTATGTATACAATATTTTTTTTATCATCAATGTTATTATTCGAAAATACGAATTTTTATAGCGTTGAATAGAACTCGTTTTTTCCCGAAAGACAGCCACGGATATTACAATAGATTTATTCGTCATAATTGAGAAAAAGTTCGACAGTTTATGGAAATGTAACAATGAGTAACGCGACGAATGATCGGTAAATACAAATCGAACGATCTTTTTTTTTTTACGTAATTGAATTTTATCCCGGAGGGCTGAGATACACAGACGATATCCAACGGGAAACCGGTTGACGATCGCGAGAGTGCGTTTTTTTTATCTCCCTCGTCAAGGGATGTTTTTTGCTGATAGAGCGGAGCTCGCCATTATTTTCCAGATTCCCCGGACGAACGTTACAATTCCGTGTGAGCGTGCCATTATATCGTTTCACAATGGAATTCGTAGCGCCATCTATCTCCCTTGCTTTCGCATCGACGCGATTCTTTTTTCTTTCATAGCCGCTAGGTAGCTTGCTCGCTATTTCGCATCGTTCGATTTATCAGTGACGAATCGGTATCGTTAACTACGTCAAGGACTAAGCAATTTGCAAATTTCAATCGATCGAAAATTCCAAAAACTAATTTCGCTATTTTTCATTCGATTTCACTCAACTTTTCCCTTACTCGATGTTTGGTCGAACGTGTCATATAGGTCGAGAAAACTGCTGGTAAATACACACAATACCGCGAATAGTTTCTTCGTCGTGCATGCGTGCGATAATCGAAGCATGCGCTATCGACGATTCTCCCGTAACGTCCGGTCGACACGCGATTCGAAAAAAAAAATTACGTTCGATGATCGGAAGATCGGTAACGCACCATGGGCACGCGATAATTTCCGCAATTTTCCCTCGACGTAGCCGTATTTGCAAAAGACATGCCTCACCGATCTTGGAAAGAGAAAAGGCGCCTTTGCCTTTCGTTCGGTCTGCTCGAAGAATAAACGATCTTTCGCAATCGAGGGCAGACTAGGCGCGCATTCAACGGATTTCTACTAAGTTTCCTTTGAATCATACGTACACGTACCTACATTATATATACCTATATACATATGCATAATATACATGTAACATGCACATACGTATATATGTATAAGAATGAAATCGTACCTGTGGCTTCGCCTCCCCGTTCACGTTTTCCCATTCGAGGATTTGGTAAAGGGAGCAAAGGAGAATCAGGTCGGGAAACGAGAGAACTCCGAGGAAAACTTGAGTTTGAATCCCGCAGTTCGCATATCATAAAGGCGGAGCCGCATAGAGACGAAGGAAATGAGTAAAGAAAATAAAGAAAAAAGAAATGGGAAGAAATATCCTAAGAGAAGAAAATGCGATACGTTGAGTAAATACAGATATATGTATGTGTGTATTGAATAAAGTGTATGTGAATTCGCAGTAGAAGTGGTTCGAGTCTAGTCAGACGCATCGCCAGAGTGGAAACGAGTCGAAAGATAAAACGCGTACCCGACATAACAAGAGATGAAAGAAACGTCATTTGATACAAGTTGTCGAAGATTCGAGAGACAAACGTGCAACCGGACGTCGCAACGCTCTCACCTCCCTTCGCCTTTCGCTGTAATCTTTTCAATTTGTCACGTAATTTGAGAAAATAAGTATCAAGAAATTTGACGGAAAATATGAGACGAGCTTGTCCTGCCTGTGCAGCGTGATCTGTAAAAGATGTGGGAAAAGTATAGTTCCCTTTTGTGTTTACTGAAACGTTTGATTTATCGGGAAATGACGCAAGTCTTTCTAGTGTGATTGGCTGACGAAGAGAGACGATATTGTTGGACAATTCGAGATGTTCGTTGTTAGGAAGTCACTGAATCGATGCGATCCTCTTCCCAGATAACGAGAGGGAATCTTCGACCGGGCTTTTAGAGGTACGAGGGAAAAAACAGGGAGGAATTTCTTGGGAAAAGATAAAGATAGAAGAACGAGTAAAGTTCGACGTAGATCGAAAAAAAGAATATAACATATGTATGTGTGTCTGTGTGTGTGTGTGTGTGTGTGCTTTCATGTTATCTGCGATATACGTAGTAAAACAGTGCAAAGGCTGGAGATGATATCGAGTCGAGCAGTAGCAACAGATCGTTAATGAAAGACGTCCGCTTCGTTGAGTAGTAAAACCCAGCGTAGATATGTACATACCAACGTCCAGTCTAGTACGGAAAAAGAAAACGAGGGCTAATAAAAATGCAATGAGAATCGAAACGTCTCGCTTTCATCACACTTTTCTTCTATTTTCGTTATAACGTGACGTAACAAATATAAAATTTTAACAACTTTAGGATTAACCTAATTTTTTACTCTTGCTACTCGCGACTCGGTCGCCTTCTTGTCCTCGTCAATGTTTCTTCATCACGATGATTGGCCCTGCCGAATTATTTTCGGACGGCTGTTCGGATCGAATCGTTCATTTTCTCCGTTTTTCTTTCAATTTCTTTAATTAATTTTAGCAATTCGTACAATAATTATCATTTCGTCGGCGTATTTCTAATTTTCATTACTTTGCCAAAAATAATATTTTCAGTCTCACATTGAAATAAGGAATTGGAGGGTTTTATTAAATTTTAATTTCTTACTGAAGCTTTTATCTATAGCGAATGGAGTTATATTTCGTGGTTTTAAAAATCATCGATAATGTGGTTTACGAACGTGGCTGGCTATAATTTATAGATAAACGTGGCGTAATTTAATGTCATTTATTTACGATAATCATGTATGAAATGTAAATTCAAAGCTGCATCGACTGTTTAATTGATAATTAGATTGTCCAGCTGGTTAATTTTCAAATGCGATGAATATTGCACACGCGCGAACGAGGAAAAGATAGAGGCGCAGTAGAGAAACACAAAAACCAGTTCTTTCCGTGCAAAAACGTGTCGCGCTCGTTTCTCGTAAAGCTCCCGCGTTATAGCCTCGTAATCCTTCGATACGCTTTTCCGTGAAATCGAACATGGATATAGGTCTGTACATTATTTTGAAACTTTGACATATCTCGATTCATGAACGTGCAAGATGTCAATAAATGATAAAAATTTGTATATTTCTGTCGAAAACCGTTTTTCACTCTCCGATACGATAATACAACGTGAAGCTTTGAATATACGCATAGATGTGGGTGGATATGTGTGTTATCGACTTTCAACTTATTCACTTTTTTAGAAATAATTTTTTTCTCGAATTTAACAAAAATGAGCTTTCATAGATGTTCGATGATTAAGCCTAGATGCTTGAAGGGCTTTGTTCTGTCCAAAGCGAATTCGAATGGAAACATTTTTTTAATAAATCGCATTTTTGCATATTCCACTGTAATTTTTTTTCCCGTTGAATTCTTAAAATTAATATTGAAAATTGTAATTTAGCGTGAGTTAATCCGCTTCTAAATTGTAAATCTCCTTCACACGCTCGTTAAATCGAAACGTGGCTCCCGGCGCACCTGAACATAACGAACTCTCGTCTCGCTTCGAGTGTCGAAAAGGAAGGGAAAAAGTATGAAAAAAAAATCGAAAAAAAAAAAACGAAAAGTAAATCGCAGCGAGGGAAAAATTCTGGGTTTATATGACGATGGAAAAGGGCCGAACAAAAAGTGAAATAATAAAATGAAACATCGTTCCGGGTGTGCCTGAAGTGTACGGGAGAGGCGAAAGAACAAAAAGAAATGGGTTCGGGAGAACAAGGGAGAAAAAGCGAACGATGTAGATTTGCCAGAATCGACAATGTGTTACGTGGTAACGTAAAATTATTTGGCGGTAATTGAATTCGATGGCACTCGAATGCGTCTGGGCCAACAGTTTGAGAGCTTTGATCGCGGTAATTTGTCGGTCAAAAACTGATATTTTCAGATATTTTATCAATGGAATTTTAACACATCGGTATTAACAATTTTTGAACACACTTGGGCAACGCAAAATTACCGTTATGCCAAATATTCGTCATATTAATTAAATAAAACTAATTTTTCATAACAAATTCCATTCTCAATATCGGTTTGCACAAATGTAATATCGTGATTTCGAGTTTTTTACAATGTTCTGATAGAAAAATGAAAAAAAAAATGGTATTTGCACAGTTTTTAACGACTTTTTCTCCCAAAAAATTGAATAAAATTGAAAAACAAGAGCGTTACATTTGCTTTATACATGCCATCGTCGATTTCATAAAGCACGAGTATAGAGGCGATCGTTTGCACAATAATATTATCCGTTTTAATGTGGAAAATTGGCGAAACTAGAAATCGAACCTTTCGAGCTTTGAGTCAATCACATCGGATTATATAGCGTTGAATCCGTTTTGTTGATGACTGAGAGGAGTTTATTGATATACACTTGCCATTATTCATCCGGAATCCATCGATCTCTATAGAGATCTACTTCGTGCATCTGTACCGACTAACCTTTCGGGCATTCGAAGGCAGAGCGAGGCGCTCGGCCGCGAATAAATGCGGCGAATAAATATCGGAAAGAAATAAAAGCGAACGGTGGGTCGAGCTAGGGGTGAGGAGGATTGGATGAGTGGGGAGAGAAGAACCGACTATTATATAGCTTCCTCCCCGCGAGAGTATACGAGGAATCAATTTTTTTTTTTTTCGCCATTTTATTTCATCCGCAGGTCCGTCGAGGATCTGGAAGAGCGATCTCACGCGGACCAACGGAAAATCGGAAATATTGAAGAGAGCTCTTACTCGCAACGTTCTCTACTCGATTTCTCTGCCTTTTTATCCAATAAATATACGTATATAGTACCTTTAAAAGATTCTCAGCCCATTCTCATACACTGTCCCGTATATTCTTTATATCGTATCACATAATCCTACAGGATTTCGAATTTTCTTCGGTGTTGCAAAGCCGAATGAAAAAAAAATGACGGTACATTTGCCACCGGGTTGAAAAATCCTTCCTGTCGCGTAGCTATATTCACCCTCTGAGATTAGACGTGAGAAAAAAAAATCCCAAAAAAAATCGTTCGAAACATTAACTGTCCAATTTATAATTTCCTTGGGGGACGGCGTCGGAGAAGCGAAGTAGACGATCCGGAATGAAAATACTTCCATCGCTGTTTCCCGCGTTCAAGTGGTGATTTACAAAAAAGTTTCACCCCTTGCGAATTCCAGGTAACGGTAAAATCTAGTAATATAATTAAAAAAAAACTAAAAAATAATGCTTAAACGAGGATGTAGCAGGTTGTAAAATTTGTGTAAAATGTCGATACGTTTGTATTTATAAGAGAAACTAATACCCTTCGAAACGTATTTATCAAACGATAACATTTCACTAGTTTTGTTTTTTGTTTTCATATACGGTAATGTATTATAGTATCACGCTTCCTACTAGTGATTATTATTGGTTGTTTTACGGCTTTATAAACTCCTGTGTGCGTCTACCAAACAGCCTGCGGTTTACGCTTCTGCACAGCGAGCCCGTTCAAATTTCATCCCTCCATCCCTTCGGAGCCCCAGAACCGCAATTATTGTCGTGAGCGACCGGTGCGTGTTCTCTCTTTGACTCTCTCTCTCCCTCCCTCTCTCTCTCTCTCTTTCTCTCGTGATAAACGCCGCGGAAAAACTAATTATTACCGTCATTGTTTTAAGCACCGACATAAACAATTTCGTTAACCCGCTTTCGGACCGAGAGAGTGAGTGAGTAAGGGAGGGATGAGGGAGGGGAAGCAACAGGGAGGGCGTTAATGATCAAGAGCGAACGCTCTCGCATGGAAAAACAACGCTCTTCACGCTTCGCGCTTTCCCACGCCACACCTTCCGTACACACACGATATAGACAGGATCGACATAACTGTACCGCGAATACCGTCAACAAAAGTAAACGAAAGAGCAACGGGGCTGTTTTTTTATATTAAATTTGCAAAATCTCTACCACGAGGCGTGAATTTACGCAACGGGACACGGTTTATATCATTGTACGAAATTAAAAAATAAAATAAAAGCAACAGTAAAATATCAGCGGTGTACCTCTCGCTCGTTTCATAGCGCGCGAATCGTTTCTCTCCTGTCTCCCTTGTACGAGCGCACCCGATACTCGTCCCACGAGAAGAACATCCGTATATTCTCGCAGGACGAGTACAAAATTTCAATTTTTGTTTAATGTTTTTTTTTTTTTAATTTTTCGCTTTTTATTATTAATTTATTCCTTAATTGCAATTAAATTTTATTTCTGGGAATGCGAGCACGATGTTCATAAAAAAAACGGTCATCTCGCGAGAGGGCGGTTTTGGTAATTATCATTATTAATCTTCGTTCCCGGTGTGATGAAAAATTGCGCGTGCGTATCGTGATGGCGAAACTAATTTTTTGCTACAGTTGGCTCGTTCAAAATGTTAAGATTGGGTTTGAATTTTGAGTATCGCGAATATATGGGGAATGTATCTTGTGTCTTTTGGGACACAGGTTTGAAAATCACGCTCGACCGTGCGGAGACATCTTCATACAACGGTGCACAATCACGCGGCGAAACTCCAATTTTCGTCGACTCGTTTCGTATAACAAACGCGATGTGTTTGTACAATATGCCTAGATAAATCGATAAACTGAATTATTAGTTGTTTCGTTGTTTGGCGCTCCGAGAAATAACATTCGTCGTACACACGCTCGTGCGAAGTGCGTCGATCGATCGGACAAGGCCCGGTTTGCCATAACTATCGTACCAATATTCCTTCGATATTATAGACGACAACGGCAAAATCTCCGAACAAGTTGGTCCCACACGTCGTCGTCCAACTTTCTAAACTTTCGACGCGTTGCGTTGACTCGAGGGTTTGCCACTTGAATCCAAATGCCGTACACGTGCTGCGAATAGCTTTTGCCGTTCCCTATCGACGTTCCTTACTATTAATCAATGTTGAAAAATATTTCGTTCAAGCCAAGTGTTTTTGATTAATCGAAAAAGAAATTTTATTTCGTCAATTTATAACGTTTTTCTAGATTTTTGGTAGTTTATTTATTAATAAATAACAATAAATTCGAGAGGATGGTGAACAGAAGATATCGGTAATCAAAAAATTTCAGAGAATTCTCTAGGAATTGCATTTTAGAAAAAGGAGAAAAATTTATTTCTTCAATGCATAACATTTTCGTAGATTTTTGGTAGTTTATTTATCAACAAATAACAATAAATTCCAGAGCATGATAAAAAAAAGTTATCAGTAATCAAAGAGTTTGATAGAATTCTCGAAGAATTAAATTTTCGAAAAAGGAGAAAAATTGATTTCTTCAATACGTAACATTTTCCTGGATTTTTGGTAGTTTATTTATCAATAAATAACAATAAATTCTAGAGCATGATAACAAAATTTATCAGTAATCAAAGAGTTTGATAGAATTCTCGAAGAATTAAATTTTCGAAAAAGGAGAAAAATTGATTTCTTCAATGCGTAACATTTTCCTAGATTTTTGGTAGTTTATTTATCAATAAATAACTATAAATTCTTGAGCATGATAAAAAAAGTTATCAGTAATCAAAGAGTTTGATAGAATTCTCGAAGAATTAAATTTTCGAAAAAGGAGAAAAATTTATTTCTTCAATGCGTAACATGTTCCTACATTTTTGGTAGTTTATTTATCAATAAATAACAATAAATTCCAGATGATGATGAAAAAAAGTGATCAGTAATCAAAGAGGTTGATAGAATTCTCGAGGAATTAAATTTTCGGAAAAGGAGACAAGTCGTGCGCGTACTGTAAGTATATATGTATATACAATTTGGCAAGTGCCAGGGGCTTTCGAAACGGACTTCGTTAACGGTACGAGGGAAAAGGCTCGTCGTATCTCTCGTTTCCGACTATAACAGTATACCGAATTCTCCACGTTGAACGGTGTGTACTCTGGCCAGAAGCTCGTCCCCCGAGAAGCTCGATGGCGCGTATATACACAATTTTCTCCATCAGCTATGTATATATATATACATACATAAAATAGCAAGTAGAAAGGTAGGAGACGCATGGACTCGGAGGTTTAGTGTATACCCCCGTAACGGCAGGGCGTTTCTTCTTCAAACGAGCGCCATTCATCTCGTGAAACGAGAAAATCATAGGAATTTGTTCGGGGTGAGGAGCGAGTGGGTCCCGGTATGAGAGAACGAGGGATGAAAATCTTTGGATATTTTCCTTGGCAAATCCAGAGCTTTTGGGGGACAGTCGGGGGAAAGCCGTAAGGGGCAAAGATGAGTTTTGGCACCCCCTGGCGTCCTTTTTCGTCTCGATTTCTCTCTCATATTTCCGGTAGCTAGAAAATGTTGCAGACACTCGGATCTACGAGACATTAATTAAAAGAAAAATTCACGATGAAAACCTGCATTATAAATTCGTTAATTAATTCATTAACGAATTGATAATTTTTCAAAAATTACAAAGTGGCAATTTTCGAATTATCAACGACTCTTCGTTATTGTCGTATACTTTTCAACGATTCGATAATTAGTTATTAATAAGAGTGTTTTAATTTGTCGTTCTCTTTTCTTTTTCGTTATTCCCTCTTTCTCTCACCGTGTCTCGGAACGTTTTTTCTACTCTACTTTATCGGTCGGAAATTGAATAGAAAAAGGGGATTCGAAGATTAATTAAATTTTCTTTCGTGTCTACGAGTAAAAGAGCCCTCTTTCTTACTCTACGCCTTGCCCTTCTCCCTCGTCGCAGTGCAAGAGCGTGTGTCTGTGGTATTTATTTCAGTCTGGTACCACGGCTCGCTGGGAGAGGTTGCTCAAGAGGAAGAGCTTTTCCCACGGTTATATTTATAGCTTTATATATATACTGCCAAGTACTGCTCCATGCGCTTCGTCTAATATATATAGGAGACTTACAGCCAACCTGGTAGCCTTTACCAAGAGTACACTGTATTACACCCACATACATACACACAGACAAAACATAAACACACGTATACATTTTCCGAAGAGTTAACGTCCCGGCGAGGAATAAAATACAAGCATTAGCCGATAAAAAATATAACCACGAACCTACCAAGATTTCTCTCTACAATATTGTTTTTATATTTTTATTTCACAACAGGGCGAATAGTAATAGGATTAGTTCCAGCCACGATTTAATCATCGAACTTGAAAATCCACTCCGACATTCATGAAAATATACTTAGATATTACTTATAGCGTTCGATAAGGGATAAAAAATGCTTTCCCTTTGCAATATGTTCTGGCGCACTTAGGAAAAAATCAGTGTTTACTGTTTTATGATCGTGATCTCTTTTTAATATCGACAAAACGAAAGTGAATCGTGGCGATTGTAAAACTGATCGCGTTATTCTTAAAAGCGATATTCACGAGATTGCGTGAAATTCCTTTAGATCGTAAACATACGCGTATAGATACGTGCGATACAACTTTTGTCAATGTACGAAGTGACGTTGAGTTTTGTCGGGTACAAAGAGACACGGGACCGAAACTTTTTCTACCAACGGAGTGGCGAAAACGTCGGACGGACGATTCAGTTGGGAGGGAGGTGCAGGTGGGCGGTAAAACACACATATATATATAGAGCTGGGAAATGATTCTAGCAGATTTCGGGCTCGTGGGACGTAAATTCACTGTACGCGGGGCATTCATTTTCCAAATGGCTAATTTTCCTGGGAATGTATAAAGGGGTGGGAGGGCCAAAGTGAGTGAGAGAAAAAAAAGGGAGAGAGGGTGGTATATAACAGCGATGCAACCTCGCTTGCTATATGCTCATAGTGGGAGGGGTTCGAACGCGGACTGTACGGACTCATGCTAATCAGTCGTCGAGTGCGCACACGACGACACGAGGGAGGGAGAGAGAAAGAGATAGATACAGCTTGCGTTGAACGCGACGCGAATTTTCCGCGAGGCCGGGCGTTAATTTTACCCCCGCGCTCATCCCCCTCCTCGCCTTCCCTCCCTCTTTCCCTCGTTCTCTCGTACTCACTCACTCTCGTTTAAATTTCGCTGCACTCAACAGTGCTTCGCGCTTTTTCTCGTTCGGGAAATTTCCAATTCCTACTTTAATTCGTTTATCTTCAGCGAGAGAGAAATATTCAGCAGTGAAATAGCTTGTTATACAGATATATGTATATACAACGTATATAACAACCCTTTTCTCATCTCACCACCTGTCCACCCTTCCTCCCTTCCACCCCTTACTGCCACTCCGTATCTCTTTATTCATCCCCCCTTTTATCATTATTATTCGGTCGGGCTATTTCGCTTTGTCTCACAGTTTTGCTCTACGCATTAGGTAATAAGTACCGTGACACTAATCGACCAGCATGAATATTTATACGTTAAAAAGAGAACGAAAGCCCACATATATATATATATATATATGTTTGTGTGTGTGTGTGTGCATGTGAATGTACAGTTAAAGCGTAGACCGCGCGAATTTCTGTAATTTTACCGGGGAAAAGAAAATTTTCCCACTTAAATCTCCTTTATAAAAAGATTTATACATTTCCTTCTGTTGCCTACGTGGCTTTTTATATTCAACGAATCTCTCGTGCAACAAAAAGCCAACGAAAAGGAACGCTGAAAAAAAAAACAAAGAAAATAAACAAAAAAACGTTATCTCGCTTAATATTTATAACGAAACAATTCAACTCGTGAAAAAAAAGGATATACGAATAACGACATGAAAAATGAAATAGACAGTTTTTTTTTTATATAAAGTGAAGAAAAAAAAATCTCACGGTATATTCTTTTCACTTTTCATATGATATCGCGAGAATCCACGCGCGCGCTTCCTATCGAACTTGTTGGCCCGTGGCGCGTCAATTTTTCGAACCCACGGTTTTTAACTCGTTCGAGCGGAATTCGAGGCTCCCGACTTCGGGCGAGACGATTTTGCCCGGCTCGTTGGTCAGTCAGTCCCAATCGGATCTCTCTCTCTCTCTCTCTCTCTCTCTCTCTTCCTCTCTGTATATATAAACGTACGTATAGGTATGTATAAACTCAGCCTGCGACTATATATTTCATCGCGGACGGGGCAATAATACTCGCGCGGATTTTTTCGACGAGAATTTTTCGCGACAAGAGAAAATCTCCCATAGAATGGCCCAGAGGAGGATGAAATTACATTTGCAGAGAGCAATTTTTTTCACTGGAACGCGAGAAGGTGACTGGGGGTGAGGGGGGAGGGGGCGTATCGTAAAAAAAAGGAAAACAAAAAAATTCTTCGGGGATTTTTTTTCAGCCCCGATTTCTCGGCCTCTTCAATTTTTACTCTTTCCGAGAAGAATGTATATACGTGTAACTCTCGTTCTCTCGTTTGTTCATCCAGACAGAGTCTGTGAAAAACGATCGTCCCATTTTTCTCTTTGCAGAGCCTTTTTTATTGTTACTCGTTGTTTTTTTTTTCTTCCTTTTTTTTCGTTCGTTCCTCTTAAGCTCGAACGATTTTTTCGCGAAAGATTTATAAGCTACGTCCTGTGGGACGGTTACAGGATAAAATTGAAGGTCTCCCGAGAGCCCAAGATCTCGTTCTCTCGCTTGGGCTTTTTGTCGCGATTAAATAACCTAATTAGTATAACACCGCGACGAGTATAATGCCCAATTTTTGTTCATTCTACATCCGCGTCATGCTCCCCACTCTCTCCCTCTCTCTCTCTCTCTCTCTCTCTCTCTCTCTCTCTCTCTCTCTCTCTCTCTCTCTCTCTCTCTCTCTCTCATTTTGTTCTATTCTAGCTCCAAAATTTGTTTTATCGCCCTCGTGTGTGCTTCCCAGTCATTTTACGAACGCTGAGAGATAGAGAGAGAGAAATTTCCTGAATATTTCGCGTCCGCGAGTTTCAACGCTTGCGAGACCGACGCACAGCGCCCTCTGGTCGAATAAAAAGAGAAATCACGTTTTCGTAGCTGCGACTGTATTAACGCATTGTCGAGCTGTATATTCTACCTACACACCTATATAATACAACGTTGAAACAATAAATAAACTTCCCTCTCGCACACGAACAAACCTCGGAAGATTTATCTAATACATTCAACGTCTCGAAGACGTGGCACGACCACTCGTCGGTTTGCCAAATTGCCGCGACGTAATTCTGCTTCCAGGATTCTTTTATCTCGTACGTATAGGTCGCTCAGTGTCAACACGAGACATATTTCTGTGAACAAAAAAATAAATAAACAAAATCAATCGACCCACAATTGCTCAAATTCCGCAAGATTTCTCTATAAATCGATCGTATATAATCTCGAACTTCTATTTTTATAAAGAATTTCAGACGACGTTTGACATCGAATGTCCCATACATTATCCACATGCGGTTCATGTGTCGTATCGATTTCACACGGAATCGCCCATATATATACATAATACAACCATGAAATACCATGGGCTATACGCAGTACTTAGTGCTCCTTTAAGAGTCATAAACGAGTCGAATACGCGACGTACCGAAGGGCAATTTCGTATGATTCATAGTAACGAGGCTCGCGCACTTTCGCCAAAGTGTCGTTCGTCCCGACGACGATAATGGCACTGCGACAAATTTCTTCGAAACAAGGGTGGCTTGTATAGTTATACGACCTATGGGTATATTTAGGAAAAGAGCATGATTTTCCGTGATTTGATTGTGATTATCATTTCTGCGACGACGACATCAACGAGCTGTACCATAATTGCGAGAAATGAAATTTGACAGATGGTTCGCGCAGCACGTGCCTTTACCTACTTGTCTATGTATATATATGTGTGTGTATATATGAGAAATTACGCAAGCAGGGCGGTAACGTTTAACCGCAAAACGAACCCGAGCTCGACCAAATTTGCAACACGGCTTGCGGTCCATCAGAATATGCGCAATATGCACACACATATATACATATATATATGGGCCGATCCATATATTCACTCTCCGAGTAAATTTCTGTCGTGTCGAGCCGTCTCCACCAGAAATATCACCGTCATCGTGTAGAATTCGTGAAATATTCTTCGCGCGTAATAATTTGCAAGATTTATGGAAAATTTAATCGCGTTGTCGAATTTTTTCTCGGTTCGAAATAAAAAAAAAAAAAAAAAAAACAAGGAATATATTTTCAAATTTTTTGTTTTACGAACGACAGAACGAAATTTATACTTTTGGAATAGTTGAGATTTTTTTTTTATTATTGAATTCATAATTATTTGTCGCTTTTCAGTGACGAATGCAAAATATGTCGTTAAATAAACAAACATTACGGGTAGAAAAATTGTCGGGCAAGTCGAGGTTCGCGAACGATGATAAAAGTCGACTAATTCGTGGTCGTGAACGCGCCACTCTTTCTCTTCTAGCGCATAATTAGCGAGTCCGTCGACTCGGCGAAAAGAAATTCGTGCGCGCTCGACGCTAACGAGCTCAACAACCGACAAGAACCGACTAAAGGAATATAAGCGTATCTATATCAACCACCTTCGAGAGCTTTTATAAACCGGCAACTTGTTTTTTCCCCCTTTTTTTGTTCGCTGATCTAATATTTCATAGCTCTGCGCAAGCATTAAAGAAAACTTTTCTCCCTCGAATGATGTAAAAAGAACTCTGGCAACAAAGAGAAAAAAAGAGAGAATTACGAAAAAAAAGGAAGCACTTCCACTTTGGAATTGTGCAAGCCTCTTCACTATCCTTCTATATATACGCGTCGATCGAAACCGTGCTCAAGATTTATTAGCGAACAAACCTTTCCAACTCCTCGCTTTTTTTCACCTGCCCGATTAAACATTCATTAAACAAACCCGCTTTTCCGCTCATCTAATTCTCGTTTCGGTCGATTATATCCTTGCGTTATTTTATCCCTCAAACTTTGCCCTTTTTTCTCTAGCTAGCGATAAGCCGCGCGAACGAGGGTTGAAAAATTTCGAGTCTGCTCAACATCCTCTTGACCCGATCGTGCTATTTATGTAATACATATCTTTATGTATACACACACACATTCACACATATATCGTTAACAAATTTGAGTTCCAGCATTTGTAATATCTATATCGAATGGTCTATTTAAACCAAAATTCCGTGAGTTTGAACCCCCCGGTGAGATAAGAAGTGATCTTGGAAAGGGTCGGAGGGTGAGAGGGATGGGCGAAAGAGGAGGAGAGAGAGATGGGCCACAGGGCTTCATCCCTCTTTCACTCAGGAGGGGTAGAAATTCAACTCGTAACCGTAGATTTATCAGCGTGGTTCCTCGGGCGAGCCCGTCCGAAAGAGCCCCGAGGAATTCTCCGATAAAGCGGTGAGATCAGCGAACGGTGGGACGCCGGGGTGGTAGAAGAGGAAGAAGAAGAAGAAGGAGAAAAAGAGGAGGGAGGAGGAAGAGGAAGAAAAGAACGTGGAGTCGTTTGGCATTCGCACCCAGGTGGTAGATTATACATATATAGTGTATATATGTATATATATATATACGTATATAGAAAAGATTTTAGGAAATGCTCGGACGCTCTTCCGCTTCGAGATAACGTCTTCTCCTTCTCTCTCTCTCTCTCTCTCTCTCTCTCTCTCTCTCTACGTTTTCCGCATTGCCTTTTATTTGTTTTTCCAATCCAATTTTTTTTCTTCTCTTTTTTTGCGAGGCGACTTTCGTTCTTTCTACGGATTTAAGGACACTTTTGTCGCGGGAGACTGTTTTACTCGTTGGCCCGTCGTACGTTATATCCGCGCTTTCGGGTCCTCTGATCTTTCCCTTGTAATCCAACGACCATTCGGAATAACCTTTTTCTATGCCGCCAATATTTTACCTCGTGCGAGATTCCGTGGATAGTGCCGATATCCGCGGTAACACCAACGAAATTTAGGCCGATATGTAATATCCGCTTTCACAAAATTCCGTGAAAGATATTTCAATGAAATGAAAAATTTGATAAATTCGTCGTCGCTATTTTGATTTGAAATTTGAAGAATTTTGGTGAGTATGTATTTACGAATTCCGATACAAACACATTCCGTTATTTGGGACATCGCGTCATTATTGAGGGTGGAAGTGTACGCTGCGTTATCGATTTTTCCATTCTACTCGTTGGCATAATCTTACCTGTTCTTTTTTTCTTCCTCTTTTCCGTCTGTCCGAACGAGAAGCCGAGAAGTTGTGAAAGTCGTCAGTTTTCCGCGAGAGTAGGAGAGGGAAAACCGCAGGGGAAGGAAAAATTTCTCATCTCACTTTCGCGTTCGTTCTCTCCATTCTTCGAGGATTCTCCCTCCTTCTCTCACTCACGTTACCTCTCCTTCTCTCTCTCTCTCTCTCTCTCTCTTTTAGAAAAATAGATAGAGCGTCCATCCGTTTGGTTCTATATATATAACATTGCCACGTAAAGCTATTCCCAGTGTTTTATATCGCGCCCCTGGGAATCTCTTAAAGCCGTGATTTTTCATACCGTCCTTATCCTCGCTGGAGAGGCCACGGCGTTGGCGTCGCGACTGAGCCTGGAAAAGACTCATAATAGCTCCTTCAGCTGTATGCAAGTTTTCTCACCGTGCACCAAGAAAAAAAAACATAAAATTCCTGGGGCCAAGAATATTTCATACGCGTGTTCCATTTTTTTGGACAATTTTGGCTCGTCCAACGTTTGAAATGTTCCGATGGTTATTTTCGCCAGAAATATCGTATCGTTTATTTTCCTCCTTTAAGAATTTGCATCGTCTGTCATCGTTGTTATTGTTTTTTTAATCATTTTTAATCGCAATGTTTATCGAACAATATTCCACACGTCAAATCTCGTTCAAAAGCGTGTCGCCCTTGTACTTTTTTTTACATTCCCATTTCAAACGGTTACAGTCAATTGCAACTCTCACTAATCGCGTCATGACCTTCCGACGATTAATGTCAATTGACACGAAGATCGTACGACGCATCGATCGACCAATCACGATCGTACGAGAACGGACGAGCCTCTGATGACGCGCGCATGTGCTCGATTACCAAACGAGTGACGTTAGTGCCCGCTGAAATCGCCTGAAAACTAAAAATACTTCGTGACCGAATATATCGAGTCTTCGGTCGAAAATTCTTCATTAACTCTCGCCTTCGTGTCTAATTATAGCCAATTGGCACAGCGTAGTAAACCGCGCGCATTGCGTTCTCCCGCGTATGGAACAACAAAGTTTCAACCTTTATCATCAATTTCCTCATTTATATTTCCACAAATTTTCACCATCGTAGAAGAAATCATAAATCTGATCAACTACAGATATAAATTTATCATTATGCTTCATTATGGCTCTTACTTCACGTCCAGTTTTGATTGAACGATTATCGTTATTAGAAATCACGAGAAATAAAATAAACGCTTTTCAATCTCCTTAAATTTTATAATATCACGGCATTGTAATATAATTTTATGCTTCTGACTTTTAACTACTTTCCTTTTTCCCATTCAATGTGGAATCGTTAAGCTTGTACGAGCCCGAAGCGCTCTCGTTAATTCAGGTCGTTGCGCTCATTATATGAACTCAACGTTTCATTGAATTCACTTCAAATTATATATATGTATAAAACATATATTGATCTATACACATATAGCTGTTATATGAATTATATATATAGTGGCGTATCGATAGGTTCGATAATCGGTGCAATTGGCTTCGCACCGAACATATCGAGTCCATTAATCGCTAGCTCTCAGCTCTCGCCGATGCCGCAGCCTGACGACTGACCAATTAATTTGCCAGTGCTTTGTACTACACGTATACTATACATATATATTGTTATAACGGGGAATAGCGAGGTTGGAGGTAAAATCGTCTATAACTTCTCCTCGACTTTATAACTTATTTTCGTTATATTTCAACCCCGCGCGCGCACACACACACGTCCCCGACCCTTTGACTTTTCGCCCCTCGCTCTTTCACTCCCTCTATGTTCTCTCGCTCGTAGCTTCGAGGGAGACGAGTTTATTTCAGGTTCCTGGAGAAAACGAAGAATAGCCGTTAGCCACCGTTCACCGCGCCACCGTGCGGTCATCCCGTAAGCTTTCCCTCTGTCTCTCTCCGTCTTTCTCTCTCGTCCCACGAGACTCTGATTAGTCGCTCGCTAATTCCCCTCCGGGCAGTAACTTTGCCTCGGCTTTCCCGCGTTATATCCTCGGTCTTGTCCCACCTCGTTCTAGTTCACTCCTCTTTAGCTAACTTCCCCGCAGCATCGTGGCTTTCACCTTTTACCAGTCTTTACCATCTTCCACTTCGACCTCAACTCCATTGACTATTGTTCGCTCGTTAAATTCGACGAGGTGAAATTTGGTCCGAGGGTATATGAAAGAAATTCGAAAATCACGAAAAAATATGAAAAGGGAAAATCACGAAAAAATGTGAAAAGGGAAAATTGTTATGGAACAATTCTCAAAAATCGAATGGAATCGAGAAGAATTTGATTATTCGAACTAAACTGAAATCAGGGTGAAGGAGTTGGAATAAATGTATTTATCTAGTCGCTAATTGCGAATAATCAAAATTTCGGTGCGTCGTGGCTGTGTGGTTGACGAACAACTATAAATTGGTACCACTTGCCGGATCCGACTGGTACAATTTCCCTTCGCAATCCCTCCGGAATTCAAAGTGTTTGCATTATTCGCAGCCTTGGATACGGAGTGTACGGTAGATATATAATAATAAATCTCAATTTCGAGTTATAACCAACGCGTTTCTCCTCCATACGAATCTAATTAATTCATCTATGTCAATCCCAATGCAAGATCGTTCAATCAATGTTATCCTTATCACCATCGAATTCCTCAATTTTCCAATTACGTCGTTATGCCACAGCAAGTCAAAACAGGACAACGTTTTTAAACACAGCTTCAAAATTGCGTTTGTAAAAAATCAACAGAACTGCAACTTTTTGGTAAAGGTCATGGTGATTTATTTTTGTTCCTGGGAAAAGAACGTTAAATTTGAGTTCACGGGTGTAAAATGAGGATGTAGGTATGTTAGGTACATCGCGTAATGCGCAACGTTGCGCACGGAAACTGTACGAGCCACGTGGGAATCTCGAAAGCTCTCGAGTCGATGTATACGTTTTAGAGTAGAGCGTGCAACAGACTACTCGAACGGAGTTTCTCCGCTTCTCTTTCCCTTTGGTACGTTATCATACGCGCACGTCTGTGGATTTTCGTAATGCCCGGCAGCGTATGGTAAGCGCGATTATTAGACGGTTGGATCTCCATCCCCGTGGGAAACTAGATCGCAATAGGGACTTGTAATCCTATAAGTTCGTTGAGTAAGCTGGGGTAAATTGTTCGATCGATTCGAACACGTTAACTAACTCGATGATTTTGAATTAGTTTCTTGGATTAATGACAATTTCAGAATTAGACGAATATTAATTAATGAATTTATAATTTCATACATTTTTTTCGAAACGATGAAAAAAATTGTCTACAAAACGTCGTCGATGTATTTCTATTGGGTTCCTGGCCGAATCGTCAAAAACTTTCTCCACTCCCTGGTGTCTCCCAGCGAAATATATTTCCTCGTTTTCTGGGGGAAACCAACGGCGTCAATCTGCGACGCCCGGCCTTTACCTGTTGCACATCAAGCCCCGCTATATAACTGTGTACACAGATATATATATATATATAAGCCGCGGCTATACCTAACCTCGTGTTAAACGCGATTAGCACCGGCGTTGCGTGTCGATTTCGTCCATGAAATTGCGCCCGCTACTCATTTCTATCTAGCTTCTATCTTCGCGAAGCAATTTGCATCGTGAAAAATTCGCGATCATCTCTCTCATATACGTGTATAAACAAAGATGTTAGAGCCACGTTTCCAATTTCATGCGAAATTTAACAAAAATTTTGTTTTTGTCTTCTTTAGACTCGCTGTAATACAGACTGTGATTTATTTGGAGATTTATTCAAGTTTTATAGGGAAAGCACTTGCAACGATGCCGGAAAATATGAGCGATGTACAGAGACCACGCCTCGAAGTTACAGCCACGTTCTTCCACCGGCAATGAAATCCGTCTCGTACCTCGAACCTCTCGTGGCTGACGGCAACATCAGTTTCGAGACGTGTGTGGAACCTCGAATACCGAAGCCAAACTACCGCGTCAGCAACGGCGCATTGCCAGCTACCGTGTGATATATACGTTTCGATATTTCGCTGCGGAGATATGTTCTCGCGTGTATAACCTACCTACGTGCATTATGCTGAATACAGTGCGAGCAATTTTCTTCTCTTCATTTTTTTACTCTCCCCCTTGCGATAACGGACCGATTCGCCGTAACGTTCAAAATAAAAACACGTTTGAAACAAAAAGAAAAATCATCGCTCGTTTCTCGATCTATTGAAGCGGTGGTACGTTCGAGAAGCTCGAGATCGATAAGATACGAGGAAAATGCAGAACCGCCCTCTTCTGGCAGCAACGCGAAACACCCTGGTCGAACGCGAAGCACGAAAAACTTTTTTCACCCACCTCGATCTAACCTTATGAAAATTTTCTTTCGAACTTACCTCTCGACCATCGCGCCACCTATAATTTTTTTTCAAATTTCTTTTCGGAGCAATCTGGAAAAAGGAATAACATTGGCTTGAATAGTTTTTTTTATCCAACGGGAAATTTACTTTTACCCTGTGACAATATTATTAATAGATTTCTCGTCTTGGAATTTTGTAACTAGCGAACGGCGATCTGTTTTTTTTTTCATTTTATTTCAGCTCGAACTGCAAAATTGATTACAATTCGTTACACGTGCGACGAAGGCATTCGCGCGTTTCCCCGTACAGTATTTTTTTCGGTGCTAGATAAAGGAACCGGGAGAATCAAGGAAACGAGGGGAAAAGATAATTCAGTCATGCTACCGGAGCGACGCGTCCCACGACTCTCGTTCACCGTCGTTAAACACGATTCACCGTTTCGAGAGAGAGGACATCCTATATAGCCCACGTGCGCATGCATATATATATATATAAGGGAAAAGGTCGGCATCGATTTCAACCGATAGACTCGCACGAGAAAATTTCCCTTCCACGTTTTCGAGCTTCCGAGTTATCACGAGAAATATATAACGCGAGCTCCGCGAAATATTGCACGTGTCCTATAACACTCCGTCTTCTTTATCATTTTCAAGAATCTCAATGAAATTATCGGACTCGACGTATTACCATTTATTCTCATTTCTTCCCATTTCTTCCCACTTCTTCGCATTTCTTCTTGTACCCACGAATTATAAAATTGTTTATGAAAACTTTGATAAAACACAATACTATCGAATAATTCGCTTCAAAGAACAACAGCGATTTTGAATAAATTGATTAATCTCTCGTTTTAGAAATTCTACATTTTCTGTAGGTTCAAATTTTGAATTTTGCTTGAAAGATTTTCTCCTGGTAGATAATACGATTTATCACGTATTTTCTTTTCTCTGAAAATATAATATGCTGTTTCGCTAGTTCGCTTTAAATTTTGTCCCTTCTCTCCACATGTTCCTCTCTCTCCCTACTTCGCTCGACTGAAATTCGCGTCGTCAACCGCAGATTTTCCATTGAGGAGCGGAGAAAACGTACGTAAGTCGCGGTACGGAACTTAAGTAATACGAGCTAAATCCCCTTTTACAATCTGACCCGACCTCTCTTAGCAATCCCTTTTCACGCTCTCTTGTCTAAACCATCAAACGAAAATTACCGTTCGATAAACCACGAGCTATTGGCATCGAGAGACATCGATATTTCCTTCCTCGTTTCTCGTATCATCAATTTCTCTCCACGTCTCGTTCGTTCCACGTATAGATGTACATCTAGGCTCGCAGATTTATATACATTGTACATATATATATATATATATATATATATATATATATATATATATAATACTCTCGGTGTGCGAGAAAATGAGGCGAGGGTAAACCACCCTCTCGATTCCCGGCACGCCCACGCAAATTTATACGGAACTCTCGCTTTGGGCCGGCTCCTGTGTACACCTAAATAAATATAGGTATGTATATATATATACATTATACATATATATAACGGAGATATTGTGTTCGTCGTTCGTCCGAGTCGAGTCGAGTCGAGTCGAGGGTGGAATAATTTCGCAAACTCGTGCCACGAGCCGGCGTGCTCTTGCCCTTCTATACATGTGCTTTATCACATATATATATGCGCGCATCACTTATATAGCAATCCCGTGAGTTACTCGAACGAGGGACAATATGCGCAGAGTCGGTCATAGTTTACAAACTTCTGATTTTTTTGTTTTTTTGTTTTTTTTTTTATCAAACTCCATCCTTTGCACACAATAGCCGAATGAAACTGATACACCGGGCAACGAGAATGTATGGAATAATATAAAACTCAAGTGTGTCCCACGAGGATGATAAATATTGATGAAAAATTCGGAACGAAGAATTCATGACTTTAATGCGAATGCTTTAAAAGTTCATCGTAGCGTGAAAAATAGATGGAACGCGTGGAATTAGTGATCAGTATTTAATGGCGGTGTGATTAAAGCATTACGTAGTTATCAATGAACGAATTTACGACGAAACATCATTGGGAATAATTTCGTTTTTTTTTTAGTATCGTGAACGACAGTTATTGTTTTTAGAAATTGTTATCGATCAAAAATCCATCGAAGCTTTGATTTTTTCTGTTTTTACGTTTATTTTACAACTGCGATGACAATATTGAAAAATTCGTTAAAAACGTGGAACGGAAAATTCATGACTTTGATGGGAATGTGTTTTTACAATCGCGATGATAACGCTGAAAAATTCGTTGAAAAACGGCGAACAAAGAATTCATGACTTCAATGCAAATGTTTAAAAATTTTACGGTAGCGTAAAAAATAGATGGAAGGCGTGGAATTATTGATCAGTTTGTAATGGCGATGCGATTGAAACATTACGTAGTCAGCAATGAATAAAGTTGCGACGAAACATCATAGAGAATAATTTCGTTTTTTTTAAGTATCGTGAACGTTGGTTACTGTTTTTTAGAAATTTTTATCGATCTGAAATCGATCGAAGCTTTTATTTTTTTCTTTCTTTTTTTACGTTTATTTTACAATCGCGACGACAATGCTGCTAAACTATGCTGCGAGACGTATAGCTTCGACGTCGCGTAAGAAGCTTAAGAGGTGTTGGAGACCCTCACGGCGTTTCCTGGATTATTCACGAATCGAGCGTGTGGCCCTACCATGCCATTTCTACATCCACTTTCGACTCTCGCGTCGGAGATTCCCCGTCATCGCTCGTACAAATTCTCTCTCACACTCTCGCGTTCCATCCTGACGTGAGAAATACGAAAGGATTTTCCAGTTCCACTCGAAAGGCACTAAAGGTCCATGAATAACTAATTCGATCCTTCGTTTGTGTTATATATATATCGAGATAACGGAAATAAGCTTCGTTGTTGTATCGCCGTTATCTTGAGTGCCGGAGCTTATCGCTTTGTCCACGTAGAACATTGAATCGGGACGAAAGATTTCACTCGTCGTATAATAAGACTCGTCCGAAACAAAATTATTCCAATGCGATTTAGTTCGGATGTTTTGTCTCGAGGAAAATTCGATCGAATCGTTGATTAAACGCACGAGCCTTGGGTGACCATTTAATTGTTTCGTACGGTGTATAACGTATTTATCGTGAATAATTCCACGACCGAGAACGTTTGTTTATTTTGTTCAATCTCTTCGAAGCGAATGCAACAAAAAAGGAACGAGCGGTCAGGAGCTACCGACCGCATTTCCACAAAAGTAATTTGAAACTTTTTTTTTTATAGCGCTGTCAGTTCCGTATCACGCTTCCGGGGCCTTCGTACTCAGTTGCATCGAATATTGTGTTCATCGATGAATGCCAAAAAAAAGGAAATCGCTTCGAAAAAAGCATCGCCGCGGGGAAGCCACAAAAGAGAGAGAGAGAGAGAGAGAGAGAGAGAGGGAGAGAAAGCGAGGGACTGAGAGGGAGAGCGAGAGCAAGATAGTTGCAGAGAGGAGAGGGGGAAATGCCCGAGGCAAAGAAAAGTACACGTAATGGTGAAACGGTGGTATAAACGAGGTGGGCATTTTCAAAAGGTCCTGGTTCCCAATTAATTCCTCGTCTCGTGTATCCACGAGACCGACGAATGAGCGAGATAGAACTCTTCCCTATTGCTGCACGAAAAGGACCTCGTTAAACTTTAAATTAACGTCGTGGCCGTGGGCAGTCTGGCGAGAGATCTTCTTGTCTCTTGTGCGATCCTCTACGTAAAGGTCGATATACATATATATATACGTTTAGTATAGGAAAAGGACAGTAGATAGAAAGAGAGAAGGAGGCAAGGGTGGGAAAAGTACGAGAGAAGTGAAATAAGAAGTTGAAACATACAGCGGCGATGAGAGAAAGAGAGAGGGAGAGCGATGACGAGAAGCAGAAGGGATGAAGGGAAGAACAAAAATTGCGGTGTACGAAGACTGTGCGAAGCCAAAGGAGATGAAGAAATGCTCAAGAAATAAAGGAGGAGTAGGGGGGAGGGGGGCAAGGGATATTACTTCAGCAAAACCGCCACAGTTATAGTTTTCCCCTGTGGTGTGCTCTGGTTGTCTTGTTCCAAGCTTCTCGTCTCGTCCTGCCCAGTTAACCAAACTGTATACCGTTGTGTGTTCCATTTGTACGTACGAAATGCTACAGGGAGAGAAACAGTGAGAGGGAGAGAAAGAGAGATGCGCCAAAACTTTTACCTCTAACGAGAAGCCTTCTACCTCGGCGTTCACATCTCTATCTCTTTTTCTTCGCTATTTCTCTCTTTCTCGTATCGCGTTTTATACATATACAAAATCCATGCGGATGTGAAAACTTTGTATCAAGTAGGGTATTAGCAAAACGCGCCTCTCCCCACTACCCTGTGCCACTTTCTGCCTCGATGCGAAATTTCACTCAGCTTTTCCGACCTTTTTCACTTATTATTCGCGTCCCCCTCGTACCTATCTCCAACAGGCTGTTTTGTACATTTGATAAAACAAAAAAACAGCGAAGAATAGACAAAGAAAAAAAATCATGAGAGAATAACTAGAAAACAAAAGAAAAATTGGTTATTTCGTTGGAACGAAGTTCGCGTCGAAGTTAAATTTCGACTCGATTCGTTACATTTTGAAACACTCTACAAAATTCATTTTTATCGAATATGGCTTGAAGTTTCATTGATTTTGATAGAACGTCGAATTTGGATAAAAATTCATTTTTCCTGCAGAAAATTGTTTTTTTTTTCTTTTCGTCTCGCTTTTTCATCCAGCACTAATTTACACTCCTGCAAAGTGTAACGTATTTTATTGACAAATGATGATCTGGATTGACATGACAACATTTCGTAGACCTGTCTCGATATTCGAGCAAGCGATTAACAATGCTCCAATTAGCAGATTAATTGGCTCTCGGTCGGCTCTGCAATATTTCACGAAGCTCCGAAGCCCCGGCACTGGTATATTTGTATCGGATCCCAAGAGTATCTCGACAATGTACTTGATGTCGATATTTCTGCATTTTTTATGAATATCTTTATATACATATAGTTATATTATTTTTTCAAGTGCTTTATTTTCGAAATGAGAACGAAGCGCCTCTAGGGTTTTACCTGTTACGAAACGAGACAATCCGGCCGATCGTTAATCAGCCTGCGTTCATTATCGCGAATATACTTTCCGATTTGTCGATCGCGACAAGCAACAATGCAAAGAGAGAGACAGAGATAGAGCGAAAAATTGAAAATAGGCGTTAAAATTCAGCCGCGCGTAATTAATTCGGTAATGAGAAAAAAAGAACAATTCTTCCTTTCTCACGTTGACCCACATTCCTCGAATAGATTTTTACGAATATGAAAAATGCAGGGGATAATATTCATGAAAATCAGGATAATTTCCGATGTGAATTGTCTCTGACGTTATTCAAATTATTCAACTAAAATCGCGCGTTCAAAGATATTCGTACGAGGGAGATGGAAAAAGTTGCTGATATGTTGTATTGTAATTCTGGATAAGAGAGCTGGTTAATTGATCATTTGCGTATCACGTGTGAACATAGGTCGGAACCTCGAATAATTTCGAGTTGTCTACGTACGTTGAAATTTTCCAATTCTACTGCCATCACGAGATACATGTCACGAGGACAAATATCTCTGAATTCTGGAGCGTCTGAAATTTCTTGGAATTACATGAAAAATAGATAATATCAGAGATTCGTTGAATAGCTGAATATCATGGATGTAACATGACAGATTTCTTATTAAAAATTACGATAGACAATTATAGTAGCTCATTTTCGCGAAACCGAGATTCATCGCCGTACCTATCAAATATTTGTGATATTGTTAACGAGCGAAGAAAGTAGAAGCAGAAATGACGAAAATTCCAATGACGTTTATACATTATTTAATCAACGCATACGTAATTGAATCCGTTTTCGGATTTATTTCTTGTTGGTTTGGTAAAACTTACCAGCCGAAACTGTCTTCATTTAGATCTTGCAAGTTCGACATTATGTGACACGAAACGGAAAGCTCGAATCGTTAGACGTCGTAATTACAATTTTACGTCGATGCAAACCAATTCTATAACCAGAATAATCGTCCTCGATCGTGAGAATAATTTGTGATTTTCTCCCTCAACCCCCTACGTTCTTTTTCACCCTGGGATTATTTTTTTTACCTCGTTCCAAATTGCCTTCAACATATCGTGGAGATTTCGCATACTTTTTTCCACTCGTCCACGCTTCGTTCAGCTCACTTTTTCCATTCTCGCCTCTATTTTTCCTCGTGATTACCAGGATCTCGCGCGACTCTGGCTTGTGTCTGGCTCTGTGGTCGTTAACGGGCAAAGTTCCATGTTCACGTCCAGCGTAGAGAACGAAAGAGAATGAGAGACGGTGGTAGCGAGATATAGAGAAAGAGCGAGGAAGAGAACGAAGTAGGGATGGAGGAAGGGGTATAGTACACTGGTGGGACAGCTTAATATCGTTTAACGCGACTAAACACGATCCTACGCTCCGACACCGCGTTCGCCCGTATCAACCCTTATGAATTTATCGAAAACGGCCGTTCCCAGAGCCACGCGAATAACAACCGTCGAATACGATTCCTCTGACATTTTTACCAAGACTTTATCGTCCTCCATTGTCCAACGAAACGAACGAAAATCCTAGAATCCGATTACACGACATCCATAAACGGAAATTGCAAAGATTTCACCTCTCCCTCCCTTCTTTTTTCGTCCCTAATAACATCGACTCTTCCAATTCACCGAACTTCGCTTTCGCTCCGAAAGTACTTTTACACCCTCGATAACTTCGAAATTAATCATCGAATTTTCTCTGGCTTATTCACGAAATTCGGGCAAACTATTTCCACGGATATCAAAAATTGTCAAATCAATATTGGCCCTATCGCCGTATTGCGAGATATTTCACGGTGAAGCCAACATCAATGACAAATATCGTGAATCAACGTTCCGAAAGCGACGATATTAAAGTGAGACAGTGGTTTGTACTGGCTGTAAGAGCATGGTGAGTATATAAGGCGTATATATGGCCTCGTACCAACGACATATAATGGGGCTTGTAGGGCGCACACGGTGTGAAATTACAACGTCAGCTCTCCCTCTCTCCCTCATCCTGTTCTCGGTCGCTATTCCGTCTCGTCACCGGAAACAAGGCATCGTTCCGCCCTCACTCTCATAGACACGGCCTAAACTTATAGAATATCTATATATAATATAACATAGATATATCGGGTTTGCCGACGCGTCTCGTGTTGTTCGTCAAAACGGATCGGATGTTATACGTGGGTCATCCCTCTGAGGCTCGCGGGATATTCCATTCCTCAAATCGCCTAAACCTCGTCCCTAATCTCGCGTCGTATACATACATATAACATTATGTACCTACGCGTGTATGTATATATATATATATATATATATATATATATATATATATATAAATACTCTCGGGGATGCCAGGCGCTTGTCCAGGAGTGACAGCGGGTGTTCGGTGCTAATGCCATTTCGCTAAATCCTCGGGTACCCTCTCCGTTTTCGGGCCGCGCGAGTTACAAACAAGCGGGACAAGCGCGCCGATGCGCGATGTACCATTTTGGCCGTGGCGCGGGTTTGACGCAACACGCGCGAGGACCATCGGGAGCAACACGAGAAACGCGCAATGAGGGGAAAGCGAGCGAACCGAGCTTAATCGATACTCGAGGTCGGCCGGTCAATACGATGAGTCGACGCTCGCACGAGCTTACCTCACCGAGGGCTTCCGTGTGGGATTTGACCCAAATCGAAATGTCCAGTTTAGTACCAATTACGTATCTCCTATACCTTACCCTTCTATCTCTCGTCGATGCTTTTACATAATTTATGCGATACTCGCTAAATACGCCGCTCTTGTTCTAGGTATGTCTACGCCGCGTATATATATGTACTCGTATATATCGAGGATATCCGATCGTGACAGTTTGACCTCATGGAGATGGAACGAAAAAGAGCGAGTCCGGAAATAACCTCGCTCTCCAACCCTTTGCGATTACTCCGTTCATAATGATTTTTCGCTTCGGATGTCGTATTCCGTATTCGCTAATCTTGAAGATTTTAGTCGTTAGTTTCTAGAATTAGATGCGATGGCGAGGAGACTGGGAGCGATAGTGGAGAATTAATTACTTAGTCGCTACCTGAGTTTAAAAAAAGAAAACAGGAAAACGTATCTGGCTGATCAACGAATAAGGTCACGAGCCAAGTAGTCGTCGTTGAATTTGTCCACTCGTCCTAATCTACCAAACTCCGGTTGACCTCCGGTCTACTAAAGTCCATCAAAGTTTAGCCGAGTCCAAAGTACGCTAAACCCTCTCAGACTATACGAAAACTCGTAAACTCGATCTTTGGTATTTGGTATAATTTTGATTGACACGTAATCTTGGCTATCGTGTTATCCACTACCACTGTACTCGATTATTATGTAAATATATCCCGTGCTACCGACATTCTCCCGAGACGATGTTGGGTGATTTAAGCGCCGGAAAGTAAGAGAAACAAAAGAGAACGTACCGACAAGCGTAACACGGCGTGACAGGCTCCTTCGAACAGGGATTTCTTCCCCGTGATTTTTGGAGCAAGAGAAAAGAGGATCGCGCGAGCGTACGTGCGACAGAGCCGAAGAGACACACTCGATAGATTTCTTCTTTCCTTTATTTCTTCCTCTCGTTCTTTGTGTCTTTCGGTCTCGTGAGCACCCATCACCCAGAATTTCACCGTTTCTCGTGAGACACGTACGACTCCCGCTGGGAGTTCCACGCGTCTACTTCGCCATCTCATCCATGTACCAAAATACATCTAAACCTCACTATATAGATATATATTGGAAATATATGTATAGGTGTGGGTTGGTTGACAGACGAAGAGTGTGGCAGTGAGTAAAAGATACATACATAGATCGTGAGTATTCGGTACGAGCTGGTTGAGGGTTTGTTCTACGTGCCAGACGATGGTCGACGAAGAGAGGCTACGAAATTGTAAGGGACGACGAAATCTTCACGAGAACGACCTGATGCTGCTAGTGGGCGAGGAGAGCAAGAGAATCTTGAACGATGAGTTTGTGTGTATAGACACGCTACCGGGTAAAGGCAACCCGACGGATCAGGACGAGGACCTACGACCCAAGAATCCTAATACGATTCGAGCCTCGTTCTCTCGTTCTGTCTCTTTCTATCTTTCCTTCTATCTTACTCCCATCTCTTCTATACGAGATAAACCTACCCCGACAAGATTCGAACAACTTCCTTATTCTCTCAGGAAGCTACGACTTTCGTCTCGCCTCCCTTTCCTTATCCGCGATCTGTTTTATACGTCCTTTGTCTTTAATTTATTTTTTACAACGGGGAAAGGTAACGACCGGTTAATAATATTCTTGATTATGACGAATGAGTCGACGGTACGTGATCGAGTTGATTAAACTTGAATAGATCCCTGTTGAAGAGCACGTCCTATTTTTCTACTTGAAAATCCATTTTCGATTCAAGGGAAAATTCGGTATTTTTCGATAAGTGGAATCGGTCGTATTTCTCGTAGTTCCGTATGTGCATCGAGGGTGAAACGTTCGAGAGGTGCGAGCTTACACGGCGTCGGAAGTCTGGGTGAACTTTGGTGGTTACCCGCCGAAACCCGAATTCCCGTAACGTGCCGGTGGCCCAGGTGACTATAAATTAACCGAGACCTAGGTGAGATTGCGAGAGGTCGTAGTGGGGTAGAACGATGGTTCGAGCAAGGAGGGAGTAAGGAAAGGCAATAGCGAGAGCTTAAACAGGTAGGTGTCGTCTTTTCGGTTTACTACACTCGCCCACCGACAGAGGGAGACCAGGTAAGTGATGTGCGCTGCTCCGCTACATTGCACAGGGTTATTTGGGTTGAACCGCGAACCGAAAGGATGAACATGGGGATGAAGAGGGAGAGAGAGAGAGATTGGCGTGTGAGTATGCGTGTTTTTTGACTGTGAATATAGGGAAGACTCGTTGAGTGCAGATGTGTGGTGAAACGCGGAGGAGTAAAGATAGAACGAAGGCCATGTGGACCAAACCTCGTTTTCCACCATGCGGTATTTCCTCCCCTCTGTATGAAATATGGTACGTTCGAGAAGTCAAACTCCCCTTCTAGCTTCTTCCTCTCCACCCCTCTCTCACCCACCCTCTCTCTCCCTCCCGCCCTCTTTCATTGTTCTTCTCTAGTGGAGCTGCAAGAGCACGGTGTGTTTTCTTTGCCAAACTGTATGTAGTTTCATGGGTATACTACCAGCAACGGAAAATGGGTCTTGAAGAAGGGGTAAGATGTGCCGGAGGGGGGCATATTAGAGAAGTGAGAGGAGGAGAAAGCGAGAGAGAGCGAAAGTAGCTCGAATACCAGACCCGAACATTTTAGGTGTTCTTTGGGGAAGCTCCGAGCAGAAAATGATGGTGAACCTCGAGTCCCAGTGGTTCCCAGATTTCTTCCACCTGGTTGAACATTTTTTTCCAACCACTCAACGTTTGTCTCAAAATTGAAGAATTTCACTTTCCAAATGAGTGTGATCATTTTTTGAAAAATTCGCTGCAATTTGCATGCAAAATTGAATGAGCTTTTTTGTGTTCTCGCAGGTTGGGAACACACTGTCTTTCCCCCATGTAGGATTATGTATTCGTGATCGTATATTACTCACTCAGGATCTTTCTCTCCATTTCCCTGCTCTCCTTTCTCTCTCACTCACTCACTCACTCTCTCTGTGTCTTTCCATCTCCCTTGGCAAAACTACCGCAAAGTCCCCTCGAGCTGTTCGGCAAGTTGAGCTTTCGCAGTGTACAAAGTTTCCGGGCAAATTGAGACGCGCCCACCACACCCGATTCTTCATAAATCCCGATCAAACTCTCTTACCCTCCCTATCTCGTTGGCCATACAAGAATTGCGCCAAGAGAAGATTATATACGTTATCCGAACAGCCGTTCTAACGCGTTTCTCATCTTATCCAGAGTTCGACCCTATTTTTAGTTAAGTCTAAAAGTGACATTTTTTTCTTCCGGGTGACGCGTTTTATCACGTCCCCGAATAGAAACAAAAAATCAATTCCTCCTTCATCGTGGGCTTCGTTCGCGCGTCCGCAGCCCTGAAAAAAAAATCGTATAAAATATCACAATCGAAGAAATGTTTTTTTCTTCCCTCGCTCGTGCACAAAAGTGTCAAAGTAAAATAAAAATCGGCGCACACCATCGAGGCGTGACAAATGGCTCGTTGAGACTCACATGCGTGTTCTCTTTCTGACTCCAACCCCCATTGTGACATCGATAATTCAAGCGAGGATTCAGTGCCCGGGTCGCGAAAGCGCGTGGCTCGAGTGTCGTAAAATTGTAGAAGAGAGAGAACGAGAGAAAAAAAGTGAAAGATATACGAAGGCACAATTTCAACTCCGGGGTGTGTGTGTGGATATAGCTCGAGGGTGGGATACCCTCGCACAGGGTCGAGACCGTGAAAACCACTGGACACGAGCGTACGTACGGAGTAATTGAACGCTCGTAAATTCTCGCGATCGACGCTCGAGGATCTTTATTCTCGATCGTGGTTTCGCACCCTCCGCCGGTGCCAACCGTTGCAGCACAGGGAGGAACAGCACCGGGAGCAGCAGCAGCGGGGGCGAATTAAGTCGAGTGCACCACTAAGGGTGAGCTCGCGAGATTGTAACCTTCTCGGCTATAACTCGGCTCGATTCGCGTGGCGTTAATCTATCGATGTTTTTCTAAGAACGAGGTGGTAAGAGAGAGGCAACCGATCTGGTTGTAGGCTCTTTTTTACGGTAACATCGGTCATTCCGCCCTTTTATTTCCCCCGTTTCACCCTCGACATACTTGTTCTCGATGAACGACTCACGGACCAACGGCATTACTTTTTTCTTTTCTTTTATCGTCTTCTCGTGCTTCGATCTTTTCCCGGCGAACTGAGAAAAACAGTTGGAAAGAATTTGTTCACCCAGCGTTTTACAATTTAGTATGAGATGTTAATCTAAAATTCCAAAATTATGTTTAATTTTTTTTTTTTTTCAGTTGGAACGTTTGATGTCTAACGTGTCCGTTCAATGGTTTTCTTTCTTTTTCCGGAGAGGAAACGTCCACTCTGTCTCGAAAGGGCTCCATTCATCGCGCAACCCTCTCTTTTTAAGCCCCCTCTACGAATGTGTTTCTCGCTAATCTGATCGTTCCTTCCATTCACCCTTAAAAAGACGGAAAAACTTTTTCCATTTCCCCACCCCGAGAAGCCCTTTTTACCGTATACACGTATAGTCTCTCTCTTGCCGTTCACGACCTGCGTTCTACACTCGTTTTCTCTTCCTCAATCTTGTTACAGAATTACGTTTCTCTCTCTCTCTCTCTCTCTCTCTCTCTCTCTCTCTCTCTCTCTCTCTCTCTCTCTCTCTTCATCCTCCTCCTTCTCACCAGCGTCTCGCAGTATATTGAGAAGAACGTGAAGAGGTTCAAGCTATAATAAGAAAGTCGGCGGTACCGTACCGTGAGGAGACGAGAGAGAAACGAGAAATGGTTCTCTCCAACGGGCGAGAGAACGCAAAAATTCTACCACGAGACGTCGCACTTTACCATTTCGAAAGTACATTCGAGGAAAACTCGTCGTCGTCGCACGAGCGTTCAACACGGCTGAGAAAAACCTTCGTTGCAGACTCTCTCTCTCTCTCTCTCTTTCTCTCTCTGTCCCTCTCACTCTATCCTTCGCGATTGCTGTCACACAACCGCGAGAGTCTACGGGGACTACGTATTCTCGCTGAGTCTTCCCTGATCTATCCCTGACGGGAAGTAGAAAAACCGCGCTCTCGTAGGAGAAAAATAAAAGTACGAGTCACGTAACAAGAAAAAAATAAAATAAAAGTACTGTCCCGGGTGTATATGTATGTCCGTCTATGTTGCGTCAGTTGAGATCGGAAAACTTTGTCAATATCGTAGAAAGTGGTGAAAAATAGAATGGAAAAACCCTTTCGCGCTTTTTGCATTCTCACGATTCTAAGCGCTCTGAGGAAACGTTAGAATAAATTTTTATAACGAATTAGCGTCGAATCAGATTTTCTCGTTTTACCCTCCGAACATTGTTTCAAAATGAGAACAACGAAGGTATTCGGATTACTAGCTAACCAATGATGATTTTCCAAAATGAAAATCATGAAAAAAAGAAAAAAACAATTTTCCACCCTCTCAAAAAATTTGAAATTTTTTTGAGATTTTTATAATTTATTAAAATTCTTCTAGGACCAAACCTCTTTTTTCAGGATTGTAGGATAGGTTTGTCTTCAAATTTATATACCTATACGTATACAATATATTTTGTTTGCCGGAGAAAAGAAAAATCCACAATTTCGCAGAGGACCGAGAAAATCTCGCAAGCTTCTGTTGACACGAATATACATGTATATAGAAGTTGGAGTGAGACGAGATAGACGTGGAGGTTGGCCGCGATGAAAAGTTTTTGCGGAAATGAAGGGTAGCGGGTTTGTGATACTCGTCCTCTCTGTGAGGGGCCTTTGGTAACCGAGCGGAGCAGATATACATTCGGCGCGACCTCATCGCATTGTCGTGTATGTATAATAGTCTTTCTCTCTCTGGTTTCTACCGTCGGAAAGCCTGGAAGGCTCGTTACGGTTCGCTTGGACGAACAGGAGCTAACGGACGAAATAGCCGAGGTTTGGATACAGATGGACATACCAGAAGCCAGAGAGCGGCTCTTTCTCGCTGACTCGCGGAGAGAGAGAGACGGAGAAAGAGGGAGAGAGAAGCTTTGTGGCTAAAACGAATGCTCAGTAGAGCCGTCCGTTCCGGGTCAGACAGGCTGTACACCGTAGGGTGCAGGGATTGGAGCTTCCCACGGTCTCTTTTACTCTCTTCTGTTGTATTCACCGTTTCCCTCATTCTCATTGCCATTTACTTTTGTTTCTGTTCTTCCAACTTTTGAACAAAAACGGGCGTGTTTCTGTGAAAACGGTCAGAAAAAAATCCGCCGTAAGAAAATTCAACCGCGTTTTTCTCTTTGCAAATTTCCTCGTATATCTTCTTTCCTCTTCTTTGACCTCGGAGTTATACCAATCGGGCCAAGAGCACAGCTTTTTTTTACGTATATCATTATTTTTTGTGTATTTTGAAATTTTGATAATTCAGATATGTGACAATGGCGGGATAAACATTTTTATTAATAAAAACAGAAATATTAAAAGTGACAAACTGGTATTTCTTTCGCTCTCTGTACCAGTATTTCTGGCATCGCGCGAATAATAACAGCTATCTCGCAATTCTCGTGGATAAAACTGATATCGTGACGTATAAAAGCGAGAAGGGGCGTGTATTGACGGAGTGTGACCCAACCAGGAAATGGAATTGTGAAATCGTTTCTTCGAGATTGGGACGACAATATAGGAGTGACCTTTTCATTCCCGTATCAAAGCTCTTAACCGGAAACGCCGAAGTGTCATTCTATCGTTGGATGTTCGAAATGTTCCCAGTATATCTCATCGAGCACGATCAGATAAAGAGAGAACTGCGAGAACGAGACCCGGGTTGCGTTTATGGTCGCAATGATATAAGTATTATACGTTTCATATACACACACATGTCTATATATATATATATACATGCAAAAACCTGCACCCCCCTGTCTCTCTCTCTCTCTCTCTCTCTCTCTCTCTCTCTCTCGAGGATCTCTGGCATCTTTGTATATATATATATATATATATATATATATATATATATATATTCCGCCAATATATTTCTCTCTCTCTCTTTCTCTAATGTCTATATATATATATATATGTATATATATATATATATATATATATATATATATTCCGCCAATATATTTCTCTCTCTCTCTTTCTCTCTCTCTCTTTCTCTAATGTCTATATATATATATATATATATGAAGAGGAAGAGAAAAGAGTGCGGCACGCATTTCATGGATGTAGATAATACCGGAAGCTCGACCGGGGTCACATATGCGGGAGCAAAAGCACCTGGATATTGGATTCGTAAGCCCGTAACGGCCCAACGAGAAAGCATCATAAACGTACCCCAGCATTGCGCACTTTGACTATAGGTGGAGAGAGAGAGAGAGAGAGAGAGAGAGAGAGAGAGAGAGAGAGAGAGAGAGAGAGAGAGAGAGAGAGAGACAGACAGACAGACAGAAAGCGATGAAGCGAGACAGAAAGTTGAGAACCGGTCGACCATGGGGATTTCATATTTGACGATAAAAGTCGCTTTGCTGTACACAACACGACATCTATACGTATTTATATAACCATCACTGTTTGCCAATCTCCCTTTCTACTCTCTTGACACCCCTTTGACTCCTCTGTCTCTCTCTCTCTCTCTCTCTCTCTCTATTCTCACCCTCGATGTACACATATCTTCAATATCTCTGACTCTCTCCCATTTCATCGATTTTACAATCCTTTGTGAATTTTCCATCGCGATATACACCAAGGCCATTGTTGTAACATTCGAAAAAACTGATTTTCCATTGAAAGTTATCAGTTAGAGGATGACGACGCATTTTGAAATGTAACAACCAATGACGTGGATATTACGGTGAAACGAATGAGAAATTATGTCAACGAATGAACGTTCGGGGAATTCTACGTATCGGCAAAATGATCTTTCACTGCACAAATGGAAAATTGGAGTTGAATTTGCGTAACCGTGGCGACAAAACGGATCAATATGTTTTAAACATTAGATGTAATAACGCGCGTAAACATCATTTTGGATACGTTAACATATTAATACTTCGATAGTCGATGCGGGTTTGCCCGCAATTGTCTGTTGTGCAGAATGGCAATTAATTGATACGAGTCATCTGATGTGCTATCGTTCGTCGTGAATTTAATTCCGGAATCAACGTATAACGATGGCTTTTACAAGCAATGCCATACGATATGTTGATGTATTCATGCCTAAATTATTCCAGACTCGAATGAAATTTGAGAACAAAAAATTGAGTAAATAATGTGAAGCGAGAAAAACACTTTCATCATTAATTTAAATCTCATTGTTAATTAATTTCCTCGCGATCTCTATAGTCCAGTCCCTCCACGAGCTTGTTCCGAACAATCTATGCATATATATATATATATAACAGCGGTGGGGAAAAGCACACATTAATTATTTTCTCATTCCCTGGAAAAGCAAGAGAGTTTATCGTAACAGTGGATTAATTAACGCATTATCCGACCAGTGAGGGTTTCGCCCGTGTTCCCGTCAGACGTTGAAGAGATGATGAGCGTGTAGGTACTCGTGCGGTTGGAAAAATCCCATTGAGGACCGGAGGCGTTGCCCCGACTCGTTTCATCTACCAAACACGAATGGAGTTTCTACTAAGCAACATGGTTATATCTATATATTACATATAAACGTGCCTGTCGTGCGATGCTGGTCATTGATCACTGAATAAAATAAAAAATGTTTTTGGCAAAAAAAACAGGATATTCGCATTCTTTTTATTCTTTCAGGGAAATTCTTTATTCACCAACAGTTTTAAAAGTCATTTCGAAAGGAAAAAAACATTCGTGCTTTTTCCTCAATCTTCGATGTACAGAGATCTTTGAGAGTAAAAAAAAAACAAATTTGCGTGAAAAATAAAAAATATTTTTGGCAAAACAAAACAGAATATTTGCATTTTTTTTATCCTTTCAGAGAAATTACTTATTCAACGAATCGTTTAAAAAGTCATTTCGAAAGGAAAAAAAATCTCGCTCCTCTTCCTCAATCTTCGATGTAAATAAACTTTTAAGAGTGAAAACCCATTTTTCCTGACATTAAAAAATATTTTTACCAAGAAAACAGGATATTTGTATTTTTCTATCCTTTCAGAGAAATTCCTTATTCAACAAAACGTTTAAAAAGTCATTTCGAAAGAAAAAAAAAATTCGTCCCTCTTCCTCAATCTTGGATGTAGAGAGACAGCGATCTTTGAGAGTGAAAAACCCAATTTTCGTGACCCAGAGCTGGTCTTCGAAAATCGAGTGATACGTTTCACTCACCTACATGCCCATAATAAAGTACTATAGGGTAGAGGGTATGGGGATATGCGCAAATAGATCGTTGGAGATTTGCGGGTTTGTGCGATGCCACGAAAATCGACAGGCGGAGATGAATCGAGCGATATACATAGAGCGAAGTGATGGTTTCGTATCACCGTACTGTGCACGGAAAGGCTTGCACGTAACGTCAGTTTCGTGTACTCGATTTTCGAGCTATATAAGCAAACGTCCCGTGGGACGTTGGTCGACTCGTACCGTACGTGAGTCTTCTTCCTATACGATGGCCCCCGGCGCGCTCGAGAAAAGACGCGAAATTCAATGAAAATTTTACTCTTGGTCCACACGAGGAAACCTCGTGGGAAATGGGGCAGAAAGCATTCCCCGAGGCCGACACAATATTCCCGACGAAAGCTATACCACTTTTGAAAAAAAATAAATATTTAATTTTTAAACAATTTTTCTCGTATATCGATCAAATTTTTGTGACGTTGCAACATTTACGACGATTTTTACACGAAATATTCGTGAATATCAAATTTATCGTATGAAATAAAATGATTTACAAATTTCAATTTTCAAGCTTATAAAAATCATTAAAAAAGTATTTATTTTGCGATTTAATAAATTCTTTTTTTCTTCAATTTACCGCGAGTTTATCTTTTACGACAGTGTTTCGTTGAGTAAGAAATTGGGTCGACGTGTGCACGTACATGGATACACATCGAGCTAGAGGGATGCTGCAGCGTATAGCGAGAAAAGAAATGAGAACACGTAGCTTGTTACCACTTGTTTATCCACTGTGACGTAGTCATTGGATTCCTGGTTAAGCTTAGAGGCAAACCGATAGGTTCTCGTATAGGCCATTCCCCTCTCGTTCTCTTCGTTCTCTCTTTCCACGTGTACGTATTTATTTGCTTTTTATTTCTTATATTTTTTTATATCTCCTTCCTCCCGTCGTCTCTCGGGCGCGACCGTTTCCTCCGACTAAAGAGTGTTCGTTTCTTCTCTTCGTTGTTCCTAACATACCAATTCTCTTGGGCGGACAATCTCCGGGTATACTGGCCACTTCTTTATATACGTGCTTTTTCAGCCCATTCTCGTTAAGAGCTTACACGAGAAACGTAGCGGAAAATCTAGACGAATTTTTGTTTCTTCTTCGTTGAACTCGATAAATTGTCAATGATGTGATAGAAAGAGTGAAGAATTTTTAGAACTTAATGATGAAAAATGGTAATGATTGAGAGTGAGAAAATTTTAATTGAATTAAATTCATTGACGTGACTATCTTCTTGAAGTTATCGTAGGGATAATGTTTGGTCTCAGTTTGGACATCGAAAATATATCCGTCAATTAGATCGAAACTGATAACGTCGAACTCGCGTGTCAACGGTTATATGATTTCTACTCATCATCGCGGTTTAATCTTCTTCCCGAGCGTATATAATTGCTCGACGAATATATAGTGAGAGCATTCTCGAGCGCCAAGTTCAGATCTTCGGTGTCGATTTGGGAAAAAGTGAAACGAACGAGAAGGAAAATAGGTTCGAAGTAAAATGGAGGAAAAATTGCAGCGATCGGGAGAAGTGAAGTGAGTGAGACAGAGAGAGAGAGGGATAGAGAGAAAGAAAAAGCAGTGAAAGGTAAAGAGCTTTCAGACGAGTGGACGCGTCGTCTGCCGGTTCGAAGCTAATATCGATCGAAAGGTAATTTAATTGAAATCGTGCGCCAGCAGCGATTTGGTTAAACGACTGTCAATTGATATCGTCAAGCCGGATATCCGGCTCTTGCGGTGAAAAAAATAAGTCAGGAAGTGTGAGAGAAAGAGAAATTGAGATAGCGAAAAAAAGCAGAACGTAGTTAAAGTGGACGAACAGCTACTGCATTTTGTGACGGGAAGAATAAAAATATATACATATACATAGGGACAGTGCTAGTGGGAGAGAGAGAAAGAGCCCGTGATGAAAAATTGGAAAGCATAGGACGACGAAGCGTTTATCCCGAGAGATGAAAATGATAATAGCGCAAAAATGGTGGAACGAATGAGCGAGCGAGAAAGAGAGAGAGAGAGACAGAGAGAGAGAGAGAGCACGGGATCAATTTAATCGGAAAGAGCAAAAAAATATCGAAGGAAAGCACGACATGATGGATCAATCAACGTATTTTTGTTCGACCGTTGAATTTCGACCATTGACGTACAGCCTCGTGAAACTGCCGGAGATCGTCACGTGTCAAATATTCGTCTCGCTTTTCCATCGCGTGGAAAATTCGTTCAAAATCCCAATCAAACCTCCTACTTTTAAAAGAAACGAATTGCAAACATTTTGAATCGTCAAATTCACGAAAAAATAATAATACATCGTATAACATTAATTAAAAAAATTCTATCAATAAAATACTAATAACAATAATAATTAAACATAATTACATTCCAAAATTTTAAACGATAAATGTTGAAAAAAATTCCAAAACTTTTTACCTTCGTAATTTGCACGCAGTAAGTCAGAGATAATAATCGTCCTCCCTACGCCTTTATCTCGCGTTTAATAAATTCTAGGATCATCTCGATACCGTACAAAGCGTATAAAACGATGGAAAAAAACGAAAGATCGCTTGTTCTCTAAATTTTCACATCGCACCCACTGGAAAATCTAGCCACCGTCCAGAACTTCGTCTCTCCTTTTATCGCCTGTATCACAGAGCGAAAGAGGAATGGGGTGAGAGAGGGGGAAGGAGGGTAGAGACGACACGCATAAATAGTGGATGAGTGGTCTCGAGCTTACTGACGTAAATAAAAAGCGTGCCGAGCTTAAAGAACTCGGAGGAAAAGAGAGAAGAGAATCGAGGGTGAGATCTCGAACAGAACGACCCTTCCACTGTTTCGAGCAATCCCTCGATTTCTTTTTTCACCCCTCTCTTGTCCACACAAATGCAGCAAGACTTCGACTTTGTATTCTGGGTTACCTCCTGGGGCAACTCTCCCATAATCCCGTGAAAAGAAAAAAAAAAACGAACATAGGAAAAAGGCCTCTACTTTTTGCCCGTTGCGTTTGCTCTCAACGATATCTCAGGCTCTGTACACACGCGTCTCGTTTGCAGAGAACAACCCTCCGGCGGTTGGGTCGACCAATCCCTTTCGTTCTTTTTACTTCGCACACGTGAACGTAAAACGACACGGGCAGGCGTGAGAAAGATGAAATGTTGCCTCGTTATTTCAGCGCTCTCGCTCTCTCTCTCTCTCTCTCTCTCCCTTCCTCTTTTTACTTCCTCCAGCCCTTTGACGAAAAAAAGAGTGTTCTTTTTGAATTTCAAATCTCATTGAAAATGTGTTGCAAACCTCCTTCCCTCATTGCACCTCGTCGTTGAATTTTCATCCGTTGTGGCTTATAATTCAAAGTCACGTTTTTCACGTGCGAGGGCGAAGTACTCAACTAGCTCGTAGCTAAGATAATAATGATAATAATAATAACAGAGTGGGGAGTTAACACTTTTTTCGTACTTGGGAGATGTTTTAGCGCGTGTACCGAGGGGATGCACTATAACTAATTCCCCGGGTTTCAGATCTTTTTTCTTTTTTGTTTTGTTTATAAAACCTCGTATAAACTTTGAAGCAACGTTTTCTCAGGTGTGGAATACCATTTTTTTATAACCTGAAAAACTCGTAACTTACGTACACGGCCAGTTATTTTTCGCTCGTTTATGTTCGCATCGTGTACAAACCGATAAGCCAAGTCGAGTTACAACCCGTTTCTTCCTTCGATGGAAAAAAACGGGATTTTTTCAATATTTATTCATTTTTACGGTTCGATGAAACGTATCGTGATAAAAAAGATCGAGTTTAAAATTGGACAATTTGCGATGTGACAGAGAGCATTTGATGCGACATTTTTTTTTTTTTATAGGAAATCGAGGAATTGAGCTGCAGTCAATTTTTCCCTATTTATTTTTCTTTTTTTAGGTCGAGGCAAATTATTGTTTGTATTGTTTCACAGAGATTTGTTTTTGTCTCCCTTGGCAATATCGCTCGTCGAACTTTCAGCCGACAATCGCGGACAACATGAATATTGGACGATGTAAAAAATGTAAAAAAAAACACACACACACACGTTTGTTATTGTACGCGCATGTCAACTCGTAAGGTGAACTTTCGCGAAGCTGAATACTTAAGTACGCGAAACTATCGCCCTTTGTGCTTTTCAACGCTATTTTCTCATTGTAAAGCCTTCGTCGAACGAGCTTTTCACGTATATAGCACGTGACGTAAATATTTACCTCTCCCTAGCACATTTTTATTCAAGATTTTTTATTATAAATTTATTTGCTCGATACTTTGTTATTTATCGATTTCTTTTTACATCGAGTTCTCACCAATCCCTTCAACGAATCGCATTTCTCAGATTGTTAAACTCTTCCGGTTGGTCAACGAATGAAATCTCGGAAAATCATCGTCTCTTCCGTTCCACGCGAATCCATCGCGAAGATTGAATCAGTTCCTGCGATGACTTCACAAGGATTGAATTAAATACGTTGAAAACCTTAAATAAATCCACAATATCGCGATATATTGCTAAACCTCCCCCGCTGGGGCGATTTCGTACGAGTAGTTTGCCACTTTTGTTTCCACCATGTTGGTTGGCCAACGAGTGATAAGAAACAGGAAAATTACGGAGGGTTGCAAGGCCAGAGTTACTAACGAACCCGTTGGACGATATAAACGTGGAAACACTTCGGGACGAGAGCAGCGTTGAGCATTAGAGGGAGATCGTCAGAACGAAACGAAACGAGACAGAGAGAGAGAGAGAGAGAGAGAGAAGGAACCTTTGCGTCATATCCCACACTCTTGATCGTCGTCCCTCGACGCTTGCAGACGCTCGGCGCCGAGCTTTATCGCCCTCGAGTCTATTCCTCTCTTTCTCTCTCTCTCCCTCTCTCTCTCTCTCTCTCTCTCCCTCCCTTCCTCTCATTCGCTTTTCCCTCTATGCCGCCGCGCTCGATATACGCGATCAGCATTTTGCCCAGCCCAACGTAAAGTCGGGGTTATATCCTGCAGTTATCAAAATGGAATGACGAGAGCGATAAAAGCGAAATACTGGGATATCCTAGGGGTCGCTTCATATCGGAGCACTAACACGGTACACATATATATATATCATAGTGGCGATACACCCACACACGCATTTATATAGAAACAAACTTGGCGAATATATATATGTCACCCCTGTTACATCAAAGTTCTCTCAGTGATGTTGTTCGTTCAATATTTTATTATAAGATAACGTTTTTTATTGTGTATCTTTATATCTTTCAAAAATATTCATAAATAAATGATATTCGATCGGGGAGGCCTCGTTCTTTGGACCAAGCGACGACGCGTAAGCGAGGGTATAAAACTTCGCGATAAGAATATTCTCATTTTTATAATGGAAGAAATATGAATAAGCTCGCGTATAAAACAAAAGAAAGAGGAAGATATTACGAGAAAAAGAAAGAAATTTGATAAGAAACGAGATAGAAAGTCGAAATACTGTATGGGAAGATCGATGGCTTCGTCCTTCTACGTTTTCTCGCATACTTGACGGCTCCGCCGCCGACTCAATTCCAGCTCGGTTTCTCATTTCGCACGCTTCATTTCTTTTTTTCCTCGCGTTACTTTCATTTTTTTTGTTCGTTCCTTCTTCACCCCGTCGTTTCATTTCTTCGTCTATACGGGCTCTTGCGCTTCCATAACCTTTGCTCGGCTTCTCCCTTCTCTCTCTCTCTCTCTCTCTCCCTCTGAGTGAGCGAACTGTTATTTCATCCCTCCCGACAACGATGACGACGTAGAAGCTGCAGTCGTCTCATTTTCCACGAACGAACGTCGAGACACGCCGGCAGAAACACCAGAGCGTTCGGCATCACCGAACCAACGTTATAAAATTTCGACTTCTCATCCCTCTTTAACCCAAACCCTCCAACCCTCGAGCCCTGACCCGCTTTTTACGAGGAACTAAAATATACCGGCTCAAAAAGTATATGAGCGAGTGGATCAAGCACCAAAGAAATAAAACGGAGAACAACGATTTTTTTTTTTTTACGTTTCGTAGCATCATCCCTTATTTTTCATGTTCGTCCTGATACGAGCCAATTTTTATTTTACGATTAATTCGAAAAGACATTCTCATCCAACTTTCATCCCTTTGCTTATTGTCGAAAAAAAAAAGAAACGAACAAATTCGACGTATAACAAAGAAATGTATAGATTTGTTATTGCGCGATATGAAAATTTATGATTAATACTCTATTGACTTTCACTACTCCATTGCGTCATGTTAATTAATGCTCTGAATATTAAGGGATGCAAATGCTCATTAGGTACCTACACGACACTCGAGAGTTTCTATGACACAATCGAAGCACCAATTCAAACCTGATCTCCTTGAGCACGTAATCCCCTGTAATTTCAACCCTCGATGGCGTATTATGCGCTCGATACGCACATAATGGCTACCTCAACGTAGTCATATATAATTCTGATCCATCGAGTGATCCCGCGTGCGTATGCTAACTTGGTCCACCCTAATATATACGCATCGGCGACAAAGTGACTAACCGATCGGATCATTGACTATCGATAAATCGTATTGGCTTTTACCAAACTGAGCGATCGAGCGCTGCAAGCGTACGAGTAGATCCGCAGTGCCGTAATATCCTCTCTCTCTCTCTCTCTCTCTCTCTCTCTCTCTCTCTCTCTCTCTCTCCGATGTTCGCGATTCGGAGAAATTGGATCACCGACACGAGAGAGACATCGCGCGAATCCACAAGTTGCTTGAGAACCGCGCTTCGGCGTCATCCCACTTCTGCATTCCACAAATTTCATGTCGAACGTCCCGTAACTTCGCATCGACCGTACGGTGACAAATTCGATTTATCGTTTAAACTATCGTAAAGTCCCGTAATTTATTCACCGGGTATACATAGTTTTGTTACATCTAGGAATTACTCCAATTATTGAGATAATTTATTTAACGACTTTTGTAGAATGCAAAAATTAATGGCAAACATATTCTCTCGTCCCATATTCTTCTCGACATCTCGTGGATTAAACACATTTCGGTCTTCGCAACAATACGATTATCTTATAATATGTCGAGGATTCGTTCGTAACTCGCGAATATTACGAAGAATAGAAGAAGCACACGTATAATCGCGGACAATAATAAATTCTGACCGAGCTAAGTCGTTGTTTCCTATAAATAGTTACAAAATATGTAGAAAAGAGAGGAGCGTACACGGAGTGAATTTCTTATTAATATTTACGGTGAAATCTCGGTAAAAATTACATTAAAAACTTGAACCCGGCGATAAATGTGCAAACAATTAAAAATTGACAGTAGTTTTAAATATTTTACTATTAGGCATGTAAAAATTTTAGCACGTAGCATAATTTTTACACGCGCTACACAGAGCTCACGGATTACGGCCAGGCGACCTAGCTCTAACTGATTTTACTGTGAAGAACGTAAAAATTCTGGTAAACGCACGGAAAATTTCGACTTCCTTTTTTAAATTTTCAAGACAAACACGCAAATTTTCAACTTATTGTAGTAATGTTTACGTTTCACGAAAATTTATTGTTAATTTCAGTAAAAATTCTTGAAAATATTTTAAATTTCTGTGACGCAACAGTAAATTTTTACTCATTTCTATTAAAATGTATAATTTATTTCCATAAACCTGAAGAATTGCACATTTGTCTCTCACTGTAATTTCACAGTAAAAATGACTTAAAAATTCTTTCCGTGTAGCTGTTGAAAATTTGAATACGTTATCAACATGGCGGTTGTATTATCAGACGTGGATGTTTATGTGAGACCGAACGAAGGATCGAGGATGGAAACACGATGGGTGAAATGTGTTGGTGTTGGAACGATCCTCATCGTTGTCTTGTTGCAACTGGGCGAGTGGTGATACGACCTCCAGTAGTGCCGGTGGTTTTGCGTCCTGGCTCTTGTCGCGGATATGAGGAAGGGTATTGCGGTTATACCGAGAAGAGTGGATGGGCTGGGGCGAACGTATTAAATCATATTAGCCATCGTTCGAAGCTCGTGTGCGCCACATCGGTTGCTCGAAAATTCCTGTTAGTAGATACATATATAGATATACCTTGCGAAAGACCGAAAGGATCCACTCGGCTATTAATTTTCATTAGCCAGCGACGAAATACATTGGGATTCTCTCTGTCCCTCTTTCTCGCCAGGGCCAGCGTGGCGAAAGGATTTTACCCAGGCTGAGCTCGGCAAAGAGGAACGAGACTCTCTTTGAGGCCGAGCATTTGTACATGGCAAAGGGCTGTCAAGACTACTAATAGTTTAAATAATTCTATTCTAGTTTAAATCCTGAAATTTAAAACTCTTTTTGTACGATTCATATTTCTTATCGCAATGAAGTATTATCTTTATTCATTGCTTATCTAATTCTTCGACAGTTAGGAATTTTTAAAGAATGCATAATTATAATTTTCATAATATTGTCGTAAAATAAATATTTTATACGAATATCCATCTTTCGACAGGAAAATTGATAAAAGTTGGATTATTCGGTCAGGGGAGATTTTGACTTTAAAAAATCGTATTTCATTTCTTTAACTTCATGAGAGCCCAGAGAGATACTGTAATGACCTAGGACAAAGGAGAACTTGCGTAAATAATCTAGGGTTCTTATCGCACCCGAGCACGAGAGAAATATCTGTGCGGGTAAATTTATGGTATGTCGTACGTCAGAGCCCATCGTGCATTAATTACTTTCCATACATGGTAGTAGAATGGCTTCCCTTTGATACCCGAGTTACCTCGTTCCAAAGACATAGTCGTTGACAAAGCCATAAGGTTCGAAAGCAGCATGTCCGCCGAAGGACTAATCACATACGCGACGAAAATCCAATACAGAAACGAGGAGGACCATGCATTTATATGCATGGGTGGAGAGAGCGGGAGAGAGAAGACAAAAAGAGATTTCCTTTTTGTTACCTGGCCTCGGTGTCGAAACTACGCGAATGCCCTTCCCTGGTGTTCCAGCTCTAGTAATTCCCTTCTCCCCAACCCTCTTGAAAACCCTTTGTCACTGAGGTATTCTGTAACATATTTCCGATAATTAATTTGAGGCTAGACCTATAGCGGCCGGACGCTCGATATGCCGTTTCGTCGTATACCCCATTGTCTCTGTAGCATTTACCCGACTCTGGATCAGTCTCCCTCTCTCCCTCACCCTCGGGGTTATCTTGGGTTCTCCTCGATATGTACTCCCCGTCATTGGAGTGGGAAGTGCCATCTTCATGTACGATTAACTCGATTCGACCAGTCATCGACCAAAAGCGTTGCAAGTATGTCTATACGATCCCCCCGAAGGCCTCGATGTCCCTTGGACGACATTAAACCGAACTGTTTTGAGAATGTACGAGGGATGTAATGAGATACGTTCAAATTCCTCTTCGCGTTCGGGCTGCGATTATATTATTCGCGAACCGTCTTTGCGCATTGATTCGTAGAGTCCCTCGTTACTTCAGGAATTCTAGGGACATGCGGATCGAAGGTTTTAACGAATAAATAGAGATAGTCACATTTTTGAATAAAAATAATCGTTTTATTGTGAATCGTCTTAAATTATTTTACACATTGCGCAAAACGACGGAGTTCACGATTTTTCTTCTCAGTTTGGAACTCCGTACGCGCGCTTCTTCTTCCTCCCCTTTGGGATTATTTACAATGGCTCGCGAATTCTTATTGTACAAATAAATGTGTATACACGTTTTTCTTCCCTTCTTTCTTTTCCGTTCCTACTTTTCTTTCATAACTTCAATCATACACGCGCAAATACTGAACAAATTTCATCGCTCGCTTCGATCGAGAAACAACAAAAAGAGAAAATGCACGATTCGTTGCACGTTGTTTCTTCATGCCCGATTTCACGTTCGACATTTTTTATTCGCAAAGTAACGCAAGAAGAAAGTTTTGTGTACCTTCGCATTTCTTTTTTGCTTTTCTCCGTCGTTTGTTATTACTCTCGCTCCTCCCGTTAACGATAAGTAACGCGAGGTTTGTACCCCCGGACGAATCTTCGACGTTCCTGACGAGGAGAGAAATAAATACAATACGATTTGAAGGTACGGATGAACCTTTTATTTTTGTGTTTCTCTTTCCGGTACGTAATAATACTTAACTTCTGGTCCCGCGAGCTGAAACAAACGCTTTACGAGAACATTGTTCGGGACCGTGCAAAACGTAACTACGATATACATGTGTGTATATATATTTTTCTTTTTCTCGATTTTAGTATACACTATCATACTCGTATGTCTTTTCCTCATGCACGTTTTCTTCGTACCCAACATCTTCGATAAACTATAGAAACGCTTGAATTTGTTTTTTTATACCCTAACTTCACGTACACACTTGGCTAACTAACATCATATCGTTTCGATAATTGATAACTATTGTTTAAATAATAATAATAATAATGGTAATAAACTTTATGTACATTCCATTCAATCGGCTTGATATAATCGCGCGCTCGTTCAATCCAGCGAGTGAAAAGATTCCACCGACGTCAACGAATTCACAGCCGATTGGCGATAACGACGATAGTGCGAAAAAATAATAATAATACGATTAGGCCTATATAAAAATCCTCGCGTGACTCTGATTAAATATATATCATATGTATATAATATATATACAGAACAAAAATTCAGAGTCAGAACGGATGGAAAATCAATGACAACGATGATCGATGAGAGTTTATCGCGAACATGGATTTGCGGTGGAATGGGATGGTGTACGGAGAGATAAAAGGGCGAGGGGGAGGTGTTCCATGTGGATATAAATAGATAATGATTTTCTTTCTTTCGACAATGCTAAAACGGACGAACCGTATATGAAAAACGAAAAAAAAAAATTAAAAACAAAAAAAAACCTATTATTCAGTCGTTTTGCAATTCTCATATTTTTTTCGAGCCAAGGCTATTGCCTTGTCAGAGATTTCTACCTACTTTCGAGTATCTGCAAGTCGCGATCTAGTCGCGAAATTTTCTTTTTGAAAAAATAATTAAAAAAAAAAAAAAATTCAATAAATAAAGAAGAAACGCGTCGAGTAACCGAACGCTCGTTTTCCTGTCTAGACTTCGTTTCTTCACCTATCTTCCTCTTCTTCTTCCTCGCTGCGAGTGTTGTTCTTTTGTTCTCACTACTGCCACACGATGCGCATGGTGATGTAGCAAAAAAAATAACGCCGAGCCGATTCCCACGAATTCGACGTTATTTTTTCTTCTCTCTGGCATCCTTTTGTTATCTCGTTGGTTCTATACGCTTACGTGCGGCTCGCATTTTTTATAACAAAAAAAAACGAATCATTTCGACCCCTCGGCCGTCGAAATTTAATGGTCGCGCGCGCGACGAAGACGGAAAAAGCAAAAGGCACTGTTGCGCTTCCGGGCATCACCGAGTTCGCCGGAGTACGTTGCACACTTCCGGTAAACACTTCTTCTTCTTATTCCCTTGACTTCCTTCTTCTAATTTTTTTCCTTGTTCCTCTTCTTCTTCGTCGTCTCTATATCGTGCTCGATCGTTGATCAATCGCGATTACTTTTTTACGTGAAGTATCTCGCGAGGAAGACGAGCGCCAGCGTTAACAGTGACGTATTCACGTACAGACTCTGGCTTCCCGAACCGAGATCGCATTCTCCGTGCGTGTATGGCTCGCAGTGCATCTGAATCGAATCAGGGACAAATAAAAAGAAAACATAAGTTTTTGTTGATCGTGATGAAAAATATTTTGCGAATAATTCCGGGTTAATGTTTTAATGATAACTTCGCGAATAAGCGCGATAACTTCTTCGTTGTATGAAAAAAAGAGGGGACAAAGCGATAAATGACAAAATAAAGGAAACAAAAAAGAAAACAAAAAAGATTAAATTTTTTACCTTCATGAGAGAGTTGGACATCTTGCCGAGAAAGTCTTTGGTAAATGCAGCGGTATCCTGGCCGCATTTTCGCAGTACCGTGTGATAGGAACAATCGAGATATTCTTGAAAAGCGCTGCAACATAGATAATAAAACAAAACTCGTGAGTTATAATTGATTTTTCGAAATACACAAAATTAAATTAAATCAATAAAAATAAATAAATCAAATTTTTCAAAATAAAGAAAAAATGCGACATTTGAATCAAATTGTAATTACAACGATGACTGTTACACGCGAGCTCGTTACAAAATTGTGACTCGTCGCGCATAAATTCATACGCGTCTTCGTGCGTAGAAAGTCGTACGATACTTTAAGACGCTTGACTCGCATAAATCATCGGCACGCATCCATTTCGCGGGTCGCATATTTCCACGATGTCATAACGTTGGCTATCAAATATTCCTCGCGTCGAATTTTATGTCCTCGAGCCAAATAGACAATCATTTTTAAACGAAAATCAAAAAATTTTCCCCATTTCCCAACGGTGTGACCGAAGGCTTTCGACAAAAAAAAAGTTATCGTTCGAAAACAAAAAAAAACCAACTCGCTGACTAAAAACGAAATGTACTCGTTGGGAACTTGTCGAGTTTAAACAAAAACAACAACAAATATAAAAGTGTATCGTTGCAGTTTTTTTTCCTGGCTCCGGGTGAACTGGCGTCATATCCGGTTGTAACAACGCGCAGTGATTCGCGGATGACTGGACGTGAGAGAGAGAGAGAGAAGTCACTATCTTTCCGGAAATGGTCGTCGGGGTGTTTCACCCCATCCCTTCCGCGCGGGGGTTTTAATGATAGCCATTATATATATATATATATATATTTATACACATGTACATCGTATTCTCGTTTCTCGGTGGGCGCTAAATCCGCCGGGCAAAATGTAGGGGGGGGGGGGGGGGGGGTCAGAGGAGAATTTGCGTTCGGTCGATTCTAGCCAGGGACGTAACGTCATTAGCCTATCTGTGCCACGGTCTACTGCAGCTTTTGAACTCTCGTTCTGGCCGAACGGGGAATAGACGTCGGTGGACGAGGTAGGACGAGGGTTTTTGGTCCGCTGGATAGGTGATAGGGACTGTGCGAGATTGGGACGATGGAACTGAGCGGGGACGAAGGGTGGCCAGTCGGACCGTGGCTTTTCTACGTACGTGAAACGAGAAAATTTTACAAAAAATTATTCCGAGCCCAGAGAGACGACACGAACGAGTTTTACGTACGCTATACACAACGGTCACGTTGATTGCGATACGCTTGAGAAATACATTCGTATTTCAAAACAAACAAAATGCTAGTTTTGTTAATTCGCTTCCGCGGTGGAAATTTTTGTGATAAAAAAAAGCATTACGTTAGTACTTTTTACATTAAATTTTACAGGATAGAACTCGTTGCGCGACGATGAAATTTTTCTTTATCTCGATCTATTTTGTACGTCGGGCAAACGATATTTTGAATTCACGGAGAATCAAAAGTAACAAAAAAAGAAACATATTCTTTGTGTAACGGCGAAGTTTATTTTAACGAGAATATCGATTATATTATTTTTATACGGATTAAAAGATCATGGACGTCGTTACAATTTTTTCGGGTTTGACTTTTGTTGCCGAATGTTATCGTGGCGTTTTTTTCCACTCGTTGGCGTCGATCGTACGACGAGTGAAATTCCGTAACGCAACAAACGTTAATCACGATCAATGATAATTCCGCTGGATAATTCCACTGTAAAGACGCACGACTCGTCAGACGTAACCAAGTGTGATGCGAGATATCCATAATAATGAAAGACAAAAAAAAAAGAAAAAAAATGCAGATACCTCGCCGTTTGCGTATTCGCATCGAGCTTATATAGACGAAATTGTAACGAAGCGACGTCTCGGCATTTGCTTGAATATTACGTCCGTCAATGGATCTCGTTCATTACGTACGCAAATGTAACATCGACGAAGCTCTTATCCCGGTGACTTTTGTGCGACGAAACCGCGCGATTATCAAGGGCAACGTTGCGATTCTCACTTTCACGTTTAATATTCGCGACGCCTCGCGGTTTCAAAGTTAAATCATTCCAACGTTTCCTCAATGATAATCGGAAAACGATATAAAATTTTCGATTATAATAATCACGAGCTCGAAGGATGAAAACAGAACAATCATAATTCGCTTACCAACAAATTCCTTTGAGTGGCTCGTTCGTCTTGGCGCTCGTCTGATTCTTCTTCTCGATCGCGTAAGCCGCCTGAACGTATCTCTTCGAGCACAACTCGTACTCAGCCTGGACCGTTTGCATGCAGGGCACGTGCTTGAGAAAATCTGGAAATAAATAACAAAACCAATTTTCTTTTTAATGATATTGATTTTCTTTTTCGTTTTTAATCGCTTATAGCTATAGCCGATTCGAACTGGAAAGTAAATCACTCGACGGAAAATAGTCACGACCGTCATCTCGTTTCTTATAATGGAAGTATTTATATTTAGATGGAATCGATTCTGTTTTTATTGTGTAGATACCGCGTGTATATCGCTTCGGTGTACAATCAATTGCTAATTGCGAGTCAAAGTTCTATACGTCAGGCGACGCGTATATAGAACTTATGCACGTGTTTATGTCTCTGTCTGGCGAACGGGTTACGATGGATTATTCAAGAATCGAATGAACTTATGGGTTATTACGCTTCGGAAACGAAGCTTACGGATATTCATGCTCGCGCGGCAGGGCAGTATATACGTTGGTGTATTTTCGTATGTATAATCAATGATATAATAGAATTGTACACGACGCATAACAGGAAAAAATAAGAAAGAAACTCAACCCGTACAGGCGATATAAGCGGCGATTTTGCGCTAAGCGATATAAATGATATTGGGACAACTACGACAACATTTGTTTGTAATTTTTCTTTTCCTCGCTCTAATCTACGTTTATCGATATTTCCATCGTTAAGAGTTAATGTTACATGCGACGAAACTGAACAACCGATTGGGTTAAAATTTTGAAGGCAAGTAGAGAATTATGGCAACAAGTAGCTGAACTTTGTATTTTTTTCAAAATTTTTAAAGCTGCAACATTTGTCAAAATTTTAGAAATAAATATTTTGGTCACTGCTGGAGAAATTACGGATTTGCTTTTTCGCTTGAAATGCAGACTGTTAACTCTGTCGATATCAAATTTCTTAAACGATAAACGGAGCACGATTAATCTCAGGAAACGAAAAATGATTTTGGGAAATTGTATCGTGGCTATGAAATAATTTGCAGCTAAGCCGGTATCGTCTAGAAAATATAACGAGAACGCCTTTTAATTCTAACGTACGGATTAATAGGATTTAATTATGAATGCGAAGCTTTGTAAATGCATGAATTCCGATCACGTTTCGATTAATTAAATCGCGTCGAGGAATAATTTTCGACGGTGAGAACGTTACGTTCGACGAACAATACGCACGTGTCCAAGCGCCTCGGTAGTTGCATCGAGAAATTCGTGCCTAAATTTATTCTCGCGTTCGCTTGACAATTTTATCACCGTTTATTGATTAATTGCTCAGACAGAACGGTAAATTTCGCGTCGTTTCCACGATTCTTATAGAATTCTTAAAACTGACAGACGGACCAACGGCGAAGAATTCAATAATGCACTCGTGCACTCTCGGGATTATCGGAATCGATAAAGATGCAGCGAGAAAGACCAAGTGAAAATATCGACTATTTTCGTCCAGTTCGAGGTCTCGCGCGTACGCTACTTCCAAGTTCTAAATTTACGAAGAAATACATCTCGCGTCGCTCAATCACGTAATTTACGATAGGAAATGACATTTCGCAATTTATAACGTTCGCGCTAGGGATAAAAACCCTCAAAACGGATCGCTCGACGTTTAATCCTCGAAATATCGATATTTGTATATTTTGTTTTTTTTTTTTTCGTTTTTTATTTTTTAGCCATCGATCGAGGGTGAGAGGAATAAATATTTTACGATGCTCACCATCCTGATAGGGGCTGTCATGACAAAGCTCCATTATGGCCATGTTGACTCCGTTGTACAACGAGTTGAAATTCTCTCTCTGCTCGCCTTTCATGCACGTACGCGTGTATGTCCTTATGCAGTTCATGCCAGCCTTCAGTTGTCTGCGAACGAACAGAGAGACAAAAAAATTGGAGCGTTAAAAATAGAGGAAAATACATATACACGCGTGAGCCGGTATACTCGGCGTATGCACTCTTGCAAATGCTCGTGAAATCCTTCGGGAGGAGGACTCGAGGATATTTCAGGGGAAAGTGGGAAATTTAAATTTCAAATAGACATTTCAATATTTTCGTAAAACTCTCTCGTTCGTGAGTATACGCGCGTTTGTGTACGTCTATGCGCGAGTATGTACTAACCAGAGGTAGAGTACTACGCGTGTATCTCGAGCATAAAAAGCAGGACAAAAAAGAATCTCCCAAAGGTTTTGTTCGGTACGAAACGCGAGTCGTGTCGCGTATTTCGCACGTTTGAGCATTCTTCTCTCGTTATTTCAATTCTACGATGAGAATTTACGTACGGTAATGTCCGTTCATGCGGTCTCTTCGTCGCTGCGAAGAATACGTTGTTGGACGCTCGTTTGTGAGTCGCTCGAGTATTGAACAAAATAGACGGAAAGCTGCTTACGCGCAAGATGGTTTTGTTACAGAGAACGTGGAGAAATAGGGGATTTTTAAACGCGAGCTATCACTGGAAAACGGACCACTATTCATTGTAATCGCTCAACAATCGACCACCCGATATTTCGGGAGGCTTTTGAACGAATATGTTAACGATCCGGGCTGTTATACCGGGAGCTATTATTCTCGAATAAAACAAACCATTCGCACTGCCCACTCTTACCGGATCGCTGAAATATTTTATTCCCAGCGAGTGAAATTCTTCAAATATTCCGTTTCTTTTATTTTCTATGTTCACTGCCGATTTCATTATTTATTTGCATTGCTGCAGGGTCAATTAAAACATCTTTGAGAAGCTAAAGCGGTCGATGAGGATGAAACAAGTATCGGTCAGGTCGAGCGATTAATTAGTTGTTTCAGACGTTGGTGGAATTTCTCAACGGATCTCGCGTCTGTCGAGTTCATTTATTTACGCCTCAAACAATCGGTAGTCGGGTTGCCGAAGTTAAGTACGTATATAGATCGGAAGATATACACGAAACACGGGAGTTGGCTGTTCCTGAGATTGTCAAATGGCTCCTCGAGTGAAAACTTGGGCCAAGCTTCGAAAAGCCTCTGAATGTCGTAGCCATATCCTCCGCCTCTCTCGCAGGAGCGAGAGTCCTCTTTCGTCCTCTTCGTCCCTCCTTAGCCGTCATGCGCTATCTCCGCCGTGGTATAATGAGAGGAGATGGGCAAAGTTGTAACAAGAAACTAGTGGCCGACGTTGCCAATGGATTTTCGTCCTGGCAAGAGAGGCAACGAGCGAAGTACCGTGCTGCTCGCTTGAGAGAAAGAGAGGAAGAGGATTGCAGACGCGACGAGCCAGAGTGCGGACGTCGTTCGGTAAACTATCCAAAGTTCCAGGAAGTAAGAGTCGAAGGAGGTTCTAGAAGAACGGCCAAGAACAATCGTGACAATCGAAAATTCCATTGAAGATGTACGTTGAGATCTCAATGGCCACTTCCGGTTGCAATATTTGTTTCTTTTTCTTTCGATAAAGATTTTGTTAATTGGTAAAATTCTCAAAAGCAACAATCGATCGAAATTAATTTTACTTAATTTTACTTCGTTCTAATCTTCGCGAATAGTTTGGCCCACTTGTCACGGTCGGGTATAGTTGGAGAAGGTGCATGAGTAGGTACGAGAAAGCCGATAATTGATAGAGGCTGGAAACTTGATTGATACAATGGAATGTTTCGGTGATAAATTAATGAGCAATTAGGAGAATGGAGCGTGTATACGCATCGGCCTTCTCGACAACGTCCGCTAATGATTCAATAGTTTTGTTCACTAATTCACAGTGTTACAACTGCTGCCTGCGCCTTCTCCCCCTCCCACTTTCTTCTTCTCCTCTCTCTATTATTTATGTTTCAATTCAGAAGATAGCCAACAGCAGGGACTCAGGCAAACGGTCGTAAAAGCTTGGGAAACGATAAATCTTTTCGAGGCTCCTTTTGTAGAGGGTGGGCGAGCAAAGTTGTCCCAACCGTTAAAGAAAGTCACCCCTGCTACCTCTTCTCCCAGTTGCTCTGGCCCATGGCAGATACACTCGCGCACAAACGTAATACTTAAATATAGTTGCGAGTGTGAGAAAACGGTAAGGAGGTAGAGGGTGAGAAGGATAAATGAGAGTAGAGAGTCAAGGAAAATATTGTAGATACTCACGGGCAAAGGGCTATGAGTTCTTCCTTGGTCGTGACGAAACCCAGCTCGTCGTTGTTGGTTATTTTGCCGAGTGGACCCGCGCAACGTGCCAGATGCTCGTGACCGCAATCCTCCGCTCGACAACTCGCAAGCACTGAAATTCAACCCAAAGAAACGGAACAAAAATTCAATACAGTTCTTCCAAAAGTTTTTCCACGCTTCCATGCATGTATACATATATATATATATATATATATATATATTTATATTTGTAGGTTCTTATAACGTAGATTCTTTATATATATCTAATTTTTTTTTAACATAGTTATCATGAGAGACGGCTGATAGGGGGACAGAGTCGTTTGAACCTTTTTCCTCATGCCAAACAACTGGAATAATGAACAAAAATAACAAAATTAATAAAACCTCAAGATTGTAGTTGTTTGTAAATAAATGACAAACTATAGTCGCTGTATTTTTATCGTATAAAAAAAATGCAAGAAAGTTTCGTTTTTCGAATAACAAAATTAACAAAATCTCAAAATTGTAGTTACATGAAAATAAATGATAAACTATAATCGTTGTATAGAAAAAGAAAAATAGAAAAAGCGGAAGAAAAAAAGTCGCTGTAAAGAAAACGAAGAAAAAAAATGCTTTATTTTTATCGTAAAGAAAATTATCGGAAAAGTCAGTTTGCCTTGTGCCAAATAACCGGAACGATTAACAAAGTTAATAAATCCTCAAAATTGTACTTATTTGAAAATAAATAATAAACTATAGTCGCTGTAAAGAAAACGAAGAAGAAGAAAAAAAAGCACTTTATTTCTATCGTATAAAAAAATTATCGGAAAAGTCAGTTGGAAAAACAGCTATTTTCAACAGTCTCGTAACTCTCTGGCGTCGAGAGGTCTCTGGCTCTCGACGGCGACAAGTGGCACTTCGGGCTAATCTCTTTCCGTACACGCGAGAGTCCCAGGATGAACCTGTGTTGCCCAGACCCTTGCGTATTCCGGAAGTTTCGTAAGTTCGTTATTTCGCGGAGGTGAGAGAAATTCTTTGAACGAAAGAAAGAAATTTTTTCGCGAGAAGTGCACGAGTGAGGATTGGGGTCGTTTCCCCTTCTTCTTTTTTTTATCTCGGTTCCAAGAATTAATGGCGTTACCTTCGCTTCCCTTTGAACCGAAAGCTCTTACCCTGTGACGCTTATACGTGTTCAGATTGCCGAAATAATATTTCTCGTGTCGCACGAAAAAATCTTCGTCCGGCTCTCCGTCTATCTCTCTCTTCCTTCCCTGAAAAAAACTATACTCGAGAGACTTTTTTTTACGTCGCTCACACGCATATAACTTTTACGATCTCACCGTGGGCGAAGGAAAATTCGACGTGGTTGAGAGAGAGAGAGAGAGAGAGATAGAGAGAGAGAGAGACAGAGCGAGAGAGAGAAAAGTGAAAAGAATATTTTCCAAGTATTTTTTTTCTCTCCTTCCATCCACTCACGAATAAACCTTATTACACGGGGGAATATTAAAAAAGTTATGCTCTTATATTGAAAATTTATTTTTCTCCATAAATCTGCGTCAATTCAAATCGAACGTATAGACGAGTACACTTCCCATTATTATTTGACAATTTCGTTCATACGTCACGACGTTATCAAACCCCGAGGCAAATTTAACCATCCACTACACTTTCATCTCATCAAGCTACAAGACTTATTTATTTTTCACGATAGCAAATACCTCGACATTTACTCAAATTTATCCAGCAATTTTATTTTGCCTCGTTCGTAAACCTCGTTCGTACCTCTTGAAAAATTCCTTTTAATTTGAATAATTTCATTCCATTCCTACGTATTGTACACAGCATTCGAAAATTGTCGTAAGGAGCTTGAAAAATAAAAAAGGAAAGAAGAAAAGAAGCGTCTTGAGAGATCAGCGAAACGATGTTCCGGTGCGTTCGCGTCGTTGAATTTTCTCCTGGTAGATTCTCGGACACGAGGGAATAACGCAGTTTCGCTCGATCCCAACGTCACGTAGAAACGTCGCGAGTTACGTTGAGTGGTACTACTGAACGCCGTTCCACTACTGGCTCGATCTACTTGAACCGCGATGTCTCGTTTTTTTGTCTTTCTATTTTTTTTACCGGATCACAAGGGCGAAATATACGTTTCCTCTTGCGAGTTGAGTGCCCACGGCGGAGCTTTGCGAAGCAGTACGTATGTGTTATCCGCCTCGGAGATTTTTAAGGGGTCAGGTACGCCCGTATATAGAAAAATGCAATTGCATTTCGTAGTAACAAAAAAAAAATTGCACCCCCCGCTTGCATAAGGGCCAGTTTACAAGAAGTGCATGTTAAAGGATCGGTGGAGAATACACGCGATGGTAATTTATCACGAGCCTCGGTGGCTCGTATTTCGTTTTTTTACTTACTGGAAACGATAAGACGAATTTGTATTAATGAAAACATCGATCTAGAAATGATTACGACATACAGTTACAAAGTTAAAACAAATAAAAATTGAAGAAGCAAGATATAATATAAATAAATAAAAACAAGAGACAGAGATAGATAGATAGATAGATAGATAGATAGCGATCTTTATTACTCGTATACCTGGCCTAAAGACCTTGCGTATAAATGTGTACAATACTAATAGACAGTATTCGTTTCAGCAAGCGATATTCAATACAGTGTAATATTAACATAATAATAATAAAAATAAGAATAGAAGTGAAAGTAAAAGAAGGAGAAAATCTAAACACATGTGAAAATAATAGCAGTGGTAATAGTAATATGATAATTATAATAATTAGAATAGTAGCGATAGCAATAGTAATGATAGCAGTGATAGCAGGGCCGAGTGAGGTGGTGGTTCATTCTTGCACGAAACCAGTTGAAGGAGGTCGAGAAAATTTTGTTCCTCAAGGTTCTCTCCCTCCCTCCCTCTCTCTCTCTCTCCTGCTCTCTACTGCTATTAGATTTCGTCACTTGTATTGTAAACTATAATATATATATATACAAGTGACGAAATCTAATAGCAGTAGAGAGCAGGAGAGAGAGAGGGAGGGAGGGAGGGAGAGAACCTTGAGGAACAAAATTTTCTCGACCTCGCTTCAACTGGTTTCGTGCAAGAATGAATAAATAACGAGAAAAAAAAATATTCATATTGAGCGACGTGTTGACGACAATGACCCCGTGCCAAACATCAACGTTGAATCGTTAATCACACATCCGTAGTTTCCCTCTTTCCACCGCTTTCCCTCTCTCTTTCTTTTTTTCGACCCGTTATATTTTGCGTTTACGAGAGGCCGCGTGTGGCTTTACGATTTTTTCCTCTTTAGTACGTTGGTACAATGGGCGTGAAAATAAAACCAGTCCGTGAGTGAAGTAGAATAGGGAGGCAGGAAAAATTAGAAAGGACAGAAAGCTCGTGAGAACGACAAAGGGCGAAAATGTGTTCGTTTGTATTTTTTGTTTACGCGTAAAGAAAAAAACGTCTGGGTAGCGTGAGTGGCATACACGAGATGGAGAAAATAACGAGAGAGAGAGAGCGAAAAACTGAAACCATTAAATCCGCATCAACTTCTTAATTTGAACGAATGGTTTCTACTGAACGCGAACCGCGAATGGGAAACACGAGAAACACTGAGCGAACGCGGGGAGGGAGAAGCGCGTTGTACACCCGACCGTTTTCAAACACGGTCCGAGTCTCGTGCATGTGCATATATACGTACTACACCATAAATATATGTATATATGTGTGCGTATACACGTGTACACGGTATTGCAATATCGTTGTTCATCCGTCATCGTTAACCGCGTTCCCGTTGCATACTCTGCTGCTACGTTACTTTATTTAACACGGCCGCGCGAAAATTTGCGTATTTTTAACCCCCGCTAGCCTGTAGCACCCTTCCCTCCACCCCACCCCCAGGCCTCCCTTTACTTTCGTTCGACAACCTTCGGTACGATGAAAAGAACAGATTTAACAGAACTTGGATAAAAATAATAACGAAAAGGTCGAAGTATGATTGATCGAATGATAGATTTGTTTCGATTAAATTCGCTTCGTTAATCAAACTTAGGACGTTCTTGCGTGATAGAGAGGATTTCTTTTTCATTTTGAGAACAGCGTAACGAACATTCTTGTAAGCAAATTGAGACGTGTTGATTTGGTTTTATTTAACAGAACTTGGATAAAAATAATAACGAAAACGTCGAAATGTGGTTGATCGAACGATAAAGATTTGTTTCGATTAAATTCGCTTCATTAATCAAACTTAGGACGTTCTTTCGTGAAAGAGAGGTTTTCTTTTTCATTTTGAGAACAGTGTAGCGAACATCCTTGTAAGCAAATTGAGACGTGTTGATTTGGTTTAATTTAACAGAACTTGGATAAAAATAATAACAAAAAAGTTAAAGTATGATCGACCGAACGATAAAAATTTGTTTCGATTAAATTCGCTTCATTAATCAAACTTGGGATGTTCTTTCGTGAAAGAGAGGATTTCTTTTTCATTTCGGGAACAGTGTAGCGAACATCCTTGTAAGCAAATTGAGACGTGTTGATTTGGTTTAATTTAACAGAACTTGGATAAAAATAATAACAACAAAGTTAAAGTATGATCGATCGAACTATAAAGATTTGTTTGATTAGATTCGCTTCATTAATCAAACTTGGGATGTTGTTTCGTGAAAGAGAGGATTTCTTTTTCATTTTGAGAACAGTGTATCGAACATCCTTATAATCAAATCGAGCCTCGTTGATTGGGATCTATTACCCGGGAGTTGTTTGACGACGGAACATAAAACCTGGGAGGCACTTGATGCGAATACCCTTGAGACTTGCGAGCTGGTTTTATATGCAAGGGGAAAATAATTCCGGACGTCGTTTTTATTCGATCTTACGGAAATGCAACCTTCTCCTCCACCCTAACCCTCTGTTGATGACGGTGCGCACAGTAGCGAGTCGATGAGCGATTTGACTACCTGCATTCAATGTTAAACCTTGATACGTATATATGTATACATACGTATACCCGAGGTTTGTTCGTATATGAACTCGCAGTCTGTTCGAGCTGGCGGGCATCATTAAATTTAATCACGGACCATCTAAATTATCGGGGAAGCCGCCGACTGGCAAGCTTTTCCAATGGCACCCCTATATTCGGCTCGACAGTTCGCAAGGGCTTCTCGTATCGCGGTCGCTTGTTATGTATCGATCTCAATTTTATATCCTCCAGCGGGCTTGAAAAATTCTTAGCTATAACTGATAGAGTTTTGATAGCGAGAGGTCGAGAGAGGAGAAGAGAGACAGAGATATGGGATTCAAAAGTCGATGAATCGAGAGAGAATATTATACGCCAAAACTTTGTTACTCAATAGTTAATTATAATTAATTTTTCACGTTAATGAATGTTGCGTTAATTATAATTTTAATCCTCGTTCGTACGAATTTAATTACAATATGCTGCTTACGACAAAAATGTGTTTTAAATTTTTTTTTAAATTATCGGAAACAAGCGCACCTTATTGTTTGGTAAATAAATTCAAAATTAACAAAAGACTGCCGAGCATTTTCTACTAATTATTTCCGCTCTTCGACTAAAATACATTACCCATTTACATCGTGTAAAATTTGAATTGTACGAACATAACGCGAATCGAGAGGATTTTTGCTTTCCCTCGGATTTTTCCACCCCTCGAATCTTCTCCTCAACTGAAAAGAATTTGATATTATAACGCGAAAAATCTCTCTCCCTCGAACAATCTTTTATCGTCGTTATTTTAATGATCATCGAGAAAATAAAAAAAATGAAAGTAAACCCGCGAACCAAGTTCGTGACTCTTCTGGCTAAATTATCGCGTTCCCGCGACGACAGTACGTGCTGAATAAAGATTTCAGTCACTCGCGAATCATAACGATATACGTCTTGGAAACAAATAAAAATGAACGTACCTATATAAATGTTGAAGAAGAAAAAATGGAGATGTGTCGGAATAAATAAACGTTCGCTATTTTTTACACCCGCGATATATACGTACCTAGTTGTAATAAATAAGAATTATGAGCTATGCAAAAGAGCACAACGTGGAAAAATGGTAAAGCGAAGAGAACAGATAGAAAGAAGAGTAAGAAGAAAAAGAGACGTATATCCGTTCTGCTCGAAGCTAGCGGATATAAAGAGATTCCCAGTCGCGAGATGGGGGTGTGCTCGATAACCCGCGACGACCGGAGCATCATTAATCGAGAGTTCTATCGCGATATATGCATATATATACTCAAAGAGAGAAAGAGAGCGAGGGGTGGAGGCGAAATATCTCTTGGGCGGTATCGAACAAGACGATCGATTCTCCATTATCGGCGATATGCACGGTCCGGAAAGAGTTTTGGGACGAGGATGCTCGAGCCGGTTAGATCGCTGCAGTCTGTAGTGTACATGCTTCAGGGTGAAAAAAAATGTCTACAAAGGGGATGAGAATCGTTCTCATCTCGGCGCACACGGCCGACTGTCCCACTTACGTTCGCTCTTATTACGTCGGTAAACTCGCTACGGACCGATAGACAATTCTCGCCCTCTCTCCCTTTCTAGATCAAGTACTGTACATTATTTACCCCAAATAATCCACTCGAATCATGATATACGAAAAAAGCGAAAGAAAAAAAGAAGAAACGAAGACAACGGAATCCGGAACACGAAATAAATTTTGTTGTTCTATTCGTGTCGAGTAGGTACGTATCGTCGCGATAGTCGATAGATATTGTTTCTCGTACGCTTATCGACTCGATAATTACCTCATCGATTTTTCACTGTTTTATATTCCTCGTTTTATTTACTCCTTCCTTATCACCCTCGTATCCCCAAAACCCAATCACGATAAAAACAATTTGTCGTGATGGAGAGACTGTGATAAAGTTTTTTAAATAACCTCGATGCTTAAAAGTAATGTACGTAAAATAAGTTTGGATTGTACGACCGTGGTAACCCGGGTTAGCAGGACGTGTCATTAATCGAGATTCGAGAATCGTTTCTATAAACCCGCATCTATATATATATCTATGTACATACGGAGAGAGAAAGAGAAAGAAGGAACGATAGGAAACGTTGAAAACTAACGTATAAGTATCGTTACCCATTCCAATTCCGCCCCTAGGAAATCCTACTCTCACGGATCGATAGACGATTATCGACGGAAATCATTTGTCCCGGTGCAACTATCTCCGTAGTTGGCCGTCGTCGTCGTTTGCTCGATCGTTCAAACCCTCGGCCTCGCCACTACCCTTCCACGATCGCTCGATCTAGCTACGAGACAGCGCCAAAACGATTCACATTGTGCGTGTCGGTTTCAACGTTTATGTCGGATCGTCGGGATTTACACCCGCTTAGTCTCGCGTGTGCCCGCTTACTGTGGTAATGCGTTCGGTTGGAAAACCATCGACGAGTCCCCTCGCTTTCCATAAAAAAAAAATAAAAATATAATTTAAAAAAGACAGATAAATAAAATGGATGAAACAGTGGACGCTTCGGAATCGGAAACGAATCGGTAGGAAACAAACTCGTTGAAAGGTTGAAATGAAACGTTTGCAAATCGTTAAATATGATGCGTTAACAGAAATTTAAGAGGACCTAGGTATCTAGTGAGGAAAAAAGCGTGGCTTTTTGTTGAATTTTTGGTGTACATGATTTTTAATCCCGAGAAAAATATCGTTTTTCATGGAAATGATATTCTGGTGAAAACCGCTCGTTGATCCTGCAATTAACGATCCGATAATTACGAGCAGCGATAATGTTATGGAAAATGAAAAAATCAAGAACCAACCTCAACGATAGATATTTTAAGCTCGAAAATATATTCATAGGAAATGAAATGAGATTTTTTTTTTTCAATATCTGACGAACGAACATATTATTATGATTGGCGAAACGCAGGATACGGAAATGTTTCGATTTTTCGATACGCGGGATAATCAGTGATGTACATTGGGTGTTTCCATCGCGTGTCCGAGCAGTCGAAACATTATCATCGAGATTTTCGAAAGCGAAATATTGTTTTGAATTTCGTTTTCTTCCTTTTCGTTTTGTACATTGACAACATTTATCTCTCTGTCGTTGGTCGATGAACGGTGTGTCCCGCTATTCCGCTTTTTTTTTTAAATTCTTCCCCTCTTTTTCTCCCTCTCTCTGGCTCTCTCATTCAACCACCCTGTATATACGATGACGTTTCTCGCCCCATTTTATTTCAATTAAATCCGTAGTCGAGCGTTTATTCCATTTCCGTGGGCCGCGCGACTCTCAATTGGACGCACAGGGCCAGTAAAAAATGGCCCGGAGCGAATAAAAAAATTTTGAAAAAAAAAAAAGAGAAATACAAAAAAAAATGAGGAAAAATAACCATTTATAACTATAACCGTGTATACGGTATCGGGCGGGGAAGGATACGCAAGAGTGGAAGCGAAAGAATTTTATCGCGGTCTCTCGCGTCCCTTCGTGTTGCTGGACCGGAGTAGAGAACGAGGGGTGTGCCACCCTCGCGTGCGCCATAAATTCGAAGGACATTTTCGAAAAGCAGGGAAACTCACGCGTGTATGTTGAACCTTTTAGGATCGTTATGTATATAAGGGCGAAACAGGACGAAGGGTTACGGCACTCCTGGGAGAGAAATACCGGGGATATTACGCGAACGGTCGTTAGTTAATTTTCCTCGCGGTCTCCGTCCAACGGCCACTTTCAACTCGCATTTCGTTACCCTCGCACCAAGAAACAAGGGATAAAAATGAGAACAAATAACGAGATGTAAATTCATTAATAAGTTCGGAGTAAAAATAATGACGCGTGCGCAAATCATAGAAGCAAAATGAACAAGCGCGTCGAATGAAAAACTTTCCTACTATTCGATCTATTTTATTTTTATTTGGAAAGTTCAAATCTAACGTCGATCTTAGGAAATATCGCCAAGAACTATCGAGAGATATAATTTGATTATTCAATTTTTCCAATTCTTGTTGAATGTCAAATTAACATCCGGAAAATTTCACAGTTCGCTATTTTTGGATTATCGAGCTATTAATAAATACGTACGGGATACACAGTTTGGAATTATTAATTTGGGAATCACTGAGACAGATCTATAAAGATCGACGCGAATCTAGTGGATTGACTTTCCGACTTCCTGTGTTCGATCGTGTCTTTACCTCGGGACGACGAGTTCGTCACACGATACCCAGTGACGAGTGTCGGTTACCCGCGAAAAAAAAATTGCATCTCGCTCCCATTGCCTTACGGTAAGGTTTACCTTAATGGCAAAAATGGCGAGGGGGAAAGGGTCGTGTGCGAGATCTCTTACCCACAGAGCAGTAAAGTTGGTTGCGGCAACTCTACGCTTCTGTTACTAGAATTCTCAGTGATTCTCATTCGTATTAACAACATTTACGTCAACTATTGTCTCCTATCAAACCAACGAATCAATAAATCGAAACAAAATCGGTTGACCTACTAATTAATCGATTATCGAATAAAAATCGTACATCGTCGATTAATACGTCTTCGATCAAACTCGCGCCTCGCTGTCGCATTCAATCAAGAGAAAAAAAAAAGATCCCGTTATCGATCCAATCGACAATCGATTCGAATGTCTTCGCGCCCGATTATTAATTCAATCGATTTCGCGAGAACTCTCCATATGGATGAATCGAGTCAGCCCCGCGAAGTGAAGAAAACATCGAGTCAGACCACTTTCCCTCGCACTCTGCACTTCGGCGTCTCTCGTTATACATTGCAAGATCGAGAACGCCGATCGGCATACCACTTCTCTCTCTCTTCAATTTTATCAACTCTCTTATCGTCCACAAGAAAAATAAAATGTCCACACGATTCATATTATTTGCAAATATCTGCCGAAACTTCGCGTCTCGGAATGTTGCCGAATGTTCTTCCGTAATAAAAAAGAAAAAAGAAAAATCGCCCGAGTCCCCATTGTACCGTTATCGTGTATACAGTCGCGAAGCGTGAAGAATAATTACCCATTAACCAGTCCGTACTTACTACGTCCGTTCGTTGGTGTATAAATAGAATGAATATAATACAGGACGAGTCGATATACAACCGGAAATAAATATAGGTCTTCGATGAAGAGGTCTATAAAGTATCTTGATTATCGAGAGACAATAATAATAATAATGATGATAATAACAAGGGTAACCCCATATCGCTATGTACACACATATACATACATATCCATATCTGCAAATTATCAAATCATTCAATACAAAACTGCATATAGCTATATACATCCTTGATAAAAAAAAAAAGAAAAAAAAAATTGAGATGATTCGCGCTAGACAGAAGTGACGCACGCGCAATGTGCAAAAGCTCCTATGATTCCCGTGTATAATGTTTTTTTTTGTTTGTTTCATTCCCCCCTCCCGCTTACTCTCACCGTCACCTCGTGTGGGTGAGAGTAAAAGAACTCTCACGAGTGAGCACGAGAGAGTGAGAACGCTTCGTATGAGGTCGCGCGTAAGTGCGTTACGCGCTCGCGCGTACGCGCTTGCGCATGCGTGTACGCGTGTATGTGCGCGTGCGTGAGAACGCGCTCTGGCGGCTCACGCAAGGCCAGACCACCAGAGTCACTTGTGATTGGCTGACACCACATCGTACGATGGTCCCTCTTGTTCGCGTTATAAATACTATTGCATACACTCACTGTTGCCCACCGAGCTCGATCTTGCTTGGCGCGACACATGCACACACGCACACGCATACGCACACGCTTGAGCGAGCACTCGCATGGTACATACACGATACGTATATTGTACTTATGCACGGGTATGAGTTCGCATACTTATGAGGCGGATACGCGCTAATGAGTACGCGCAATGTGTGTGTGTGTGTTTGTGTGCGAGATATCTCAAAAAACTCGACGAAATTCTCCGTTGGAAATATGGGAGGGATAAAAAATGTATTCTATGACGTATGCAAAAATCAGACGATTGGAATTACGTGTATTAAGTATGGGGGGGGGGGGGGGGGGGGTATTCGCGAGGACAACAGGGGAAATATCTATGACGGAAGTGTCTACGTCTTGGAAATTATTTGAACAATAAATCATATTTCTGGTTTTTTGTTTGTTTTGAATTAATAGATCGTTAACGAATATTGTAAATTTATGTAAACAGGAAATGTAGTTTTTTTTTTAACGATGAACTCGTATACCGGAGGTACGGATGTTATTCTTTTTCTTTTTAAATGCGTATTTTTGTTTAGATCTCGTTTCTTTTGTTTTTATCGCCGTGCGAGCTTGACGAAATGATTGAAATTTAAATAAATGATTACGTTTTTATTATTTCTTGTTTCCATTGACGGAGCTCGTCGAGCCTCGAAAGTCGAATACGTACTCGGCGTTTATCTTCGCGGATATTTTATCTCTTACACCGTCTAGTCACGAAACGCGCTAGACTAAACGCTAGTCATATCCGCGTGATTACGATTGCGCGTGCTTACTCTATGTGTATATATGTCTGTCTGTCCGTCTGTCTGTCGGTCTGCTATATATATATACACATATATAGAGATAAAGAGAGATAGAGAGAGAGAGAGAGAGAGAGAGAGAGAGAGTAATATATAGTCGCCTCGGTCTTCGCGGAATGCTGACCCCTTCATATCGCGCAGCCCTCTCGACACCCGTGTTTCCTCATACGAACGCGGATTATATTCAGTTTATCTCGTCATTCCGAGTGTTTACCCTGACTCCCTCCCTCTTCCTTCTCATCCAGACGAATCGTTTGCCACCATGTACGAAAGGTAATAATAACACCGCCTATCTATGCAACACGAGCTGCAATGTTCCTCGGGGATTTCCATTATAAGCAACGTTGGATCAACGTTTAACACTTTTGACAACTAAAGACCAATGCGAAATCCGTAACGTTGTTGAACAAGCGAGAAGGTAATTTTTTTTTTAATTAAGACAATTTATAAAGACAATTGGTGTATCACTTCGGAAAGCTCCAACAACGACGTTCAAATTTTCCCGCCCGACTTATCGTCGTCCGTAGAAAAAGATTAAATTTTGAAATTATTTTTTGGTTCATTTTCGTTTTTTCGTTCTGCACGCAATGTGTCGAGCCTGCGTCATCGCGGATTAAACTAATGTGACACGATGACGATGACCCTGGTGAGTCGTTTTCAAAGATATACGTAGCTATGTCGCGTGACAATATTCGTATCTAGAGAGTTCTTATATTTATATAGCAGAATCTCGCGTGACTGTGGGTCATGGCACCGTGCGAGGCGAGAATTAAACGAAGAGAAAGAAGCAAACACGCACCGGGTGGCATGTTCGTCTTCGTATTTTCCTTAGGGACGAAAAGAAGGCGAGGAAAGAAACAGCCGGTTCAATTGAATTCCATTATGATAATTTATAAATCGATAAAACAAATGATAATTACATTCGGGAATGAAAACAATCGTACGAAATTTTGATTCCCGTCGCTGGTGCGTCAATGAAACGAACCTTGCGATATAGGCGAGAAATTTAATATCGCAGAAATTCAATCTTACCGTTGCCATCTCGAGGATTTTTATCACGCACTCTGACCTCCTCCTTGGTAGTATAGTTTTTCTACTCGTACGCACTTTCATCCTTTAAATCCTTTCACTCCGATTTTATTCCTTCGAGGGAAGCGGAGGATCTTCCACGAAAGATTCTCTCGCTCGTCTTAGGCTCGACCTGTACGTCTCTTTATAGTCATCTCGGACTTTTCGAGAGAAAAAACCTCGTACGTGGTCAACGTGTAAAAAGTTTAAGTGGTTGCTATCAAAGACCGGTCGAAGAACTTCTTTGTCGCATAACTACTCGTCGGCGATTGTTTTTCCAGGAAGACAAGACGTTGACTCGATCTCGTTGGTAGAGATGGAGAATTTCAATGTCGATGAGAGACATTGGAAGGAGAGAGTCCGAGTCATATCACACGCAGTAACGAAGAAATTACAATCCTCCTCCGGAGACGTATCTCAATGAATCCCAGACAGTGCGTCGAACGAAACGGGTTATCGGCAAGGTCGGCAAGGTCGAGTTCGATACGAAGATTTCAGTACAATCAGCGCGACGATAACCGGAATATCAATGTACGACATTCGTCGTGTATTCATCAACCGAATGCTCGATAATAAATTAGGTCGGTAGGAAAATAAACTCGTACAAGCTCAAAATGAAACCACGTCGAAAATTTGAAATTTGACAAGGTCGCGTTAGCCCGAGGTCGACGGTAAAATGGCAAAACTAATTGTAAGTCATCGCAAGTTACGTAATAAAATCGAGTCGAAAGCTATTTATTAACAAACCAGTTGTACGATACGTAAGCTTATGTACAATATAATTGCAGAGTGTGGACGAAGCTTTTTTTTCCCTAAATCAACGATTCCCAAGATATATTGATGAAAAAAAAGCAGGTCACGTGTCTGGACTTAGCTGGTTTTGTATTTCGTACGTGTGTATGGACACGTTGAGCAATTTTTATCCATCCCTCGTGCGTAGGGGGTATGGGAAAGGTCGATGCATATAACATCCGGTCTAATTACACGTCAATTTATAGAAGTTCGACGAAGCCCGCAACGACGTGTATAATCATCGACAAAGTTGAACTCCTCGAACGGACTGTTATGGAGGTAGGGAACAGGGGGTTGGAAATCATACACACCCCCTTTTATATATACATGTATATACACACGTATATATCGACGCGTTGGTTTGTGAAAGCGCGCATACAAATGGCATTGCCATGCATATAAATGGTAACGAATATAGCGAGCCTATTTTTCGTGTTTGTCGATGCTGCACTAGACTAGGACACACAAACCCTCGACTACAAACTTCCTCGACGTACATACGTTTACAAGTTTATATCGTTTCTATATGCAAATAGCTTATTACACGAACACACATTCGTATCAGAGACAAGGTCGACAAAGGGATAAGGCACGCTATTTAGGCAATTCCAAACTTGCTAGACTCATCCGGTCTCTTACTTTGCCAGACTGTTATTCATAAATCTTCTCCGTTATCGAGATACGTAGCAACCCCTCGGTGGTGTTAATAACTTAAAAAAAAGGAAGAAAGAAGTTTTAATAACTGTAACGGAACTCTGTGTCTTGAATAGAACTGTGGTAAATAAAGCACACGAAATATTCCTCGCCACTGTGAATATCCTTCCTAAATAATAACTCCAGCAGGAAACATCTCCCAGTGTACAAAGTATCTATGGCACTTCTGTATCGGGAGAAATATTTTCTGGTAGAGTTGTTATTCAGGTGGATTCTCCACCGGGAGAATTTATTTTACGGTACGATTGTTCTCCAGAAGAATTATTATTCTGGTAGGGATTACATTTTTTTTTGTTCACTCATGGTAGATTTATTTTTTATTCGAGAGAAATCTTTTTTTTTTTGGTTTTTTATGATGGGCGAATGTTTTAACCGTTCTGTTTCGGCAGTGCTAAATTTTTGTCGGAGTTATAACCGTGGGTCCCTTTTTTTCGACAAATGCTTTTGACGATATCGCGAGAACAAAGTTTCTCGTTAAGCGAGTATTCGAGACTGGTGGTCCGATGGGTGAAAGGGTCGGCGTCGCGTATACACGTATTTTAATAACCAATTAGATATACACGCAGTTTGAAACTACGAACGAGCGTAGTGCGCTTCGTCTATGTCGCGCTATGAAAGTGTGATGAGGCGAAAAATTGAAAACGTCCATTTGCGTGGGTTGATGGGCGACGCGACATTTAGAGCGTCGCTCGTCCGCGGTGACGAATACGTTGAAAAACAGAGCCAAAAAAAAACAGACACGAAATAAAAAAATAAAAAGAAAAACGACAAATATCACTCTCAAACGTTAAAGTTTGACGACATTGGTTCGGGCAACGGAGAATTCGTGATAGAATTTTAATTGGGGCGAAATAGCGTGAGCGCGACGAGAAACGAAAACAAAAAAAGGAAAATAAAAGAAAAAAGAGCGAAAGAAGGAGAAGGAAAGAAACAACACGCCGACGAGGAATTCGTTCGACCCGCGGGGGTCAAACATTGGAATCGCGTCAAATTTATGCAAGCCAGTTGGAGATAGTGGCGTGCATAGTAAGAGATAGAGACTGATGGAAACCGGAGGTGTGGAAAGAACGAGATAGAGATAGAGAAAGACGAACGTAAGCCCGCCGGGACCGCAACGAAGCGAGCGAGATCAAAAGTTTTCACCACGGGTGGGAAAGATGCTCCGCAGGTGGATTACAAATAGTGATCTGTATAGCGTTACTATGATATAGCATGGAATGATAGAAAGGGGCGCAGCATCAAAAAGTTGGCGAAGGGTTGCGAGAGATCGAGTTCGGACATCCGTATGTCTCCCACCGTCTCGCCCTCTCATACCCCCCCCCCCTTCTCATCCTACCCCACTATCATCCTCTCCTGTCGAACAAATTCCATGAATTCAGGCTTCGCCGGTAACGTGGAATGCAGTCGGGAGTTGGGTTATATGCCAAGGGAACGAGGTGTGCAGGTTCGCCAGAGAGAGGAAGAGGGGACGGGTAAAAAGGGGACGGTGCATGAAGTTGGATGAAACGCGAGTGAAAGGTGAATTAATCGCAATGGAGGAACAACGATTTTTAAAGTAATGTGACGATTGCTCAGTCGATAACAAAAATCGCAATCCATTTTTGATTACTTTTCATATTTATATCATTTTTTTAGACTCGTTAATGAAAAATGGTGCAGCCAATTCAAGGATGGTTTCCACACGAGTGCTGTGCGTATTCAGGTAATGTGAAGATTGTTCAGTCGGTAACAAAAATCGCGATCCATTTTTGATTAATTTTCATATTTATATCATTTTTTTAGGCTCGTTAATGAAAAATGGTGCAGCCAATTCAAGGATGGTTTCCACACGAGTGCTGTGCGTATTCAGGTAATGTGAAGATTGTTCAGTCGGTAACAAAAATCGCGATCCATTTTTGATTAATTTTCATATTTACATCATTTTTTTAGGCTCGTTAATGAAAAATGGTGCAGCCAATGCAAGGATAATTTCCACACAGGAGGTGCCCGCATCCTTAAAGGTAATATGAAGATTGCTCAGTCGGTAACAAAAATCGCGATCTACTTTTGATTAATTATCATATTTATATCATTTTTTTAGTCTCATTAATAAAAAATGTTGCAGCCAATCCAAGGACGATTCGCTTCCTGACGCCGTTTCCGTCCCGATTGCAACTCTGCGCACTTAAAATACCACTCGAATATTCACGTATACATAAATATATATCCCCATATTTATAAATATATGGATATAAACGGAATATACGATATTGCAGAAGAGCGCATGCGGTACAGTGAAAATGCGAGAGGGAGAGAGAGAGGAAACGACGAAGGAAAAAGAGAGAAACGGGCGCCAGAGTCATCGGGTTCTCGTCGTGGCAGTCGTGCCAGCGCAGTGCAAGCCCGTGGGCGCGTTTCTTAACGTGTGAGAGAGAGAGAGAACGTACGTGTGTATAAACGCGTATCCCGCGATACACACCAGGAAACAGAGAGTATATGAGAGAACGAGACGGAAAACCGAGAGGCACGCGCGTGGCTCACGCCCATCTTCTCGACCAATCGTAGCACGATACGTCATGTCGTACGATGTAACGGAGAATACGTGACCACGTGGTCCGACTGGCCGGTGGGCTCGCACCGATTCACACATCTCTGTAAACCATTCTCGATCCTTGCACGAACTAACGTACACGCATTATAATACCGACGCACACCACTCGCTCAAACGCTATTTTGAGATAGAGCGCTCGTTATATCCCTCTCTCTCTCTCTCTCCCTCTTTTTTTTCATTCTTTCCTTCTCTCGCTTCTCGTTCTTACATGCACGACGTCGCTACCGTCGTAGCGAGGCCCTTGGATCGTTCGAGAATTTCTCGTCACGAAGCTTATAATACGTTTCGCATTTACAATAATTAACAACGGTTAAATTAACACCTCGAGTCAACCAACGTGAAACAAACGTTTGCTTCGATCAATTTTAGAAACTCTACGAAATTGGATCAAGATGAATGTGAACAATTATCATTGATAAGTCCTAATTTCAATTTGCATTTAATCCAGAAAATTGGATAAACGTCAGTCGATCGACTCTGTTGTTGGTTGCGTCGTTATGTAGCGTGATGTAATTCAAATTACGCAGGCTAGACGCGAACGAGGAAAATAAAACAAGAGCGTCTACTCAGCGCGTTTGAATAAACAGAAAAATACGTCGAGTCGTTAATATTCGTCTCGTATCGTACGGGGAGATAGAAGAAACCGTATGCAACTCGGTACGAAGCGTCCTTCGTTCTTTAATATGTTGCATCTGTATCAAACCTGGCACTTGTGCGCGTTGCAAAGCTTAATACGTATAGGTCAGTGAGTGTCTAGTTGTCGAGAGAATTGCTAGGTTGATGCATAGAAGAAAAAAAACGAGCTGTAATAGTAGCCCGAATAGAACTAAGCGTAAACACATTAATTGCGGAGATGACGAACGACGCGTCGCGTGATGTTCGAATTTGTTTTGTTATGTTTAATCCATCGTTCGCTTCCATGAAGTTTAATTCGTCGTTTTGTTTGTCTTGGACGATTTGAATGTTATTATGGCTGCAACAAAGCGTAAACAAATCTTTGAGATTCAGCGGATGTTCGATGAATGGCGCGCTAAATAAACATCTCGGGGTGGTCCGCATGATTCGGACGATAATAGCTCGCTCTGAAAAGTTGCTCAACGGATTATGTAAAATTACCGGAAGATCGAATCGTCTCTCTCCATTGCGAAGCAGGGAGAGAACTTCGTCGATAGAGAACGATCCAATTACGCGATAAAAGAAACTTATTACCGGTTCGGGGACGAGCACACGAATCGCGTTCGAACTTCTCTTTTATATTCGAGCCTCACGGCTTTTACGAGTGTTGGATGAATTTTTTGTTCGGTCCCACCCCGAGACGAGTAATTCGATACGATGAAATAGTTTTCTCTCGACTCTTCGCCCACCACTCTTTCTCTCTTCTCCTCCTTCTCACACTTTTCTCTGTCGCAAAATGAAAGAAAACATATCAGCAGTTTTGTGATAAAAAGAAAATATCGCACGAGAATGCGAAGGAGATAAAATACTCACGAGAATAGAAGGCGGTCATGAATATAGCGAACCAGGACAATTGTTTCTCGACGACGTTCTTCATTTCTTCCTCTTACTTCTACGCTTTTCTTCTTTCCTTTGAAGAAATGGAATTTCGCAGATTTCTTTCACACAAACTTACGACGTACTTTGTCTTCTACTTTTGTTTTTGTTTAGTTTGTTTTATTCTGTATCGTTATAGGATTCTTTTCAATCTCAAGAGATGGAAATCACTGTCTAGAGAATTTTCTTTAATTCACTCGTCGAGATTAATCGAGGTAGATCGTCGCTCGATCAAAATTTCTTTCGATCGAAGATTGACGCACTGTCGGATCGTTTGATAACGATTTAATTCAACGATTCTTCTCACGTAGAATTGTCAATTGTATTTGGACTATTAGCGTTTATTTTATTTTCATTAATTCGCGATAGGCCGGTTGTTTTATGAAGAAAAAAAAAATGGAACCGAGAAGCTACGTACGTAATACGATGCGCGCGTTACTTACTCGGTGACCGGCTTGTTCGCTACTGAGCCTCGACCGCTCGCTTTTTGGCGGTACTCCGCTTTGAAGGTAAAACGCGATTTGTGCGCACGCGCGGACCGCTCACGCCACCCTCCCCACCTTCGTAGTCGCACTCTCTCTCTTTCGCGTCTCGCGCGATCCGAACCATTCTGCTTCCTCTCTCTCCTCAACCTCCGCAACAATCGTGCAATCTTTCTCGGTCTCTCTCTCTCTCTCTCGCTCTCTCTCTGTCATATACACATAGACGTATACACAGATGCATTTTTAACACGAGCAAGTTTCTTCTCTCGTCTTTTCACAGCCCACCGCAGCTTCCCCCTCCCTCTCGCGCGACGAGATCGCATCAAAGTAGCGAGCGAGTCGAGACTTTTCTCACAGTCGTAAGACGAATCATTCGCGAACGTGTGATACACGACAGTTCTCGAAACGACTCGGAAAAACTTGGCAAAAATCATTCTCGATTTTATAAATAAATAAGTTTTAATTTTGTTTATGAGCGAATTAAGAAACGAGGGAAATGTTTATGAAAGAATGAAAAATTCGTTTTTATTTGTTTGTTGCTTAATTTTGTATTAGTTTACGTATGAATGATCGTCTTTCGTTCTCGCAACGATAAATAAACTCTCCTCTTTCTCTTTCTACGATCACGCGATATTCTTTCCAGCCACCCCCCCCCCTTCTCGCCAGCCCAACTACTTCACAGTTCTCAATTTTGCGAAGCATTCCCGTGGCTTTCGAGCTCTCGATTCGCTCGTAGAGTCGCGCGAGCGACGTCTACCACACGGAACGAGCTCGCTTCCCTCTCTTTCCCTCTTACTGTTTCTCTGTCTTTCTCTGTCTTTCTCTCTCTCTCTCTCTCTCTCTCTCTCGCTCTCTCGTTCGAGCCCTGTAAAGTGATGGAATCGTTCGATTCCTTTACGTCATATCGACTAATTAACGTGGATAAAGATAAATGCCACGTCCTAACGATCGACGTATCTTTCAAATGAATTTCTTCGTTGGAACAATACGCAGCCCGATTGCACACGATCTCATCGTGTTAATAACTGAAAAATTGATGATTTGCATTTCTTACGTTTTTTTTTTTTCGTGAAAATAAGCTTTACGCTGATAATATAATCGCATCGAAGAGATAATCACGCTCGATTAATTTGAGGGGAAAAAGAATTTCCTGGATATTTCATTCGCGTGAAATTTCTAATCACGCGGTATTTGTGGAATTAAGTCGATATATCGATAAAATGTGATGTAGGTATGCTTACTCATAGTTTATACGTATATAATATAATATATACGTATATACGTATATATATTATATTATATTTTATTATATTATATGATATTATATAATATTATATCATATTATATTATATTATATTTCATTATATTATACTATATTATATTATACTATATCATATCGTATTCTATCATATTATATTATATTATATTATATTATATTATATCATATTATATTATATTATATCATATTATATTATATTATATCATATTATATTATATTATATTATCTTATATTATATTATATTATATTATATTATATTATATTATATTATATTATATTATATTATATTATATTATATTATATTATATTATATTATATATCATTATATTATATTTCATTATATTATATTATATTATATTATATTATATTATATTATATTATATTATATTATATTATATTATATTATATTATATTATATTATATTATATTATATTATATTATATTATATCATAGTATATTATATTATATTATATTATATTTCATTATATTATATTATATTATATTGCATTATATTATATTATATTATATATATATGTGTGCGTGTGTGTTTGTGGGTGTGCGTGTGGATCGTATAGGCAACGCCAACGTGGCCCGGCCACTTACACGTCAGCCACGATGCTCGCCCCGCGCAAACTTCGCGGTGGCTTTCCTTCCGATGTGTCGATACGAGCGATTATGTGGCTCGGAAAAGACGACGGGAGATACGGTATGGTGGGGGACGAAGTAGAAGATCACGCGAAACGGAAAGGTGTTCGTTTTTACGACGTGGGCGATGACGCACGAAGGCACGCGTTGCTCCCCCGCAAGCTGCATCTCCAACGTTATCGTCAATGAAGCGCGAGATAGGACAGAGATAACATCGTACAATACAATATCGAAGGAAACATCGCGCGATTTTCGTACTTTCGTTTTTCATTCCTTCCCTATCGTACGATAAATTCCTCTTCGTCAACAAATATTTTCTTCGCTAATTTCCTTTTTACACGTATTATTCGTGGAAATGAAGGTATTATCATTGTCATTGTTATTAAATTGGTATGACGGTGCAGATATCAGACGTGACGCACTTTTTATTCAAGAGCTTCCATCGACTACCAGGAATCAAAGATTACAATATCTTGAAACTTTTTCCATGCGATCATCTCGCACTTTTATATTTTATTTCCTCGCGATAGATATTTATATTCGAGTATATTTTTGGACGATATCGAGATAGCCAGAGGCGATTTATCGTAGCTCGTGTATAAAGGGAATTCCGCGAATTTTTGCAAAAACGAAAACACACAAAATTTTCAAATTCCATACTTTCGGGTAGATTTTTGTTTTCCATTTGTTTACGAGTAAATCATTATCGACGCGTATCAACGAGTGGCTCGTTTTTTTCCAAGTTCATAAATATTCCGTTATAAAAAATAAAAACGAAACTCTTTACGTTTTAGGAAACTTCAGAGCGATTTATTTTGCATCACTGATCAATGAAAACCAAAACATGCTTACCGGAAACTCCAGCCCTCCCTTCCTCGTCACCCGTTACCTATATACTTACTTATTCATCCTCGATATATCGGTCCATCGCGTCATTTCTCGTACACAGTGTTAAGAATATGACAGTGTGTACATGGCTCGTGCGAGAAGGAGAGAGAGGGGTAAGGTTGGATAACATAAAAGCATTACTAGCGTCGACGCTATACATGGAAGTGGAGTAAGAGGATTCGCCTAGACTGTAAGCAGATTACGCCTGTCGTCGTCGTCGTCGTCGTCGTCCTCGTCGTCGTCGCACAAAAATGAGGGAGAACCAAAACGCTTTCGCTATATACTCCAACTTGTGTATATATAAATGCATATATATAATGAAAGTCTCTAGTTTGTTTCGATCAGTAAAGTGGAAGTATGGAGAGAGACAAAAAAAAGAAATCTCGAAGAGAGCATTGACAATCGTTCGAAAAATGTTCGATAGTTCGATCCGATCGGTTTTACGTGTATCGTATAAACCCAATTGTTCGTCCTGCGATGTTTTCGTTCTTCGGCAGTATCCAATTTTGACAACGAGTGAAAGAACTCGTTCGAAGCGATAAAAACGAAAAATTATCCAAGTTTTCATATCACAGTGAAATTCCTTTTCTTTTCAAATAAATTCAGCCTTTTTTTTTGGACTTTTTCATTCGGGCCACGTCGTTCTATGGAGGACTGTTGCGACACTTCGGAAACTACGATAAATATTTTGGAGGATGAGAGGCTGTGGGCTTCATTCTTCCCGCATTTGCTTTTTAACTCCCTCTCTCTCTCTCATGTTCTGAGAGACGTGAAAAATCGAAACCAGGACCGATGCTGCGGAGCGAAAATTTTTCCTTGGCACGTATACGTGTATGTGTGAATCGCGTCGCGATTTCTAGCGTACATAGTCGGCGTGGCATTTTTGCCCGGTCCTCTCGCACCGGCTTCTTCCCGTCAACGAATTATATATATATATACATACTCTCTCTCTCTTTCTATATATATATATATATATATATTCGTTGACAGGAAGAATATATATATATATATATACTTATAACCACTTTTCTACCATACGTGTAGGGAAATCGAAATACCGTTTTACCACTTTATTCTATCGCTTCGGAGACGCCGCTCGTATATCGATTGTTACCACGCCGACAAAGTATAGCGAGTCTCTCACGAATCCTGAAATTTTTTATCTTCGTATTCTTATCGTTATAACAAAAAATCTCTCTTTATCTCATTACAATTATTCACGCGTATTTTTTTTCTTGTATTTATCAAAATTCATTCCCTACGAAGCAAAATTATTAAAATTGCCAGTGAGCAACAACGCATCGATACAAATCAGCAGCGTCTAAAATGTCTTATCTTTACGATGCCATTTGGGAGTTGGATACGAGACGAAGCTGCGAGGTGATATATAAACCGGAAAATTTGATGTACGTCGTTACGACGTTATAATCAGATCGTCGTGGCAAGGTGATCGGCGATTCGGATGGAAAAGCTGCTAAAGTGTTTACACCGTCGTCTAACAACGGTATATGACGTCCACTGTGCTATAACTGCCCAAGAATGATCCCTCATAAATCCTGCACTTCGTTTCCACCCCTCTCTCAATCTTTTTTGTAACAACACGAAATAATACATCGTCCTTGCTGACTCGTACATATAAAACATAGCGTATAACGATCGCAAACATATTTCGCTTTTGGCTGAAACGTCAAATATAGCGAACGTATATAGGAAACGCCTAGAAAACGAAAGCAACCAGGGCTTATGAATAAATAGTTCGACTACGAAAGATACCGCGAGGTATTTCACCATTATATTAAAAAACTTTTCGACGGTTGCCTATTTATAAAGAAAAATATAATTTCCTCGAAGTTTTGTTTTTACGAAAGATATAAAATGGAGGAAGAAGGAAAAGTAAAGGGTAGTAGTAGTAGTAGTAGTAGAAAGAGAAAAGTCGGGACGAAGGGGATGCACTTATCCGCGCGTATCGAAACTAATAAAGAATTAAATGAAACAAATAACCGTGAACGTGCTCGTGCTGCAAGCTCAAATGGCGGGGCTTTCACGGTAGAGGCGTCGGTCCCAACTAAGCCCTTCTCTCGCCCCTTTGCTCTCACCCTCCGCTCGTTCACTCCTCAATCACCTTCTGTCCATTCCAAACCCTGTTCTCTACTACCCTCGCGCTTCTTATCCCATTTCCACTGATACCAGGGGGCTTGAAACACAACGAAGTCACGATAGGACGTAGAAGCCCCCGTTTGCACCAGACCTCGGATCGCCACGGCGGGAAAACGAAACTCGTAAAGTTTTACGGTCTTGCCGGTAGCATCGAGGATCGAGCCACGACCGAGTTTCGCCGCTGCCCACGACGTTAAAGCTCGTATCGAGAAAACGAGAGAAAGAGGGAGGAGAAGGTATCGAGAGAAGATTTTCTCTTTGATCATGCGGAGGTCGCTACTGTTCCACTGGTGACGAGCCTTTCGCAAACTCCGCCTCTGGAAAATACCGAGAGACACCCTTTGACACGCGATGGGTCGATTATGATTAATAATAATAATAATAACATTTGTTATTCGAGAATTTATCCAACTTGTAAGACGTACGGTCGATTTTTCCATCGGAATTCGATACGCAGTCGGAGATCAGCCGAATCGTCTACGAAACTGGTCAACATAGTGACACGCGGTAGCTGCCGATTACGTCAGGTATCCCAACATCGTACGATGTTTTATCGCACACACCATCCCATTAAACATGACGTGGCCTAGTCGCGTACGATCTTCGCCCCTCTCTCTCTTTCCGGCTCGTCATCCGCCTTACCGCGCCCCGTTTTCCTTCGGTATAATGTTGTTATTAACACAGCTGATGGGTTTAAGATTAATTAACGATCTCCCATCATTTCTGCCTCGAGCCATCGATCGAACGATAAAACTACTACCGGAACATAATCGTTAAAATTATCAAATTTCATGCGACACGTGTTCAAACGCTCGCAAAGAAATATCGTTTTTCAGAAGCGTCTTGATTATCCTCGATTTTATTGATCTCATTATGACTTAATTATAATTATCATATTAAATGTAATAAAAATCTTCATTCGCTATAGTTTTGACTTCGTACTCGTTTCTTCTTATAATCAACGAACAAGCGAGCCAATGAGTGAAACAATATGCAGAAAATAAATATTCCTGTACAAGAGCAATTATTTGTTATTTGCTGGTAAACATGCTGTAAATATAATTATCATCGAATAATCATTGATTGTATTTACGTAATATAAACAACATTATTAGCCTCGAGGTGTATATTTTTCCATCCTACAAATAGAAATCGAATCGATATGTCCGTTAAAGGGCTTGCGCCTCCCGTACGCATACAAACTGTGTATCGCCGTGAATATGCGCAATATATGGCGATAAAGCGTTAGCAATATCCTGCAAGCTCGTGCACATTTCCGACCAATGAACGAGACCCTTTATCCACCCAATATAGCTAAACTACTTTCAGGGGTGACATGTCGGCGCGAAGGAAGGGAGAATCCGGGTACGAGGCACGTACACCGAGAGGCGCGTCGGTTCTAATTTATTGACGCGATCCTAATTGCCTCGGCGCCGGAGTCTCCGAGTACGTATAATTGGTCCATCGTTATACACACACACACACGCAAATATACACACGCTTATCGAAGCGGAGGACGGAGAGAAGCGAAACCCGTTGCTCTAGACGAAGATCGACAGTGCACGCGACCTTGAACTTACACGGCTAGGTACATAGCAGTTATTAGAAAGTGAGAAGCTCGATATATCGTACGTAGCAAACTCCTTTGCGCGATAATTATGCCACGTGACAGAGTTTACCCCGCGTTGTTTTGTTACTTCAAGGTCATTTCTTCTTTTTCTTCCCTCGACTCCGAAATTTGGTACGAATGCGTTGTTTTTTTTTATCACAGATAACCGAAGTATATGGCAATCTGTAATGTTACATAGGAGGAAAATTTACTCGACGATCCTCTTTGACCCACTTCCATTCTCGTCTCTTCATCCCTGCCGCGTTCTCACTAGGTATGCCAAGATCTTCGATTCGCCCTCTCCTACGTGAGTCAGACCAACCTCCCTCGCTGGTCCCGTTATATATCGTCGTTTTCTTTCAAGGTTTCGAATACTCGTCGTTCTCTCCTCGCGTACGTGCGTCATTGGGTTGCGTCTCGACGCCGGACGTCCCGGCGCCTGTCGGTCGTCTGATTTTTTTTTCCTTTCTCTCCCTCTCTGTCGTTCCAGCTTCTTCGCCCCGACATCCCTTCCGACTTCATCCCCCTAGAGTCGCTGCTACTGTTACCGCGGAGAAGGAAAATTGAAACCCGCACCCCGTTTGTCCCATTCTTGGGTATATGCGCGGCGCCTTCGATAATACCAAAGTGCTATGGGTCGCATGGTACGCGATACAGCAAAAAATAAATCCCTGCCCACACAATGTGCACGAATTTAAATGTCAAAGATGTTTTTCTGACTCGATGCTAACCGGCCTCGTTGTGCTATTTTTATTTTTGACGAACCGATATACGAGCCACGGATTAAGATTGCTTCAGACTATGCGGCATGGACCGTCATGCAACGGTAACTGCAAGTACTGACACGCCTGTTTTTATGCGTAAGTTTAGAAGCAATCGATCTCCGGAATTTTCACATTTCGTAAATCTCATACAAAATCTTTGTGCATGAAAAAATTGATACTCAAACCCCGAAAATCGCTAAAGTCAATTACGAATGTCGAGCTGTCAAAGGTCAAGTTTTTCTTTCGTTAAAAAAGATATTGTAGGATAATTACGGATTCGCAAATTTGTCGCTGATGAAGATTATGACGTTATTTTGATCGATATCTCAAAAATTCTAGGAAAAAAACGCAAAAATCCGAAATAACGATTTAGCCACTTAAAATTGATAAAATCTGAAAATTCTAAAAGGAAATTATAATTTTCTTGTTGTACGGAAACCTTGCGATCGACGTAGGCTCAGTTCAGGAAATATTCAATTTTTTCAACCGTTTCACGAAAACATTTAAACCATATTTTCACGCTATACACACTACAAAATTTTGACGTAATTGCCGTCTAGTTCGAAGCAACCTTTACGTTAAAAAAGAGCCTTAACGCGCAATTCGCATAACAAGTCAAACATGCCTTAAGTGTTTGTTAAAAGTAGTCACCAAGAACTTAAGATTGTATACTTACCGAAGAACAAATTGCGAGCTTCGTTCGGTCGGTTGGTCGGTGTTATCGTATAGCACTGTTGAGTAACTCGACGTTTACTTCATTTCCGGAAGAATATAGCCGGGGCCAACTTCACGGAAAGTCAAGTCAAGTACTCGACCAGCCAACGCTCGCCTCTCTCTTGCCCCGGACAACAAAGATCGAGTTTACCGAAAGGAGGATAGGACGACGGATTATATTATACCTACTGGTAGCTACTCCTACCGTTGCTTGGCGACATATTAGTAACGCGATATAGAGAGCATATCGTCTAGTATCCGAGTTCTTGAAGTAGGACGAACATCCTAACATACATTTTGTCTTTACCAGCCAATTCTCCAAAGATCGTGGCAAGTTGGTAAAGTTTATGAATAATTTTGCAACCGTACTCTCGTTACGTAATAACGAAGGACTTCTGAAAGAAAACGAAATTCGACGTGCCGTAACGTTTGATATTTCACATTTTGTAATAAACGTTGATAACATTTTTGATAATACTGTCGAAAACTCATACGCGAAAGGTTTTTGACGTATAATCGATCGAACATCCTACTTTTTACGCTCGTTTTTATTCACGTTGGAAATGAAACCACTCGATTTTTCATTACTTACGGATTGATCGTGCTATGCATCCCCGCCGTTGAACTGGAATGGTTTTTCCCAAACAAGATTCAGCTAATGGGAAGCGACGGCAAATATGTGAAACCAATTTCCCTCTTCTATCTCTTTTCTCCTTCAACCTCCTGCCTACATCCCTCCCCTTCTATATCCGTTACCTATTTCCAAGTTTCTCTCTCTTTCGCTATCCTCGGTGAGCAACGCTGAAATGAACGCGATGCAGAAAGCTATTGCTTCGAATTGGATTTTAATTTAACTCAGTTAGGAACCTTCGACGTCATCCCTAATTCATTTCTCATGTAAAATCAACCTGGCAATTCGTATCTCTCGCTATGTTTCTACCGTTCGTCTCATCCTATACTACGATCTTCACATTGCTTGAATAAAGTATGCACGAAAGCGTCTGCGACAAAAATTGCGCTATAATTGCCTCGATTAAAAACAACGAAAAACAAGAAGAAAAAAAATGAAACTGACAAAAATATGAGAACTTGGCAAATCGAAAGTTTCGAACGCTTCGTGGATAGTATCGATCATGTCTAATTGAACCCTCGAATCGAATCCTGCTGTATATCTCCCAAGCTTTCAATTCTATCGTGTGGCCAATGACCTTGACCCGTTGGCAATTTATCACGAGAATAAAGAGAGGGCGTGACGATGGGCGCGGCAAGAGATCACTTTCCACGTCTAATTTGTCTAATTAAGTTCGGAATGTAACGGATACACGCATGTTCTTTTTTCTTTTTTAATGTTAGATATATATTCTGCCCAACTACAGTACCAGACTGATATCACCAGTCACCCTTGAAAAGAACGTCTTTTTTTACTTTGACTTATTTATCTTCGACCTCGAGCAGAAATTGACTATAATTCGGTTTCGCCGATTTAGGTTGAATTGTAGTATTTCGAAAACACCAGAAGCCTGGGTCTTATCAGGCACGCCTCATCGGTCTCTGATTTGACTACATACAGCCTAATTAATATTCTGCTCGAGAAGCTGGAATTTTATTAAAAATACCATTCAGGATTGGTTTTCTCAAATCTCTTCTCGTTGGTCTATTTAAAGATTAATAAAACGCTGATAAGATCAACACAATCGATATAAACAACAGTAACACCATGTTTTTTTAAATATTTTTTTATTTATTTTTATTTTTTTTATTTACGCTGACTGACTCATCTAGAAGCTTAATATGAAACACGTTTGAGTTCGACCTCGTCTACCTTTTTAGTTTATTCTCTTTCGTTCGTGTATGTGTATGTGTGTGTGTGTGTTCGCATTTAACCGCTAATTGGCACACTCGTACGCTCTCTCAATCGCTATATATATATATCTCATTTACCCATGTTACCCTTTTGTAGTTTCAGCAATCAATATCAATGCAACAAGAAAATCTCTCGTCTCCTCGTTCATCTTTGCAATTCTTCAAGCTAAGGTAAACACGTAATTGCGTCGCACCAGAGTCTAATGCATCGGAAAAATTGTTCATAAGAAAATACAAACGGAAGATTCGTTCAATCGACCATTTTCGCCAATCCATTCTCACATTCTCCGCTATTAATTTGTTTGTTCTTTTCTTGTTTTCACGCACTGTTCGGCTTTTTTGTATTTTTTTTTTTTATTTGTTTGTTTTCTTATACGAAAGACAACGTTATAATTTTGTATATTTTAATCTTGGTTCGTTTCATTCGAGACCGCTGTATTCTCCATCTAAAACTAGTTATCCGAAATTTGTCGCTCCTCGTACATTAGTAAAATATAATAATTCGATTTTGTATGTTTGTCATTTTTCTAGGATAAAATATGTGTTTTTTTTTTTTTTTTCATCTCGCTCTCGTAATTTTGCTCTTTCTCTTCGTCTTATCCTCCTTTGTGTCATCGATTTTGTTTTTGTTTTTTATTTCACCGAACTAGGAGTTTTTGTTGTTGTTTTGTTTTTGTTTTAAATACAAGCGTCGAATATAGCGGCTTCGAATCGCATTAATTCTAAAAGTACAATATAATGTCGTCTCGCGATCGAGCGAGAACAAATTTTGAAATATGAATTTCGATCTGTGATAGCGCTGTCGTCACGCGATTTGTTTTCATCGTTATTAGTCACGCGAAATTTCTGATGTCTCGACTAGTATAAATGCTATTTTATTATAATCATTGAGTTTTTTCTTTTTTCTTTTTCGCCTTCATCCGAAAACCGTTGTACACGTGATCTCTAGTAAGACGTAAAATTCTCCTTGCATTTTTGTTTTCTCATTCACATTCTCAAACGCGGTATCTCCGACAAATATTTCACATTCAGTTTTGCTCTTACACGTGCCAAAAATACCCGATCTTCGTCGAATTGAACTTGTCTTCAATTCCAACATAAATTTTGAAGAAAGTGAGTAATCCCTGAACGGGGTGAGGCGTTGTGTCGGCATTTATATCTCGATCGAACTCGTTTCTCTATTTACAATTCGCCCCCCTTCGATAACTTTAATGTCAATAACTATAATAATAATAATAATAATAATAATAATAATAATAATAAGAATTAATGATAATAATGATATAAAAGTGTGGCGATTATTTGTTCACATTCGCAGCACGAGGGAAACAAAATTAAAGATAGTTTCTAGATTCTTCGTTCGTCCAAATCGAGTCCCGATAGAATACACAAATCAACAAATTCAACTCTCAATGATCGACGATAATGAAAATGTTCGTTCTCTCTCTCTCTCTTTCGGATCGAAGTAGCCGACACATCCGCGTTCTACGTAACTTACATTTATATACAAATCTACAAGCGAATATGTTTCATCGAATGCTCGTATCGTTTCTGGCGAAACCAGAGAGAGCGGGTTACACTCGGAGAGTGGTAACGATTTAGACCGAGCGAGCGACTAAATCGACTCTCGTCGCATGTGTTTTTGTTTTACTTTATCATTATTATTTTTATTATCAATTTAATCGTCCTACAAAAAGCCTAAGACTGACTCCACCTTAGTGCACCTTTATGGAAAAATACTATATATGTGTAACTCTACTAATTAACTATGTCATAGTGATTGAATGAATTTCGTGATTTTTCTTTTTCTTTTATATCTTTTTTTGTCTCTCTTTCGATTTCGTCCACATTATTATTTCATTATCATAGCATACCCTCGAATCGATCGAGAACGCATTGGCAAAACAAAGAATTATTCTCGATTGCGTCAAGCTCTACCGGCATTGCCACTAACCATCAGGATGTACATTTTCATTTCTCTTTCATCCTCAACTATAATCGTAAATTTTATCGCACGCTACGCTCGATATATTATTTACACGAATGGAGGAAAAAATCAGGTTTATCATCTCGGTCGAAGATGTTCCCGACGCCGTAAGTACATCTCGTGGTTGTTTAATTTTCTTTCGTTTCCGTTGCGCAATTAAAATCGGATCTCACACACCGGACAACAATTATTGTTTGCTCAGTTTGTACTAATTCGTACTTTTATCACCCCTCTACGTCGTCACATACAATATATTCAATAATATTTATGTATATACGTACAATATATACAGTCAGTGACGAAATTGAGTGGACACTTTCTAGTATAAAGTGTCGGAACGGTTTTTTATGTCATTTCGCCGGTAATTGGCCTAGGCCAATTTAACCAGCGTCATTTTAAAGAGGAGCAATTTACCTTCATTTTGGCTATATTAAAAAAATTTTACGATTTTTTTTTTATTATTAGCACCCAGTTTTGAAAAAAAAATTTTTTGCCGTTTTCTTGTTTTTCTTTGAGTGGACACCGTTCGTAGTAGAATTTTTTCAGCACTTTTCTTTAACCGTGATCGTAAAGGGAGCAGTCCAACCTTCAATTTCTTTTCTTTAGAAAAAATTGTACGATTTTTTTTTCCAAAGATATTTCATTTTTAGAGAAAAAATAGACGATTTGAAAATTGCTGCGCAGGACGAAAACGATGAGGTTTACAACAAAACCTCAAGATGGTAAAAAGTTGTAATACTTCTTGATGAGTGAACGAGAATTTTTTCAGATTTTTTTTTCGAAATTTGTTTTCCATCTATTTTCGGTCGAAGCTCGATTGATCTAAATACCATGAAAATAATAGAATTAAATTTTTTACTTACATATTAAACTTTGGTCTCTTCGGAGCTTTATTCGACGACACCAAAGTTTATTTGGTATGTAAAAAATTTAATTCTATTATTTTCATGGTATTTAGATCAATCGAGCTTCGACCGAAAATAGATGGAAAACAAATTTCGAAAAAAAAATCTGAAAAAATTCTCGTTCACTCATCAAGAAGTATTACAACTTTTTAACATCTTGAGGTTTTGTTGTAAACCTTATCGTTTTCGTCCTGTGCAGCAATTTTCAAATCGTCTATTTTTTCTCTAAAAATGAAATATCTTTGGAGAAAAAAATTGTACAATTTTTTCTAAAGAAAAGAAATTGAAGGTTGGACTGCTCCCTTTACGATCACGGTTAAAGAAAAGTGCTAAAAAAATTGTACTACGAAAGGTGTCCATTCAAAGAAAAACAAGAAAACGGCCAAAAATTTTTTTTTCAAAACTGGGTGCCAATTGTAAAAAAAAATCGTAAAATTTTTTTAAAACAGCCAAAATCAAGGTAAATTGCTCCTCTTTAAAATGACGCTGGTTAAATTGGCCTAGGCCAATTACCGGCGAAATGACATAAAAAACCGTTTCGGCACTTTATACTAGAAAGTGTCCACTCAATTTCGTCGCTGACTGTAGATGATGACAACTTTATAGGCCTATAATGGATAATCATTTGCCTTCTAGATAACCGCGGGTACGAATATAAAGCACTTCGTACAGCGAAGATTGAAGCCAGACGAATTATTTACGTGAAAAGTAGAAAAAACAATAAGTTCAATCTCTCGAGAATACAGCTATTCGCACACTCCGTTGCGAAATCTATACGCTAGAGGATAGAACGATCGCGCGGTAGAGAAGTAAAAAGCTCAATTGGCTCGGAAGGCCGGAGTCATTTTCTAAATTTTTTGTCAATATAAAAAAAAATATATATATCAGATGTTCGAGATCCTGATCGTGTTTGCCTTAATTATCAGGAGCTTCCCGTGGTTCGTGTAAAAAAAACATTTCATTTAAAAAAATTATCTTAATCCTAGTATCTTGCACAGATTGTTCGCAAAATTCGCAATTCGCGAAGTAATTAAGCAGGTTTCCTTTTCTCTAAACGTCTAAACACAGTTTGCGCACATACAGCATACGTTTTATAATGTTCTAGTGTTTATTGGTATATAGATTAACGAGGTTTGGAAACTCTCGAATAAGCGTCAGTTCTAAAAAAAATAATATATGTATATATGTGTATATATATATATACAACAGTGTGTATATATATATATATATAAACAGTAACGCCTGCGATTACGTAGCACCATGTCTCGTTATCACCCAAACGTTGCGTCTCACACTCTCTTTTATCATGGCAAAGATCTCGGACTCGCCAGAATCATTCGATATTTACTTCTGATCGTTCGAGAATCGTATCGTTTATGAGATCGTTATTCAAAATCGATCAATCATATATTTACACTATTTACACAATTATCTCTTTCAACGATCCTCTTCGACCCTGCCGAATTGGATTACTTTCTCTCATTTTACAATGTAATGCCACTCAGTTCAAGTTTATTGCATCTTTGTCCTTTCTATTCGCCCACGTACCTCGCAAACTTCTTCGTTTCTCCATTCGTATTTTAACCCATTTTCCAACAAAATTAACAAAAAATCCCTTCGCTGACGTTCAATTAATGCCCGTTAGCTTGATCGTCAGCTTGAGCTTTTCTCAAACAACACCGGGCTGCATTGTGAGCAGATGAGTCGTGGGATCGTAATATCCAGCGAGATAATAAATGTCGTTGTTGTCGTAGATCGTGAGATACCTGTGCGGTTCTTTGCCCAATTTTTCGGTGTAATCCGGAAGCGGTAGAACTTCACACTTGTGGGATATTGTCTGAACGTCGTTTTCGTCCATGTGCGGTGACTCGAAGAGCGCACCCTGCAGTCATAATTGAAAAATCAATTAATCAAATACAAACAAGAAATGGTATACGAGCAAGAAATATGCGAATCAATTTATACCGGATATTTTAGGTTTCCGGGACATCCAACAGTTTCCTCGGGATGATAGAACCATTTGACCTTCACGATCATGTTCGAACTGGACGTTTCCCACATAGATTCTATTCTACCGATGTAAGGTCTATCCGGTCTTCCGGTCGACAAGAACACCGCGCTGTCACCGATCTGTATGGTCTCGCTCCCTCTCTGAATAGCTCGGAAGAATTGCTTCTTTGCTCGTCCTTTTGCACCAGGTCTTCTATAACCCTTTCCTGACCAGCCCCATAATTGTCTCGCTGGCAAGAATGCCGCCATCTTGCTACGACTCTCCACGGACTCTTGGCGTTCTCTCGCCTTTGCCTTCTTCTCCGGTTTCTTCGGTTTCTCGATTTTTTCCTCCGGGACAATTGGATCTACCACCGGTTCATCGAGACGTTCTTCCTCCTCCGGCACCTCCACAACTTGATCATTCACAAGTTCTTGCAGAGTCTCGGTGGGATTCTTCTCCTTCGATGATGGCATTTCCTCTTCGCTCTTATGCCCACTGCAACTCTCTCCGCCGCTATTGTACAATGAGATAATCGTTTAATTTCAAAACTTGCTACGGCCGATTCAAAATATCAAAAGATAACGAGAAAGACCAAGACTCACCTGACATGACTTCCCTCACTGTAGCTGCTGTGATGACTATGCCTGTGTTTATGTTTCCGATGTTTTCTATGCTTGTGCTTACGATGTTCCTCACAAAATTTGTGCCTGCGATGCTTCTTCTTTCCCTCCTGAGCTTCGTTAAGTCGCTTCAGCTTGTCCCTTCGTCTCTTCTTGAGTCTCTTGCGTTCACGATACTCCTCCATTATTCTCGCATCTGCTTCTTCATTTTTGCCAGGTTCAGTCTTATCGCTGGCTGGATTATTTGTTCCCGCTCCGACGATTTCACCATTTCGATTCGTCGAGAATTGAACCTCCGAGGAATGACCGGCCGAGGACGAACGCTTATCGTCCGTCGAGGTCGATGTTTGTCTTCGTCTCTTTCCTAATGTCAATAAAGGATTTGGATCGTATTCTGTAACAGGCAATACAACGTGTGAACACCATGTATTACATACTTCTATCTGTGAACAATTCTTGAAAAAATAATAATTGAACGAATATCTCACCGACGACAGGGTAATCAGGCTGGAGTAATCTGATATCGTCCAATGCTATTCGACCGCTGTCACCATCGTCGAATTCCACACTGACAAATTTCTCGTCCAGCTCTGGATCTGGTTCGGACGGTTCAACCGAAGTGCCGGGATAAAGACAGCGATATTGCTGGCTCCAGTAGGCGCAGAGTCTCGTGCCAGGTGGCAATTCCTTCGTCGAGGATGGACAAATTTCAACAATCTGAAACATTGATTCTCATTAGCTCTGGTTTTTTATTGAAAGTAAAGAAGAACGAATGCTCAATTGTTACAAACTTACGGCATCATTTAAGATTTCTTCTCGCGAATGTATATGCGGTCTATTCCCCCGTTCGCCGTCCAATGTAATTGCATAAACATCCGGTGCCTGCACCGCGCTCAATCGTCCAGCATAGAACAATCCTCCCATAGCCGTGAGAACTCTCAATTGCTCGATTCCCAAATGTGCCGATGTCAATTTACACTTGGAAACGACATTGTCTGTTTTATCGGCTTTGGCGGCCTTAGCACATTCTTTGCACTCTTTGCAATCCAACGATGATTTACGTTTTTTCGATTCTCTTCTGTCGTGCTCGCTGGACTTGCGTCTTGTCGGTGACGTTGATGTTGATTTGCGTTTCTTCTTTTTCGACTTGTCGTGACGATCACGCTCCGTTTCATTCGGCTCCTCATCCACCACGATCTTCTCAGGCTCTACCGGGGGTTCCTGAAGAAGAAAACTCGTAAAATCTAATCTACATCCTGTTGTTTACAAAGGATCAGAAGTACATTTTTTTTCTTACCACAACAGGTTCCTTCTCTACGACCGGAACTTTCGGTGGAATATTCTCAACCGTGTAGTTCCATTCTCCACTCTCTTCATCCTCCCACACTTTTACCTTCGCTTCGGCTTTCAATTTTGGCTTGACCTTCGTCACTTGTTTCTCCAATTTCGTCTCCTGGCTCAGCTTAGCTTTCTCAGCTATTATCGAACTTATCACGTTCTTACTGTGTAAAGGCGTTTGCTTGACCGGCTTGATCTTTGATTTCACCATTTTGTGAGTCTTGGCGCTTTTGGAACCAGCCAGGCCGGATTTGAATGGAAGAGGCGTGTAGCCGGTCTTGCCAGGGAACTGCGATTTAAAATGAACAATAATGTAAGTTCCTAAACGTTCATCGTTCATATAAAATTTGTATAGAAAAATGAATTTTATGCGAAGAATCGCTTACCTTATTCTGAAGATGTCTGTTCTTCGATGTCATCAAATATCCAACGAGTGAACTCTTGCTCTTGGGTTTCTTTGCCACTATTGTTTCCGTCAAGTGTCTCGCACTTCCTGAGCTACACATGAGCTTTCTCGGTCTGCAGACTTTGCGTTTCTTCGATGCAGAATTCGAACTCGCGATTGTTGGTGCCGGCGAGGAAGCTGTCTCGTAGCCCAACTGAAACAGGAAAAGATATCGTTGCAAGAAAAATGAAGAATTTCTCAGTGGATAAGTCTTGAGATTCCCGAACTCACCGCTGTGGCGTTTTTGTCGTCGTCGTCTGGAACTAATTTGCTCGTTGGCAGAACAGTTATGGGCGAAGCTACGGGAGCAACTGGTATGGGAATGCTGGGTATGCTGTCCAACAATTTAATATGACTCCTAGGTTCGCCCAATTTAATAAGATTTACATTGCATCTTGGAATTGCGAGATTTGGCATCGAGGCAAGAGCTTGTTGCGTACCACCTTCGGGAATTTCGTTGGTGGGTGATTTTGGCGGTGAAGCATCCAAGTCCAAACTCCCATAGTCGGAGCTCGACTGGCTCTTCTTTCTTGGTCTGCCAGGACTTCTCTTCTCGTCCTTTTTCGGCGCAAGTTTCGAAAGTTCCTTTTGTTTCTCCTTGTACTGCTTCTGAATATCGGCCATTCTTACTCTCATGTCCAATTCCATGGCATCCATGTTCGGCCAATCTTGCTCGTTCCCATTTTGCAAGTCAACCGTGGGCTCGTCGATACCGTTCAAGGCTTCACGAGGAATCGACAGCCTGAGAGGACACACTCGAACCTCGCTGTTCTCCGCCTCGGAATCCGTAAAGTCAGGCTCGATTCTATTTTTCAATAGAGCATCGTCCGTTCCGTTCTTCATCGGAGCTTTTTCGTTGATACTCTCGCAATCGTTGTTCCTTCGGTTCTTGGCGGCGTAAAGCGCATTCTCCCGGGATTTAGCAACGAATCTTTTCGCTTTGCCGATCTTGTCGATGTAACAATTTGAAATTTCACTACTCGGACTTGCCGCGTCACGATTATCTTCGCAAAGTCTTTTCGATGTCTTGTATGAGTCTTCCTCATTATCGTCGACAAACTTTCTTTTTTCCACGCTCTTTCTCTCGTTCTCCGATGGTTTACTGAGATTCAAGAGAAGTCTTCCTACTCGAGATATCTCCTCGGAATTATCGAGTGTCTCTTTCGACTTTTTAGGTACATTGGCGACCACCTCTTCCATGAATCTTTGCTCAGCGAGAGCGCAAAGAAGACCAAGCGGACTGTCAACGTTGTTGTTACTCTCGGTCTGTGCTTGTTGACAATTCACCTTCGTTGGCGAATCCTCGGAATTTTCCCCAGTGCCTGGCACTAAATGTTCGAAGTGAACGATGCTGTTCGACAAAAGCTCAAGCCCACTGAGATCCACGTTTTGCCTGGACTTGCCAGCTACCCTGGCTTTTCCGACGTGATTGTCCGGTGTATTTTTCATCTCCACTCGCTGATTCGATTTTCTCTTGTCGATCGAGTCATCGCCAACGCTGTGACCACTTTCGTTGGGAATTTTTTCACCATTCGTCTCATCCATTTCCATCTTAGTTGCGATGCAACGAGACGATAATTCTTCATTATTGTCGAAAGCCGCGGGTGTGCAAACCGGGGAGACCTTTTCTCTCTTCAGAACTCTGTCGTTAATGTCAACCTCGGCAAGATTTAAATTGTTATTGTTGCTACTGCTGTCGTTATTATTTTCAATCGTTGACCAGGTTTTCGCGATCCCTTTGAGCGGTAAAATTGTTTCAGGGAGCTTCGAGCGATTTTCCGTTTCTACGGATTTCGACAAATTTTCGATTTTCATAGAATTCTCGCACGATCGAAGTATCAATTTCTTCAGACCATTTTCCAATTTTCTGGACGGTGGCTCGACGACGTTTCGAGTCTGCTGAACCTCGCAATTCTTCTCCCTGGAATCTTCGGCGCTCTGAATCGCTTGTTGATCGTGAAGAGCGGCGGCGGCATTTTTCTTCAATTTTTCCACGACATTCTCGATACCCGGGTGATATCTCTCCACCGATTGTTTCCTCTCCTGACGATTGATCTTGTCCGTTTGAACGAACATCTCATTTCGAACCGATTGACAGTCTTCACCGATCGCCGATTCGGTTTTCTCCTGTTTAACGATGACTCTCGGCACTTCTTTCTCGTCATCGTAATCGATGGACGGCATATCGAAAGACTTGACGCTTATTTGCGGACGCTCGTCCTCGACGAATTCCATATTGTTCACCTCTGTATCGAGACAATTCCCTTTCACACTCCTGCTAAAATCCTCATCAGCGGTGATATCCTCCCTTGTGGAAATAATATTTTCCGAAGAGCTTGGAACTTCCTGTTGCACAACGTTCTCAACAATATCCGTGTTCGTTGAAACTTGAGGAATTTCACCGAAAGTTTCCTCATCCTCGTGTTTACTCTCGTTGTCGTCGTCTCTCTCCTGCAGACTCATCGATTCCTCGTTTCTCTTCTCCTCGAGGGCTCTCTCCTCGTTTAACAATTCCTCCGAGTAATAAGGCTTCCTAATTTGCTCCACAGGATCGCGTCTTCTCCCAAAGAATTCGAGATTCTCGTGAAAACTGTCGCAATTCTCCTCGGTTATCTCGATCATCCTCGAGCCTATCCTCGATATCCTCTCCTCGCCACTGGACTCCTCGTCGACGTTAAGAGAATCCTCCTCCTCCTCATCCTGCGTTCTGTCTTCGTTGCTCGAACGACAACTTACGACGCTCTCGATCGTTCTATCCACCGAATTGACTTCGCTGCAGCGCGTTATCGTCGTGACCGAGGTCGTTGTCGCGTATCTCGTACAGTCGGCCGCGTTTATCACTGTGTTCTCAGACTTTTCGAACTTGCCGATCAAATTACAAGCCGTTTGTCCGATCATTGCGCGTTGATCGATCATCGGGTTCTTCGTAATGGGAATCATTCCCAGCTGCGTTCTCGGTCTTTCGTGACTCGAGGAGACGAAATCGAAACTCGTCGGATTCGTCAATATTTGCTGATGACAGGGACTCGAGTATTGCTCCTGTTTCACGCAATTCTCGCTCGGTAACGGTTCGTCGTCCGTCTCGAGACCGTCCGTTTGATTCGACGCGTCCTGAACGCCTATCGGCGTTGTTTCCGGCGCTTCGATCGCGTGTATCTGCGTCACTTCCGGAGGTGGCGTTAGGCACGATACCGGCGATGTTGCCTTCGACAAAAACGTGTTACGTTGCTGAAACATAAACTTTCGATCAAGACACACACGTGCCTGAGGGAAAAAAATCATAAAAAATATATTTCTACACGTCGTCTTTGCGTCGAATAAAATAAATTTATAATAAAAGAGAAAATTGAAATTACAGGCAATACCTGCGAGGTACAATGCGTCGGCTCGGCCTGGCTGATTTGAACGAGTGCCGGTGCGTGAGGATAATAGTGCAGAGTCGTGAGAAGAGGTGCCTCCGGCATCAGAGCACTCGTCATCGATGTCACAGTCTGAAGAGTTTTGCTCGATTCCGCGGAAGCTGGAACGTTAAGATTTTTCCTCATTATTCCCCCGATCGAACGAGAATTATATCAGATTAAATGATAAAATTCAATCAAGAGGCAACCACAGTCGTATTTCTTAATTCAAATCAATTATTCACCGATTATCGTTGTCGGACTGTTGCCACAATCGGCTTCGATTTTCACAATCGGCATCGTGCTTTGCTGTTTTCTCTTGTTTTCCGTTAGTACGAGCCTCGCACCGCCGATATCGCTTAGAAGCTGAAGCGAGGGTGGCTGCGGCGCCGGTGGAAGAAGAAGAGGCGGTGGACCGACGCTTGGACCATTGTGACTCGGATAATTTGGCCACACAACGGCCTGTTGCATCTGTTCCGCCGAGTGAGAAAAGCCTGTTTCGAAGCAAAATTTTTTCTGTCAGTCGGGATAATGGAAACTTCGTTTCCAACAGCTAACCGGATGACAAGAAAAAAAAATTAAATAAGCGAATAAAAATAGTTGGTCCAACTTTCTAAGCGAACGATGCAATAACTCGTTGGTCTCGACGAACGAGACGCGAAAAGCGCGTAACGCGGTGACGCTTCGACGATTTCGCGTTGGTGAACGAGTCTCGCAGCGAGTTTATCGCTCGACGATCGTAGCTGGATTATAGAATCGCGATATGTCTCCAGTATCGAAGTGCGATACGGGAAAAACGTTTTATTTGACTTCTGAGCTCTTCGAGTCTGCGAAGCCCACTCCTCGCGGCCGCCTTTATCGATAAGATCGCGAGAAAATGAAAGTGAGTCTCGTACGTTACGAAGCTCGATTTGTGAATACGCGAAGATACTTTTAATCTTTAACACAGATATATCTATTTCTTGTATCGATTAATGATCGCTCGACATAGAAAAATCGATCGAGTTATTCAAATGTCAAGCAATTTTTCACGTATGTACATAAAACGTTGTCTTTTTTTCGGTAAAAGAAAACATTTTAAAGTCGAAAAATTGTACGATTTGGTTTATTTTTTTTGTTTTCATCGTTTTGGGCAATAAGTAGCTTCGTGTTTAATCACGTATGTTTGCTTGATAAATTACCTGCTGCGTGTATGAGCAAAAGGTGTCCAGTCGTTGGGTCTCGTACGAGTTGAAGACCACCTTGAAGACCACCTTGAAGACCCATTCCCATCTGTGGAAATCCTACGGGCTCCATTGCAGGCATTGCTGTTAAAATATATACGATTTTTTTTATGACCGAACAGAAATAGCGAGAGAGTGGGAGGGAGGGAGGAAGCTATTAGTCGCGTTCGGTGCATCGAATATTGTACAATTATATGTGCGATCGATCCCTCGAGCAATGACGACCAATTATGGCGACTAAACGTAGCGAAGGTTGAATACGAAATGCTAAAAAATGCTTTTTACATCTTAAATCAGTTCGACTCTTGCTCGATAATTAACGACGCGTCCTATTTCGAGGAAAATACGGATTGTTTTTTCGTTCTCCATCGTTTCGCGTCGAATATCTGAGAAAAGCTTGCAGGTACGATCCTCCGCTGTTTCCAAGTGCATATGCATCGCGACGAATTTTGTCCCATTAATGAATTAACAGCGGTCGAGAACGAATATAGACATGGTATGCGCTGAGCGTTCAATTTCATCGAAATGTCACTCGGTCATCCGGGCGAGGCGGCCAGCGAGAATTTAACGTACGAGGATGAAGAGAGAGAGGCAGATGGAAAGGGAATCACCGAATCTGACCGAATGAATTAAACAGGAGTGAGCTTTTCGTTGTCCGATCTCCCTCTTCTCCTCCCCCCTCTCTTTTGTTCTCACTCCGAACAAAATCATTTATACGAGAGACGAACAATAAATAGAAAATTGCACGGGTCGTTCCGCCAAGGATTGCGATTGGTCGAAATGATAAAAAAAAAGGATCCCATCGGGGTTGAAGTTTGCGTTCTGTAATCGTTTTCTGAAAATAATGCGAGTCATTGTTCGATTTAAATCTCGCGATACTCGACACGACAAGCGGCAATTTGTGAAAATCCTGAAATTTGACGAGTCATCGTTAGACTCGCGAATTTTCGTAACAAAGCGTTTAAAAAGTTTGGTAGGACATTAGGTCGTTGTTGCTTTCGTTACAATTCCGTGCGTCGATTTACCTGCGGTCGGATATTGCCAGATCGTCGGTGGCCATGAAGCAGCGGCGGTCGTTCCGCCGGCGCTGGGATTTCCCGCGCCTCCGATATTGCCCAGGCCAGAATTGAACGTAGAGCCGCCAAGAGCGGCGTTTAACGAGGGTGCGAGGGCACCCGAGGGAATGGCGAGATGGGCAGGACGTTCGTCCCCACCGTTTCCGCAGTGCACCAGCGTAGCTCCACCCACGGTCATAGCCGTCGCGGAGCCTTTAATTAAGAGCGAAGAGGAACGAGTGTTAAAAAAACACACACACACAAAACGAATGAGACAGAGCGAGAGAGAAAGAACCTCAAAGGAAACAAAGAAAGAATAAAAAAAAAAACAAAAAGAATTCATCGTAGTAGACCGTGACGCCCATCGTCGATGCGCCAAAAACACGCCCCGTAGAAAACACATTGCCAAAAACGCGCAACGTCGGCCACTCGGTCGCCCTCACCGTCGCGACTTCGCTTCGTTTCTCTCTCGTTCCATACAAACGTACACCGAGCTACACACGTACAATCTCGGGATCGTGGTACGCACGGCGTACAAATACACACACGCACACACGACACTCTCTTATTTCCATCGCTCTCTTCCATCCCCCGCCACTTCGGAGTCGAAATTCCCGACCGTATCACTCCGCCCAATCCCCCTTTGTTCGGGCTCCACCTTTTTCATACCGCCCACAAGAGACGCGCGGAATATCAGCCTGCCTTCCGCCACGGACTCGTAGCACAGCCGCTCCGAGTCAGGTTTGTATACTCTTTCTACCTTGGACGAGAAGGAAACATGGCCGTGTCGGCGAATGCGGCTGCATATATATGACCGTTAGCCTCGAGGAAACCGAATATTCTCCTCGGTTACATATTCCCGCTTCCTTGACGACCCATCTACGCCTTTCGTTCGTTTATATGTGTAGGTATATACGTAGGGGCCCCTGTCACAGACGTTACTAACGATGTTTTCCTTACTTTGGCATATTTGACACATTCGCTGAACGATTATTGCGAGGCCACGGTCGCGATTAGATTGACGAGATAGATCGGAAACTGCCGCGGATGTTCGGAGGAACATGAAATTTACGTTTTTTTTTTGGAACGTTTGAAAATAAATATGTGTTTTACTTGATCAAAGTAACGAGTAAATTGTATTTTGGGATAGTTGGTACGTACGCGATAAAAAAATCATGAAAAAAACAAATTTCCTCGGTGAATTTTGAAACGATCGCTCCGACTGTCTTCCCAATTAGTGTTAAAGTTTATCTCGAAACGAATACTCCAAAAATCATGAAAATTGAGATCACCGATCGAGCTATTTTTTCTAGAAACGACCGAAACGATATTTCGCAGCGAATACTCGGAACAATTAGCCAAATTTCAATAACAGATCGTAAAATTTGTTTTTAAACGTTGTTTCGATCGTATTTCTCGTTCGGATTTTAGGAAAATGCATAATTTTCCAACCGCATTCTAATTCTAATTCGCAAAACGTCATAATACCAACGATTCACTAATTTCCCTATCATCTAAAATCGAGAACGAGCAATCATCGATACAAACCTCAATAATTACATCATCGTTGCGAATATGTAATGCCAAGATCAATTAATACGTAAACGATACAATTTTTAATAAATTCACCCCCTCCCCCAGTCTAAAATACCATCTTTCTCGTGCGTTCCCCCTCTTGGCCAAAACTTGCTCCCCACACAAGCTCAGTCTCGTTAATATTCTGGCTCGACGTTTACGAACGCGTTTCGGGGCCCGCGGCGCCGCTCGAGGAATTCCGATGGCTGCAATCCCCACCCGGGTTTCCATTGCACACGTCCACCCATCCCCCTTCGCGGATACGAAGCAGCTCGCCTACACCATATAACCGACACGCACACATAACACACACACACACATCCACCCGTATATCCCTATATATATATACATATGTAAGTGCTATAATAGTATAGCAAGCGGAGAGAGAGAAAACTCGACAGTCCCCAGTGCCACGATGGGTCAAACGAAAACAGTGTCGTATCGGATAACGCTTATCCGTCAGGGATGTCCACCTCTGCACTTCTCATGCTGCAATTTATATATTTTACAGGCGTTCAACGAGCTTCTCTCATATATACTTCACCGACAAGAAAACGTTTCAGGAAGTTCTTCAACACGCGTGTAATGTAAAATTGCGATACAAACGTGTACACGATGATCTGTCGATGAAAAAGAATATCGTGACTGTGCCAATCACGAAAATTTTGCAATAATCATGTCTTATCGTCTTCCCTTACGCGATTTTGATTTACCAAGTTAACACGGATTTCAATCGTTTATTATTATTTAATCGTTGAATCATCGTGGGAGAGATCGATACGTGTATCGTTTGTGGCGACAAGAACTAGCCTATTATCCTTGCATTACGGTTCTTTGTGTATGGAATTTGAAATGTTCGTATACGCAGCTATATATAATCGCCTCTGTTCGGATTTACACATAACGTGGATATAGATATGCGTGTACGTATATAAACGTGGATAAATAACCGTACGACGTTCGCTTGACACTTTGTTGCATTCGTTCGCATTCTTTATAAATATACGTATGTATAGAAAATATATTATCAGTTATGATACATCGAAAGTGTCAATATCACATTGGAGAGTCTGGCGTAGGCAAGGTAGGTACGAGTAAAAGTCTCTAGTGTGTGGAACGTATCGACTCGTTGAAAAGCACTCGCGCTCGTAGTTTCCTTGTTGAATAAAAAAAAAAAAAGGAAAAGTGAAAAAATGCACTCCAATTTGTGTTAAAGGCAATATCTATATAAGCTGCCTCGCGGAGCTGAACGAGAATACAACTTGTAGATACGCTCAGGGTCGAGACTCGCTCGGCACGTTCACGCGTTTATATTCGTAGACACGTATTAACGGTCTTTTACATATATCTATGTTTATCACGTATGTGTATATCTATATATATATATATATTGGTTTGACCATAAACAATGTTGCGGCATATAGAGCGAAATGATAAAGAGTTTTGTGGCGGACGGGTCAAGGCCGCCGAAACGATAGTTGCCAAGATATTTTTTCATACGCTGTATCTATATCCCCAGATTATGTCAGGAATTTTTTATTCGTGATCTATATGTACATATCGACACGTATATATAGACAACGGGTTATCGTAGCACGAGTTCTTGGTAAAATCGAGTCAATCGAACGTTCGTTACTTTTGGGCGAGTTTTACATGGATTTTTTTCATTCCTGATGAAAAAAAAAACGATCCGTTTTCTAATCAACGAAAAAGTTCCAAGTTCGAAAGGCAAACAAGAGATTTATTATATTTTTTTTCGGGTCCTTAGATGGATGTGTTCCGGCTCGCTTAACGCGAATCCGACATTTTCTTTCCCGAGAAATCAATGTTTTTCACAAAACCGTAAATGTGTTTTTTTCTAAACGTTGTAACAAAAGAACGTTTCTTTTGTTGTGAATGACAATGTTGACGCGTTTCATGTAAGAAAAGAAAATACTCACCGAGATTTTCCGGTTGGAAATGATGATAACTTGCATGATGAGAGGTGTGATGACTCAGTGATACATTTCGCATCGACGAAGACGTTGTTTCCTGGTGCTGCAGTCTCTGACGTGCCACGGCAATACCGACCGGAATTCCGCCAGTTGCTGCTGTCGAGACGACTATCCCTGTCGAGTGGATAAAGAAGTCGAAGGTCGATAAAAAAAAAACAAACGAAAAACGCATACACCGAAGCAAAAAATCTCTTTTAAAACGGAACTGCATCGATTTTGCCAAGCGTTCCATTTGAATTCAACATGTATTTTCAACTTTTTCCCTTTCATTTATCCCCCACCGTATTACCTCGCAATATTATAAATAAGTAACGGGTGAGCCGGTCGAACTTTCGCAAGAGATCTCGCGATCTCTCGTATTAGCGAGATAACCAAATAAGCGGCCTGGTACGAATCCGGATGTTCTTATCGTCCCTTTGTTTTCGAGTCTTTCGACGCGTGTGTAATTTTATCCCCATCTTCCATCTTCGGTTACTACCAAGTATAAAAATATCGTTTTTTTCACGGTTAATGCGTTATACATATCGCGAGAGAAAATGAGAAACGGAGAGAGAGAGAGAGAGAGAGAGAGAGAGGGACTTTTCTGGTGACGTAACGGAACCAGACGTCGACGACCCTGCGATATTGAATACATCCCTACTCGACAGGACTCTGCCCTTTCCTCCCTCGACTTTTCGTCATTTTTTCCGATCTTCCTTTTTAGCCCTTCGGCGTATCCCGCGAAAGAGGGCCGCGCAAATGTGCTCGTACGCTCGAGATATCGTATAATTTTCCATGCGGAAACGGGCTATGCGATACACGTATACGTTATACGTGCTTATAGTCGAAAGGGTTGAGCGACTTCACTCTATTCCGCACTCGTGTACTTGTTCCCTCTCTCTCTCGTTCTCTCTCACTCTCTCTTTTTCGCATTTCCGAGAGCCACGCCTTGTGTTTGCGTCGCCATGCGTGTCACGCACCTCCTACTTAACGAGAGAGAGAGAGAGAGAGAGAGAGAGAGAGAGAGATCCCCTTCTCTTTTTATCGTTCATTTTTTCCCTTAAGTCTTTGAAAGCCCATTCGAATTCTCGCGAGCTGACGCCCTCTCGCGCGTTTCCCATTACAACGTGCCAACAAACGTTTCTTGATTTTTCCCATCGTACAAAAAAAAAAAGGAAAGAAAGAAGATCTTCATCCGAGCCAACAATTTGGACCATAATTCTCTCGGTGTGAATGTAAATACGAAAAGAGTCGCGACTGCGTGCTCTTTAGCTTACTCTTTGCTTCTCACACATCCTTCTCTACGTCTTCTCCTCGTTCGTATACGGGCGCCCTTCGGCATTCACGCTTTTTTTCATCCTCTTTCTCTCTCCTTCTCTTTCTTTTCTATCCCCCTCCCATTTTTCAGCTCCCTCCCACTCTCTCCTCTCCTTCCTCGTTTCGTTTTTTACGCTCCCCATGTGCCACTCTCACCACGCCACTCTCTCGTGCGTGTCTCGTTATTACAAGGGGATGCCGGAGGATCGTAAGCTCCCTCGTTCTCCTATTGGCCGTCGTCAACCCCCGGGGTAAATTCACCATAGATCCCCCATTGCCATATTCCCCCGCCCCAGCTCTCTGTCTTACACACTCGCGCTCGCACTTCGCCACCCTCACTCCCCCCCCCCCAAGTAAAAGACGTGGCTCTCGGATTGTATTTCGCCGCCCAGAGCGTGTACGTGTTTTTTTTCCTCCCTCCCTTCTCTCTCTCTATCCCTTCTATCCGTAACCCGTATTCGCGTCACACACGATAGCCGAGAAAAGGGCGATCTCGATCGGTCATGGTGGCACTTTTGCCCGATCGCGAAACGAGACAATAAAGACGCGTCTCCCAGAAGCGTAATATACGCGTCTCAGTTTCTACCCCGTCTTTCTCACTTCCTTTTTCTTTTTTTTTCGAGAGAAAAATCGACGTACAGAGACGCGAAGTAAATTAATCCCGGGTATGCGATATGAAAAGTCGCTCTTTCTTTCTCTCGTTTCTTTCTTTTCTCGACTTCTCGTCGAGGGAGCAGGAAAACGATTCGCCCGTTTTATTCGCATGGATTTTCTCTACGACTTTGAAATAACGACGCGAACGAGGAGACGTTGAAGCGGGCATTTGGAGACTCATGGACAGAAACGTTAAGGATCTATATACGATCTCGATCGTAAAGCTTTTCCGGATGCGTGATATATATGTATACGATAGTAGAGAAGGGAGAAACGGAGTTGTGAGACAGAAAGAGGACGACCGAATGCCTGACGGAGTTTGTCTTTCTCTCATCTTCTTCAACCCCTCTTGTCGTGTGGTACGTCTCGCGAATTGCAGGGACTAGAGTATCGTCGTAAAACGGGAGAAACTATCTTGGTACTATGCTCCATCTATATATCTATAGAAGCATACACGAGTGTGTGTGTGTGTGTGTGTGTGTGTGTGTGTGTGTGTGTGTGTGTGTGTGTGTGTGTGTGTGTGTGGACGTGTATACGTTCATGGGAGAATCGTTTTACGAAGATCCTATCCTTTTTTTGCGAGACTCGGGTTGCCCAATATATACAAGTAAGTCATGGGGTTCTTAGTCGTTGCGGCAAACTTCGCAGCCTCGTGAAGTCGGTCAGGTCAATCGCGTATGTTCTCGAAACGAAAAAAAAAATATATATATTTGTACACGTTTCGTCTAAATTTACACCACGTGGAAGAAACGAACGATTACAATTTGAAATAAACTCTCGTACGGTGCGGTTTTCCTTTGAACATTTGTGCCGACGATTTTTGAATGCGAATCGAAGAATTATTGATCGTTTTTACATTGTAATCGAACGTAAATTAGGAAATTTATCAATTGTGATGTAACGATTTTCGCGAAGTGTAAGGGAGAAAGTGTTAGTGTAACTTTCAAAATGATATTTTGCTTCTAACTCGAAGATTGCGCAATAATGGCGGTCGTGGGATTACGATAATAACGATAATAAGGAGAGGTCGTATACATGCAAGAAGGAAGCTGTGGTGTGAGTTACGAGACTAACCGTTTTCAGACTTTGGCGGCATGGGCTCGATCTTGACGGCGGTCGTTGTTGCGTGAAGGGACGTCGAGACTTCGGCGACTTGGCACGGCACGGTCGTCATAGGTTCTCGCTTCACGAGGCTCGCATTCACGATTCCCGCCGTCGTAGCTGTGCCCGTAACGAGATTATTCGAATTGCTCGTGCACGACGTCATACCGTCCTGCTGACCGTTCCAGGACGATACGACCGGCAACGTACGACTACATCCGGCATCGGAATGGACCAATTTCGTTTTTCCTGTTAAAAACAAGAGCAAACACAAAAAACTAATTAATGTATGAAAGCGAGAGAAGATTTTTACAATGAATTATGAACTACAGATAGAAATCGGTTTTTCAAGTTTGTTGATTTCTGATAATGATAGAAAAGTTACGAGGAAAAGAGGAAGAAACGAGAAGAAATAGTTCAATTTGTACTTTTTTTTATCATTTGTCGAGATCTTCATTCATAGCTTTCAGTGCGAATAAAAGAGTCGGGCTAGTGACGAGATCGAGTAGAGTAAAGGAAAAAGCTGCAGCTACTCGTTTTTCCCTTTTTTTTTTGTTCAATCCTGCATGTACGAGATGAGGAAGACGTGGTAGGCGCGAGAGCCAGGAAGACGACAGACGTAAAACCGGGTACGACGACGATAAAGTGCTCGCGCTTATACGGCCCGAGAGAGAGAGAGAGAGAGAGAGCGAGCAAGAGAGAGAGAGAGAGAGAGAGAGAGAGAGGGAGAGAGACGGAGAGACTCGAGCCGTTCGAGCTTAAATATAGAACGGGGGAGTGAACGCTAGGAGGACTTCTTGCGTAAGCGAGAGAGCCAGCCGCAGCCTCTCGTCGCGAGGCAATTCGAAAGACGACGAAGACGAGACGACAGGTATAACACACTTCGAGGAAAGGAAAAACAAGAAATATGTATTCCTGAAATTCTGGATACGCCGAGTTTGACTATCAAGGTCGTGGCAAATGTCCACTTCCGGTTGTCATTTGTTCTAAATCTCTCTCTCGCTCTCTCTCTCTCTCTCTCTCGCTCTCTCCCTCTTTCTCTCTATCTCTCTTCCTTTATATAAGAAGAAATTTATAATTTCGTTTAACAAAATTCATTCAGAAAAAGTTTGAAAGAAAATCCATCGTTCGATAAATATAAATGAATATCGTGGTCGATTTTTGTTTCGAAAAAATTTGATCGATGATCATTTTGTCTCAAGGTGGAGGAAATATAATGATAATTTTGGTAATTCATGAGGCACGAGTGTGCAATATCTTACCGTTATTACTTCTGCATACGCACGGCTGCCTCGTCTTGTTCTCCAACTTAACCGTCTGTCCGGTAGTCGTAGTCTGAACGGTGCCAAAGTTCTCGAGTTTCTTCATGCTGCTGCTGCTACTGCAGCTAGTCGTTTGTCGAAGAAAACCACCGGTGTTGTTGCCATTCTGGCCAGCCTGCTGTACGAGCATAGTACTGACGCTGGTGGTCGAGCCACTCGGTATCGTTGAAACGTTGACCGTGGTCGGACATCCGGTGCTCGTTATTGCCTGCGTCTGCGTCTGATAATCCTGCTGAAGAAGTACACCAGTCGTCGGCACGACGCTCGCTTGTTGTTGGCTGTTGCTCGGCGACGCGAAGCTGTTTATCGTTAACGTCGGTGTTCCCGCTGTCACGAGTGACAATTGTGGCGAGAATGCGTTCTGATGAAGACCTCCTTTTCGAACGATATTGCAAAGAACGAATGCGAACGAACGATGAGACACAATTTTTCTCTGCGTTACATTTAATTTTTTTCGATATATCGAAAATATCGATCGATACGTAAGAAAGAAAATCATTTTTTTATTCAAACTGTCTTGTACGATGCAAAGGAAGGAAATAAAGTGCAAATCATGCCTGTTCAAACGAAAGAGAAACAAACGAAAACAACCGAAGAAGAGAAACTAATAGTCGTGCGAGTAAAATTTTGGACGTACCAAACCTGAATTTCCATCGTGATGAAATAATAATTGGAAATTCGACCTGTGCCTTTTGTTCTTCAACGCATTCTCGAGCGTGCGCGTAAAACAATTTGCCAAACGCAAACGGAAATAGGAGAGAACGAAAATAACAAAAAAAAAATCAAAGAGACAGAGGTGCAATTTCGGTTGTTGAATTGAAATTTCGGGGGAAAATAAATCACTAACCGAGATTGAGCGTATGCTCGTCAATAAACTTGGACGTGAACGAGGTCGTCGATGTCGTCATCGTCGACTCACCGTGATGGAGATGATGAAGACCGGCGAGATTCAGTGTGTGCTGAGTGTGCTGGGCATGATGAAGACTGGCACCGGCGGCTGCGGCAGCGACATTAACGCCAACTGCGCCCTGAAGACTCAGGGACTGATGAGCCTGATGAGAAGTTTGCTGATGACCGGTCGCGTGATGAGGCGCCAGACTAGCGAGATTCTTGGCCAATAGCTCGAGTTGAGTCACGGGTACAGGACTGTAAGGCGAGCCCGGGGGTGGCGTGGGAGCGCCCCAGGTGTAACCACCGACGCCGACCCCAACGGCAGCGGAGAATACGCTCTCGGAAACTGTCGGAGGAAAGAGAGGAAAAAAAAGAAACGAACCGGCAAACGGCCCCGTATTAATCGATCCGTTTTCTCTCACGTTTTGTTATACGTATATATACACTCGCTTGCCTAGCATTAATTCTCTACTATTCTATAGTTACGCTATATTATAAATATATAAGTAACAGCCGGCTTGTAACGTTGGTTTTCATTTTTCGTTTACTTTTTTTTTTCAAGTAGGAAAATATTCGACAATTTTCTTCTTTCTCGAAATCGATGATTCTTTTTTTCAAATCAAACGAGTATTCCTATTAGCCCAGTGAATAAACTCCGTGCATTCTTCGTGTATGAATTCACTAGTGAAATTTTCACGAATTTAGAAAACGCGTAATGCGCGTTTCCATTATTTTGAAATATCTTTCGGAAAATTGACTTTGCAATTAGCGATAACGATTTTTACGACGCCGTATGTATACATACGGCTCGGGTATATAGGTACGTTAGTAGAAATGTAGGATTAAACGGGGTTCTGGCCGTTATAACGGTGATTATCGTCGATACGCGGAGGGAGCGAGAGGTCGAGCCGAAAGCCCGGTCGAACGCGTTATTAGGGGGAGAGAAAAAAAAGCGCGGCGTATCGGGGATTGGAAGAGATATATATACAGTAAAAGTATACATATAGAAAAATAAAAAAGGGATGTAAAAACGAAAGGAAGAATCGCGAGGAAAGTGGAAGCCGGACGTTTCGTATGAATATTAAAGTAAAACGACGTTATATACCGCGGGACTACACCGAGTGAAACACAAACCCGGACGAAACCCGCGCCATGGGGAAGAACTCGAGGCTGGTGTTGGGTCCAGGCGGGCGCGAGAGAGGCGAATTAAATTTATCGCGTTATACGCCGCGTTTATATCCGGGGAGCGAGAGGTGAGCCCCGGTAGCCAACGAAAGGCTCTCGATAAATATGCAATAAACAACCGTTGAGACGAATAAATGGAAAGTCTATGCAAATGCATTTAAAACACGATTTCCGACGTTATTTTTGTGTTTCTCTTCGTCTTCTCTCCGACGTGAAGAGTGTCGGATGAGGAAGAAGGCGAAGAAGATATGCCGAACGGATTTGGGACGTGAAAAACTTGGGAGTACACGACATAATCTCTCTCTCTCTCTCTCTCGAGGATTTATTTCGTAAATCTGGAAAAAAAAGGATATTTATGAATAGCGTACGTACGAATAATTATTATACGTTCGTTTCGAGTAATTCGATAATTCGTTAATCGATAAATCGATCTAATAATTGACGTTGTTGTTATTATAGGTTTCCGTTAAACGCGCCTCCACCTCTCGTTTTTTTTCTCTTTCTTTTGCGAGGTCGCGCGAAGAAAAATCCTCCGCTAATTCTCTCTCTCTCTCGTCCCGATATTCCAACGATAAATCGCGATAAAATCCCTGTACGACCGAAGGACCCGTAGCGAAAGAGCAAACATTTCTTTTGTCGTTTTCAATTCGTTTTCCTCGCTTCCATCCGTTATTTTATACACGCGTCGTTGCAGTGTTCGATTTTTGCGATAGGACGTTCTCGTAGATTAATTCGCCAAGCCAGGCGGAAAACTGACCAATCGACGGAAATAACGTTCGAACTAACTCTCGCGCGGGTTGGAAAAATAAAGTTACCAGTTTTTTCATGGAGCCAAGAATAATTATGGATCTGCATAAACGTACACGAGCTACGTGGCGTTCTCGAAGAGCACACTTTTCCGAATCGAGACCGGATCTTGCGATTGCGATTATCAATGTTTTATCGGTGCACAAAAAACGCAAATGTCTGTAATAGCTATATCTATACATGAATATTCGTATGCGACTATATAGATACGATACGTGCGATAGACGAGGAGAACTCACCTGTTCTTTCTGTCCTCGCGACAAACACGATTGGCAATCGACAGGCAGCGTGAAAGCCACATACATACAATTTTATTCGTGAAATTAATGCTCCTGCTCATTGAATCATTACGGGGCTCACTACCCTTATCGTATCGGACGGATATCACTCAACATTCGTATTCGCGCTTAAAACTTCGAACTATTAATTACCATAATCTAATGCTATGCGTTTCTTTCTTTTTTCCTCCGTTTTTTTTCCTCGCTTAAACGGCCCAACCAGTTACGCGATAATCGGGAACAAGAACGGGGTAATAAATATTCGCGTGAAATTGCCACTTCACGTGTGTATCGCACGATTGTGGAAGCGAATATCTTGAAAAAGTGTGCATTGAAAAAAATAATCCTGCATCTTATCGTCTCGAGTGAGAAAAATCATCCCCGTTTAAGAATCGACGTCGATACGCGACATTTGCGTTCGTTCTCGGAATTTCCGATTGATTATGGATTAATTGTCGGTATAAAGTGTAACGAGCTCGATCGCGATTGTGTCGAAAATTAAGAACGATCGTACGAATTTTTCGTAAAAATGAAAATTTTTGTAATTTTATATTCCGCAGCTATGTCATCGTCGTGGTTTAGCGGCCACAGCCAAAACTACAATCTTTTATCATCGACACTTTCGAGAAATAAATCGGACTTGTAAGCTTGAAAAAAAAAAGAAATTTCGCCCCTCTTCGCCGATCGTTCTCGTGGGGTGAAGGCAAAAGTGGTAAAGGGTTGGTATGGATCGCCCCTGGGGTGAGAGAAGCACGTGCCGCGAGTCGTTTGCATTCGTCCCGGAACGATACGGGTAATTGAAATCGCCGATGAGTTTAGATTCGATTTTAGACAAGGGCAGCCCCAGAGGCAAAAACCACGCGGCACTGTGGGACGATGTCTCGGGCTGCCGCAACGTTTGCACGTGTCTCTCTCTTTCTTTCTATCTATCTCTGTCTCGCACATCCTCGTAGGCGCGAATAATCAAGCACCGCCGCGATTATACATATGTATAAAAGCCATCAGTCTTTTACTCTCTCTCTCTCTCTCTTACTGTATCACTCTTACACTTCTTTATCTTCGACGAGCTTTTATTTTACTTGTTTTATTTTTTAACTCGTTTCTCATCAGACACCTGCCCTCCGCTTAATCAAATCCTGCGTACCAATCGAGCTCGTTACACGTTCCAACACACTTTTTACACGTAACGTCGAATCGGATCAATTAAAAAATGGACGTCGCTATGGATTTATTTTTAACGTTATTAAAACCAGACTTTCGTCATAAATCTAAAAATTCGAATAATTTGTCACGATATGGTTTTATTCGTGTCGCTTAATTTTCGAAAAGTTGAAATGTCATCGTTTATTCAACGAAAGGTTTTTTTTTTCATCTTGATTCGAGGAGAGACGGCGCGATGGGGCTGCGACGAATACGGCAAAAATATTGTTTTCTCTTTTTTTCTTCATTATCTCGATAATACCACGCGTATTCCCGTTCGTTCTATCCCGAGACTGACGCACACGTACCTACGTTTTGGATTACACCTTGAACAATGAAATCGTTAAAGGGCCATTCTCTACCCTCGGCCTGCTCGGAGATCCCCGCTATCGCTAAATTTCTATTTAGGCGCACGCACGCTTCTTCTATACGCTCTAAAAATGCGCGTGCAAATATGTATAGGTATATACACAGGTACCTAGGAAGCTTTTCGGGTGGTTCATTCAAACCTTTAATTGCATAATTGCGGCATTGTACGAGTTAAGGGACGGCGCGCGGGGTTTCTCTCGTGTGCCGGGACCCGCGCGCACTATGTCAGAACTCGACGGGGCGAGAAGCCCGTGGTATTCTTTCTCTTGCTTACTGTATAGTAGCCCCCTCTCCCCAACCCCTAGCTATCCCGACTGTAAGAACGATGAAGCGGGAGAAGAAGAAAGAGGAGGAGGAGGAGGAGGAGAGAAGAAGGTGCCAGAAAGGGCTCAACAGAGCGAGCGAGAAGGTAAGGGAAAAGTTCTCGCGGCTAGCTTGGTTTACTAGGAGGGGGGGGCTTGAGGAATTTTTGGCGGTCCGAGAGAGTATGCGAAAAAACCCTCGCGTTGACGACGGTTTAGGTGCCCCTAAGAACTCCCGTTTAAATAAAAATAAAAATTTCGGGCTACTCGAAAAGCACACCTGTTCCCTATAAATATCGAATTTTCTCGAGCTTGGTACCGTCTGTGAAACCAAACTCGCAGTGTTGAATTAATTTTCTTTTGTTTTTTTTTTTTCATCAAATTTTGAAATCTAAAAAAAGTCTCGGTGAATCTTCGCTGAGAATATGAAATTCTCCGAAGAAAAGAGAACAATTCTACCGTCGCGTTGCTTACACTTTGATGCTCGGGTCTTGATCTTTTCGATCCGATCGGAGGAATATTCACACCGGATAATCCAACCGCGAGGATTTTCTCGCGACAGCGAGCGAGAAAAATCGTTAAGAGTCACGAGCCTCTGCTCGTTGGGCACCTAAAACGTGACATTTTCCATCCGTACATAGATACGTTTACACATATTCGTACGTGCATACAGACGAGAAGAGTCGTCGAGCCCGAGAGCAAATTCTTTCATTCGGAAAAGCGAGGAGAGAGAGCAAAAAAAAAAGGGAAAGAAAAGTCGCGAACGCCGTGGGACTTTTCGAAGCGTGAAAAACGCGAAACCGCGTCTGGTAGGTACCTACGACACGCGGGTAAGAGGTATACGCGACGAGAAGAAAATAGATGTGGAGTGTTGTCAGGAAAGGGAGCGAGGAGAGGATGCTTCGCGAAAACGCGGTTATACTGTGTAAGGATGAGATCGAGCTCCTGGAGGGAAAAAAAGTTTCGTAGAGCCGGCAACTTCGCGTACGACGCAGACATCAGGGTGGCTGTATGATTGAGCGAGGGGAATGGAGAGAATCGCGTAAAGAGGGTGCAAAACATTATTTTATATACGAAAGCGTGTTCGGTTATTTAAAATTCTATCCTCTTATCAGTATTATCATTATCTGTTATTCATTATTACGCTTATCATTACCGTTATTATTATAGAATAATTATTATCGTTATCGTTTGTCCTATTGGGACTTACCCTTGTGTGTCGTGGCGTGATAAGCTCGGGCCGATGTGCTGCCGGGGGTGGTAGGAGTAGCGGCGACATAACTGGCCCCACCACCCCCCGGAAATAACGAATAAAGCCCGTAGCGGCTGACACCTGTAACGATTAATCAACGGGCGAACGTTAGACTCGAACGTCATTTTCTTAGTACGAAGATTTTTGTTACGTGTATGGTTTGTTTTTTCATCGAGACTAAAGGTATTCGTACAATGCGTCGCGTTATCTGACCTTGATTGTGAGCTGGGGCAGGGGTCGCGGCGAGCGGCGGTGTCGCATGCGACTGTTGATTATTCGGCTGATTGTGTTGCGCCGGTGCAAGCGGCCACAGAGTCGTCGGTGCACCGGAGATCGTCGATTGCTGACTCCGAATCCCACCGGTATCGCCAACCTGACGACCCCCGGTACTCCCTTGTGCCACGGGAGGGACCAACATCGGACCACCCCCTCCCGAGGCTGTCACGAGAAACAAATCAGAAAAAGAATACTCGATCAGTAAAATTGAAACAAATCGCATTTTTTTATCGTCGATTTATTCGATTAACGTTTTTTGTTTTCTTTTTTAATTTATTTGTATTTTTTGTCGAAACGATCGATTTCATTTTAAAGTATTTCAGAGTCGACTACAATGAAGTGATAAATTCTTATCATCGTAATTAAAAGAAAATTCATTTTTTTTCGAACAATAATGATATAAATGTATAATTCATCAATATAACGAGACTTCCATGACCTATAGGAACAATCGTGTTCCTTATCCGAGTCTATATTCTCCCTTGACTCGCCCTTGAGGCTGTCTCTCTTTTGCTCCAAGAGAACTATAGCAATTCATCCTATCGTGCACGTGGCCGAAGATCCCAGAGGGCTTGATCGAGCAAGAACGAGATGGAATAAGAGTGAGAGAGAAGGAGGGAGGACGAGTGAAATAGGGAGCGAGAGACAGAGAGAGAGAGAGAGAGAGAAGGATGGAAAGACGCGAGACGCGAGTAAGATTGAGGAAGGGATAAAGATAGGCGTCTGAGAGAACTGTGGAGGCGAGTGCGCGGGGGAACTCCCTCGTCGCCCTTGTACCTCGACGAGAGAAGTCGGCGTGGAAGAGGGAGCGAAAAGAAAAAGAAAGAAAAAGAAAAGAAAAAAGAAAGAACAAGAAGAGAGCGGTGGAGAGAAGCCGATAGATCGGAGACCGCAAGGCTTATGTAAGGAGGAAGAGGAAAAAAGGAGTGAGTGGGAGAGCGTGAGTGAAAGAGAGAGGGAGACAGAGAGAGAGAGAGATAGGAGGAAGGGGGAAGTGAGTAAGCGCGCACAGAACTTTCTGTACGAAGCGAGCGCGGACTGTATATACGTATATATATTGCTTGTGTTTGCGGGGGTGAGTCGTTCTCGGTCCTTGTCCTCTCCTCTTCGCTCACTCGCTCTCTCTCTCTCTCTCTCACTCTTTCTATGTGGGTTTCGTCAGAGACTCGTCGAGGGTTGTGGGAGGTAGAGAGGGGGTAGCAACAGGTCGGCAAGCGCATAATGTAGTCTCTTAGATACACACACGACCCACGGCTCAGCCACTACGTCGACTTCCCCGCTGCATACAGCCCTACAACCATTTATATGTATTTATGTATATGTATATATATATATTATGTATATACACGTATGGGTGAGCGTATACACATGGATAGTGTTAAAAGGCCCAGCAACCCTCTATGTAAATAGTGGTGCATTAGGGGGCAAATGGATAGTCGTAATAACGCACGTAGCCGACGAATTCACGTGTCTCGGTTAATACGAACATTATTAGAGAGATTTTTTTATCGTCGACGATCCCCGAAAGAAAATGAGGCATCGTTCGCTTCGCCGTATAAAAAAGCACTTTATCCGTTCGAAGAATCGATTTACGCCGTCTCGATCGCGTCGATCATTTGATTTTAATCAAAATTTCTGGAATCCTCGGACGTTAATTACAAATATCTTATAATCATTGATGAACGTTATCGTGAAGTTTGAAAAATTTTTATTCGTACAAACGAATCGATAGATTTTTCATACAACACGCACGACCGAAAATATGGCCGAGGATTTGTTTTTTTGTCGGATGCGAGCGTAATAATTTCGTGGTCAAACTCGCGGGCAACGCATGCATGGAATTTTGGGTAGTGGGGGATGAAACGAAGAGGAAAAGATGAAATAAAAAAAGATATATAAAGAGAAAAACAGCTCGGACCGTGCCGAAGTCGTGAGCCGAGACGTAATCTCCGCGATGACGACGTCGTTATCCTCTCGTTCTCTACCGTACAGTCGTCGCTCCGGAGAGTTTTTTCCCCTTCTTTTCTGTACGTACTGTACATCACTGTATATACGTTATCACTAATACTACGCGGAAGACACAAACACACATATATATTGTACATATATATATAAAAGAATCCGAATCTCGATGAGTCGCGTTTGCCACGCTACGTGCCACTCATTTTTCTTCTCTCCTTCTCCGGACCTTTATTCGTCTCTCTTTCTCTCGTTACCTCCTTCCACCTCCAGCTTTCCAAGCTACGCTATTCCCTTTGATTTCGTTGTTATCATAACGCATAAATTGAACGAATGACGAAGGACAAGGGAGAAGAAATTAAAAATTCACAGCTCGGTATGAAGAGAGACGGAAAGAGAGAAATAAAGGAATATAAAAAAGAAAGGTTCAGAAAACGGGCAAAGTGCGAGGTATTTTTACCTTTGAAGCTCAATTGCCCTTTTCATTCTCGAAAGAATGTTTATCTACGTAACTCCGTACATTTATATAAAAGAAATCTGTACATGCGGATGTACGAGTGGCGGTAGTGTGTAGAGGAAGGCAAAAAAAAGCAGCCAGAGCCCGAAATAGAGCATATGGAAGGAACGAGAAAAAGAGACCTAAATATATATATATATACATATATATAGGAACAGGGAGGCGTCGAATTTTTTACGAGCACCTGTTTCACAATTTTCCACCGGTTCGCCCGGGGGCTACGTCGTCAGGTAGTCATGCTTCGTAGAGTCCGCGCGCTTCGCGTGCACTATATAATCCCCTCCTGTTTCCCTCCGCTCCCCCCACCCCACCACACTCTTCATTCTTCCCTCTACTACCTTGTCGTTTCTCGTGTGCCTGAACGGCCTGAAAAACCTGTTTCTGTCGTTCCTGTACCTTTCCTCCTATTCCGTTTTATCCTTTTCGTCTATCCCCCCCCCCCCGTGTCTTTCTCTCTTTTTCTTTGTTTTTTCTTTTCTTCTATCCAACGCCACTTCCCTATGATCAAAATGTTATAAGTCTAGAATGAAAATGGAAATATTAGGTCACGCGAGAAAATTGAAAATTTTGTTGAACGTTTGTTTTTTTTTGTTTTATGTTGGAAAATTGTTTTTTTGTAGGATTATTTTGGAAAATTGTATTTTTTTTTGTAGGATTCTCTCGATTATTGTACAAATTTAGGTTAAATCATTATGCGAGGGAAAGCGTTGGGGTTTTAATTCGGGGTACAAAGCTCTTGAATTTTTGGAAACAGTCAGAATTTATCGCGGAGTGTGAGTCGCGAAGGCTCAATTTTCATTTATTTTAATCGCGAGTGTGCGAGAAATGGAAATGAAAAATTAAAGCCGCGAGGCCAATTGCTGAAATTTCGTATTGTTTATTTTCTTCCACGGATCCTCGCGGTCGTCAAATTTTTCATAAAATTGGGGCTTGCGGTAGGAATTTATTTCACCCAAAAAAAAAAAAAATGAAAAGAACCAAAAAAAAACGCGATTTCGCGGTTGTCGTACCACAAAGAGAGGGGAAAGCTACAATGTTAATACACGGAGTCGATATATATGTATAAATGTGGGCTATATATGTGTACATATATATATAAGAGCAACCCGTTGCTTCGCTCTTCTGTCTACCGAGAAGCAAGCACACAATTCGCTCTCTCTCTCTCTCTTGAACGCGCGCGCGCCTGCCCCCAGAGAGACCGCAGAAGAGAAACGCGCATATTAAGTTCCCGACACAACAATGGACTCTCTTGGACAGTAGCTTCTCCCCCCCCCCCTCTCTCGTCCCCCGCCCCGCGATCCTCGCTTCCCTTTTCATCTTCTTCTTCTTCTTCTACTTCTTCCATCTTCTCCTCCTCCTCCTCCTCCTTCACTCTTTCTTCATCGCTTCTTTATTTTTCTTCTCCTTTATCATTCATCTTCCCTTCTACGAATTTCTTTCCAATTTCCTTAAATTGTAATCCAAGCTCTTTAACCTCACGGATATTATATAAATTATTATAAGAGTGATACCGTGATGTGAAAAGAAACAAAAAAATATAGATAAATATATTTTCTTCGATTATTCAGTCATACTGGAGGGAAACGTGTCGTTGGGAGGTCTCGGTGATAAGAGAATGATAGATAAGGGAAAAGACGTCGAGTAGAAGCAAAAAGAGAAGGAAGAAGAAAAAAAAGGGGTGGTAAACGTTCCGACACGCGCCAATCGCGTTTCTCCCGTTTCTTCTCCGTTTCGAGCCTTTCTCTCTCTTTCTCTCTCTCTCTCGTTCTCTCTTCGACCATCACGCACGATCTTTTCAACCCAGCGAGCACCGCAAAATAGCGACAGGATAAGCAACAGGAGCGTTGTATGTGGACATCGCGTGTGTACGCGCTTTCCATATAATGCGAACTTTCTTTTTCTCTCTCGCTCTCTCTCACTATCTTTCGTTCTTTTTTCTCTCTTTCTCTCTGTCTGTTTCGAGCCACCCACGAAACCCTCAACGACAAAATCTCGCACAGACGAATCACGTACCAAGGCGGAGGCAAAAGGTTCTTAGCGAACAAAAGGCTCGAACCCGTAAAGATAATTCCGATGTTTTGAAAGGAGGAAAGAATAACTATTTTTGTTTCCTTGATTTCGTAAGTAACACGATAAATATCGCGACGATTTTCCCGATCGAACGTTCCCGAAGACAATATTCACGGTACATGTCGTAAAAATGAAATTTTAATTACCAGGATTTGATCGAAGGATATTCGTCAATGTCTCGATCACAGGACGAAATTACGAAGAAAATAAATCAGTGAAGAATTGTTACGAGGGTGATGGAAAAAATGGACGTATCTTGTTCGCCAGTGAACGAGAAAAAGGCGTAAGAACATTCGAAATGAGAGAAGAATATTTATATATAGGCTAGATATATTACGTTCTCTCTTTCATCATCGAATTATCAAATTTTTTTCATAAATCTTAAAAATCAACTTACCAAATTCTCCGATAAAATGAAAATCTTTGGATTCGCATAAGATCAAGAAAATATAGCAAAAAAATTACAATGGAACGTTCGAATCAGGCGAGGAAAAGAAAAATCCGAAACTTTGCAAAAACGAAATTTTAATTACCAGGATTTGATCGAAGGATATTCGTCAATGTCTCGATCATAGGACGACATTACGAAGAAAATAAATCATCGAAGAATTGTTACGAGGGTGATGAAAAAAAAATGGACGTATCTTGTTCGCCAGTGAAGGAGAAAAAGGCGTAAGAACATTCGAAATGAGAGACTGAAGGATATTTATATATAGGATAGATATATTGATAAGAAATATAGAGAACAAACGAGAGAAGAGTTACAGAGCTCGCTTCTCTCTCGGGGCTACAAAAAGTTGCAATACTCGAGATACGTACAAACACACATACATCTGTGTACATATATATATATATATATATATATATATATATATATAGGTATCTCCCTCGCTCTCTCGTCTCTCCTCGAGAAAGATGTATTACACTCCGCGCCATAGGAATCTCTCGCAGCGATATATATACACACCGTAGGAGTTCGGGGCGTCTCTCGTTACGGTCCAGCGAGAAGAAGAAAGGTCCGAGAGCGTTGCCGCGGCGTGTTTCTCGTCGGAATAATCACAATCGAGTGTTGCGAAATTTATATTTATAATGAAAATCGTGTCGATATTTTGCCCGACGTGAACGTAACGCAAGGTAACGTATAACGTAAATGATGAATGAAACACGATCCGATGAAACGAAAGGTACGAAACAATGTTCTCGTGATCGAAGAATTATTTAAACAAAATAATAATTCACGATTATTTGATGAAACAAATTTTTAAAATAAAAAAAAGAAAAGATTTTTAATGTTTGGTTGGTCCAATTATAGTTGCCTCTGGCACGACGATACCGAGTATAGAGATTCGTACTCGCGAGTATATAAGTGACGTGTGTACGCGTGCAGTAATGTCAGAGTGGCAGGGAGGCGGGGGGTAGTCGAGGGTCGCGTACGCTCTCCTTCTCGCGTGCTCCGCTACAAGCCTGGGTCGATATAGGAGAGAGACCTGCACAGAGAGCAGGGCAAAGCGGACGGTCGGGGTCGAAGTTAGCGGGGGTATAGGGTGCGGGAGGGTTGCCAAGCGGGGGAAGGGGGGTCGCGAGGGGGTTCGTCGGTTAGTTGGGTTACGTCCGCGCTCGAGATCCCTCCGTATAAGAGCAGGAAAACGAAGGGGGGATCGCCAAACTGGCTGTCATTTCCACCCGAAACCCCGCAGTGGACCCCTCTGCCATGTCCCACCCCCTTGTAACTACCCTCTCTTTCTCTCTATCTTTCTCTCTATCTGTCTCTCTCTCTCTCTCCCTCTCTCTCTCTCTCTCTCTCTGTACCTACGCGCCCAGGAATCCCGGTGGCTGTTGTATGCGAGCGATATTATATGTTCCTGAAATATTGCCTCGCTAACTGGAATGATTGGTACGCAATTTACTGCTATAGCTCTGTTTTTTTTCGATTTTCATATTTTTTTCAACAACTCTGCGCATTGTTCTTTTTTTCACGAAGTTTAAAAAAACAATGATTGCGTAAGGTAAATTATGAAACCAATCATCAAAATGGTATTTTTTGGATAATAACGTAGCCGGAGGGTAAGATTTTTATGATTTTATTCGATATCGTGTGGGGGAAGAAAAGTAGGGGTGGAAACCAAATTTTACATTTCGATTTTGTTCCGTTTTACAGTATCCAATTCACTGACAAATAGTCGTAATCGAAAATTATAATGTGTACGTACGTTGACCTTTGTTCGACACATTTTTGGAACCCGGTTCTAATCGATACCGATTTGTCTATCGATCTATCGTATCGATAAACTTCTTACGCCGCAGTTTATCAAAAAGTTTTATTTAATAATTTTTTTGTTTCTGCCCTTTTCGTAATTCAATATACCGCATGGCACTTTGCGTCGTATAACTTTGCCCAGACGAAGGAAATCGGTTTATAAGGGCACGCGAAGTACGCGCATAAGTGCATTACACACGTTGTTAGCGCGCATCGAGCGGGAGTCTCGCGTGAGAGAATCAAGAAAATATAATGGTGCATACGAGAACGAGAGAGAGAGAGAGAGAGAGAGAGAGAGAGAGAGAGAGAGAGGAGAGCGAGCGGCCTGCTAGACGGTCGAGACATCTAGCGAGACCAGGCAGCTTGTGGTTAATAGCCCTAAATACATTTTGCCGTGATGAGAATTTTCATCGTACCGCAACAACGTCTCATTTTCACAATTTCACCCACTTTCTCCATTACCAGGAGGACAACGTATCTTTGCGAACAATCACGACCGTTATCTTTAAAGCGTCGCTCGGTGTGTGTGCTACCATTTTACGAAATTACGAATTTTTAATAGCATTTTGACGTTACATTAAAAAACGATTGAGACCCAAGAGTTCATTGGGTCGCCGGTCGTCTCGTCAGGATTCAATTATTTTTTCAAAAGATTCATAATAATTTTGCATTCCGAGGCTCAAAATAAATCCTTTCAAGCAAAATTTCAATTCCTTTTGTAATGATTTCTCACGAATTTTTTAAGTCGAAACATCGATTTTAATGAATTTTTCCGTCTCAAAGTAATTCTTTAATCCATACGCAGTCCTAATTAGGTTGAAAGAAAGGTCAAACTAGGTATCGGTTCAAGGTCACAGTTTAAACAAGGTACAGCCTGATCTTGAGCAACTATCAGCCCGATCAAACTTCTCCTCGTGATTTCGATCGTTGCGAAATAATTCTCAATAACTTAACAGCGATTTGTCACGGTTCGTAAAAAATAGCGAACGTAAATTCGTTCTTCAACGACACGAGAAAGAAAAAAAAATCGTCATTTTTTTTGTTTCTCGTGCGACGAGTGACAAGTTGGCCGTAGAAAAATCTGTCGCGTTATATTACTGCCAGTCAGGCAAATCGACGGGCTCTCTCTCTCTCTTACTCTCTCGTGTTGGCGAGAGTCGCGTACGATTTATTTTACATCGGTATAATTTATTGCACTCGTACCGAGTGCCGCGTATCGTTCGGTGGAGGGTGTGAAGCGTCGCAAAGTGACCGAAAGAAATGAAAGACGGGGCATAATGCGTGCACGCACGCACATCTCAAGGAGAAAAAGCTCGTGCTTGACAAACACACATGGCTCTCTCCCTTTCTCTGTCTGACTTTCTTGATGGTAAAATAGTCGCAGCAGCGGAACGAAGAGAATGTTCGCCTCGTTCGCCTACGCGCCTTCCCTTATCATCGAACACTTATCATTATACGAAGTGGCGCATTCTCTGCTCTCCCCCTCTCGCCCACCCACCGCTCTCCGCCCGCTCTCTTACCCTTTTCGCCCGATAAACGAACGATCGTCGACCGGTACGCTAAAAACCCACGCAACCATCTTTTTTTTTTCATTTATTTTTACATTCTCACTTTCATCATCGAATCTCCAAATTTGTTCATAAATTTTGAAAATCAACTCACTGATTGTTTCGATAAAATGAAAATCTTTGTACTCGCATAAGAGCATAAAGAATTATAATCACATCGTTATTTCATTCATTTTTACGTTCTCTCTTTCATCATCGAATCCAATTTTGTTCATAAATCTTAAAAATTAACTCACTGAATTGTTCAATAAAATGAAAATCTTTGTACTCGCATAAGAGCAAGGAAATATAGCAAAAAGAATTATAATCACATCTTTTTTCATTAATTTTCACGTTCTCTCTTTCATCATCGAATCTCCAATTTTTTTCATCAATCTTAAAAATCAACTCACTAAATTAGTTCAATAAAATAAAAATCTTCGTATTCGCATAATAGCGAACGCATACAAACCGACCGTAAACAAAATTTTCCGAAACATCGTTAACGCTTAATGTATATAACGTTCGAACGTTCGCTTCAAAGAATTCGTGTTTCCGTCGTCGTTCGTGCGTCAAGGAAAAATGAGAAGGAACAAAAATAAAAAAAGAAACAGGCTAAATCATTATAGTATCATGCGTATCCAAGGGATTCGTGTACAAAGAGGACATTAGTAACCCCTGAGAGCCGGTATAATGACAAAACGAGAAAGGTTATACCGCGTCACAGCGGAGAAACGATATATACACTTTTCTCGTGACTTTTCCAACTCTTTTTCCTTCCCGAAGTAATCGGACCTTCCGATCGCGTGCTCCGTTTCTCCTTCTCTCTCTCTCTCTCTCTCTCGTACTTCGAATATCCAAGTGCACACAGACGGAGGAATCCTGGCACGCTCTCCACCCTTCCAACCGCCAAAAGAAAAATTACGTTTATGTGTGTGTGCGTGTGAGAGAGAGAGAAAGAAAGAGTCGAGTCTTGAACGAGAACGTCGTCGTCTCGCGTGTGAGTTCTTCGCCCCACTCTTACTTCGCGCATATTGCGCGCCCAAGTCGGAGACACACCGCGGAATATAATCAAACGTGTAAGCCATAAGGCGTGCACACACACGACGCTCGCTCTGTGGGAGGGCCTTTGGAGAGCAATATATTTCCATCTCTTTCATTTCCTTTTCACCAAGAGAGAGAGAGAGGGAGAGAGAGAGAGAGAAAGAGAGAGAGAGAGAGAGAGAGGAGAGAGAGAGAGAGAGAGAGAGAGAGAGAGAGAGAAAGAGAGAGAGAGAGAGAGAGAGAGAGAGAGAGAGAGAGAGAGAGAGAGAGAGAGAGAGAGAGAAAGAGAGAGAGGAAACGCGGGTGAGTTAGTTGGCTCGATTTCATCCTAGAAAAGTGTCTCCGGTCTCAGTAATAAGTAACGCAAGAAAAGAGCGTATGATACGCGTCGCTAAATTCGAAACGAGAAATAACACTTTTTGTCCACCAACATTGCCAATTCGTTGTTTGCGAATAAAATCCTTCTATCGGATTGGCCGAAAAGCCAAGACTTTAAATTCGAAACAAAAGAGTGAAGAATTTTCCGTCTCGAACGATCCTGCGTCTTTGAACCTTCAAACTGGAGAACGTTCGGCCCATTACTACCAGTTTGATCTGAAAGGAACTCGATCTCCATAATTTTCGTATAACGATATATACACGCCATACACCAATGCCACGAAATTGTCATGGAAAAACAATATTCCCTTGGAAAAGAAAGGAAAAAATACTCGCACCCTTCGTCGAATTTTAAACCATTCAGGGATACGCGGACTATGCCTTTACTCACACACACACATACATCTCCCTCTCTCTTTATATATATATAGACGTCTGTAACATATAATATGTATATCGACGAAAGGGGGTCCATAAATTTTCCAAACAGTCCCTTCGAGTGCCTGCTCCGCATCCCGCCTGCCAATTTTTCCAGGTTGTGTGTATTGTGCGACGGTCTTGGGGCCACGGTCGACCATCGAAAATGTCCCTCGAGGGGTTGTGATGCGGTGTCCAGGCAACGGTACCTCTCTCGCGATGAGCTTAAGGGTGTCCCTTCGGAGCTCGCAACGATACGCGCGTGTCTCTCGCTCTTTCCTCTTTATCCTTTCTCTATTACTCCCTTTTGCTCCCTTTCTTTCATCTCTCTCTCTCTCTCTCTCGGTTAATCCCTCTTTCTTATTGCCCCGTTCGTTTTCTTTTCATCGAACCAGGTATCTTTACATCTATATTTACAGGAATAAGTATACCTATCATATTTATCTGCGCATTTACAACGTATTCCCATTTTATTATGGAAAATTTCACTTTGGACTTTAAATTTATTAATATTTTGACAAGTAATTTTTCTTCTCCAAAACAGAATGTCAAACAAATGTTTCTATTTTTTAAAAAACGTTGTTTGTAATTCGTAACGTTCGATCAACTACACAAGGAGTGATCAACGACTCGTAACGTAACAGAAATTATCGTTTCTCCACGTGTATATATAGTTCTTCAATATATTTCTCTATGCAGCGATTTACGTGGAGAAAATCCAGTTTCGTTGGATCTCGCACCCTCGTCTTCGTTTGCTCCAATCTTCGTCTCGCTGTCTCTGTCTCTCCTGATACTCGCACGGTACCAGCCACAGCGCGTAATCGCAGTAGCCCCCTCGTCCACTACTCACCTCGTCTCTTCCCTCCCTTCTCTCGTTCCCTTCCTTCCCCGGACCATCGGATATACTGTTACCCGTTAATTGAGCGTCCAGGGATTTCGCAATTTTGTTACAGTGCCACGTATCCCGCACGCCCCATCTCGGGTTACTTCCACATTTCACCCTCGGCCGATGCGGAACCCTCCCCCTTCTCCCTCCTCATCGCCCCGCTCTCTCTCTCTCTCTTTTTCAGTAGGCCGTCCAGCCGCACACGCGACTTTCTTCGATCGTTTCATTTTTCCACCACCGGACCGAGGCATTCTACCGATTATTGTTATTACGGCAATTTTCGTTTTCACGAGAATCATTATTTTCATGACGATGATCTCATAACCGGTTTTTCTTCTCGTCGTAATACATAAATAACGATTCTTACGATACATATGTACTTATATTTATGTATATAGGTATGTAGATATGTATATATCGATCATGACGATCGCGTAACCCGGAACTTGAAGGAATCGGAAATCGAGTTCACCTCGATTCGCACTTGGCATTTATTTCTCAAGTGGGAGGCTCAAACTTTCATGCTAAAAACTTCGAGCTTCTTTATCCGTTTTATTTCTCATCGTTGTCGGCATTCTCTACTTTCGATTGTGTAGGTATACGTGTATATAGATATTGAATATACTTGGAAAATAAGATCCGAGGAAAGTGGAAGATCGGCAATGTTCTTCGTGGCTCTACGAAGGGCGTTCGAATGAATATCCGTGACGAGGATTCCATTCGTTTTAGTGCACATCGACCCTTTCTCCAGTTTCGTAGTAATAATATAATTCTCTTGTTGGAAGAGCAGGTCAGAACCGAGGAACGAATATAAGACCCAAAGAGGGACTGAGGGAAAGAGGGAGAGAGAGGGAAACAAAAAAATACAAATTGTTTGACAAAAATTATCGATTTCAATTCGATGATAAATTTTTGATTAACGAATTAATCGATTTTTATCGTTATTACTGCAAGGGTAAATTTTTAATTAGGAGAAGAATTTAATAAATAACAAAACGATTCGTAGCCAATAAAAACATATTTTTAATATAATTATTCGTACGAGATTCAAGGACAAAAAATTCTTACGACTCGCTTCAACATCTGGGTACAAAAATCTGTAAAAATTTTGTTGAGTCCACTTCGCTCGATCTTTCGTTAACTCGCGACTCTAATTGCGCGAAACGACGGGACGCAAGGAGGGAGAGGGCGAGCTCTCGGCAAAAATTCTTTCGTCCTCTAACGATTTCTGCGAACGGTAAACGAGAAAAGCGGAAGTGTTGATGGACGTCGATGAAGAGTGCGAGAACAAGAGAGAAAGAGAGCGAGTGAGAAAGAGGGTTGAAGCAGCATCAGCGGGATAGAAGATTCGACACTACGAAGAGAGTTGTCCGTCGTCCTCTTCGTAGTTATATAGTACACACGAAGCTCTCTCGCGCAGTTGACGCTGCAAGTTAGCGTAGCCTCGCTAACGGTCCACTTGAGTCAACAGACGAGCCGCGATCGTTAAGGCAAACACACAAACCCTCCTCTCCCTTCTCTCTCTCTCTCTATCGTTTTCTTTTTTCAATCCTCGACTCTCTCTCTCCAATTCTCTTTCTCTCTCTCTCTCTTTGTATCTCCCTTTCTATCTCACACTTCCCATCCATCTTTATCTACCGGCATTATCATCGCTTTCGAGAGATACCGAGTCGAGAGAGAAACGAGAAGCGTATCAACGATATACACATGTATGAGCGATTGTGCCCTTCCTGTACATATCAACAAGGACGCATCTGCGTGAGACGGTAGCTACCCTCGCGCATAAGGTAAATACGGACTCGAATCATCAAACATTTGTGTCAAAGCCCTCCAAATTAACCAACATATTTCTCATTCATAAAACGTTGACGTTTCTCTTCTTTCCGTCTGTCCGCGAAGTAACAATATCTTTTAATCAAATCCTTTCTTACTTCGTTATTTGCCTATTTGCAAATTGAGAAATTGAAACGTTTGATCTCGATCGAATTAAATCGATTTTCGATCGAATGCAAAATCGATTTTTTCTGAACGATTACGAATAATCGTAGAAGATTAAACGCTTCGTCGTGAGTTTTGTATCGATCAAAAGCGATCGAACGATATCGTAGGAAGAAATAACATAATAATAATAAGAACATCGTAAAACGTTGGAATTTGACGTGTTTGACGAGAGAAAGAGAGAAAGAAAGATCGGAAGGGGAGGGGATGTAAGAGTCCCTGACTCGTTGGCATTTTAATCCTGAAGGATCGAAAAAGGGCTTTACCAGTTTTTCCATTTCGACGTCGTGTACACAAACGTTGCCCTCACAGTCTGGTGAACGAATGTTGCCTTTTGCGCTGGTCACTGCTGGATCCCTTTTAGGATGGTGAGAGCGAGAAAGAGAAAGAGCCAGAGAAAGAGAGAGAAAGAGAGAGAGGGGGGGGGGCAGAAAGAGCTTTATGTTCACAGCGTCAGGGAGAGTCCGCAGCAGTCACAAAACCATCGCTCTAGGCTGGTCGAGTAGCCGGCCTAGCTGAAATGGGAATTTTAGGTACGAACCCGCAGGGTTCTCTTTGTCTAGGCCTCTTTACTACGTTTTACTACGTCCCACAAACATGCCAGTGGGATATCGACGAACCAACCATCTCCAACCGCAATAAACATTTGTTTCCTCAAAAATGATTTTCAAACGACGATAAGAATAACCGTTTTTTTTTGGATTTGAAGAAACAACGATTTTTTTTCAGGTTCGGATGAACGTCTGGAAAAAATTGTGGAAAAAAAAGAAATCTCAGCCACGTGACACTCGATATCGGTTCGCGAGGACCAAATAACCGATTGCCCTCGTTATTTATTCAAACCCCACTCGAGGGAGATGCTCAACTCGCGTTTTCTCTCTCTCATTCGGGCAATCGCCAGGAGGGAGACCGCTAACCCTCGGATATATCGAAGAAACGCGTCAAAACTGCACACGTTTTCGTCGATTATTTACCCGTAAAAATTGTCGGTAGAGAGAAAAAAAAATCCCCTAACGCAGCTTTTCGCCTAATCTGGATATTCCTCGTTGTTTATTCATCCCCCTTTTCACTCCCTCTCTCTCTCTCTCTCTCTCTCTTGCTCCAGTCCCGTCGCATTTCGGATCTCAGAGGTTCTCAATTTTACAATCTCCCCATAGATTTTCTTTTCTTATTGCTAAATTGTACAAATTTATCGAAAGAATCGTAACTCGATTTTCTCGGGTCCTAAAGTCGAGGAGAGAAAAATCTAATGTACGCACGTGTAACAAAAAGTCGAACGTCGGCGTATATAATCTCAAACTGAGGGACTCTCCCCACCCACGAACGGGTCCACGGTTCTCGTGGGATCTATATATAAAAATATCCGTGTATACGGCAGTTAAACACACGGGTCTCTTTCCGCTGGTCGCGGGTCTCTCTAGTACTCTCATCAGAGCCGTAGGGACCCAAAGGGTGGGCCCGAGAAGATGCAGGAACGTGTACGAAGTGAAGAAGGAACAGGGGTGGGGGAAAGGAGTAGAAGGGTGAGAGTAGAACCGCGGCGATCTTTTCTCTCCCTTCGCTTTTTTTTCTTTCTTTTCTTTTCTTTCTTCTTCTCTCACTAGCGGTGCTCTCTTGATAAAACTTCTCCGTCCTTATCTGTCTTACGGCGTCGAGGCTCGCGTCTCTCTCTCTCTCTCTCTCTCTCTCTCTCTCTTTCTCTCACGTACTCTCCTTATTATCCCGCACACTCGGCGCGCTTCCCCCTCCATCCGCCACTTCTCCATCGTTGCGGATCGTGTGTCCCGCCAGTGGTTCTCAATCGCGAACCAGGAAAGAAATTGATAGCTAGAGACAATTAATTCCATTGATAAGAGGAGCGAACGTCGAAGGGAGAGTGAAGAAAAGTCCCAACCAAAAAAAAACTTTGTCATCGTTATATCGAGAGATTTGTGGCGGGAGGTAAAGAGAATCGGGGCAATTGTGACGAATACGTTCTTATTGCCCGTCATCCGAAAATCCAGACAACCGGAATGAAGAAAATAAATATTGGTGCTCGATAAATTATCGGAAAATCCTTTCCCCCTCCCTTCGAGGGTGGTATCGAAATTACTAAAGTCATCGTGGTGCGTACATATATATATATTAACGAAACGAAGGAGGCGCACAGGATTTCCCCGGCTGCTGAGTGTAAACAAAATGAGAACCCTTTGCGGTGGCGGCGAGAGCCGTGGGCCACAAGAGATGAGGGGTGGAGCGCCGTAGGAGGGGCTGGAGTGGAAGACACGGAGTCTGAACGTGGGGGAGAGTGCGAGAGCGTAGGGATGCGGAATAGGGACGGAAGATCGTTTCTGTTGGTGGGAGAGAGGGCGAAAGAAACTGAGATAAAATCGGAAGAGAGAGAAAGAGAGAGAGTGAGAGCAGCGATGAAGCCTGAGAGAGGGGCGAGGAAGAAGGACGCCCGAGTGAGACGAACGATGAAAGGGCGAGAGAAAGAGAGAGGTGAAATTAGATAAAGAAAGATAGCGAGAGAGTGAGAGAGAGCTTCGAGTCGAGAATATGCTCGAGGATACGAGCACTCGAGAGAGACAGAGAGACTCCAAATTAGATGTAAAGAGAGGGAGAAAGAGAGTGAGAGAATGGGAGAAAGACAGACACATGAAGAAAGAGGGAGGATGATGCTATCGTGAGGGATGAGAAGACTTCACTCACACCCACGCGGTCTTTTCTCTCCCTCTCTTTCTCCCTTTCTGTCGTGAAGCAAACGAACGAGAGGAAGAGCGAGAAAGAAGCACAGGACGAGGGACACACACGGGGCATAACTACTAGAGGCGGGCTTTAAGCTAGACTCAGCATTCCATGGAACCGGCCTCGTGTGCTTCATCATCCCTTGCGATTGAGGCGAAGAGTTAGAGAACCGAGAAAACTGTATACATACCCGTATTCTCATTGTATATATGTATATATAGTGACAGAAGATGATGCGGTGGATGTAATGCAGAGAAAGAAAGGAAAAGGAAGAGATTGAGAAGAGAATATAGAATAATCGGGCTTCTCTTATGCCTCTCCCTTTGCCGGCATGTAGGCGCATATACGTATACGAGATTCGACGAGAAGCATGCGGGCCGAATTGCGTTTTTTCATATGGTTTTTTTTCTTTTTTCTTCGTTTCTTTTTTTTTAGTATTCGCGCGGACGTGGCAGAGCGGCACCGCGGGCAAACGCGCACTCCAACACCAAGGAGCAGAAGCAGCAGCACGAGAGTGACGCCCGCACCTTTTCTCGCGGCGAAAGACCTCGAGAGAGAGAGAGAGAGAGAGAGGGAGAGAGAGCGAGAAAGAGAGAGAGAGAGGGAGGGAGAGAGATATGAGAGAAGCGCGAATCCGTGTGCATGTATATGCCAATCCTTTCTTCTCGCTTCTCTTTCTCTCTCGCCCTCGCACCCTTTGGTGTAAAAATCCTCTCGAATGTTTTCTTACGCGTCGCGGACTGTCAAATTTCGCAGGAGGCTCTTCGTTATCTAGGATGTTTTTTTTTAAATCGTCGAATGTTAATTTTTTTTCAAATTAATGTTGGAAAGAAAAGCGAGGCTCGATAATATTTCGACGTTGTTATTTTTATTTAAAGACTCGTTTTTGATTATAGGATTTATCGTTCGTCATCGAGAAATGGCGCGCGAATTATCTAAGCTCGAGAGGCCATTATTATATAGTCGAGACGAACGAAACGGACCGCGGTGAAAGTCCGTGGAAAACTGATCCAAGGATCCTTGATCCTTGATCCTCTCTGACTGTGGCTCGCGTCGAGTTTCAACGAAGGCATTTGTGTGTTATGCACGTATAAAGAAGAAGACGAGGCGCGCCAGAGAGAAGAAAATAAGTATTCGGTTTTTACAATGTGTTCACTTTTGCGTAAATATTTTGAACGTCGTTAGGATGTTCACACTGATGAGCAAAAGTACAGAATTGCAGAATGTAAATTGCACAATCTTCGGTAAAACAATTCTTTCTTTTTCTTCGCGAAAAGGAAAGAAAATGTTTCAAATTTATATTCTGGATCGCACAAATTTGACGCGATTGCAAACAAAAAACAATCTAAGTATTCAAGTTCCATGAGTTCTTCGATCGTTCGAGCAAACGTTGACTTAATGAAATTAAACAATTTTTCACGTTACAATTCCAGAATGCAAATCGATTCCGTGATAATTGAGACGTAATTGAAACTTTAATCAGGGCACATCCTGCAGGGCGGAGTATTACAATCATTGTTGTCGCGTCTGTAACTCCCTCTCTCTCCCTCTCTCCCTCTTATTGTCTCGCCCGTGTCCTTTTCCCTCCCTGTACCGCGATGACGAACCTTCCGCATGCATTGCAGAGATCCGCGTGCGCGCGTCACCAGCCAGACGAGAACTTCCGCTTACACATGAGCCCTGCCTAACGTGTAATACACACGTACACGTATTTTACCCATATACATGTACAGGGTGAATTTCATAAGGTGTAACAGGCTTTATTCTAAGGTAGATGAGATCATTACAAACAAAAGTTGCAAATATACATTCGGGATATTTTTGATAGTTTACGAGACATAAATGATCAAAGTTGGTCCAATCAGAGCGCGCTGAGAAGCGTTGGGACTGCCCACTCCCGCCCTAGCCGTAGAAATAGCATAGTGCAGGGCGTTACATTCGGGGTTGCAAAATTCAGAGCAGTGAATTTTATTTATTATATTATTACGCAGTCATTTTTATTTCTCGGGCAATGGCTGTTAGAGCGGGAGTGGGCGGCTCCAACGCTTCTCGGCGCGCTCTGATTGGACGAACTTTAAAAATTGATATCTCGTAAACTATTAAAAATATCCCCATTGTATATTTACAACTTTTGTTTATAATGATTCCATCTACCTTGGAATACAGTCTGTTACACCTTATGAAATTCACCCTGTATATATATATATATATACAAATTTGCCATAACGTAACATATATACACATATATGCGTGTATAGGACACATTATAGCAAGTTTCATTCGGCCATATCTCGCCGAGAAATTCACGGCGGGGGGAGGGGGAGAGTAAGTGTGTATATGTGTAAGAGGGAGAGAGAGAGAGAGAGAGATCTGCCACGAGCAGCAATTTATGATACGCAAGCTGCGAAGGATAGCTCATTCAAAACTGGTCACAGTACACAATGTCAATGGGTATACAGTTATATCACAAGGCGGGATAACCAATCAGCATAATTTGATCAAACCCCCGGGACTATTTCCGGAAATTCGAGGTCCCTGGCTACTTAATTGTATTATCATCATCCACTGTTACGCCAATCACTGCGGTAGACGGATGATTTTATGCACAATGGCCAAAAACTGTCAGCCTCACGTTTCCAAGACGTTGGTCGTGTCTTCGATCACTGGTACGTAAAGCACGTGAACCCCGTATATATATGTCCACCCTGCCCAACCTTCCCTCATTCATAAAAGCACAAATCTTGTACACGATGTCTTCGACGTGGACGATTGGCAAAATATCGACGATGCCACGAATAAACGAATCGTCTTCAATTAAACTTTTACCACGATCTAATTAATAATAAGAGAATAAACGTTACTATTGTTATTATCCTGGAAATAATATTTCGCGAAAATATTCGTACAATGCGATTACCGATTGATATTATAATCGATTCTTTGCTAACGAACTCGGGGGTGAAAAAATTTACGATCGACCGAAAATTATATACGCGAGGCGTCGATTGCGACTTTACAAATTTTTTTTCGTTCGCTCTTTTTGTTTATGGTTTTTTTTTATTGACCATATATAATTCTTCTTTGGCTCTTCCACGTTACGTTCGTTCTCTATCGAGCGCTCCTCCCTCTCTCGCTCACTTCGGCGCTCCGTGATTTTACCGTGTGCGCCCCGAGATAGTTTTCGTTCGTTTGAAAAACCCCTCTTCCTCCTGCCCTCTCCCCCTCTGACGCTCTGTCTATGTGATTGTGTGTCTCTGTGTGTGTGTATGTGTATTCGTGTGTGTGTGTTCACGTCTGTCTATCCGGGTCACTCGGTAACTGAGCTCAACGCTCTCGCTCTCTCTCTCTCTCTCTGTCTCCCTCCCTCTCTCGTCGTACTCTCCTCGCGTTCGCGTCCACTGCCAGATTGTAATTAAAACGCCATTGCCGGGCCGGCTAGCACGCCATAGTACCAACGAAACAGAACCAAGTAGCGAACGAGAGAGTGAGATGGAGAGGCAAAGAGGCACCAGCGAGACTCGCCGTTTTACTGTCACACACAAATACACAGACACGCGCGCACACGCACACAAACACACACATACACACACACACATATATATACATCGATGCAGTTCACGCAACGTTTCGTCCGTGTGCGAGGACTCTCGGGGAGTATGACATGCACGAGGGACGACGTTCTATGACAATTTCATCGTTTTTCACATTTTTTTATCCCTCTCCAGCTTTCTCTCTTTCTCTCACACACACGTCACCGAACCGATCGATCGTGAAAAAATTTACTTTGATCTATACCTATAAAAATAATCGAAAAGCTCGTCGTCCTTTCGAAATTACTCCGCCAGTAATTTTTCGTAATGCACCGAGGTTAATAGGAACGAATGAAATTTTTTTTTAATGGATCGTTATCGCGATGAAAACATCGTTATTAATATTTTTAATCAAAAATGCATATCGCTAGTTTCATTTGATAAAAAACAGGTCCTCCCCCTGCTTGATAAAAGTTTCGTTCCTTTTTTTTCATTTTTCGATCCGACGTAATTCGGATCGTAATCATCTTACGGAAAAAGAAACGTTCGCGAGCGTTTGAACTTTTGTTCTCTGATATGCGAAGATTCGGGGAGAAGGTTCGCAGGGATGAAAATAGGAATATTAAGAAGAGCGTGTCGTACGATACAAACATTTGGTGAATCCTCTGCCAATACACACCGGGCAAAATAAGCCGCTGCAATTCTACCTCCTATACGCACACACGTAAATATATATATATATATGTCAAAACCACCCCTAGAACGGATCTGACCCCTATATCTATCTCTCGCTCTTTCTATCGAGCCCCGTCGCCCACATCTGCGTGCAAGTGGATGTGGGCGAGCGTTGAACGATCGGGGAGGTTAGCGCGGGCCGGTGGCGGGAAGAGGGGCGGGGAGGGGATTGAAAGGGGGATGAAGAGAGAGAGAGAGAGAGAGAAAGAGAGTAGAACGAGGGTGACGCGACGTAGGAAGGGGGGGAGGGGTAGTTGCGGAGAGCCCAGAATCGGTCTCCGCGCGTTCTCTCGGTCGCACCGACGAGGGGGTTTCGGGAGGGCGCGCGGGACCGAGGGGTCGTGGTGGTTGAAACGCGGACGAGGGTTGCCGCGTCGCTAGGCAACTGGCGCCCCCATCGTGTGCCCGACTCCGCGAGTATTCTCGCTGCACGAGTACATAGAAGAGAGCCTTCCTCTCCTCTGATATAACTAAGAGGACATGTACGATACGCGCTACGTACCTACAACACGAGTACCGAAATAGTCGTACTTGCGCCGACTCTACTTCGGTACGTACCGCGTGTCTATGACAGTCGGGACTTCATCTTGTTCCAACTGCATGAGATAAAACAAATTTATCAAAACAAAGCGATCCTTGACGCCAACAAAAAAAAGGGCAGATTTTCATCGTTGATAAGATGCGATCATGTACGAATTACTGACCAGGCCGATAAATGTCGATCGTATACGAAGATTCATTGTTTTGTGACCGCGATGATTTTTTATACGCGAATTACGCGATTGAAACTTACGACGATGAAAAGTACGCCGACTGTCGATCGGAATAAAAAAATGGCAAGTTCTCATCTTTATTTACATTCGATTGTGTCCGAATGAATGACAAGGCCCGTTAATTTCGGATAATTAAAAAAAATAAAAACAGTAAATGTCGATCGTATACGAAGATTCATTGTTTTTTTGACCTCGATGATTTCTTATACGCGAATTACGTGGTGCAAACTTACCAGGATGGAAAGTACGTCGAGAGTTCTTATTTCTTTGGTTACCAAAGAAAGAGAGAGAGAGAGAGGAAGAGAATCGAGGATATATACGTCGGTGTGTAGCAATAACGAGAGTGTAGGAGAGAAGAACTCGCGAGCAGGCGCCATTGTCTCGGTGATAGAACCGCGGGTAGAGCTTGTCGCGCTAGAACCAGTACACAGTACATAAGATAGTATTCTCCACTATCTTATTTTACCATATACGTACGAACTAATACACGTAGATACGCGAGCATGTAGGTTGGTATAAACTCCCGTCGTGGAGAGTATAGCGATCCTCGCATAATCCATTTTCACGCTGCCGTGTACACCGAAGAGTACAAAGAGGCATACTTCCATATATACGTGTATATATGTATATATATATATATATATATATGAGTGTGCGTGTGTGTGTGTGCATATATATATCGTCGTAAAACCCTTTCAAAATGGCGGCCACGACACACAACGAGTCGCGTGTGTGCCCCGCGAGTTCTCCTCAGGGGCAGCAGAAGCAACCACAGAGCGTCACACCCTGGTGCTTATACATACGAATATACGCGAGTGTGTGTGTTCACATTCGGACCTTTTCTTTTACCACGAGAGATCGACGAGATCTCACCTTTCACGCGACCACGATCATTTCTCACTTGTGATACAATTTATGATACGGAAGAATTAAAAAGAAAAGGAGAAAAAGAAATTAAAATTGGAGCGACCGACATTTTTTATCATTGCGAAATTTGAATCGCTATTATTTTCCCGCGTATATTCGAAAATTCGTAAATTAATCGAAAGTAATTAAAATATAGATTCTTTTCTTTTTGTTTCTTTTATTTGGTTCGGCACGTTTTGGTATGTAAATTAAATCCGGCTTTCGAAATAAGAGAATTTCTTTCCACGTGGGAATTCATTAAATCGATTTATCAGTAAAGGTATTCCGCGAGTCATTATTCCAGAGAAACACGGTCGCACCTCGGAGCTTCGCCCACGCAAAAAATTCCTCTTTTCTGTACAAACGATCTTGCTCGGAGATGTAGCGTATAGTTTTCCCGCGATCTGCTTTTTCTTATCCTTTCGTTTTTCTTATAATCCAAATGTTAGATCGAAGATAGAAAAGTCGATAATTTTAGTCGAGAATGAAAGGGTTTGTTTAAAGGTCGGATATAAAAATCCTGCGTCACGAACGGATCGTTTCTTCGAGAGAGAGAGAGAGAGAGAGAGAGAGAGAGAGAGAGAGTGATATAGAGCCGAAGGAGTGTCGAGGGAGGAACGTCGCGATATAAAAAGCGCGCTCTCGCGACACCGACCGATGTCTTCTCGATAATCCTCGTGGATTTTTCAATCCACGAAATCTGGAATGTAAACGAGAATTTCTCGCTTACACCCGATACACGTGTATGTAAATATATACATATATACATGTCGATAGATATAGGATACACGCCCTTGACTATGAGAGAGAAAGAGAGATACAGAAAAAAGAAACGATGGCAAGAGCCAGAAGTGAGCAAAAGAGAGAGGTTCGAATTCGTGATTCGTTACGCCTGAAAACCTCGTTCTCGTTAGTCTCTCCCTTGGCGCGACATGTTGTATATAACGATGGAAAAGAGAAGGAAGAAGAAGAAGCGAGCGTGGAAAGAGCGAGACGAGATACATCTCTTCGTCTCGTTTCTTCTCTACGTCGTTGCGGCGATGTACAGCACGACGCCAGCAGCGCCATCTGACCCGCGTGACAAAAAAAAGCGACCCCCTTCCAACCCCCATTGCGTATCTCTGTCGCGGATCGGGAAACCGAATGCAAAAAGGAAAAATGAAAGAAAAAGAAAAACACGAGTGTATGTGTGTGTGAGAGAGAGAGAGAGAGAGAGAGAGGGCAAAAGGGAACTAATTTTTCTGCGGTTTTCATCCCTCCGATTCTTCCATACTTGTATCTCGTGTACGTGTGTACGAACCGCAAAAATTTCAACGTTGCACGACGTCCGGAAACAAACATGTCTCGCCACGAGCGTACACACAGGGACGAACAAATTCGGGCGTATATTGGCGAATGTCTGGTACGTATTCGCACGTAGATGGGAGGGAAAGTTTAAGCATGTAGAGCCGTGTGTGCTTGGTCATTAATTTGCTCGACTCCCCCTCTACATCCCTCTCGCACCCTCTGCCGGAAAACTCTCGAAGCTCTCTCGGTACTAATGCAACCGGATCGAGACTCACCCTTCGGCAACACTTTTCTTCCATCCCTCTATATCCATCCTGTACTTTTTTCCCCTTCTACCAACCATTCGCCTCTTTCCTATCTCTAGCAAATCCAACGAGCTTTGTAACGAATAGCAGTTTTGTACGCTAATTGATATTGATATCGTAGGACAGACTTCTCTTCTCCCGTTGTGTCTGATTTCGTTCGAAACTTTTTGTAAATCATCCAATTTTCAAATCGACAACTCCAGGCGACGGGTATTTTACAACGAGACACGATAGATCGTTTTTCTTTTTTTTTTCTTTTAAATCGACGTTACTCGATAAATCTTGCTTTCGATCGTCCCTTAATTGATTCGTAAATTTTGTTTATTTAACATTTATTATAATAATTATAATTATTGAATCGATAAAATTTATGGTTTGATTAAAAAATCGGATTAAAATTGTAAAATTTAGGAACACTCTTGCGATTATTATAGATAATTATTTTTGTAACTCGTATTGTAATTTTTTCCGACATCGCCTGTCGATGCTAATATAAACATTCTGCGAATCTCAGCTTGCGATGTTAATTGATCGCGAGAACTCGTGGGACGAAGTCGTATCAACGAAGTCTCGCGTATACGACTAGTGGTACAAATCCTTCGCCATCCTACTTCATATTTATCACACGTTACGAAGGATTATGCATAGCCTGTATAACAGAGAGACACAAATATCTCAAATTCTCGCGAGCCACGCACCCGTATCGAGCACATGTTATGTACGCAAAGAGAAAGAGAGACAAACAGACAGACAGACAGACAGACCGAAAGACATACAGACAGACAGATAGACAGAACGACAGATTGAGGGAGAAAGGGAGTGGGGGGGGGGCATTGCATGAAACACAAATCTATAATTACGAAGCAGCATTAACATCCTCCAAATAGATGCGCGGTCCATCGCAGTCATCTCTGCTTTGTGACACCATGAGAATTTATGTCGTCGCTATATTTGCGCTTGCGCGTATTTCGAATTGGTTTCGCGCGCGAATCGGGTTATAGAGAGTTCGGAATTGGAAGGATGTTTGCCACCGGCGGAGATTGAGACTCGACCCTAAACTTACCACTTAGCAATGCCGAAGGACGTTTACGTCGACTTAGCGAGAGGCTTTGAATTTCTTTTTTGGTTCACCCCAGGAGAATGTTTGAAACTTGACGTGGGTTGTTTTATTTCTGTTTTTTGTTTTTTAATTTCTCGAAACATTCATTTTTTTTCGTCTCTTGCTCGGTTTCGTTCCTCGCGAACGGTCCTTATCGAGGTGTTTTTTGCACATGCCCAAATAAAAGTCGTCCGTACGAAATAAACGAGAACAAAAGCTCGTTCAATCCCTCGCGTAAACACGAGCCAGCTCTTCCCTCTCTCTCTCTCTCTCTTTCTTCGTCTCAATCTTTCTCCTTGTATTTTTTGTACGTGATGTTGTCGTTGTTCGAGCAGGGCGATGACGTCACCAGCCAAAACATCGTGTACGATTCCACGGTGCGAAGCGCGCACGAGAGTCGAGTGTTTGGTGTGTTAATGCGACGAAGAGAAAAATCCCTCGAGCATACCCTAACCTCGCTAGTTTGCACAACTCCGGATTTGTATAAAATAAACAAAATATTCTTTGTCCCGATGCAAGAAAGAAAAGAAATTGGTCGATACGTCGAACTACGAACGAACATAAAAATGTAAAAAAAAGAACGTTATACAAATTTCAGAAATTTTTCAAACGACTAAAATTTCATCTTTGTTCCCTAAGGGTTGATATTACAGCCACTGTTTTTCTCGTGTAATCATCCCCAACTTACAATTATGCTTTTCATCTTTCCTCTCAGAAATTTTGTCAAACGACAAAAAGTTCTTTTTTTTTTGCTCAAACGTTGATTTTACACAGCGTTTGTTTTTCTCGGATATTTATCATCGACTTCTTCTTAATTATCTTCATCTCGCAATTAGCTCGAAAGGATTATTGTCCCTGATGAGCCTGGCCACCCGGTAGATCGATCTAATGGCAGTTACGTCGACTAGTTGGGTTTCACTACGTTTATTCCGCAGCCCTCCTCTCCCTCGTTCTCTCTTTCGACCATTCGTGAGTATTTCGAACGCGTGTGGGTGATGAGCATACGCCCAGGCGTCCATGGCCTTGGCACATACGACAGGAACTCTCGGTGTCAAATTTCGTAGGGATGTGTACCATGTACGTTCACGCTGGTGGAACACACCCAGTAGTGTACGATGGTTTTATGTAGAGGCCACTACGAACACGGGGCACGTCTCTCGCACCATTCTCTCCTTCTCTCTTCCTCCCTCGCTCTCTCGCTCGTAGGTATGCCATCACTATCATCCTTTAATGGTTAATTGTCATCGCTCCATAGCTCTTGTCACGTACTTCTGGTTCTCGTTCAAAGCCCTCGCACAAACGGAGTACGACAATCACCCCGTTTGAACGAATGGAAAATCGTTGTATTTGATAATCGGTGAAATTTGGATTAATTTTGAAAGGTTTTAATCAAATTTTCCAGCTCGATATCGATTTTATTCGAATAAATTTTATTACGTTTTGAATAATTTATGTTCGATAGCCGTTGAACACGAGGGATATTTGAATAAAGGTTATTCATTATGAAAATTATTATTTTAACGTATTTCAGTTGATTTTAATAATTACTTCGTTCCTTCGATGAAGTATTCAATCAAACGGTCGATCAAAGCGACTGTGTCGTCTAGTTCACTTCCCTTCTACATAGCTCACGCGCTTTTCCTCATATTTTGTTCGCCCTTCGCACGATTTTAAAGCCATAGAAATATGAGAGGGAGAAGTGACAAGCCCGCCAATCAACGTTATCATAGAACATCGATGTGTTAGGTATATATATGTTATACGCTTCTAACGAAACGGAAAGATAGAGAGAGAGAGAGAGAGAGAGAGAGAGAGAGAGAGAGAGAGAGAGAGAGAGAGAGAGAGAGAGAGAGAGAGCGAGAAAGAAAGAGAGAGAAAGAGAGAGAAAGAGAGTAGGAAAGAGCGAGAGAGAAAGGTCCGAGAGCAAAAAAGTAAGACAAGGACAGTGAATCGCAAGAAGCCACGAGATGAACCAGGCGAGAGCTGTGCGGAAGGAAAGGGATATGTGCTATATGTATTATCGCTCTCTCTCTCTCTCTCTCTCACCTCTCACTCTCTCTCACAACGTTAGTGATCGAAAGGAAGAGAAGAACCCGGCAATTTTCACTGGCCTGTAATTTGGGATTCCTTTTTACGGCTGTTCCTCGGCGCCTCCACCCTCTCTCTCTCTCTCTCTCTCTCTCTCCCTCTCTCGTTTTCTCTTTCTTTCTGCCCATGTTCTTTTGCCGTTCTCCCCATCTTCGTTACTCTCTCTCTCTCTCTCTTTTTCACTCACGCGCTTTCCTTCCCTTCGCGTCATTCCGACTCTCTTACTCGCGAGCTACTCAACTACCGTTTTCTACGCCCTTTTTTTCTTCATCTTCAATTCGTTCTAGCTTCTGCGTCTCCCCCCTCCCGACTCGCCCCGACGCTACTCGCTCCCCGTTGCGTCACGTTTTTTTTTACCTTCCCCTCGTCCCACGAGATTGGAATCGCGTTTTAATATCTGCCCTTTCAACTTCGAGTCTCCCGATATTCATAATTACAAGAATTATTTTCGTTTCTTTTCTTTTTTTTCATTAAATTTCTCCCGAACCGCGATTCGATCCATCGTGAATCGCGGATGTAGGAAAAAAATTGATGAAGAAGAAAATAAATAGATCGATCGTTTTGTGAATATTTCAATCAGGCTCGTGGTTCCTCCGGCGAAATGCCCTAAACACAGTTAGTTCTCGGTCCAAGACGCGTATGAATTCCGATGTAGTTAACCAGACCACTTATAGGAAGTGATGAGGAGCGAAACAGAGGGAGAAAAAAAAGAAGATTGGAGGAATGAGACAAAGGGGAAAGCGTAGCGTAGTAGTAAGTAGTAAAAGAAAAAAGAAAGAAGGGAGAGAGAGAGAGAGAGAGGGAAAAAAAAACAGTTTCTCGTCGTCGTCGTTGTCGCCTTGGGTTGATATTAAAGGTGAAGGCTCTCGCGAGACAGCACGCTTTTCGAAAGGCGTTCTCTCTCTCTCTCTCTGTCTTTCTCTCTTTCTCTTTCCCTCTCTCGATACATAACACGCACGTTACTCGAGGCCGTGAGCTGGGAACGGTCTATCGGCTTTAACGAAGAGACTTCCACGAGTGCGAGACTCTCTTGCTTTTTCTCTCTTTCTTTCCTCCTGCCACGTTTCGCTCAAACCACCGATTTCTCCCACCATGCCACTCTCTGACTCCACCTCCTTCGTCACCTCCTTCGGCTATCGCGGGGCGCCTCTTCGAATTTTTCCTCTCTTTCATTCATCTTTTTTTTTTACTTCCCTCCTCTCTCTCTCCCTCTCGCTCTCCTGCTCTCTTTCTATACACGGTCCTTCGTTTTTTTGTAAATCTTTTTTGCTCTCTCCGTTCTATCTGGCTCGAGCCTCGTCACCATCCTTTACTTTTCTCTCTTTCTCCCTTTCTTTCTCTCTCTCTCTCTCTCTTTAGAGACTCTCCCGTGAACCACGCGTGTGGGGCCACGTGTGCTTTCCTGCTTCGTGAACACTTCTCCTTTTCTCACTCGTTTTTCGCCCGTTTTTTTACACTCTCCCTTTTCCTCTCCTATCTTTCTCTCCTATGTCTATAATATAAATTCTAATTCTCTCTAACGAAAACAAATAATCCACCTAATGAATTTTCATTAATAATACTCCGAAATTTACGAAAATGCTTCTAGATCTTTAAATACTAGAAAATGAACATTTTCGATCTAGTTATTTTTTTTTTATTCTATCGTTCAAATATCCCTTATATATATATATATATATCAAAATATGGTCATACACGTTCCTGACGGGGATATCTCGGCTCGACTACCGCAGAGCAGCAACAGCGGCAGCAGCCAGTTCGGTCTCGTCGTTTCGGATCGCTTATCGCTAAACGCCTGGCGAAGCATAGAGAGTAAAGACGGCGGGAGGGAGGGAGGGAGAGAGTGAGAGAGAATGGGGATAATACCCATGGGAGGGCCCCCGCACTCTTCTTTATACCTAAACATACATATATACATATATATGCCATACCATGGCATTTAAGTAACACACGCATACACATACACCCATACATCTCTCTCTCTCTCTCTCTCTCTCTCTCTCTCTCTCTCTCTCCCAATATAAATATAAAGAGAGCGAGAGATACAATATAGTGACGTATCTTTCTCTCTCTCTCTCTCTCTCTCTCTCTATACATATATATGTTATATGTAACGCGTATTACAGTACATAGCATAGAATATAGAGATATACACGTAGAAAGAAAGAGACCGAGAGTTGCGTGAGCGCGCACACGACGCGCACGCGGTGATTCCATGTCGGAGGAATGCGCCTATTATACACAAGTTGCCCGGTGCGTGTCCATTCGCCTTCTCGCTCCCTCTCGTCTCGTATGCCACACGTCGGTCTGCGTTGTCACGTGGTATATCGGCCCGCGTACGCGCGGCGCGGGAAAAACGAGGGGGAGGGAGGAGCCGAACAAACGAGTGTTGTGCGTTGCCGCAGGGACGAGCGACACGGAGTGATAAAGAGCGAGAAACTCACGCGTATATATATATATATATATACATGTATGTATGTATATAGATGAGAATCGAGACGAGTGTACGAGCCCTCCTTTATACATCTGCACTCGTTCTCTCGCTGTCTCTCTTGATCTCTCTTACTCTCTTACGCTGCGCCCGCGACCGTTTGAGACGGGTCAGTTACGATACGCTATAAGGCTCGGCGGCGTAACGCGTGCACGTAACGAGAGAGATAACTTCACGGCTATACATGGTTGTTTCTACGAAAAATGTTAAAAAAAGAAAAGGACAAAAAGAAAAACGTTTGAAAAACGTGCCGTCGTCTCGTGGAAACCTTTCGATCTTCGTCTTTCGTTTTTACGTTTATTTATTTATTTCGTTTTTATCACGAAACTACGCGTATCTTCGCACTAGCGAGGCGCAAGAATTAATGAATTCATTTTTTCATTTGATTTTTATGAATTTTCGAAGATTGTAGACAGTTTTTTCGCCCCAGTTTGACGAAAGTTTGAGCCCGATGAGCTTACGTCGAAAAATGACGGATAGAGGGTTGAGAACCTCTGGATGATGCGGATATGTATATATATACGTATGTATATACATATATATTAGATCGAGTCAGGAAACCGGTGTGGAGATATATATAGTATGTAGGTAACATATAAAGGGCGCGCGAAAGTCGGTACGGGGTCGCGTGGGCGTCTTCGTCTCTCTTTCTCTCTCCCCCGCCCTCTTTCTCTCGATATATATTTATATACTTATATATCTATCTCTCTCTCTCTCTACATATATATACATATACACGCACGAATGTGTACACTCGGTAGTTTCGCGTTTACATTACACGCCCGGGATCCTTTCTCTATGCGTCTGGGTCCGCGACCTACCAAAGTTGGAAGTTTTGGTCGAAAAGCACCCGGTCTAACGTATGCGATAATACGAGCAAAGAAGTATGGGACCTCCGTGAAGCACTAGAAATTTCGACGGGGCTTCACTCTCACCTCCTCTTCGATACATCTTCGTACGTTCCGTATTCGTGTCTCGACACTTCCTTCCCGTGTCGCGTTGAAAATTCTCGTTTTATACTCGCGCGAAGCTGCAGAAAAGTATTCGTTCCAAGAACGGAGTAACGTTAATCGTTAAATAATTGTTCGAGATCGAAAGAAGAATTTGTTCATTCAATTAAAATAAAAATTATGCTTGTATGAAAATTTATTTACGCCTCGATGAATTGATCTCAATCTTTAGGATCGAATTATAAAAGAGAAAAATAGATGAATGACTTCGAGTTTGAATCCTAAAAACGTATAATAATCAAATTAGATTTTTATCCCCGGTTTTTACCCCAAAGAGAAAGAGAGAGAGAAATAGTGGAAAAGCGTTTATCTTGATATCGAGGGTTGATGAGAGTACGTGCGATAGTCACTATAGATAGTTATATATATAAGGCGTGGTATGGAAGTGGTGGAGAGCGTCTCAAAAGGAGCATCAAGCGGCAACCCCCGGGCGCATTACCACCCCATCCGGCGGGTGATCGCTCTACGCTGTTCATGTACACGGGGTCAGGGAGGAAGGAAGGGTTGTTTAACCCTTATCGGATCGTCGTATAGCGACTACCACCGCGGTTAAGAATATACAGGTGCGAGTTTCTTCTATGTATAGAAACACGTCATACCCATATGGCTATTCTACATATTAGGCACCCCCTTTCCACACTTTGCACGTGTACCATATATTCATATATTTATTATAATATATTATGTTATATTATATTATATTATATTATATTATATTATATTATATTATATTATATTATATTATTTTATATTATATTATACTATATTATGATATATTATAATATAATATATGATATAATATATATTATATAATATATTATGATATAATATAATATAATATATGATATACTATATATTATATAATATATTATGATATAATATAATATAATATAATACAATATAATATAATACAATATAGTATATTATGTTTTATTATATTATATTTTTATTATAGTTATTATAATATATTATATTTTATTATATTATATTGTATTATGTTATATTATATTATATTATATGACAATATAGTATAATAAGTATTACATTAAATATAAATATTATACAATAATATATATATATATTTATATGTAGGGTGGACACTTGATTGCTACACAGGGTTTATAATACCTGCGGATTTGGCGCTTGTTCCATCCAATTGAAAAAGTTAAAACTGTCCTGGACTCTCGTTTTTCCAGCGATATAGACGATCCGCCCCTTTTACAGAATGTCAAATTGTCGGTTCGTTTTTCGTACCTCTGTCTACCATCGTCGACGCGATAGAAAGAAAAAAAAATTATCGGTCGATGAAAGGACGGTCATTTATTAAAAACAAAAAGATGACTGATCGATGGATTAATACGAGCGGCGATAATCTTTTTTTTACGAAAATTTCGTCATTGCGAGCAGGGAAAAAAAATGTATGGCCAGAGAACGATATAAATGTATATCTTGCGCATGTGTGCGTGTGTGTACGCTTTCACCTATATGACATGTCGTGAATAATACGTGTAACGCAGAAACGCACGAAGACGGGTAAAACGTTTGGAACACGCGGTTCTTCGCACGCCACACACGCTCGCGGCCTCTACCCCGCGATCTTAGATAACCGGGAGAGCAACGTATATAAACATATATACATATATATATATGTTTGTATATGTATATATGCGCATACATAGAAAACGCGGGCGAGGCGCGCAACTAGGTTATATTATTCCTCGGGCGCGCGTTGCGCCATTCGGCTTAATTGGCCAAGTGGCGAGAGAGAAAGAGAGTAAAAACATAAAAAAAAAAATAATAAAAACAAGAAAGAAAAAGAAAAAAATGAAGTAAGAGAACGAGGGAGAGAAGAATATATTTTGTCCTGGCGGTGAAGCTCTTGCGGTGAACCGTTGATTATAGAGAAATTAAAAAAGAAAAGGGGTCTGTGTAATGTGAATGAGAGGGAGAGGGAGAGAGGAAGAAAGATTGAGAGATATACCCGGAGAGAATCTCTCTCTCTCTCTCTCTCTCTCTCTCTCTCTCTCTCTCTCTCTCTCTCTTTCTCTATCCCACCCGCGTTCTCTTCTCTCCTCTATCATTTATCTCCCTCGTGGACTCTCCGCCATCAACCCCTTTTACGGCAAACGACCAGAAGCGCGGAAGACTAAAGCTTATATATACATATATATATGTATAAATCTATGTACACAAGGGACCAAGAAAGTAGAGGGAACGAGGGTGCGATAAAGAGCCAGAGCAACGTATCCAACGAACGGATGGAAAAGAGACGGAAAACGGAGAATAGAAAAATATCGAGGGAACTTCGCGAAACGTATAGTCGAGCAAAAATATAATAAGACAAAAATTTATAATTAATCGAAATGCGAGACAAAACTCTCGTTGCACCTACGCGAGATAGAAAGAGACGTATATATATATATATATATACAGGTAAGTATATAAACGTAGAATTCGTGATAGTATGGAGTCGCGTTAACTCGGCACGCCAAGCGCATCGCGTTGCAGCAAAGGAGCGCTCTCGGGGAAAAAGGAGAGTCGTCTTTCTGTGGCCGGCGTATCGTGTGTATATGTGTGTGTGTGTGTGTGTGTCTATGTGTACGTATGGTGAAGGAGGGGACGAGAGGGGGGATATACATTATGGTCGAAGGCGACGAGCAGCGATCGTGTGCCGGCATGCCGAGCGCATCGTTGCAGCGTCCACTACTCATATATATATATGTATGTATGTATGTATGTATGTATGTATGTATGTATGTATGTATGTATATATGTAGGTAAGCGTATAGATATAGGTATTCACGACGCGCGGCATCCGCGCTCCGGCGCCCCAGAGATCGCATCGTGCGCGCCCGGAGACGCCCGGGGCGGTATAGCGTTTATCGGTCTGTAAGATCCACCGGGCGTGCACGACGTTACTCCGGAAGCTAGAGTACAGTCGCGTCCACTTCGTTCTTCTCCCGTGTACGTATATTCACTATGTACGAAGAGGATATTCGGTGGCAAGAGCGAAGATGAGGAGAGAGAACGAACGCGAATCGACGAAAGTTACACGAGCCACGATGCGATCGGGAGAAGGAGAATAAGAAAGAAAAAATCGGGAATGGCCATTTACGATCGATAAGAAATTTTGTCCTCGTGTTAAAGCCAAGATCGAGTCGCAAAATTGTGATTAGCAGAATGTCAATGTTTAAAACGGAAAAATGTGAGAATTGAGCTTTTTTGTGTCTCGATCGCGTCTACGACTCTCCACTCGATTCGAGTTTGATACCCATGTCTCTCAATCAAGAAAATCGATCGATTCGAGTCAGCGAGAGATCGATAGATTTGGTTTTTTTTTCATTTAGTAATTGGGAAAATATCGATGTAGCGAGAAACATAGAGGGAAGACGATTAATTCGGAGAGTTATCGGGAATCGAGAGGGATGCGCCGCGAGAAAATCCACCCGACTATCATTTCGTACATTCGCGTTTTCTTTTTTTTCCACATCCTTCGGCGTTTCTCGCTCGTTTCGTCTCGCCTCCGTGAACTTTAATCCGCGCGCGCGCGCGCGTTCGCTCACGCTCGAAAAAACTCTTCCTGATTAATTATGACCCCGTATACACCACGTCGAACGGGCCCCGGGAGAGTCGACCGTAGTGCGTTGGCCTCGTAATTGCTAATTAGTTGACGTAACGCCGGTAATAAGAGGCCCGCGCGTCGATCCTCGATGTTGCGATGCTTCGTTTTTTCTTTTTATTCTCCTTTTATTTTCCCTCTTTCTGTCTCTTTCTTATTCCACCATCGTAACCCTCAAGAAATCTCTCTCACGATCGGTTCGACAAAAATTTACCCACCGCGCATTATTCAATTCGACGAAACTTAATTTCTCGCCCCGCGCGCGTCATTCTTTAATTCCATACAATTTTTCCAAATTAAATTACTCGCTAACGCAAGTGCATGGTCGCTTGAAATTTTACTCGTTCGGTAAATTCGTGCGTTATCGATCGTCGCTTTATTTTATGAAAGAAGTGCTCGAATCGCGACGCGTTTTGGCCAGGCGAAATGCAAAAGTCGCGCGAATTGGAAAATTAACGATCGGCTCGTGAAGAGAACGCGTCGTTGCATTATTCGGTGAGGTGGGCGGGAGAAAGGGGAGGAGGTTGTCGAATATAATTGGAGGAAGAGTCGAGGGTAAGTGCTAAATACGGATAATTCGGAGTAACTGTTAGGTATGGAGAGAAGGCGAAAGGACCAGCTAGCGAGAGACGCAGATGTTAAATTCGGCTTCGGTATATCGCTAATGTATATATATATAGCTGTGTATATAAGCTGTAAAATCGAATGTAACTTCCATCTCTGATGGCGACCCGATCGAATTATTAATCGGCGAAGGATATTCTCCTCCATTTTCGTTTTCTCCGTCGTACCTTCACCGAATGGAAGCTCACCAGGGAAGAAAATTATATTTATAGGCATGTATATATATGTCCCTTTTATCACCGACGCATCGATGTACAAATTTCTTATTTACCGCGATCTAGTTTCGCGATAGTTGGTACGCGATAATGAGAGATCATGATTGATGATAATGATGATGACGATAGCGAGGAACTCTCGCACGTAGCTGTGAATGGAAAAGCGTCTCTAGTGGCAGCACCATCTGTCCGCATCCCCACGAGGCCGTGAAAGAGAGAGAGAGAGAGAGAGATTTCGAAAGAAAAAAAAGATAAGAGAAAAAAGGAAAAGAAGGAAATTAAAAAAACTCGAGTTGGCTACGAGAGAACGCTCTCCCTCTCTCTCTCTCGCTCTCTCTCTCTCTCTCTCTCTCTCTCTCTCTCTCTCTCTCTCTCTCTCTCTCTCTTTCCCACTGTTTCGTCGCCTCTTCTCGGTTAGGCCAAGAGCACATGTGTCTCGAATGGTTTTTGTACCATTACCTCCGCGACTCCACGGAACGCCGCGAACTAACGTCGTTACGCCAAAGCTCTATCGACTTTCTTTTCCTTCGCGAGAAAGAGAGCGAGTGAACCGTCTTGTATTTTACTTCGGCAGAGGTCCGTTTTTCTTCGACTATTTTCAACTCTTTAGCGTGAAATTATATAGAGGCAAAAAATATGTCCTGACACGAATAACAGAAAAAAAATGAAATAATAAAAAAGAAAAAACGTTGGAGGGGAAAAAACGGACAGGATTGTTTCTGCATTATATATCGCGAGTGATGTATTATTGTCCGAAGGATCTCGTCATACGGGAAGACGGAGGGGTATGAAAAAAAGCGTCGGTGGGTCCTGCGGTATATATATATGAAAAGGGAGAGACAGAGAGAGAGGGTGGGAGGTGGGGGAGTGGAGAGAGAAGGGGTAGGGTCTGAGGGAGGGATGGGGGAATATAACACACCGGAGAATTAGCTGCTACTCCCAGGGACTACCGGAGGGACAAAAAGCTCGACGAAACCCGCGCGAGGAGATCGAGAGAACTACCGAAATAAAGGACCCTCTTTCCCCTTCTCTCTCTCTCTCTCTCTCTCTCTCTCTCTATCTCTCTCGAGTGACCAACAACAAGCCACAGAGCCCGAGGGCTTCTCTCGCTTTGGCAACAGTGAAATCGTGGCGCGGGTTACGAGACGGACGAGAAGAAAAAAGAAGGAAGAAAGAAAGTAAGAGAGAGAACGAGTGAAAGCCAGAGAGACAGAGAGAGAGAGAGAGAAAGAAAGAAAGAAAAGGACAAATCGATAACTACCGACTACTTATTGGCTCCTTCGCTTCTTTCTTTTCCTCTCTTTCGAGCGTTTCTTTTTTTCCTTCTCCCGTTTCCCCGATTCTTGTGTTGGCTTCATTCACCGTGGCGTTGTACACTCCTTTTTCTTTTCCCGGTGGTTTAAACCGCGTGAAATATGTTTTCGTACGAATGAAAACGAGCGCCGGTGTTTCAACTCGGTTAAAACAAATTTGTAGGCGTTATAGCTCGGTCCAGTTATAATTTTAAGCGTTAACAGAACCTTGAAGCGATCGCGCGGGCTCTGACGGAGCCAGGACGACGAAAATCTTACAAAAGTTACGACTAACGCAGAAAAAAAAGTGACTAATGACCCTCGATGCATCGTTTTCTTTTTCTTCTTTCGAACAACATTCACAATGGCCGGTAAATTGGGGACGAAAAAAAAAAACAAAAATTCGTATCTAAGCCAAGCTAGAGAGGCACAATTTTTCACCGTGCCACTTTAACGATCGAAAGACGATCCGTAATAAGAAAACCCGTCAAAAGAGTCATCACTCATGATTGTTAGAAATCTTTCGTATCGATCGGGATTCTACACCGTTCTCATCCAGGAGCAACAGATCGTTGATATATTTAGGAGAGAGGCGAACGGGTTATACTCCGAGAAACGTAGGTGCATTAAGGGCCGAGAGAGAGAAACGGAGATAGAGATGGAAGAATCGAGAGAAACACGAATTCACTTGGAGCCGCCAACGGCAGAAGAGCGACTGGGTTGCGGATCTCTCTCTTCCTGTCTCACTCTCTCCCAGGTCTCCTGTATCCCGTCGTGAGACCGTCTGCTTCTGCGATATAGGATAACCCGTATAAACCCCCCCTCGTGTCAGAATAAGGAACAGCAACAAGAGGGAGATAGAAAGCACAAAGTCCACCGTCCCGAACGAGATTTCAGATTAATTGCTTCGACGTTAGTTGCAACTTAATGAGGATTCGACCGTGAAGGGAAGAAACAAGTGGGTTCGCTTACGCCAAATGTATGAAAGTTTGTCTCGATGCGAACAAAGTTCGGAGATTTTTCGAAGTATTTCACGGTTCATCGAGGTTTTTGGCTCGAAGGTTTCTAAGCGGGACGTATCGAAAAGCATTGGAAATCAAACGACTTCGTGTTTATCTCCTTCGCTCGGCTTTATTCCTCCTCTTCTTCTACGCGACTCTTACGACCTCGAGTTTTTCTCGCTTCCTTGTGCTGGATTCTCCTTCTTCTCCTCCTCTGTATTATCTCCTCTCCGTTCGCGGGGTGTATGTGAATGTATATGGACGTGTATACATATCGTCTTGTCTTGAATTGATCGACATCCGAGTGGGAGAGACGCCAGGGCCAAAAGCCATTCGTGGGCGTATTAGGCACCCTGACGAGCGTTCACAACCCTCCGCCCTCTGGTGAACGTCCCTCGAACTCAATCTTGGCCTATCTCTCTTTCTCTCTCGTTCTCGCTCGGGTTTCTCGACCCATGAAAACGAGAGAGCGAGAGAGAAAGAGGGAAGACTGAGAGACCGGTCTGTTTCGGAGTGAGAGGAAAAGAGGGACCTCTTATATACCCGAAATGATCGACGGTCAGACCGAGAGAGCCGCAGAAGCGATTCCAGCACGTTGGATGAACCAGAGGTTCTCAAATGCACCCAACATTTTTCTTCTTGTACAGTTATCGAAGTTATTCTCTAATTCCAAAGGAAATATCAACGAACAGTTTCGAAGATTCGTACGATTTGGAAAATTTTCAACCCCGTGTTATCGACAGCTGGTACAACGATACGTTTTAATCCCTTGTATATCACCCAATCTTATCGCAGGATTTAAACCCAATCCAATAACGAACTAAATCGAAAAAAAAAACAGACATTAAGATTTCGCTGAGAATTATCAGCTGTTTGAGATAACGCGAAGATATTTCTTTTTTTCAGTCCGTAAATCAAAGGAAAGAAACTAGACGAAATAACAAAGAGCGAACGATGAATAATAAAAGTCCCAGCGGGGCGGTTGACGCCAATCGAAAAGACTTGCCGAAGCATCAAAGAAATACGAACGATGACCTGGTACGTGCTTCGACAATACCGGTAATGCTGTAGAACTTTGCAAAGTATCCGTGAACTTTCCGAGAGTAGTCCGGGAATGATACAACTATATACGTGTATGTAATATGCATTAGGTACATGTATATAGAACGTGTAAGTATATGACGTAACGTCACTCGTACGATACGTCCAGTTCGTGGCTCGAAGGTCAAGGTCGACCCGAGGATCCAACCGAGAAAGGTTCTTGGGGATATTACAGCGTACGAGTAGGTAGAAGAGAATCGAAACATTACGGAAGATTTTTTATTTTTTAGGAAAATTATATTTTTAGCTCGATTCGTGCTAATTGTTTTTAGACTGTGTTTAGACAAATTTTACCTTTCGAGATCAATTAATAGTTTTCGATTGTTTTCTGTGAGAAAGGTTCTTGGAGATATTATAGCGTAGGTAGGAGAGAAAGGAAATATTCCGGAAGATTTTTTATTTTTCAGGAAAATTATATTTTTTAGCTCGATTCTTGCTAATTGTTTTTAGACTGTGTTTAGACAAATTTTACCTTTCGAGATCAATTAATAGTTTTCGATTGTTTTTTGTGAGGAAGGTTCTTGGGGATATTATAGCGTAGGTAGGAGAGAAAGGAAATATTCCGGAAGATTTTTTATTTTTCAGGAAAATTATATTTTTTAGCTCGATTCTTGCTAATTGTTTTTAGACTGTGTTTAGACAAATTTTACCTTTCGAGATCAATTAATAGTTTTCGATTGTTTTTTGTGAGGAAGGTTCTTGGGGATATTATAGCGTAGGTAGGAGAGGAAGCTAATATTCCAGAAGATTTTTAATTTTTCAGAAAAATTATATTTTTTAGCTCGATTCTCGCTTATTATTTTTAGACTGTGTTTAGATAAAGTTTACCTTTCGTTATCAATTAATAGTTTTCGATTGTTTTTTGTGAGAAAGGTTCTTGGGGATATTATAGCGTAGGTAGGAGAGAAAGGAAATATTCCGGAAGAATTTTTATTTTTCAGGAAAATTATATTTTTTAGCTCGATTCTTGGTAATTATTTTTAGACTGTGTTTAGACAAATTGTACCTTTCGAGATCAATTAATATTTTTCGGTTGATTTGACTTCAATTTCGTTGATTCTTGTTCTTGATTTTCGAATTTTGGCAGAAATTTATAAAAATTTTGCCATCAAAAAGCAAAACGCACGCAAATATGTCGAAATATTACAGCAATTTGACTTTCAATAATTTTTAATTTATATTTTACAAAAAAAAAGAGTTCACCCCTACAATGTCCCCAGTTCTAGCAATTTATCATTGACCTTTCGATAAATCGTTGATTTTTGCGAATCAGAAACGAATTCGGTGCCGGAACAGGGCCGAATCCGCTACAATATTACATCCGCTACATCCTCGATCCAGTCCTTATTATTACCCTCATCGAGATTATATCTTAAATAAGATTCGGGGCAAAATTCAAACCGATCAAATTTCAGCTTGGCTATATACCCGAGAAAGTCCACGCGAGGACAAAGCACAAGTACTTTTGTTACGAACACTCCCCCTCTTTGCAAGGGTCTCCTGTCTCCTCGCAAAAGAGAGAGAGAGAGAAAGAGAATTCTGAGACGAGTGTCCATCCATGCGAGAAGGTGATAATGGTACGAACCGCGGTGGCAATTTCTGGTCGTCGAAGGGAAGAGTCATGGGAAAAGGAATCGGGGCGTCACAGTTTTACGCTCGCTGTCGTCATACAGTACGGCACTAACACGTTCGCACGTGTACGTGGCCGTTTTTGTTCATTTTTCTCCGTGAAGAAAACGCGGAAATGGCATGAGACGAAGGGAGGGATAAGGTCAAAGCGATTCTCGTGGCGTCTTCGACGTCACGAGCAAACTCGGTACCGCGAGGAAGTGCGCAAGTCCAGGAAAATTGTATTCGGTACGACGCGACTCGACGTAATTCATATCGATTCTAAAAAATCAAGAACGATTTTTCTTCCTGAGTAAAATTCAATTTTCTTTCTTCCACGTTACGATTATTCTCCAAATATTTCGTCCTCGATGACGACAGTTTATTGGTCATTAATTTTCGGGTAACACACCGCAAGATTAATTACGGACCGTACAAATTAACCGAGGATAATTAAACTCAATCTGGGAGAATTAGGAGTAACTTGGGACAAACTTGGACCAACTTTTAGAACGATTAATCCAAACTCGGAGACAGCCGATATTATAATCTAAAAATAATAAATCCGTTCGCCATAAGTTTTTTTTTTTTTCGTTTTTGTTCAATCCTACGAGGCATTTGTACTTTGGCGTTTCCGTGACGTTCCCAAGACAGGAAACGTAGGAGAGACGGGTGACGTGAATTGCGTCGCGGGGTCGCTTTTGCCTGGCTATATTGCGTAATAAAATGGGGCTTTCGCGGACTCTTATGCACATCACGTATCGACCACCGACAATTCTGTGCTCTTCGCAAAATTCCGTCGTCACCTCTCTCTCTCTCTCGGTCTCTCTTCCTACTCGAACTCTATCCATACACACCGGGACACGTATACGTATTATCTTGTCTGTGGTGACTTCCCCTCCCTCCCTTGCCCGCCCTTCCTTCCCCTCCTGCTCTTCTCTATAACGAGGTTACGTATCGTGGAACGCGGATATCGAGAGGATCTCCCGTCTGATCCCCCTCGCGACGAGAGGATTCGATTCGGGAACGTCCTACGCGACGAGAGAGGTTTCGACCCTCTGCCGTGAGAGTGGCGAACGCGCGGGAATCCTTTTTTTCCATCTCCACCTCACTTCGAATCATGCACTCTCGCTCGCATACGGATGAAAAAAAGACGAGAGAAAAAAAAGGAAAGAAATATCTGACGTGATTTCCAAAGCTCTCGGGAACGTAAAGCCTCGTCGGTCGATAAATATTTGGGAGAAACGGAGCGAGCTGGAGAGTGAGAGAGAGAGGAATATCGATGATGCGATGGCGCTGCGGTCGAGATTACGTTATCGAGTCGCAATTATGTTTTTACAAACGAAAAGCTCTTTCCAGCATGCAAAAATATCGGACGTGACAAGACCAACCACGAATCGACGATATGAACCACGTGAAAGGAAAAAAATGAATATTTAACCGCCTAGGTCGTAAAATTGGACGTTCAATGCTGTTACTACATTCTTTAACAACGGGTATCTCCCATCGAGAACAATTGTCGGCCCGTTTCATGGTTTACCTAAACACGTATAGGCAAAAGTACAAATACCTATATTCTGCAGAGAAACGATACTTGCTACCATTGCGTACGAATATTTCATAGCTGTAGTCAGTTGCAACCTCGCGATCCCTCGGTCCATCGGAAAAGTCGTTTGATTAACGAGGCATGCACGATCCTCGAGCTTTATTCTACTATCTAGCAGGTACCTGTGGCTTTTTTTCAACTTTTTCTAACCTTCGATTCGGTTGCTATTTGTATGACCTGTTGTACCGATTTATATAGGAATATAAAAGATCGAAGAAAATCGAGGAGGGTCATAGGAATAAAAGGAAATGGAACGACTTTTCGTTGGGAGAAAATTAGTGCCTGGCTAAATTTTATGATAAAACGAACCTACTGCTCTCCTCCTCCTCCTCGTCCTCTCGGTCATGTATATATGTATATGTATATGTATATACGAGTAATATAAACTATCGAGGATTGTCTAGCCGCGTATTTTATAGCCCGTTGGTCCTATTCTCCTTCTTCCTTGCTCCAGACCGCTTCTCTCTCTCTCTCTCTTCTGGCATAACCGAAAAACTCCCTCGACGATTTTACTACGGCTCGTGGACTACGGCCGTGATGGCAGGACGAGGCCAAGCGATCCGATGTAGTCGATGTTATATACATGTAAATATATATAGGTAAGCAGGTACCTGCGGATCTGAGGATTTGAGTGCGAGCGGTGTGTGTGTGTGCATCGAGAAGCAGGAGAAGAGACGAGAAAGGCGACGAGGCCGCACACATCAGTAATCGTGGGCTAGAAGAGGGAGAGAAAGAGAGAAAGAGAGAGAGGATAAGAAGTTGAACCTTAGGGAGGGTTCTGCAAGGCGATTCCGAAGGCTCTTTCGAGAGACCCGCTAGTCGCGCACTCGAAAGACTCCTCGAGGAGGAGAGAAAACGCTGAGGACGAGAAAGAAGGAACTCTCCCCGTGCCTCTTCGTCTTTCCATCGCGCTCGCTCTCTATCTCTCTTCCTCCCGCTCGCATCGTCTTCGTTACTTCTCTCGAGGAAGAAGAGACCCCGGGGTAGTTTCTTCCTCTCTCTCTCTTTCTATGTATAGTACACACTGTCTATATATATATATATACCTATATACATAACCCTCTTCGTCTACTTCTTCCTCGTCTTCTTTCGTTCTTCCTTTGTGCCAAGGAGAACCGGTTCCGCCAATCGTCGTACGGCTACGCCAAAAATTCCACCAATCCCCTGGCAACTTATCCACGTCCTCTCTGCCTCCTTTCGGTTTTTTCGCTCTCTCTCTCTCTCTCGCTCTCTTCGTCTCTTGGCAGTCGCGAGCTCCCCCGCACTCGTCTAATCTTTAGCCCTCTGGCACTCTCTCTCTCTCTCTCTCTCTCTCTCTCTCTTTCTTCTGAGAGGCCCAGCGGCCACGTCTACTCGGTGATTTATTTATTTACGCCGGGCCAAAGTTAATGACATTTTTAGGAGTATATCGCTCTCTCTCTCTCCCTCTCTCTCTTTCTCTTTCTCTCTCCGTACTTATTCCATGCGCTTCTTGCAAGAGCGAGAAGCCAGAATTTCGGCCGTGCGGCAAAAACCTCGAACGAATCTTGTCCAACATAAACGCACAAGTAGGAATTATCATTATTAATGGATCGATACGCGTTTCATTGCTGAAAAAGAAATATTAAAATTCAATCGATCTTTTCTAAACCCGAATAATAATCGAGATACGAAAATCGGGATAATTTTAATTCGTAAGTAGTCAACGGATGTTCGTCCTTTTTCTTGCTACGACTCCTCTTATCCGGAAGGCCCTTCGAGAGAGTCGCGCGGATCGAATTCTAAATTCGATGCGACGAAGCCACCGAGACTTCCGAGAAATGGCGTCAAGCATCCAGAGAGAAATGTAAGTAGCAACGGCTATAGTCCAGGACGTTCGCGAAACACGAGTCTCCGACATAGCTGAAATACTGGCTCGAGATTCAGGACGAACGAAATAAAACGAAAAACAAAAAAAAAAACAAGAGAGAGAGAGAGAGAGAGCCGCCTGACAAAAAAATTGAACACGGAATCGGTAATAAATTTCCACGTATTACGTGTATTAATGGAAACAGACCTCGAGGAAGCGCGATTACGCGATTTCAAATGAATAATACAAAACAACAAAAACAATAACAAAAACAAAATAAGACAATTTTTGTTAAAAAAAGACGTATTTATTATTCTCCCCCGAGCTATGCAGCTGTTGGATAAGCCAAGTTAACCAAAATAAAAGGAAGAAAGCGAAAAATAGAAAAGGAAGAAAAGAAAAAAAAAGAAGAGGAGGAACCGAATCATTCAAACATCACAGGACGTCTCGAATTTGCGGCTGATTTACGTGGGAGTTGTATTCGACAAAATAAGCTCGTACGGCCGTGCACTCGAGTGTCTCCGGCGAATGCTAATTCTTGTAAATTTTACGCGCTTCTCGTTTTATTGTATTTTTATTTCATTTTATTCGTCTCGTGGCAAAGCGTTTTATATACACGCACACATATTATGTGTATGCCTGTGTATGAATTTATACGCCTGTATCTGTAATGAAAGTTGTAATGCAAGTTATGAAGCGAAACTTCCGTTAGGAGCTTCGTGCTAGCTAGTAGTTTGAAATAGTTGGGTACCAAGGGCTTTTTCCGTGTGTGTATCATGGGGGTGGTGCTCTCGCGCAAAAGGGAGGAAGAGAGAGAGAATGCGATATAGGAAGATTCTCGTACTACCGCGCGGTTCGTTCTCGTCCCACGTCGCCCAAAAGTGAGATAGAGCGACAGAATGAGAGAGAGATAGCAAACTGCTTTATGTGTGTGTGTGTGTGTGTGCTCGCGAATCGATCGGGAAAGCGGCACATCGCGAGCACGACTAGCACGTGTGGCAACAAAGAGAAAGATATATATGCGAGAGAGAGACTGACTCTCGCTCTATACGGATAAATATACGAGAGAGCATGAGCGAATGAGAGAGAAAGAGAGAAAGACGCGCGCAGAACCCGCTCGCGGCTATATATTATAGATTAGTGCATTTGCCGCATATACGGCAACCCTTTTTTCCACTCGATCGAAGTGAACAAATATTTTTGAGCCACGGACTTGAAGCAAATTTTCTCTTTTTTTAAATACCCGGAGAGACTTTCTACGGATAACGAATCGACGAATTCGCGAAAATAATAAAGATTATTACGTACTTGTTCCCAATCGATGAAAATAATCAATTTTTGTATCCTTTCTTCCGATATATGAAATCTTTTCATTAGGTTGGTAAAGTCGTAAACACGAGTCGTTTATAACGAGCGGTAGGTACAAATTTAAGGGGGGAACGGGGAGGTAAAGGGTTACGAAAATGAGATCCATAAGATTCTCGAGATTGTTTCAACCTTGATCTTGCGGCATCGCTACACACTGGAAACGCGAGAAACGGCGGCCCAAAAGTTTTTTGCCTCCCGAGCATCGTCCACTCCTTTTCTTCTTGCATATATCTATATTGTAAGGAGTCCGGTGTACTTTTGCCGCTCACGTGCGTCGCGTTCGTGCGTGGGTGCGCCTTCTCTCACTTCGCTCTTTTTCATCTATACGTCTACTCTTCGGTGTGTGCGTATGTGTGTGGATTTATATATGTGTATATGAGAGTGCAGCGTGGAGATAGACTGCGAAAACACGCAGGGAAATATTCGCACGTACACGCGAGAAAGCTTAAGCAAATGTATGTGTGTGTGTGTAGCTTCTCATCTCTCGACTCCACCTCCGTTCTCCTGTCTGTGTCTGTCCATTCGTCCGTATGTCCTTTATGACTCTCGTTATGTGGGTGACGCGCGCGATCCTAGAAAAAGATTTACCGACATCTGTCCGACCAATCTCGGGGAATATCGTCCCTCGGGAAACTTTTTTCTATTCTTCGTGCAAATGAAGAAAATTTCACTAGGAGAGATAAGCATTTTTGGGTCAACGAGGGAGAGAGAGAGAGGGAGAAGGAGGGAAATATGCGACTTGGAAAAAAATCTTTCATATGTTCGAGGATGATTATTGTCAGATTTGTTGATTAATTTCAACAAATTGTTAATCTGGAATTGAAATAATTTATCGAATGGATTTTTTTTATAACATTATCAATGTTTATATTTTTTTTTTCCTTCGAATCGAGAAACATGGGTCAATAACCGTTCTATTGTCGAGGATAATGAACGGAATTGGCGGCCAGAATTTAAATAATTCATCAAATAAATATTTTCATAAAATTATCAATCTTTATATTTTACTTTTCCTTCGTAATCCAACTTGAGGAAAGATTGGTCGACTTTCATCGACAGCGAAGTTCCTCCAGTATTTTTGTTCTGTTTTCTTTTTACTTCGCTTTCGTATTATCAAGGATAATGAACAGAATTTCAGGCCAAAATTTAAATAATTCATCATATAAATTTTTTCATAAAATTATCAATCTTTATATTTCTTTTTCCCTTCTTAGTCCAACGTAAGAAACATTGGTCGACTTTCATCGCCAGCGAAGATCCTCCAGTATTTTTGTTCTGTTTTCTTTTTACTTCGCTTTCGTATTATCAAGGATAATGAACAGAATTTCAGGCCAAAATTTAAATAATTCATCATATAAATTTTTTCATAAAATTATCAATCTTTATATTTTATTTTTCGTTCGTAATCCAACTTGAGGAAACATTGGTCAACTTTCATCGCCAGCGAAGATTCTCCAATATTTTTGTTCTGTTTTCTTTTTCCTTTGTCTTCGCATTATCAACAATAATGAACAGAATTGGAGGCCAGAATTTAAATAATTCATCAAATAAATTTTTTCATAAAATTATCAATCTTTATATTTTTTCCCCCTTCTTAATCCAACTTGAGGAAACATCGGTCAACTTTCATCGCCAGCGAAGATTCTCCAATATTTTTGTTCTGTTTTCTTTTTCCTTCGTCTTCGCATTATCAACAATAATGAACAGAATTGGAAGCCAGAATTTAAATAATTCATCAAATAAATTTTTTCATAAAATTATCAATCTTTATATTTTTTCCCCCTTCTTAATCCAACTTGAGGAAACATCGGTCAACTTTCATCGCCAGCGAAGATCCTCCAGTATTTTTGTTCCGTTTTCTTTTTCCTTCGTCTTCGCATTGTCGAGGATAATGGACGAAATTGGTGGCCAAATTCCAGGGGTCATTTTCAACGATGAGAAAAGGGCGTCACGCTCCCGCACGCTCGAACCTCAATGCGCGTATAATATCGCTCGAGTCGCGCTTCGTACGTAAATATACATACGTATACTTACCGTATACGTTACAGTGCGCGAATGTCTACATAGGTACCTGATGTGCACAGGTGTGTGTACGTACACATATATACATGTCTATATATATGTATGTATGTACGCGTAACACCCTAACGACGTATATTCTACAACAGTGTATATAACTACGCGTGTACGCTTCAGCAACGAACTGATGCGTAAGTACGCTCCTCTCTTTCTCTCTCTCTCTCTCTCCCTCTCTTTTCTCTCTTTCTCGCATATACGCGTATTTATACTTGTGTATTGCTCATTGCTATTGCGACCGATGGCGTTTTTGCCGTACCGAGCCTCGTTAACCGTTCGTCGTCGTTAATCCTTTCAACATTATATAGTACCCTCCACCTTGACGTTCGCGTACTTCTTTTCTACCTGTACGCACTCGCGTATAACCCTCCACGCCCGCCCTCTATTTTCCTCGCCACCTTATTTTTCCTCTCTTTTCCTGTGTCACCTCACGCCACGAAAATACTCAAAGAATGTTGCTTTTACGTTGCATCGCTTTTTCCTTTCGTTAATTAAATATTCTCGCATTACGACGAATTGTGCGGTTATTGATTTCTGAGAGTTTGGCGTCAGGTTTCTGGGAATTCTTAAGAACGTATTTGAATATGAAGGAAACGTAGTGATAATTGTGCGAATGAATTTAATTGTTTTCTTTTTTGTAGTTGGCTAATTCGGGCTCGTGACGGGTTGAAAATATTTATTGTACAAAGAGAGGGAAAAGCCTTGGGTAAAAGTCTATGCCTCAAAGTTGGTAAACGTGACATCTCGGGTCGATGCTCCCTCTCGCTTCTTTCCACGAGCGAAATGTGAGCAAAGTATTCTTACGGACGAGAGGATTGTCCCTGGGCTCGTTAACAGTCAGAGAAAGAGAGAGAGAGAGAGAGAGAGGAGAGAGAGTCTTTGGATATGCGTACAACGAAAACTACTTTCGGTCCTTCCACGAAAACCTCGCCAGGAGCGAAACTATACACTCGTCTCTTCTCTATTTTTCTCTCTCCCTCTTTCTTTCTTTCTTTCTCTTCCCGTGTCTGACAACTTTTAGTTTAGGTTCGCCGTAAGCCAGAGTCAAAAGCCCAGCACGGATTCGCCGATCGACCCGACCACCGTATCGTCGTTCTCCTTTTCGTACGATTTACGACATACTTCTTGGCAATATTCGGTACGTCGATTAACATTTTATTCCGACTTTACCAAACGAAGAAAATTATCGCTCGTGTCTCGTGGCTGTATGATTTTTGTTTTTATTTTTTTACTAAATGTCCATTGACCGAATGTAGAACACGGAAAGGAGTCTTGTGGAAATTTGCGAATTCGTTTTAAGTTTGTTTCTGTCGATACACGTGCAGGGAGGTTGATAAATACGAGTGCGACAATGATTTGTAAATTGTACAAATTCCTAGTTTGAGAAATGAAAGATTAGCGAACAAATTTGACGTTAAATGATGAATTTTGTATTCAAACGTCTTTGCAACAGATCTTTCGCTATAAATTTCTGAACAATCGACGACTAACGATCGGATTTAACAAGAAACGATAAATCGTTGGCTAGATTGTTATTTCCGTCATTTGTTATTAACGATAGACAGCGAGAAGCTCACTTAAAACTCCAAGTACGCCACAATTTCGATGGACATTGCTCGTTGTTACAAATATCTCTTGCAGGAAGAACGTGTTTCAAAAACAACTGTGCAGATACTTCCGTTCCATAACATTAAACCTACGTATCGAAATGAATATTACGAAGCAAAATTTAAAAAATTCCACATCGTACGAATCGAGCACGAAAATTATGATAAACAATTCGTCGCGTAGTTTACGTTTGCAGAAATATCGCGATGTGACGATCGAACGTATACACAAGAAACAAAATGTATTTGTGATGGTCGGATAAATATTTACCGTTGCATGAATTCGTATTCGTGAAGACAATTTGATAAAACACGAAGCGAGCGAATGAGAAAGAAAAAATGACAATTACAAAAATTTCATAATTTTGTAAACAAAGAATAAAATCTCACCAGCGATAAAGCAGAACTCCACTGTGATGACTAGGCGGATGCCTCCACCGTCCAAAATCCTATATCATTCCGTGTCCTTCGTTGTTACTCCTTAATCTCCCAAAGAACGAACAACTCGTTCCTGTCTTCTCGTCGTTGTCGCGAAATCCTCTCGAATTTATCACTCCTCAATTTTGTCAAATAATAACACCAGCACAAACACCTTCCTTCTCGACGTTCGACTCGAATTTTCACACAAAAAAACAATCTCGCTCGACGCGTTACTTCATCTTGTACGACTTAGAAAATCAAAATGAACAAAAATCCAACGCATGAAAATTAATCGAGGATTTCCTTCGTCGTTTGTTTATTCACAATAATCGCATCGAAAATCACTCTGGTACGTCGCTCATCCGACCGTCGGCTACATTTTCGTCGCTCTTTTCGCGCGATTCTTCGCGAAGGTAACAATACTGAGAAATTCTCAAGTCGAATATTTATTCTCAAATTTGTATTTGTAACATCGTCGTTCCCATCGTCGATCGATCTTGTGCAGTTAGCATGGGAGTTATCAGGACGAATGCATACACGCTCTACATACACGTTCCAGTGTGCGTGTAGATATAGACATATATATATATATATATATATATGTATAGAAGTATAGGTTGAAATTTTCCGTAGGAGGTTCGAGAACACGAAAATGCTCGATGCGCCGGTCCAGTGAGCGGCGGCGGCAGCACCGAATTGACGAGAAAACTGTTCAGCAGCGCTGTGGAGCTTCGGATATATTCCCTTTAACGCCGGGCGCCGGTCGGCCGAGCCAATGGTTAAAGCCTTAAAGCCCTCGAAAGGCTCTCCGCATTCGCTCCGTTACTTCCTCGCTCGAATTTCAACTTTAAACGAGATATTATCGATCGTTTAACTAACTCGGCAACGTGTATTCGACGATAAATTTGCCACGGACAATCACTCCGTACGTATAACACTTGGCTTCCGTTTAAATAACACTTGTACGTCGATACAACGTTGGCTTGTGTCGGGATGATTTTGTCCGACGGCAACCGGAAGAGACGAGGCGTACGACGAATCGACCACGACACTCGGCATCGAGCGAATGTTGTGAGGGAAAGAGCGAAAGAGAGACGGAGAGAAAGAGATAAAGAGAGAGTGAGAGAGAGAGAGAGAGAGAGAGAGAGAGGAAGGGAAGGAGAGAAAGAGAAAGAGAGAATAGGTTTGTGTATATCAGACCGTGAATATCAATAACACTGCATCGTTTGACAATCCCAATTCCTCGTTGTTATCTTCCCTGATCGACGCGATAGTCAACAGAACTGTATTCGCTTTTTTGCGTTACACCGTGCAAAACCCGGAAATTCGTCTTTCACTTCCGGTTGAATTTTTTTTTGGGCGTTACGTGAATAAAAACAACACAACGTTGGCATGTTCACCGTCCGACGGCCGAAGTGTGACTGCCGAATGCCGGCTACGTTCGTGCCTACACCCCCCACCAAGATCGAGCGTGGCCACGCCCACAGAGCCAACCCGAGCCCCGCCCTCTTTTTCCGCGATACGGGCGGGAACGACGCCACGCCCCGTTTTACCAACGGATGCATATTAGCGCAATTGTACGGGATAGAATTCCTGGTTTTTAACCCCCACCACTGTCCCCCTGCCACTAGACACGGCGCGAGATAGAGCGTTTCTATGATCGAAGTAATTATATCGATAAAACGTATCGACAGCGATCGCAATGGCGTTCTCCTCCAAATATCTGTAAGATCTTCGAGACAAATTCATCGATCGTTTTATCGATCTCGCGAAGACCCAAAATGGTGGACAGGATCGATCCATCGATCGAGATTACGTCTTGCGCTTGCGCAATAACACGCATTAGCATTTTTACACAGCGCGTGCGCACGCGCTACTCGTCCCGTTTTTTTTTGTTTCTCCTTAATCCGAAAATAATTTCCTATCCAACTTTACCGAATTTCTCGGAATTCATTGACTCTCGTGAATCACGGAGAATGTCGACAGAAAAACAAAACACGTTTTCGAAGTTGTTACGAGTCCCGATGACGCAATGACATAATCTTTTGGCATCGCGATAGAATCTTCGCGTGGGGGAAAACACGCGTGGGGATACGTTTTTTTTTTACGACGTCTTAGACATTTCGAAATAATTTATCCGCACCACGTGCAACCGAGAGATTGCTGTTCTTTTTTTCTTTATGCGCGAAGACGTCTGTCCTGTCGTAGAATTTTGTTATTACCGGGTGTAAATTAACGATGTTACTGGGATGTTTGTTTAACGCCGCGCATTAACATCGCCGTTTATTTTTTTAACGACTAATCCTCTCCCTTCCCGCCTGCCTTGCGCGCCGCGTGGACAGGAAGATTAACGGATAATAAAGAGAGCGTTCGATCGCCAAGATCACGTCGTTTCTAACAATGTTAGCTAGACCAGGAATAAAACTATTATACTTGTTATCGAGAAAAATCGGCAGGGGGCGTTGTTGTGTACAATATGGCGTCTCCGCTGCATTAAAATAGCAATGTTTGCAAACTTATGTCCGATCTAATTAACGATGAGTCGTAATTCATCGTTCGACCTCTATCGCGCCTTATTTTCGATTTTCTAAAATATCATTCTTCGCCTCTAATTTGTCAAAAGGAAATAACGATGTTACGGCGATCAAAGATGTTTCCTCGTTGCTATCGGTTTGCTGGATCACGATTTTCAAGGTTACCGTGCCCTTGGCTCGTTCTTTCCTCGAAACTTCTCGTCGAAACGTAAATTGCGCATCGTGGGCCAAGAATGTCCTGAAATTTCTGCAAAACGTAAAAAAGGTCAAATTACCGTCGTGACCTACGCGATTAATTGTATATTGATGTATATATCGATATATTTATGGATAAGTACACGACTCTTTGTTTCGCGACGCTGCTGGGACGTAGACACGTTTTTGTTTTTTTTTTGTTTTCAAACGGCGCGAGACAGCGCTCCGCCTTCTCTCTTTCGCTACCCACGCCCGGAACGAGACACACTTTTCAAGTGTGCGTGTTCCACGTCTCTCACTCCGTCTCGTAAAATGATGTTCCCGTCGTGCGATCTCTCCTCGCCCCGCTGCCATGGCTAAAACAGAACGAGCGTCGCTTGTTTTCTTTTCATTTTCGCTCCTTCCATTCCCGCGACGAGTCGCGCTACTGAATCAACGCGATCGGGAGGACGGACTCGCCACGCCCATCGCGGGCGCGCTTTTTCGTTACTCCGCCCACACCTAGGGCCGCCGTGGCTCTGTGAAGGATGTCAACGCGCCTTTGAAATTAAACGTCGCCATATTTTGCCGCTTCGCGGACCGATGAATATTCCATGCGTCGCTCGTGATTCAGGGAACGAACGGATTTCGGAATTTGGGAAAACGCTCGTGTTATCTTAAGCCCGTGCAATTATCACGCGTTAATGGTTTTTTCAAATTTGTTTCCGATCCATCGTCTTTTCTTTTGTTCTATGGGAAAATAAGACGTTGAGATTAGTACGGGAATAAGACGAATTTAACGTCAGGAACGCGGGAAAAAGCATTTTCTTTACGAAATATTGAAAGTTTGTATTGTCAGGAATTTCATACAACGTTACAAATTTTATAAGAAATAAATATTAGCGATTTTCTCAGAGAATGAAATTAATTCAAAGGTCGGAATGAAAAATCGAAAGATTGCGACTTTATCGAGACAAATGTCCGAAAATATAACTTTGACGAATTGAGAAAGAAATTATAATTGTTATAAAAGCGACGAATCATTGTTTTTCGTTTCACGCGCGGGAATAATCGCAGTTCCGAACTCGACGGGTCTGTCACGAACAATTGTGAAGAATACATTGAACCGGGAAGGATTTGTTTCCTTTGTTGATCGCTTTGAAACAAGTGCGGTTCGTTTTTGTATAAAATACAGGAACGTGGCACCGGAGCGCCATGCGCTCGCGCGGCGCGCGGGGGAACTTGAGTGTCAATAATAATGCGCAAATATCACTAGATATTCACTAAGAATTGTTTTAATGTGGAATTTTTTAATGGAATAGAGGATCGATGAAAAAAAAAATTAAATAATTTTCATCATAAAGTCATCACGGAGAGGGACTTGAACCGCGAACGTTGCGGACTCCAGCCTAATGCTCTCCTGACTGAGCTATTTCTATTCTCGTAACGATAGTAGTTTTAAAAGTATATATTCATCCACGTAATGTTTCATATCCCACTTCAACTGACATTACCTATCTCTTTCTCTCTCGGACTTCGAACTTACGCTCGATCGATATTGGCACATAGCCGCGCGACTTTCGTTTATAAAGCAGTAATGTTGCGAATGTGATTGACTAATTCTTGACACGTCGATGATTGCAGAAGACCTCAATTCGAGCCTAAGGAATTTGAGTCATGATCTAACATTTGATTGTCGAGGACCGATCGATTGTTTCTCGACAAGACATTGTTTTGCCATATTTAACAATTTTTAGAGGTTAGAGTGCGGGTGTGTTTGATCAAAAAATTAAAATTAATCGTATATTATTCGGCAGTGACAATCGGTGGGTAAAAGAAGCTTATTGAGAAAATATTTTCAAAGTGAAAGAATGTCTGAAAATTTGGAGAAAATCTGTCTTATAAAGCAGATTGAGAGGACATTATTTACAACTTTATATGCAAAGTTTTTATATTCGATAGGATTTATTATTCATCTCACAATTTTATTGTTAGAGATTAAAGAAAATCTTCAGTTTCAGGAACTTCTTGGAAAAATGCATCAGGCTATGCTCAACTGCAATGGAGTTCAGACGGACATTCTGACAGATGGTCGCTGGGTCGAAGAGGGACTGGATCCCAAAGGCCGCAAAGATGTTGTAGTCGTTATACCAGGGAACCCTGGAATTCCTAGTTTCTACAAACATTTTGTGAAAGCTGTGAAATCACAATTGCCCAGCGAAACGCCTGTATGGACAATTGGACATGCTGGACACGTTCAACCACCGAGCGAATTGTGCTTTTTGCCCGATGACAAAAGCGAGGCACACAAATACGATCTGCAGGGCCAACTGCAACACAAGGTTTGTATAAAAACGGAATTTCCTTCGAATTCTTCTATAGAACTAAAAAGATAATTCTCAATGCGCAAGCATTAAAACATGAAGAATAATTGATGAAATGTACCAACTACTTTTGCAGATTGAATTTTTCAAGCAGTATGTTCCCAAAGATGCGAGAGTTCATCTCATAGGTCATTCCATAGGAGCCTGGTTTATTTTAAAGCTTTTGGATGATCCAAATTGCGGGAAACAAATTCACAAATGTTATTTGCTATTCCCGACTATAGAACGGATGGCCGAGAGTCCTAGTGGAAAACATCTTACTGGAAAAGTTAGTTGGTCTGTTAAAAAGTATACAATCGTCTGTCGCTTAGCTTTCATTACATGTTCACACTTTGTTTTATCACAGGTTCTGCCGATTGTTCCTCTCCTCGTCTTTGCAGCATGGCTGTTATCATTTCTGCCGAATTTTCTTATGGCGTTTCTCATCCGCGTTTTTGGCGGTTTCTTTGTTGGCGTCACAGGCAAGAGTGTTAAGCCCGTTTCTCAATTTCTTCATCCATCGGTTTTAGAAAGAGTCTTCAGCCTCGCGAAAGACGAGTTGCGAACCGTGAAGGAACGCGATGACGACGTCATTGAGAGACACGGGAAAAAGTTGTGGCTCTATTATGGAGCAAGAGACGGTTGGACACCGGCGCATTATCCCCAAGAGTTCAAGGCTCGGCATCCCAACGTGGAAGCTCAAGTTTGCAAACGAAACTTTCGACACGCCTTCGTTCTCAAGAACGACGATAAAGAACTTGGCCGCATAGTCGGCGAATTGATCAATGCTACAATAACGTAATAAAGATGTAGAAATTGAATTAGGATAATTTCAGAAGTACCAGGTTCTCAGATCTCAGATATTAGTATTTAAGCAGCGATTATAGAACATGTCAATCAAAAGGGAGATTCGATCAATTTTGGGCTAAAAATGGTTTGTTATTCTTCAGGGGAATGCATTTTGTAGATTTAAGGGTGTATGCGAAATATGAATATGTATGGAAATAAATATTGCTCGTTCAAAAAAAGCTCTTTCACTCGCCCTCGAGGTATCTTGAAAAAAATTTAATATTTTTATTGATACGGAAACGCCCAGATATTTAAATCGAACGAAACAGTAGAGATAAACAGTTTTATCGTGAATATTCAAAGCTTTTGTTTTTCCTTCTTCGCTTGCTCGGCAGCTGCTTCGATTTTGTCGTGTTCGGCGATCAGTGCGGTTACTTCACTCGCTGGTAAGATGCGGATCTTCGTCTTGCCGTTTTCTCGCGTCAGCGTGGCCATCTCGACTGTGAGAATAAAATAGAGAAGCATTTGCATAAATTCAATTATATCATTGAATATTTCCAATCATTAATTACCTTTGTCGGACGAAAGTTTTGTCATATCGAGAGTTTTGGACAAGACTTTTATAGCAAGGGCTTGAGCATCTTTTAATGTGGTTTCACCTTCCTTATATTCTTGTTTCAATGACGAAATTGCAGCGGCAGAATTATTTCCAATACACGTTGCCTTCCAACCTCCGTAATTTCCACTAGGATCAGACTGATAGAGCTGGTAGCCGTAATGACGATCCCATCCCATATAGAGAATGGAGACGCCAAATGGTCGTTTACCTCCATACTGAGTATAGGCTTGCTTTACGTCGCAAAGCCAAGACACCAACTGTTCACATGGAATTGTTTCACCATATTGCAGCAAATATCGCTGACCAAGTACACGCAGTTCATTGGTAAGGACATTGGCATCGGATGTGATACCAGCCACCGAACAGACAACATCGTCATTGAGTTTGTAAATTTTTTCCGAAAAGAAAACCTCGTCGAGTAACTTGTTGGTGTTGCGTCTTTCGGCAGCAAGAAGAATACCATCATTGGCCAAAATACCAAGGCATGTGCCTGCATGACTTATAGCCTCCATTGCATATTCGACTTGATACAGTCTACCTTCAGGTGAGAATATCGTTGTTCTTGTGTCATATCTGCGAGCCTAAGTACACAGGAAAGAAAACATGGATTTTTCATGTTTCATAAACTAATGTGTGAACAAAGAAATAGTTTTGTTATGAGGGAGTGTCATTCATATTTCGTAATAATTCTGAGGACTCCGTACTGATAATTTTTCATATTTCAACGCAAATTTGGCAATTTCTGTGCTCGATGACAATGCATTTCACACATAACCTCAATCATGACATGAAAGATTTGTTTAAGAACCGAACAATGTCACAGTTTATTTCATTTGCAATTCGGATTGTACGGATTAGAGACAGACTTACCATTTTATCAAATTATCTGTAGACCTTTTGTAAGATTAATGTCAACCAATTCGGCGAAAGTAAAGACGAATTTTTCGACACTCAGTTGCCCTGTAAACTTGTCGCTCGCGTTCTTGCGGTCTGAATCCAAATCGCGCTGCTGGCGCTCATGGCGACAATATCGAGAACTATACGACATCTATAAATATATATATCAGTCTCTGTCGTCTCTGTATATATAGCTATGATAATTTTAATAATATAACCTCAAAAATGTCGACGAATACATCATAGGACACTGTTTATTAACTAAAATAAACGAAGGACGAGCTTTTTTATCTCGTGAAAAACGAGATGGACGAGGACAGAGTGGCTGTAATTAATGTAGCGACGGAAACTAAAGTATTGAACGTTGCTTTCTCCACTGGATGGACAACAGAGGACCTTTGTATCAAGGTTAGTCTCACTGAAATGTCAGCCTAATTTAAAGTTCCGATTGTTATTAAGCGATAATCTATTACGTTGTTTTGTTATCAAGGTCTGCAAACAAATTGGCATTGGTCCAGTAGCGCGGCATCTCTTTGCTCTGAGGAATCGTTCTACAAGGCTGTGGTTTCCTCCTGGCTATAGACTAGAGGGCAAGGAGAAGCTCAAATTTGAATTTCGTTTGAGATTCAAACCCTCTAGTCTTCAGAGACTCAAGCACATCGACACCAAAGCTTATGACTATTATTTTCAACAAGCTCGTTCCGATGTTTTGGACAACAAAGTACCAGACATTGTTTATGAGAGGCACAAACGCGAGCTCATTGGTCTAGGAGTTAGTGACATGTACAGGTAAGTCGAAACAAATTGAAACCATTATTGTATTTAAATGTTCTAACGCTCCTCGAATTTGAATGGTACAAATGGGTAAATATGGAAATACTTATGCCCAAATTATCTACTGTTTTTCAGGGTGATGTTGGAGAAAGATGTACCTCGGGAAATAGTAGAAAATGATTATAAGAAGTATATACCAAAAGAATGCATAAAACGTCACTCGTTTTTCATAAAGAAACCGATTCACAATGCCCTGGCGAGAATATCGGGTCATGACGCTTCGTACGTCAAGGAACAGTATCTTAATCAGTTCGAATGTATGGCACCTAATTATCCATGTGAGGAGTACAAAGCTCTCATGGACAAGGGCATGACGAATCCCCCATCTAGAGTATTGCTCAGAGTAAATGCAACCGATGTCAAATATTGTGAGACGGAAAATGGAGAGTGGAGCACATTATGTGTTATCGAGGATCTTTGTTTCGTATCGATCAGGCAAGACAGTACTGTGGAAGTATCACGAAAAAATGGGATCCCATCATACCTCAAGTTTGGAACAAACGCCCTTGTCATGTCGTTTGTTTCTGCTCTGGATGGATATTACAGACTTACGATCAAATGGACATTCAACCTGTGCCGTGATGTTTTAACACCAAGTCTTGAAAGACTTCACAAGCAAAAGTGCCATGGCCCGGTTGGGTAAGCTTCGCCGTTTTATCTTTGATTGAAATTTCTTTTCAATTGGTTACAGCTTTTTTTATTATTTTTTCGTAGCGGTGAGTTTTCCTATGCTAAAATGGAAGAGAAACGTTCGAATAAACCAGGGACATACGTTCTTCGCGAGAGCGAGACAAAGTATAACGTATTGTATTTGGATTCCTGTGGGAAGGATGGTAAACCAAGAACCCACAGGATAGAACAATTTGGTCCCGACGATTTTGTACTATCCGATTCAGTTCAGAGGTACAGATCACTTGCACAATTAATATCGATGCATCAGGATCCAGAAGGACAGCTTCATCTTGCGGAGTGTTTGCCACCCTCGGAATATGGTTTGTAAATTTCTTGGAGTACATTAAAAAAAATCCATAATATTCAATATAAATACACAAAAAAATGGTTCATTATAAATGCAATTTAAATACTATTGCAAACAGACAAATCGCCCCTTTTGATTTGCGCTCCCGAGGGTGTTGGTAGTGACGTAGCAGCCGACGAAGAAATAATCGCGGCGCTTCTCGACGGAGGACCGCGGTGCATTTCCCCTCACCAATTACAAATCTACAAGGCTCAACCATTTCCGAAGAGTTCCGACAATGGCGAAATCCGCACGGCCACGACGACGACATTGTACCGTGCGATGTGGCGTGTTGCAAAAGGAAAAAAACTCGAGGCGGCAATAAAAGTTCTTAAAGAGGAGGAGTGGAGATTCACCAGGGAATTTCTTGAGTTAGCTGGTAAATGGGGCCAACTGAGATCCGGAGCTCTTGTAAGACTTTATGGCTTGACCGTTGCTCCTGCGGTTGGAATGGTGATGGAACTTGTGAAACTTGGTCCTTTGGACGTTTATCTTCGTAGTAATTCGCCTCGAATCGTTAAAACGGTTGACATGGTGGAAGCTGCTGCTTGCCTTGCCACGGCTCTTTGGCATTTGGTACGTTCAAATAATTTTCCTAAATTAATGTGTTCCATTGAAATAATTACATTCGTTATATCTTTTTTAGTATTTGTATTTATTTTTATGAAATTTATAAATTACTGTCTTCGGTAAAATTTAGGAAGAAAGTGGCGTTGTTCATGGAAACATAAGATGTCGGAAACTGCTTGTTCACGCCCACACCGACAACAGTTTTATTGTAAAACTCGGGGACCCTGGACTCTTCAGCTACACTCAAGCCGAGTAAGAGATTAATCGATCCATCTTGATTATTAATTTCCCGATGTGAAATCTTTTTTTCAACAAACTCTTTTTGTTTACACACAGTGTCCACTGGTTACCACCGGAGTGTTACTTGAATCCTGAGCTAGCAAGGCGGAGTACTCGAGCCGATGTTTGGGCCCTGGCTACAACCTTTTGGCAAATATTTTCTCGGGGAACCATCCTTCCCTCGCATCGCGACATCGACTCCGTTAAAAAGGTACGTAAATTCGGACGAGTTGTTATGGAATACGGAAATCGTAAAATTCTTCAAATTTTCTTTAGTTTTATGCAAACGGAAAACGTTTGCCAATACCAATGGGATGTCCGATAGAAGTGTACAATTTGATGACGGAGTGCTGGGGCGAGCCGGGTGGACCGCGCAAGCAACCTCAAGCAATAATGCGTGATATAAATCAGATACTTTATCAGGTTTATAATTCACGTCGCACGCACGCTTATGCTACGGCATTTCCCCGGCTATTCAATGCCACGGATAACAAAGACGAAGATGATCCGGAAACGGCCGAGAACAATTCGTCGTCGGATTGCGAATCAAGAGCCAGCAGTCTTTTTACTGATCGCACGAGTTTGCCATGGGATGATGGGGACGATAGTGAGTATGCGCTTTTTTCAATCTTTATCACGAATAATCGATCATCGCTGACAATAATATTTGAACTTTTGATTTTTTCATAAGGTGGTGGTGCGCTTATCGGTTCAAGCGATCTCTATGAAGATGCCCAGGAAGAACTTTCGGCCTATCTCGGCTGGTTGGACGAGACTGGAGGAAATGGCGATGCTTTCGGTGCAGTTATAAGACACTCGACTGGGAATATCGGCAATCATCACAATGATGTCAATATTACTTCCGGAAGCGGTGGACCGCTCGGACAGATGCAGGGAATCTTCGAGCTTGATGCCGATTGCAATGTCATACTTCAAGGACGAATAGGTCAAGGTTTTTATGGTGAAGTTTATCGTGGCACTCTCGAGCGCGACAATGCCAAAGACGCGGAACCTCAGCAGGTTGCTGTGAAAAAATTGAAGACAGGAGGATTGGAAGCGGACTTGAGAGACTTCGAGCGTGAGATTTCTATAATGAAAGTAAGCCAATGAATATCTATTGTATTAGAGGTCCACGAGAATTTTCGCGAAACGAACAATTTTTGTTAACGAACTGTTCTGCTATTTTCAGACCTTAAAACATCCGAACGTCGTAGAGATTCTCGGTGTTATATCAGAACCGGAAGTATGCCTTGTAATGGAATTCGTGAAGCATGGTTCACTCCAGAGTTACTTGGCGATACATCGCGAAAGTCTGAGCCACAGGAGATTGCTCGATTTTTCTCTCGACATAGCCACGGGGATGGATTATCTCGGACGCAAGAGTATCGTGCACCGCGATCTTGCAGCTCGGAATATTCTCGTCGCTGATGAAACTCGCGTAAAAATAAGTGATTTCGGACTGGCTCAGGTAACGGGCAAAAATGACTACTACATCTTGCAAACGAATCGCGATCTTCCGATAAAATGGTACGCACCCGAAAGTCTTCGCGACGGAAGATTTTCACCACGTTCCGATGTTTGGTCATTCGGCGTTACAATGTACGAAACTTTTGGGCTTGGTGAAGATCCCAAACTGCCAGGTTTAGGTGGTGAAAGCAACGCAAACGGTGAAAACGAGGAAGAAGGCAGTGCCGAACTTTTAGCGGCTCTTGAACGCGGCACAAGACTGCCTTGCCCACCCACTTGTCCTCAAGCTGTCTATGTTAAACTCATGTATCCCTGCTGGCACTTGCACAGTCATCAGCGACCCGACTTTGCCACTCTATGCAACGATATTCGCGACTTGATAGGACAATATTGAACTGTTAAAAAAACCGGAATTACTGGATCAAAGGAATTTACTGTGGGATTAATTTTCCCAAACAATTCTCCGCTCTTCTGTAAGACTGAATAGCGATCGAGAGACAATGGAGGAATCATCGCAAAGCCATTTGACAGCGGATCTCGCGTAACTGACTTTTGTCGGTTGTTGTACTGAGGAAAACGCACGAAGTTGGAAGCTCGGAGCGTATACACTTTAAGTTAGGAAGGAAGTAAACGGAACAAAAATCTGTTTACAACACCGTGAAAAATTATATGTATACAAAGTTCGTTTTCGATCGATTAATCTACCGAATACCCTTCCTATTATAAAGTGTAATTCTCGACGTATTTTGTATCAGCCGTTTTTTAGTGGCTTGTAATTTGCTTCATGCGAACATCATCTGTGTTGAACACGTTTTTACAAATTTAAGTTTCACTCATTTTCATCCTGTCTTTTTTTAATCTTCGGTGATTCAATTTAAGGAATGGTAAATTCTAGAGACTATCTGACATAGTAGACTATAGGGAGATGGTCTAAAATCTGAGAGTATTCAGGATTGTTCTGATGTTGAGAATTATTGTGAATACTCAAATATGGGGGACGCTCAAGCAACGTTTTAACATCCGATGAAACGATCGAGGAATGTTCCAATGTAGACTATCGAGGATGGATATCCGTACGAACTTTCCGTTTTATTTCTACAACCATTCACAGGTCTCGATCAGTACCGACATCGAGCACTGTTCGGTGTCTTTCAAACTCTGCCGAAACACTTGAGCGTGTTGCCACCGAAGATCGCCCTCACCACCCGTGAGTTCAACGATTAAACTCAACTTCCATGGACCATTGAGGCGATCGATTTTGAAATTTTCGGCATTATCGATCGGAAAAATGACGTCTGATTTTTTTGGATCTCTGTACGAGGCTCTGAGCCTCCAATGTATTTTGCCACTATGAAAAGTTACGCATGTTGCTCGTAATCCGAAAGATTTTATCGAAAATTTTAAATCGACGACTTCAAAACCCCATGTTATTATACCTACAGCTTGACCCGGTGAACGCGATAGATAAGTTACTTTCCAATCTGTCTCGACTTTTCGAAATATCCCACCTTCGACGGACTCGATACCGTTTTGCCAGCCAGTTCTCTTCTCTAGCATTTTTTCAACATTCACGTGGCTCTCATATTCATTTCTCGCCGAGAAGTAACGGATTTCGAATTGTTTTGCATCACGTGGGATCTTCCAAACGCGTGGTACGTTCAATTTTTCCTAAAGACAGAGCCAACATGGACTTGTGTTAATATAGATTGAAATTTTGTTTATACGAGTGTCGACAGTTATCGAGTCTGCGTCGAATAAAAGTTTGTTGCTTCTTACTTGAGTTTCTCCGCGCGAAGTTCGCCAGACGAGTGAACCAGAAGTTCTGCCCTCATAATCGTCCTTCGAATCTTCTCCGGGTTTTGTAGCTCCTGGTGGAGCTGGCATAAGTTCCACGAGCTCGAGCGCTCGCCTTTTTATCACAAAACGTTTTCTTGCCTCGCTGTATCCCGGAGAATTCTGCCTTTCGTCATTGAGCCGACAGATCAAAGAGCAGAGCTCTTGTTCCGTGCAGAGTGTTCTTCTTCTCATAATAGCTGATTGGTCCCTCGTATATCGCCACGTAACATCCTGCACCTCGTCTCTCGAGTACGCGATCACGTATGTAAGTTTTTTCTTCCAACCGCACTCGTACATCAGCGGACGATCCATTGCGTTCTCGCACGGATCTGCGTGAATCCATCTATTCGAAGCGATCGACCAGACCTAAAATTAGTGCAAATATAAAAACAACACATTGAAATTAGTTGCTAAGATTTGCAGGTTCTTGCAAAGCTTAATTTTATACCTCCGTCCACACGTGATCGGTTTCGTCGTGAACGAGTCTCGAGTCGAAGCCAAGAGAGCGACAGATGAGCGTAAAAGCATTCGCCCATTCGCCACATCGACCTCGTCGTGTCTTAAGCAAAATCGCCGGATCTGTGTAACGGGGAAATTTAGCTTCTATGCCACAATTTTCACATCTGAAAAGATTCGTTATCTTGTCTTTAAAAAAGGGCTCGAAAAAGAGTTTGGGTGGAATTGGAATTCCTTACTTATGTATTTCGGTCCGGGAAATTCTTGGATCTGTGGAAAGTTCGACCCGGTCGTATGTGCAAGTTTCGCCACATACGCTGCATCCAGGACTGTCCATCCAGGTAAAAAAATCATTTTTGAACCAATCGAGTAGTTCGATCAGAAGAAAGTCGTCTACTGTTACTTCATGCTCGACGAGCAAGTCGGGAGAGTCGCCGCATTCGTTCGACTTGATTTCTCTCTGAAAATTCCTCAGTCTCTTCATCGCTCCGATTTGCAACCTCTCCAATGGTACCACGCGCATTGCTTTGCTTTGCAATTGTGGATTTTCATACTTTAGGGTATGCGTAGATTCTTCGATGATGCGCTCAAGGAAGTTTTTTCTCAAATGAGGTTTAGGTCTTATAGCGGCGAAACGATTTTTATCGTTTACCTGTGATTTAACCTCCAGATCGTGGAGAGCTTTTTGAACATGTCTGAGCCTGGACAGAGGAGCTTCTCGTGGGAGTGTAAAATATTCGCCATCCTGCAAGAACAAATTGGCAAATATAGAAAACTTATAAAAGAGTATTTAGCTAGATAAAATCTAACGGAGAATCGAACCTCGATAAAACCCATTTCAAACAGGCATTCGATGGCTCCAAAAGCCGTCAACAAGTTGTCCGATATCGTCGAATCGCTGACTCGAATTCTTCGATATTCATTATCATTAGGAAACGATATTATCTTATCACAGAGGCGTGACAGGCTGCGTAGTGCAACTTTACGAATTTCAGGCTCGTTTTCGTGCAACGATTTTATGCACCTTTTCAAATTCTCATCCATTGTTTAAAAAAAAACACGTTACATCTGCTACGTAATCGTAATGACTGTTAAAAACAGCGTGCAACGTTCATAGACTTCAATTACGTCGAAAAAGTGAGGTTACGTTTCGTAATATCGTACAAAATATTGCACGCGAGGATTGTCAATATGATGAAACGAATCGTAACTATACAGCGTAACAATGAGAATCAATAAATACTGACAATCATCGTACGTATTAATTAAAACGGACTTATTACGCGATTTAAAAAAACCGCTGACGTTGCCTATTTGCAGCAGGCGGCATCCTTTATAGAACTGTCATATATTTACAGGCGCGACAAAAAAGATCTCACGGACGGTGGCGCCGCGATGGAGATGTGCCGAAACAGAGACGCGAATTCTTGGAGCGCGGGAATTACGCAAGGAATCTTCATTTTCACCCCGCATTAAACTACGCTCCGTGTTAGAGAGCACTTTGGTACGTTATCGCGAAATACCACGTGCTCGAAATATGACCCTATGGCCCAACCCTTCTAAGAGGGTTAAGAAGCGACGAGGCGTAAATTCTATCGAACGTAGAGCAGACGATGATGAAATTTGACTTTACCTAAAAAATGCGTGACTTTCGTATATGAAAAAAGGTTTATTTTCTTTAATCTACGATATCTCATATCGACCCACTTTATTAAGAAACAATAGGTTCAATAATAAATAATCTTCACAAGAAATACAGAAAAATTTTAAAGCATACAAATTTAATGAAAATTTTCAAACTACGTAACCGAAATACTCAAGGTCCCTTTTATACGAGTAAGATTCTCGTAATCTACCGATTATTTATTATTCAATAATAAATAATTTTCCATCAGAAATACAGAAAAATTCTAAAGCAAGCGAATTTAATAATAATTTTCTCACTACATAACCGAAATACTCAAGTTCCCTTTTATACGAGTAAGATTACCTTACCCTTATGAAATTTGCTGAATTTCCCTTCTGAATAGAAGAATCCAAAGTTCGAAACTAGACCTTACGTAAAAAATGCGTGACTTTCGTATATGAAAAAAGGTTTATCTTCTTTAATCTACGATATTTTATATCGACCCACTTTATTAAGAAACAATAGATTCAATAATAAATAATCTTCACAAGAAATACAGAAAAATTTTAAAGCAATCAAATTTAATAAAAATTTTCAAACTACGTTACCGAAATACTCAAGGTCCCTTTTATACGAGTAAGATTCTCACAATCTACCGATTATTTATTATTCAATAATAAATAATTTTCCATCAGAAATACAGAAAAATTCTAAAGCAAGCAAATTTAATAATAATTTTCAAACTACATAACCGAAATACTCAAGTTCCCTTTTATACGAGTAAGATTACCTTACCCTTATGAAATTTGCTGAATTTCCCTTCTGAATAGAAGAATCTAAAATTCGAAACTAGACCTTACGTAAAAAATAAGTGTGAATTTCGTACATAAAAAAAAAGGTTTTTTTTTTTCAATCTAGGATATCTCATATCGACCCACTTTATTAAGAAACAATAGGTTCAATAATAAATAATCTTCGATAAGAGAAACAGAAAAAGTCTAAAACAAAAATATTTAATAACAATTTTTAAACTACAAAAGCAACGTACTTCAGTTACCCTTTGTGCGAGTAAGATTGTTACAATCCGTCGATTCAGAAGGATCTAAAGTTTCAATCTCGCGCTATCGGTTTCAACCGCAATTGTCTCCTGTAGAGGCAACTCGAAAACTACTTTGCGATCCTTCAGTAGATGCTAAAGGTATTTCTCGTTTCCGGAATGGAAAATCGTCAAATCGTCAGTGAGTTAGGATATACGTGTAGATATAAATGCTCGTAGATCGTTGAGAAAGTAATATATAGACTGATAGAGATGTTTCCTCGTTCGCGTATATCGGAATTGGATTTGATGTACAAGTTTCCAAGCTTTCCATTGTTGGACGAGGGCCGGTGCCAGATCGAACGTTAATTTGATCCGATCATTTCCTAGTTTTGGAGAGTGGGAAGGACTTTGAGATAGCGATAGAAAGGACTTTCTCTCAGCGTATGAACATACACACCTATACATATATCTACGTCGGATATTGTTTGGTCCAAGGATAGATGTATACGGAGGGTAAAAGGAACAAGAGGTGGATACGTGGTGAAGGAGAACCTCTCACGTACCATAAGCTATATCGACGTCGAGTTCTTGGTAACCGTGTGCACCCCTCTTGTCCGTACAACTTCGATGCAATACGAGAAGCTACCAAACGCCTCACGAAGCACACCCTCTCCTTCTCGATCCTTCCTTACCCGTCTCACCACTCGTTTTCTCTCTCTCTCTCTCTCTCGCTCTCCCTCTCGTCGCCAATCTGTACTCTGTCGAATTTCATCCACCCAGATGCAATACAGGTTCGCGAGTTATTAGCAAAACTCTATTACGGTTTCACCCCCTCCTCTTCCCGCTCCACCCTGCCCAGCTTTTCGTCCGGTTCCAGCTCTTCTATGTGGCGCATTGGCTGCATTGGTTTTCGCACACCGTGCAGAATCTCAATCAGTATATAAACCAGCCGCAAGCCTAATCAAATCTCGGACTTTGGTCAGGTAACGAAAATAAAATACATCTGACCTCGAGCGTTATCGAATTAACGCCGACTCGATTATACCCGTATAATAGTAACGATACGAAGAGGTGTTGATTTGTCGCAATTGGCTATTGTTTTTCTTATCATAATTTTGTTTTTTACAATAAACGAATAATCGCGCGGGCATGCTATGTTTTTTGTTTTCAATTTTTTCCCAATTGAACAGAAACAAGGCCAAACGTAAATTTGATTTTTCACCCCGAGAATTGGACAAAATGCGTGCAAACAAAGTTCGTTGCTATCTGCGGGACACGCATGAACATTGACTTTTTATCTATTCGACGAAAACACTCGAGCACTCTGTAAGTCGTGTACGCCAGTTTATACACAATTTGTACGTGCACGAGTAATGATACGAGTCCCATGAGATACGCGGTGTGGCACGAGCAACGGGGGCGCGTTGGGCTTCCTGGAAGAGAAATAAAGTACACGACGCACACACGGAGAGAAAGAGGAAAAAAAAGTGAGCACGAGAAAAAAAGCAAAAAATTGCAAAAAAGAAAAAATAAAAAACAGAAAAAGTACACGCGAGGCGGACGAGAGTCGAGAATCATGTGGATGCTGCGTGAGAGATCTCGGGGATTTTATAGAGCTCGGATTGCTCATGCGTTCTCTCGTACCTTCTCGCTCCCGTTTATTCCCTCTCGTCGTCGCTCTTACTCTCGTGCTTTTGCTCGGTGGCGCGCACATCCCCCTCAACCCTCCCCCTTGCCTCTGCCAACCCTGCCTCACTCCGAGAGTTCGTCCCTCGCCCACGCGTCCCCACCCTCGTCACTCGAGTTCTCCATCCCTCTTCGCTGCTCGCTCGTCTACGCGCGGTGGGGGATGGAACGGCTCCTCGTATCTCGACGTGGCCAGTCTACCCCGAGCGCTCGAACCTCGGAATTACAAGTTTTCCTACCTCCGTTTACCCTACAGGCGGCGCGCGCGCGCGCTTATACACGAATTGCGATTATTTCATTTTTGTCCAATTCTTGTTCTTTTAAGTTCATTTGTTTTATAATCATCCCGCGATAAAGTTAAACAGTGATCGAGTGACAAGTTTTCATTCGTCGTTACGCACAAGTTCTACGACTATTGTTATTGTTGTTGTTGTTGTTGTTGTCCTATTTCTTTCAATATACAAAAAATACCGCGACGTTTGTCCTCGGTCGATCAAAAGTTCGACCATCGTGGCAGATTTTGATTTATATTCGCAACCCCCCTCTCTCCCTCCTCCTCCTCCTCCTCATCATCATCATTATCCTTATTGTGTAAATATCAATCCTTAAAATCTTTTCGAGTGTCCTAGTGGGAATAGTTTTCCCTTGGACTGCGCGAATGAGGAAAAAAACGCATGTTCATGAATAGCGGTTAAAGTGAGGAGGGCGAGAAAACACGAAGGAACGAGGGTCGTCGAGGTGTCGTAAAAGGTGCGGCTGGTAGACGACGAAAGTGCCTAAGGGGTCCGAAATAAAATAACACGGTGATTTATACAAGCGCGTAACGTACTCATATACGTCGTATAAATGTGTTTGTGCAACGGCTACGCCGTGATAAACGTGATATTTACGCTTGGCAGTAGTTCGAGTGCGTATCGTGTCGGACACGATATAAAAAGTATCGCGTGGTTGGTTGCAATATCGCGCGATGCTCACCGGCGATCTCCCGTCGCGATGGAAAAATATACATTGAGCCGGCAACGAAAACAAGTGACAAACACAGTGAGCCACAGCTTGGAGATATAAAATATTCACGATCGAATAATAATTAACGAAGAGAAATAAAAGAAAAAAGTCAACGTGCGAACGAACGCATTCGTTCGTATTAAAAAAAAAAAACAAAATTGTCGAACGTAGCGTGGAGAGTTAAAAATTTGAGCTTCGCGATTGTTCGGGAGATTACAAAAATCTATTACGAGCGAATCAAGAACCAAAAGAAACAAAAAATCTTCGATAAACGCGTATAAACCGCGCGTGATAATATCCTTAATTTTTTAATCGGTTTCTCTTTAACGATTCTTAAAACCCATGTGGTATAATCGTCTTTTGGATTTTACATTCGACGTTCCACCTTTCGCCTTGTGCGGAGCGAATGAGGCAATCTTCGTGCCTCGTTGGCCAAGCGAAGGACGGAGAACCCGGAGAGAAAATGGAAATTGAAGTAGTGTCAGTAGTGCAAATCCGTGTGTAGTCAGACGCGGTTTTCCATGCGAGAAGGGGGAGGAGCTGGGGGCTAAAGCTCTGGCTTTTCAGAGTGTGATTCGAGGATTGGTTCGGGTTCTTGCGGTTTCGAAAGGAGGTTTACTTTTCCCCACCCCATCGATCTACCAAACAAACTACACACTCGCTGATCGTCATTGGCCACGATTCCTTACTTCGAATCTCTCCGACGGATTCACCCCGTGACGAAAATACGTCGCTATTCTTTAAATAAATTGTATATTCCGTGTGCGCACACATACACAGCTTGGATCGAACGTCGGCGAACTTGGTTCCTTGGCGTATATCGATGAGCGAAATGGAGATTCGTGGAATTACCAAGACAAGCAAGATGATCGACTCGATCACGAGTCTTCTCGAGGCCTCGAACATTTCTATTTGAAGCAGAGACGTACGACGGATCGAAATAGATCGTCCCCTCGTCTCGAAAGATCCTCGACTAAATACGTATAAAACGTTATCTATAGATCTATACATCGATGTGTATATATATATAGCGATACTGTGAAAGTGCGGTCATCGAGAAAAGTGAACAAGAAGGAATGATAGCCTACGAAAAATGAGGGGTTTATTGTTCGCTCTGGGACTGCTCTTCGCCGGTAAGTCGCTTCGCTTCGTTCTTCATACACGGGTCGATTTTTCCCTCGCGTCGACAGATTTTCATCCTCCTCGGACCTCGAACGATCGTATGGGATTTTCCTCCGGTCCTTGAAACGTTTCGACGCAGCAGGGATCCGATCGTTCGGGAATTACCGAGAGATTTAGGGCGCTTACGTTGTTTTCCATCCTTGAGAGCGGTCGAAAATTTAATGAGCCGTGAAAAAAAAGAAGAAGCGAGAATATAACAAAAAATAAATAATCACCGTATCGATGAACGATGTTATCGTTCTTTCCTTCAAAGCCTAGATCATTGCTATAAAACAAATATTCCTAGAATAAAAATAAATGTATGCGTTCTTTCGTGTAAAAAAAAATCGCGTGAATAAAAAAATAAATGGCCTTATTTTCATAATATTATTTTCATTGATTGCTTTGTCATTGCGGTTGAAAATTTAATGAGCCGTGAAAAAAAAGAAGAAGCGAGAATATAACAAAAAATAAATAATCACCGTATCGATGAACGATGTTATCGTTCTTTCCTTCAAAGCCTAGATCGTTGCCAAAAAACAAATATGTAAAAAAAAACCCGTGAAGCACGAATTAAAATATAAATCGCATTATTTTCATAATATTATTTTCATTGATTGCTTTGTCAGAGAACTCGACTCGGTGTAATTATTATTTCGAACTCAGTCAAACGTTGTTACATTTTTTTTCATACAAGTTTGTTTGCGCGTATGATGGAGCATTAATGAGTGGTAATGGGGCAATCCGATATTTGACATTCGGCAGGACGCGTACAAGCTAAATTCGTATAACGCGTTCAAAAAACTCGCGCAGATATAGATATCTGTGATAAATGATCGTACGATGTGCTCACCGGTCCGCTGGCAAATCAAAATGAGTCATGCGCGCGTGCGTACCCGCGACAGAGATAGAAAGAGCGATCTTCTTCGTTTGCAAACCCCCCGTGCCCCGCTCTCATTATCATGCCGCTCCGACCAGAAACCAAAATAAACGCGTGTTAAAAATAAACATCGTACAAATTTCTCGCTTCTTTTTTTTTACCCTCGTTTATCACGTCTCCCGGTTACGTGAAGAAACGAACCAAAAGATGTGAAAAAAATTAAGAAATCGAATGAAAAGATAAAACAAAGAATGTCAAAGAATTAAGGAATTGAATGAAAAGAAAAAACAAAAGAAAATCGTTAAACAGTCCAAGGACCGGCGAGGTGTACGAACGATGATGACAATCCGGAGGATCTCGAGTTCGAGCCCCTCAATCGTGGACCGTATTTTGACGTCTCGGCGTCCCGCAACGTGACAGCACTCGTCGGCAAGACGGCGGTGCTGAATTGTCGAGTACGAAACTTAGGCAATCGAACGGTAAGACGTTCTTTTATTATTGCGTAAATAACGCGAATACTCGTTTTTCCCGGCACTTTAAAAAAATTTTCAACTACAAGCCTTATCGAGTCTGACAATGTGAGAGAGAAAGAAGAGAATTTTCACGAACTTCGAGCGAGATCGAAGAATAAAATGTTAACGAAATCGGAGTCGAATGGACGTAGGGCGAGAGTGAAAAAAAAGAAGAGGTTTTTAATGACTAGGGAAAAGTTCACAGACTTTTTCATCCCTCTCCGCCCTGCGCTCTCCCTTTGGTCGGATTATTTTATAAATTTCTTGCACGTTTTATCGAAGCGAACATTCATGAAAAATGAAATAAATCTTTTAGTACGATACAATAAAAAAACCGAGAAAACTTTTTGAGAGACATCGCTAAAGAGAGAGAGGGAAAGAGAGAGGTAAAGGGACAACGATAAAGTAAAGTCGCTTCTGGAAAGTACAAGATCTCGAAACGAGACGTCGATTTTGCTTGTTCCTATCGCAAACACGTTCATTGTCCCACTAACGAAGAAGTACGCGTAACGATGCTTGACCGCGAATATATAGCGTTTACTTATATATCCGCACGTACACGTACGAGACGATGGGTCGACGGACGAAGGAACTTCGAGCCCAGGTACTCTCTCCGAGAATGACGATAAACTTTATAGTCAAGCGATAAAGTTTAACGTTCGGATTGGAGAAACGGAATACATTATACATATATATATAGGAACAAGGAGGAGTGTGCGTCAACACAGAAAGCCTGAAATATCGAACTAAGGGAACAAAATTTACCATGCAAGGAGAATAAGAGATAGAGAGAGAGAGAGAGAAGGAGGAGGATCTACGTACAAAGTTACCGTCCGAGCGCGTCGAAACGAGATTTTCCACTATAGCGATGATCGATTTCAGCTTCGATCACGATATCTCCATACTGTTCACGAAAGTCCTTCAGCAACGTACACCCTATCGCGCGAACATGAAACAACCATCTGGTGATGCGAATGGGGGAGAAAGAGAGAGAGAGAGAGGGATAAATCCGGAAATTCGAGTAAACCAAGCGGTATAGAAAAACGGGAAAGTGACCCCAAGCGCGATGGACGAAGTTTATGCGACAACGATAAACTCGAGACGTAAGAGGGATAGGACATCGAGCGTGAGAGGCACAGGCACAATTTTGTTTCCGTTCGTTCGATCAACACGCCCCCGACTCAACGTCGCAACTTACCGATATCAGAAACGATGAGGGAGAAAGGATGCGTCGCTGGTCACTCGTGGGTCGATGGGCGATGTTTCTTCTTTTTTTTGTTGTTTGCTTTCCACTAGAGGATTCGACGTGGATGCTCGAAGGGACAACGATATATTTATATCGAGGTATTACACGAGACGGGAGGATAGATAAGTCGATAACGTTAACGGGTGGTCGTTTTAGGGCGAGATATCTGTACGAGGGACGTTCTTTCGCACGAAGAGATAGCGAATAGAATATTTATATAATATTTATGGAGTGTCCCTGGACGTGGAAAAAAATGTCTTGGCCCGGAAACGACGCAGAAAACGCGACACTGAAAAAGAAGGGCGATCGCTGAGAAAAATCGTTTCGACCGATACGTAACGCAAAGGAATTTTGTTGGATAAAAACCCGCATAGAAATAGTTCCTCGGTCGAATGAGGTGCTTTTCCAACGTGAAATACGCTATAGAAAAAAAAAACGTCATTCCATCTATTTCGTAAAAGCGCGGAGCTTTTTATACGTTACTGGACGAATGTTTCATACGTCGAATGTGTATTAGAAAAAGGTATCCGGGGTAAAACGATAGAGGCAAATATTTTACGCATAGAGAGAAAGGGGGGGGGGGGGGAGGGAGTTCTTTTGAAAATCGAATATCCATATTTCTTTGCCTCTCTCTCTTCCATTCCTGGGTCAATGGAAATAGACGAAATCTTGAGAAATAAAATTCGCATTTCGGGTAAAAGGATTGACCTACTTTTTTCTCCCGCGTCTGGCCTCTTTTTCCGATATGTAATTATATAAAATGGTTCGGTTAAAATGTATTTTTTTTTTCCAATTTCAAAAGGAGGAAATCAATTTAACGAGAGGATTTAAAGTTCGTTCGATCTTAGGATGGTTTCGAAGCGGACGAGAAAATAAAAACGAAAAATGTTATTTATGTATTTTTTCGTTTCGTTCGGATTGACGGAGGGTATGAGGGATTATACGATAAAAAATCTCATTAATTGAATCAAAAACGCCACAAGTAGTTGGCGGGTGAGAGTCACATCGCTCTTTTTCCGTTAAATGTCCGCTGCCTGGATATTTGCTCTGAATATTATACCAGAGTGTTAATCATCGATAAATTCTCGTAAAGAGATTTTCCCCCGCACTCTATCTCTCGCTCGCGTTCGCACGGGTTTTTCGTGGAATCAATTCGAATTCACGAGATAGTGATAGAGAAAAAGGAAGCCGATAAAATGTAGTCGAAAGGTTATGGTGATATTTGAAGCGAGCGAGAGGGAACAGATGAGAAAACGAATAAGGCGACTCTCGCGAAGAGCGATTCAGTGAATAAAGAATTCATAGTCAGACATCTCCGTTGCACGAGGACCTTCCTCTCTTCCTCTCTCACTATGACTGTGCTCTTGCGATCTCACACGCGGTTTTACAGATCGGTGAAAAGCGTTTCGTCGAATCGAGAGTGGGTTAACTGGAAAATATCGTATAACTGTATATACGGAACATCGGCAATGTCCTCAATTGGTCGGTGAAAACGATTCGATTGCATCCGGCGCTTCGCGCTCGAACGCAAAAAAAAATGGTCGCGAGTATCTTTTTTTTTCTCGCTCTCTCGTTCGCCACCATTTGGGTTATCCCGAGTTGAAGCCATTTTTTTTCGAACGATATACATTTATATTCTCGTCGTTCGAGCTCCATCGAAAATTCATAAAACTGGTTGGGTAAACAATGGAAAAGTTAGGTTTCGATACGAATTTTTTTTATTCCTTGTTTTTCGAGCTCGTTTGTAACAACCGCGCGTAATTTTTTCCGCGTATCAATTTTTATTAAAAAATACGCAGAATTCATCACGTTAAAATGGTTATACAATATTATACGTTCACAAAAAAAAGAAGAAGAAGGTTTATTGCGCTAGGTGATATTTCGATCTCTCCTTTTTTTTTCCTCGAGCATCAATTTATATTCTACCTCATCAATATCTGTCGAAAATGTAGAAAAACTCTTTGTGCCGAGCGCCTCTCGCTCGCTGTTCATTCAATCGATCATTGCCAGGATCAATTCTCGGTGTTAGACGCGGAGACGCGAAGAATAGAGAGAGAGAGAGCTTTTGTACGATAAAAGAGAAAGAGAGAGAGAGAGAGAGAGATTGAACGTAAAGGACGTCGAGAGGGGTAAGAAAGAAAAAAAGGAGAAGAAGAGTGCGCCGCTCAAACACGAATGGAAAATGACTCGTGGCTTCTTTTTTTTCTTCTACCGCTCTCAGGTTTCGTTCGCCTTGAGAGAAAGATAGAGATATATATTGTGAGTAGAAAGATGCGGTGGTTACTAGTCAGACAGGCAAATAAGACAGTCGAGCATTTGATTCTCATCCTCTCCTTGTGGGCAAACGAATGTAAGTGCCGTATATACATATATACATCGTTCACAGAATTCTCGTTTCAAGCTCGAGACGAGATACCTGTAATCCTCGAAATCGAAGCTCATCTCAATTTCTCAGAGAAGAATTGAACGATACAAAAAAAAAGGGAAAAAAATAAAACGAAAGGTTAATTTTGACCCGAGATAAAAATGTGGAGATATTTGTCAGTCTCTATAGCGGCGAAACTTTGTGGATGAGAAATAAAATCTCGGAGAATTAGGAGAAATCCGGGCCAGGGCGCAATTAAAATACTCGTACCGACATTTGGCTCGTGGTAAACTCACGCGGTCGAATAATGGCTTATGCACTTATATACAGTTATACAAGGGGCGTGTACATACATACTTTAGTTACACGTCGCTCTTTCCACACTTTGCATGGAGTTTGGTACAATTGTAGGTATATTACAATGTACCAAGTACATTCTCCTATGCAAAGGTGGAGTACAGCATTGCCAGAAACACACGCAATTCGCGGATATAAAGTAGGTTGCGGATAATGGCCAAAGTAGATATACTTTTTATACATATACAATATATTTATATATACGAACGTCCGATGCGTATTATTTCTGCAATATTATATCCATGTACATATAATTCCGCGAAACGTGTACGAAATGCATAGCGCAAGTTCACGGATTATGAATATATATTATCTCCGTGAGAAGTGAGATAGAGAGAGAGAGAGAGAGAGAGAGAGAGAGAGAGGTCCATAACGAGCGAGACTCCTCGTCGTTCGTGCTCCAGAAAAATGGAATAATAGCACCGGGGCGCATTATACGTATTTTATACATATAACGGATCTTGCGATCGTCCTATCCGTGAAATGAACATTCACTCGGGATAAAATATATTAAAAAATATATATATAACTATTTCTGTTTTTTAAATTCTTTTCATTATTCTATCCATTACATATACATATATATTTCCTTTCTTATATATATATATATATATATATATATCCATTACATATACATATATTTCCTTTCTTAATATATATATATATATATATATATATATATATATATATATATATATATATTAATTTAAAAAACAGAAATAGTTATATATATATATTTTTCTAAACTTATATACTTATATATATATATATATATATATATATATATATATATATATATATATATATATATATATATATATAAGTATATAAGTTTAGAAAAATATATATATATAACTATTTCTGTTTTTTAAATTCTTTTCATTATTCTATCCATTACATATACATATATATTTCCTTTCATATATATATATATATGACAAATGTGGATGTTAATCCTGGAAGCTTGAGTAACATTACAATTATCGGAGCGTGACAGTGTTTCGTCGTGACCGAAGAGCCGCGAGATGAATGAGAGACGGGGAGTGAAATGGTTATCTCCCTCCTCTCTCTTACTCTCGTCCCTCACTCGCGCGAAAGCTCGTCGACGTGAAAGAAAGTAGCAAAAAAAGCTCACGTCGTATTAAAAAACAAAAACTCACGACGTATTAAAAAAAAAATGTATTTTCGACGATGTGTCCGGAATAAAAGGTGAAGAGATTTTTGTTCTCTTTCCGGATGGCCGTCGGCGTGGTGGCATTGCACCGAGTCTCATTCCGTGACATAGCTTCGTTTTCCTACGGACCTCTCGCTCTCTCGGTGCTACTATTCGCTTCGTAATTAGCGAGGGGTGGGTGGAAGAGCGGCCGAGAGGCGAAGGGGGATATTTAGCACGCGAACGTGGCGGCCCATGGGGACGCGTTCTATTCGCCTCGTTGTACTTCTGGTATCTGCTCAAATACATTTCGGCTTTTCTGTCTGTCTATGTACATGCATTTATATAATCTACTATAACTAATGTAAAGTACCAACTCGGTGTGTAACGTTACCGCGTAATTTTCGCCGCGGGGGAAAGTGCATTAAAACGCAATTATCACGAGGACTGATTGAAAACCGTGTTACGCGATGAGTGGATTGCGGTGTATCAACGAGGAATAATACGAGGGGATGGCGTTCGAAAAATACATCGTTGAAGTATTTCCCGTTAACGAGTCGAAAGGTTATACGCGTTCGCGTAAGATTTCCTCGAATATCGCGCGACGGGTGCGAGAGTGAAAGAAAGCTCTCGAGTAGTAATTTGCGGAGACGAAAATCGTGAAGAGCTTCTCGCCCGTAAAATTTCATTAGCGGAAACAATCGTCCCGTATTACCTATACCGGTTCACGAGTTTTCAAAGAGGAGTAAAGGAAACGGGAGTTGAATCACATTTTGTTGTTTTCCTATGGTTCTACCATTACGAAAGTTTGATGCAAACGTATGTCTGTATGCGTAATGAAAGCGCGAAGCTTTACCCTCGTCCAATTATATGCCGCAGCGACTGCCGACGATCCGCGTCTCTCTGTAGCAAATATAAACGGCTTCATTACGTAGTAATGGAATATTTTGCGAGCTGGGTCAACGGATGTATTTTTGGGAATTAGATACGTACCTACGCTTCACGGTTATGTGTAGGATCTAATGCGTTACGGAGAATTGTAGCCGGAGGGTTATAGTTTCGCTTCCGTACAATTGGACCGGAAATTTCACAAATTTAATAAAAAAAAAAAATAAAAAAAATAATCAAGGATCAACATATGACTAACGTAATTAAAAGCAAATTTAATTCTCTGCAAATTTTCGTTTTTATTTCGTATTCCGTGCCAAAAGAGCGCGAATTAATTAAAATAAATTTTTGTGCCAAGTTGAATTTCGTTGCACGCAGGACGGAAATGATAAGTCGAAATGCACGAGTGATTGTTTACTTTCTCTCTCTCTTGGAATTAAACTCGTGAACCAATTGCTATTTCGCTATAATTTTATTTGAAAAAAGCGACGTCGAGACAGAACGTCGTCGCGTTATAGCGTATGACCGAGAACAAATACGTAGCTACGTTTCTCGTCGCGATTATCAAGTAAACGAGGGTAGAGAGACAGGTGCCGAGTTACTGTCGCCAATGTATAACGCTTCTACCTCCTTCTACCTTTTCCACCCCTCTCACTCTCTCTCTCTCTCTCACGGTTTCACCAATCCGACAACGAATTTTCCGTCAACCAGTTTCTCTCCCCCAACTCTCATTGGGCTTCCTTTCCGTAACGGCGGTACAGCCTGAAGCCAAAAAGCTCTCTATATCGTGTATTATATATATATATATATAGATATATACGTCAGAGGGTGAGAGCACGTAGCGTCATTTAATCTTCATTTCGCTTTGTCGGCCGGCATGCTTAATACTCCATGAGCGGATACAGTTTACTTCGTGCTCTCCCGTTTTGCTAAATACTATTCCAGCCCCGTTATTTTCCCTCCAATTACGTACTTCGAGAGGGAGAGGTAGAGAGTGAAAAAGGGGAAGGTGGAAATCTCTCGCCTCATCCAACGATGAAACGTTTCCCCACTCCTTTGCATCGTCCGCGGTTGCAATCTCGCGACTTCGCGACAACCCTGGTCGCACAGCTTCCTCTATCCTCCCCAACTGGACATTTTCTACTTTTGCCGGGCAGGTGGCTCGCACCCAGGTCATATATGGGACAGAGAGAGGCCGAGCACTCTCTTTTCAATGGTCGTTCGCGAATATAACGATTACTGCACTCTCACCATTTCTCTATACGTTCAACTGGAAAATCTCTAGGATAACCCGTTCTCTCTCTCTCTCTCTCTCTCTTTCGTGTGCACCCTTTTCACATACATATATATATTGTCTGATGGCCGAACCCTCTCTAACGGCAATGACGATAAAATACTACATCTCCCACTCTCTCTCTCTCTCTCTCTCTCTCTCTCTCTCTCTCGAGTTGTAACGATAATAGTACATAGGCCAGTAGTAATAGTCGTTGACATTATAATGAATATATTATATGGGTAATTTTTATCGAGAGTGGAGCATTCCATATAAGTATAGGTACGTAGCGGCGCGTCGTAGGGAAGACATTTATACAATCGAGAGTGGAGTACGAGCGATGAAAAATCGATGACGCACTCTATAATTTGGTTACCGGGCCAAGAGATAGGACCGAACGACGTTCTATAAAAACTATTTATTTTTACAACCCTCTGTTAGCGCGTATTTAAAACGGTATTAATAATAACGATATATAAAGAGAACGTCCACCAATGGTGGTTTTTATAACAGCGAGTCGTACGATTCGGTTTATACGAAGCGTAAGTCCGGTTACTGGGTCGAAAACTCCCAAGTTTTGTGCCCCATGCTTCAACCTCGAAAAGCTTTAATAGTTGAGAATTCGTCGAAAAGACTGTAGAGACGAGGTTTACGTTAATTATTCGACGTTTTGCTGCTCGTTGCACGGGTCACTGGCTTCGCAAATAAATGCATAACCATCATATATACAATTACTACTGGACCTCTATATATCTGTTTATTCAAAGTTAATACTACGTATAACGTAGTTTCATAGGAAAATATATACGTTATACAGATGCATTCGAGCATCGTGAATCGCAGGTTTGTAATTGGATCTCGTTTCGTGGCGAGGGGACAAAACGGATCGAGGCGCAGGCCCGAGACGCCCAGAGGGATGTTATACAGGCCTCCTCTCTCTCTCTCTCTCTCTCTCTCTCTCTCTCTCTCTCTCACACACACACACACCCTCTCGTCGAATATGCCACCGCATCGCTGTTGCTAAACTGGTTAATATTAAATTGTACGACGAATGCTCGTGAGCGAATTCATGACGTATATACATGCCCAGAGCAAAAGTGTTTACCGATGCGTTAGATTATTATATGTAGTTATGCTGCGAATATGCAGGTATACGTTTATAAATACCGAGCTACCGGTAACTGTGCGTGACGTAAATTGGAGATATGGGAATTGGGATTAGAAATTGGAACGTGCCACATGCACACCCCCCCCCCCCCCCCCCCCCCCCCCTCCATTAACCAGCTACATGCCGTGACTATCGATATCATTCCACTTCGTGTAAATACACGTATATAGCGATGTTGTACAGTTATCCACTTGTACTCGTTTTACCACCCTGTGATATTGCTACGGGGTTATGGCAAGCACGAAATAGAATGGAAGATTAGAAAGTCGTTGAGATATTTCGAGAATGGTTTCTCGAGTACCGTTTAAGCGAACGATTGGAGATAAGTCTTATTCATTGGGAATACGAGGAGAGATGGTTTTGTTGTAGGGCGCGGTCGTACGAGACAAAATATTTTGAAAAATTACTATTGAAAATCAAGAGATTATGGAAGATTGGTATGGGAAAAATATGAATTACGCTATGTGGAAAAGATTCGATCTTATAAGATCGGAAAATACGGAAAGGTTCGTAAGTTTGGAGAAGGAAAAGAACGAACCATTACAGACTGGATAAGTGGATTTACATAAAGCTTGGAAAGAAATACAGTCGAGAATAAATACGTTTTGATCGTCTTGGATTCTCGAAAGGACAACTTTTTTCCCTCGTTTTGTATAATTATAAATCGAGAATCCGTCTATCAAATGTGCCAGACATCCTTCGCATCTTCGTCGAGAAGTATTTCTCGAATTTGATATCGGGAGTTGCGGCAGTATTTTTATCTTCGTGCGTCTATAGATTCGCGAATAATCGAGGAGATATATTTTCGAACCAATAATACAGGAGCGGCTTTAACTTGTCCGTCGAAGCCTTTTCCGGTGCACGAACATCGAGGATTAACGAGGTTAGCACAAGAGAAGATGAAAATTATTTATGGTTATACGAGAATACGGAACGAACACAGAAGATGTACAGCGAGGATAAAGTAGTTACAGTTATCGAGAGTTCTTCGTTTGGGATAAGCACAATCCGACTTTGGTAGATGAATCGAATAATTCCTAAAGCTCAAGCGATTAATAACATCGTTTCTCATTCCAACCGATTATTTTCGCAAAATAAAATCCAAATAACCAAGAGAGTTATTAAAAATTCGGTGAATTATTTCACCGAGGTCCTATTACTTTGGCTCGATCGTTCGTTAGTAACGTTTCTAGCATGAGAAAAAAAAATTATTTCCTCTTGGCTTTTCTCGTCGGTGAGATTAAATGATAAATATCGGGTTTATTTTGATCCCGATGAACCTTTCTACGATAAACCGTGTGTGATCGAACTACTTGGGACGTACGAAATCGCAAAAGCAAAATTAAAAAATAAATTAATCAGGCGAAAAATAATAAAAGCGAAATTGAAATGAGAAGTTTCGTAAATCCTCTACGTATTCGTAGGAATAAGCGTGTAGACCGATGGGACAGCGATGGAAGACGCACCGAGGCGTAAACCTCCCACGTCCAACAATTTCTCATTTAGGAACGAAACTCAATCTTGGGGGAAGAAAAGCGATGACAGGAATTTCGCGCTCTCAGCGTTTTTGTCTATAAGGCCGCCGAGTACGAGGATGAAAAAAAGGAGAAACGGGATCGCGTCGAGCCGAAAGAAGAATAAAAGCTGGACATATCCGGCGAGTGAGAGAGATTTTCGCTTATTCAACACGCATAGCCGAGTGAGTGAAGGCAAATCAACGTATAAGAGAGTGAAATAGAAGGGTGGGGGGAGGAGGCAAGGATTTCGTTTTCAACGGGTGGCTGACGGCAAATTTCATGCCCCAGAGCGGAACGAAGATTAAATAATGAATCGGACGGGTGGAGAAAGAGAGAGAAAGAGCGAGCGGTGGGCGCTCGTGCGACAAAAAACGTAGATGGAAATATGGGGCAAACTCGCATAGAATGGGATTCGGCAATTTGTTTTTTTTTATTCCACTCCTTCCATTTCTATCCTCGCTCCGAGCAAAATTGAAATCCGCGAGAATGCAAAATGGCAATAAGAGAAACGAACATAAGAAGAAGAAGAAGAAGAAGAAGAAGAAGAAGAATGAAATATACTTACAAAAATCAGGTCGATAAAAACAATATTAAAGATATCCATTAAATAAATCGTCGGTGATGCAATTAACATCAGAATGAGGAAGAAAAAACGGAGATTCTCACGAGACTTGGAGAGAGAGCGAGAGAGAGAGAGAGAGGAATCCGGAAGACGGTAGGGAATATCGACGCTTTATTCCCGAGAGAAAATCTTGAAGGAAACAAAACGCCTCGAACGTGAGACAAAACGACGGGGTAGGGGACGAACGATCATTAATCGTCCTGGGTGCACACTTCTCTCGCTACCTAGAATTCCAGTCGACTCCCTCGCCCGCCTCCCCCTCCCCCCCACTCTGGGATAGAATCACTTTCGTAATTAGAGGCAATGAGTTTGCCCATGGCATATTATGTCTCGAGGTACGAGAGCGATACATGTATATATTCATGACGTCACGTATATTTATGTAACATACTTGTATATACATACATACACAGTAATAAACAACCGGACGAGTCGGTCGGTTTGACGAGCGGCGAGAGGGAGAGAGGGGAGGGCGTCGTGCGAAAGACGAGGGTGGAAGCGTCAAAGACGCTCGCTTATTAAGGATCTAGTCTCCCGTTTACGGAATACTAATTATGAAGATAGCGCGCTACCGACTAGTCCTTATTTCACCCGGAACCAAGTCCTCTCCTTCTCACTCTCTCTCTCTCTCTCTCTCTCTCTCTCTGTCTCTCTCTCTCTCTCTCTCTCTCTCTCTCTGGTCGTTTCATTCAAAAGTCGAATAATAAATTGGATAATACGGCGGGAGTAATATGGCCTGAGGGGGTAAGGTATGGTCGGCGGTGGCGGAGGTTGGGTGGAAGGGTGGGAGGGGGGCTGAGCGACGCTCTTCAAAAGCTCCGCAACGGCTGTTGCTGGTCCACTGAGCTCGTTAGAACTCTAGAACTGCTAGTAATATATACGACGTATATGCATGTGAAATGTAATACGTAGATTTTTCATGAATATTTTTTTAACATAACCTCGAACCGTGTTATGCGTATATATATTTATATATAAGGTGAATATAGAAAAGGGCACAGCTTGTAGAAAATATATAAAATATATTAATAAAAAATATACACGTTTACTCGTTCGTCGACGTTATCGCTACTCTTGAGAGGTCGTTCGAAGTTGCTAAGGCAAGAATGCTCGCGGAAGGGGGGCACGAGACGGGGTTGCACCGGCTATATTACACGAAATGCATTAAAAAAATTGCCGCGAGCGCTTTGAAAGTAATTGGCGGTTTCCGGCAAAGGAAAAAGCCGGCAGTAACAGCGGCCAAATCCTCGTTCCGTTAGCATAATAAGTAGTACATTATTATGAAATATGTATACTTATATTTTTTTACACGATCCGAGCTCGAAGAACACCTCGGTCGTCTCTCACTCATTTACTTATATATTTGTTTGTTTTTTCTTCTCTTTTTCATTTTATTATTGCAAAATATTGCGTTTCCGGGCTGACTCGACCGGATAATATTATAATGGGAAATGGTCCAAAGTGACGCACGGCAAAATGAGAATAAGACGGATAAAAACGAGAAATATAAAGAGAGTCACTGTCTGTCTTTCTACCGAGCGAAAAATATAACGAGGAGAACGATGGGGGAATAGCAAAACGGTTTTACTAACGATGCTTTCTCATTACTCGCGGGAAAAAGAGAGATCTAATAACAATTGTTATTATGGGAATAATTTGTCTCGTCGTAGTTTCGTAAGGTTTAACAACGTTTACGGGCTTAAAACTTGGAGAACGAGTGAAAATATTTGCATCTAGTTTTGTTCGCACCTAAAAAATGTTTCCTAATTAAACGAAATTTCGATAAAGAGGATTTCGAGAGGAAACAAGATTTATTTCTTTAAATTTATATTTCTCTTTTTTCTTAATTCGTGACAATTATAACATATTATAGTAGCTAATGTAGACGTACATATCGATCGATGTTTACACGTTTATGCATTTCGCTCGGTTGGCGGTACACAAACCTAATATATTGGCTGTACGGTAAGCTCCGAGGCTTTCCTCGATATTGACAACGTCGCCGTGTCAATCGCTAGGCGGACACGGCGAGTGATCAAACGCGACGACATACAACGCTAGGGCTCTAGTCCGGGAAACCCTTCGTGGATATATTACTCGCTGGCTCCTCCTACCTTCAGCATGAAAATGGTTCGAATTGAAATCGGACAGCAATGAGGCGAGGAGCTTTGTCTCTATCGGTGAGCATCTAATCGCACCTGAGATCCGACACGCGTCACTCGGGATTGTCTCGATACCTTCCCTTTCACAAAATTTCAATTACCCGATATCGATTTTATCGATAAAATTGATGGCAAAAGAAGTTCAATCTTTCACAACTTTCTCGGTTACTCCACGCGACTTTTGTCAAATTCTTCATCCTCGGATTATATTACTTACAGAGTTGCTTTTCTTTTTGTCAAATAATTTTAATCGGATTTTAAGACTATTTTTTTTTTATTGGAGGAAGGTCGATCGAGTGGGAAATAAATGATCAAAGCCATGCCCATAATTAACGACTCGCTGGCAGGAAAATTGGTGAGCGTTAAAACGGTGAAAGAGATAAGTCGAGGTGGAACGAGGAACGAGCGGTTATTCGCGTTATTGGAAAAACCGACACGTAGCTACGCGAACGAGTACAATTTTTTCTTTTTTTTTTCGAGGCCTTCGAAAAGTTTGGCACGATACTTTGGCCGAAAATATCCCTATTTCGTGAAACATAGACGCTTTCGGCTCTCGCCCGATTTTCCCTTTGACAACGTAAATTACGTTACGTGCCTCGAGCGTGTGCGCGAACGAGTTTTCCGATTTCCTCATTAATGCCAATTACCGATTGGAAGTATCGAATGCGTTATGTACCATATATATATGTATCTAGGCGTTGCGGAGAAAGCGAGATAATTTTGTTCGCAGCGAGAGAGATGCGCCCGGGGACGTGGTTAATGGAAGGCCGACTCGACGCCGTTACGTTTAAACGTTTTCCTTTTTTTTTTGTTCACGTGTTTCCAGCAAAATTGGAAATCCCCGCGGATCCAGCTAATCGCGTTGAAACGAGGGAACGAATATGCAGTGGGTGCTCTCGAATGTACTCGGGCAATAAACGAAATTATACTCTTCGCTCCGGGGTAAAATGTGCGGAGATACCGCGGATTAAGAGTAAATTATTTCCCTCGTTGAACATCGTACGTAGAGCGAGAGAAAGGGAGAGACGGAGAAATTGCCGGTCTGTCCCCGAGAGCGCACACCGGATTCGAATGGATAAGCACGCTTACGTTACGCGTATCTCCTCTTTGGGGCAGAGGAATATTTATCGTGGCAATGTTCGCTTAAAGTACGAAGAAATGAAACTTTATTTTGGTGTAATATCGAAGCTTGATGCGGTCATGGATAGCCAACGGACCAAGCGTGGATAGTGGGCCGTGGGAGGATATTAAGTAGTAACGGTCGACGCGCGGTCGGACGAGCTTGCCAATCTAGGCGAGGCAACGACGCTCAATGGCGTCGCGATAATTTCGACGATACAGGCTCCGCGGCATATTCGCTGGATTCGGATGGAGACGCGATAGTAGAAGGGATGAGAGATGAATTCACATGGGGAGTGTTTCAATTCCATGAAATAGGAAGCTTTCGCGAATTCGCAAAAATTAAGTAGAACGAGTCAAGAACAACAAAATGAAATACACCGTATTTAATTAGACTGGGAGTCGATTGTTTTTTCTACTCTTCTCGAGGAAACTTCTACGTCGGACGAACAAGAACTCCGAGAGCCGAGTACGAACTCGTATTCTTGGTACAAAAAAAAGATGTTCCCATTCCACGCTCTCCCTTCAACGAACTCTTCGCGCTCTATTTCTCGCTCTTTCATTGAAAATACGAAACGATACGTTCAATCGACGAGCGCTTCGATTTCGCTTTAGAGGGTAAAAGACGAGGAGGAAAAAGAAAAAAAACGATGATTCGATTAAATCTATTTATCGAGACAAGGAGCTTTTTTTTTGTACGTACAATTTACTATTCTTGTGAAGTCTCTCTTCTGTCTCTCGAAATCCATGGCCGAGTAATCACTTTGCGTTACTGTATACAGGATGTCGGTAAATACGAAACGAGCACGAACAACAACAAAAAAACATAACTACGACGCGATGCGTTTACGATACTTTTTTCTTCTTCTCATCGTTTTCCTCAGGTATCATGGGTGAGACACCGGGATATTCATCTTCTAACGGTCGGTGTTCACACGTACACGTCGGATGCGAGATTCGAGACGTCGCATTATGCGAGAACGGAGGACTGGGTGTTAGAAGTCAAATTTTCTCAACGAAGAGACTCCGGCACTTACGAGTGTCAAGTATCGACTACCCCGCCCATTGGACACTGCATGCATCTATCTGTCGTCGGTTCGTTCATTATCATTATTATTATTATTATTGTCTATTTATTAATTCGATAAGAAACCCGTAAACCTCGTCACTTTGTAATGATTTAATTGTATACATCTCTCTTATAGCGATATCGTAGAGAATAATGTTATCATCGCTAAATGTTCGACGATCGATTCGAAGTCTTTTATAATCCGGAGAATCAAGGGAAATCGAATAACGGATGCGAATGTTATTAATTTGAGCATCGGCGGTTCTAATCACTATTGCGCGTTTACATATTAAACGATAAATTACCGCGGTACACTGACGATATACGTCATGGCAAATGGGCACGTTATATTCCACGAATGGGGATGTACCTCTCTGATCCTATAGCTACGTGTGTGTGTGTTTTATGGTCGAGCAGAGCCCGTGACGACGGTGGTCGGAGGTCCGGAAATGTACATAAACAGGGGTAGCACGATGAATCTGACGTGTGTTGTGCATCACAGTCCGGAGCCACCGCCAGCCATTTATTGGACCCATAATGAGGAGGTGAGTGACAGTAGATTGGTGTCTACCTCGTCCGTTATCTCCCTCTCACTCATGCATGCTCGTAGATACGCAGACAGACGAGCTAAAAAGCTTTGTCCCATGATCGATTTTCGTGCGTCGGTTGCGTCGCTCGTTTCCACCAGCATGCGTTTTGAAATCGAGCAACATTACGGATATAAACGGTGATGTTCGTATCGGTCGCGATGCGACGAGGAGCCTCCCCCTTTCTCCTACCTCGACGCATCGCGAATCAACGATCGAAATTCACATTGTCTAGGCAGCGAGAGATCGATGATCAAAATTCATGTCGCGAACGCGCTTTGAAATCCATGAACGAACTCGAAACGATTCTCCACGACCTCCTTCATCCTTCCTCTTGCTGTAATCGCATCGATATCTCAACTACGGATTAACGTGTGTATGTCCACCAGGAGATTAATTACGACAGTCCGAGAGGCGGTGTCTCCGTTATCACGGAAAAGGGCGAAATAACGACGTCCTATCTTCTCGTACAACGAGCTCAAGCTGCCGACAGCGGACGTTACACTTGTCATCCGAGCAATGCCAATTTGAAAACCGTAGTCGTTCATGTTCTCAATGGTGAGTTTACGAAACGATAGACATAACGAAAGATCGAAATAACGATCGCAATTTCTAATAAGTGTATAAAAATATTACTAAAATATCAATCCTGACACGTTCAACAAAACAAAAACAAAATTTTTATTTCATACGCGAGATAATTGCTTTAAAAATTCTCATTTATTCGAATTAATTCATAAACAGGAGTGAGTTAGAAACGAGAAACGATTGATAGCGTAAGTGCATCGATAAGGAACGTTATATATTTGACTAATGCTCGTTCATTCGCGATAACAACGTTTCGTTGTATTTTATGCTCTCCGCGCATCCTGTGATTTTTCACTCGAAACCGGCGCACGATTATACCGTTCGGTAGATTGTAAAGTGATTGTAAAGTGGCGACGGATTAATTTCTCGATTGTTTCTCGTTCGTTCGCCACTGCTCCCTTTCCCTATTATATACACGTATATACAAATATATATACCTATATATAAATGGACGATTGAAAAAGCCTGACGTTCGGGTGTCCATTTCGTTTTTTTTGTCTCCTCGCTACGACGAGGAAGAGCGTCGTGAGTTGGGTGCACAACGACATTAATACGACACCAAAAGGGGGTAGTTTGGATCTCGAAGATTGCGAGCACAATTACTCTCGCGTTTTCTCATTCTTACGTATATATGTGGGTGTGTGTATGTGTGTGCGTGTATGTATACGTATGTTTATGTATAGTTCTCAAAGTCCCTTGGCGATCTGTCGCTATCTCTTCCGCGCCAACCTTTTGTCTCTCATCTCATTTATTCTTTTGTTTCTACGACCGTCTCTTCTCGGCGATTTCTCGAGTTATCTCTCCCCCCCCCCCTTCTCCTCCCGCATCAACCCCTCTTCAGTCCAGCATCCCTTGCTCCTTTCATTTCTTTTTTCTTCTTCGTGAGTCCCAAGAGGCATCGAGAAATCTCCTTCATCGGATACTTTATGACGATGAGGAAAGGTTTTTCTCTCTTGCGTTTCCTGATATTTCACCGCTTTTCCACCGATTCTCGATTACATCGCATTTTCTCCCTTGTTACTGTTATTATTATTATTACTTATGGTTCTTATAAATATATAAAAGTCTGTGATATCTGATTGAAATTCTCGAGGAGGTTTTCAAATATATATAATTTATCAATGGTGGAGGATCTCATTTTTGTTTTATTTCGCGATATGCGGCTAATTAGGAAATATTTTTCAATGAATTTTTTTTTTCTTTTTTTCGTAATAAGAAAGTTTGTGAAATTTCAGGAGAAATTTGTTGTAAGACAGGAGCAGGAAATATAATCTTTAATAATGTACGTAAAAGTGTACGAGTATTTGCAATTTCGTAACAGAAGCGGTAAAGAAAAATACACCGGGTGCTTACAAATCATTCATGAATCCGGCATGTGCGCGCATCCAATCCTCCCACTCCCGGAGGTTTCATCAAAATTCCCATTTCGAATTCAACGAATGTATTTTTCATCCATTTTCCATTGCCTCGTTTCTCGTTTCTTCTCTTTCATCGTACAAAAAAATTCTACAAACGGACTGAAAGAAAGAGAATAGACAAAAAGGCAATGATTCTCGTAGAAGAAAAGATGAAAAGAAGATTATTTATGTATCTTCTTCTTGTTCTTCCTTTGTTTAAACAGGCGAGCACCCGGCCGCGATGCAACATGGCGGACAATTGAGACTTGGAAATCCACCGTTCGTGATACTGCTCGCCAGTCTTTTAGCATTTTTGAATCATCGTCATTGAAGTGGCAAACATTTCGATCGAAGTACACGAGGGCACCAACCGAGGGAGGAACAGCGAGAGAAGCGAGTGCTACGATTCACGCTGCCCTGCCGCGAGAAAAAAAAAATAAGAACAGAAACAAAGAAAACAAGGCTCGACGTACACTCTCGCGAGTAGATTTCTGGAAAGTGGATCGAGGTCGGGAGTGTGGATATCCCGCCGGGAGTGTCTCCTCGATATATTCAGCTCGGCGACGAGGAATTTAGGGAGGACAGCTGAAAAGGAGGAAAACGAGTGAGCTAGGGGAGACGAGAAGGATGCGCAGGGGAGGAAGTGAGTAGAAGCTTGCCGTCGTGTCTAGGATGACACCTCGAGTTTTCGCAAACCGTCTCTGGGGTGGTAAAACGCTGCGAGACCCGGAGTATCTTAGCGTCGTGGGGAGGAGATCGCGCGAGGGAATAAGAGAGAGACACCGGTTGGTGAGACGGTTGTTCGAGCGGCCAAAATTCCCAAGGCAACAACGAGGCTCGAGCTTTGGTGAGGCGACTTTTCTCTCTCTCTCTCTCTCTTTCTCTCATTTTCTCTCTCTCTCTCTCTCTCTCTCTCTCTCTCTACACCCTGTGAATATTAAGCGTCTAGATAAGACAATGCGAGAGAGAAGAGGGAAACACGAACGACATCGACCTCGCTATAAAGCCGGTGATGGACGCTGCGAATCGGCCTACATCTACATAAACATTTGTGTATACGGAGCTGTATCGTACGACGAGGGGAGGTAGGGTGTTATTTTCAGACGAATATCTTGGTCATCCGAGACGCCGACCATATTGTCGAATGGACTCGGAACGCGTAATGGCGCATGCGCGAGCCATTTTGTTAGAAGACGCTCGCGCGTGTAATGGCGCGTGCGTGGCCATCTTGTGAAAGGAGCTCGAACGCACGATGGTGTTTGCGTGAAGAACGTCTCGTTAATCTGAAAAAAAAAACGTGTTGAATCTGTATGCGTGCGTGTGTTATATGCGTGTGCTATTTCTCGTTGTTCTCTTATCTTGCTGTTATCTCGATGACCACAGTGGCGAATATCGCGAGCTGGCGATAAGCGCGCTCGTGGCTTTCGCAGTGGCACGGTGAATAAAATTGGCGAATACGAGTGAATTACGTAGCGTCGTTAAATACGATTTAAACGACGGATGGAAGCGAATTTGAAATCCTTTTACCGCGAATAGAAAGACGAAAAATGACACACGTCGGTATTTTGTTTGTTTTACTTTTGGTTCGTGTCGTATAAATGTTGAAAAATGTCATGGGGAGGGATTTCTTTTTTGTTCTCGAGCTTATCTCGAGAGCTTTCAAAACGCACTAATGGCCATCCGGCACGAGCTCTCTGGCGATTACTGCGTTTTGTCAAACTGCCTAGTTACATCGTACAACGACAAAAGGAGCGTGATCCGGTGCTCGCCGTTAATTCTCCCGCGAAAGTGACGTGCACAAACGGAATATATTTGTGAGCTCTCTAAATATGATACTTGATGAGCAGAGAATGAAACAGAGTCAGAGAGAGGCAGAGAGCGAGAGAGAGAGAGAGAGAGAGGGCTTGAAAGAAAGAGTCATTAAAGGGCTCCAACTGAGTTCGCAAGCTCTTCTTTTGTCCTCGGCAACGACGAGACTGCGGAGATCGCGGAGACGATTGTGTGCGCGGTGTGCATGAATGAATCATAGAGCAGAGATGGCTGACTCTCGGGAGCGGTACGTACGAGTCAACTCATCAGTGTACGCCACAGAGCAAAAATAATAATAATAATAAATTGTCGACCACACACGCTGCACTACTGTTTCTATTTTTTCCTTCCTTCCTTCAAGACGACCCTCGACCCAGCGGTTCTTTATCTTGTTAACTCGAGATCCCATTTTCGGTGACTCAATGAAGAAAATTGGAGAAACAAGAAAAAAAATATTAACACGATCGTCGAGATATGATTTCCCGTGAGGACGAAACGCTTATGCAAAGTTATTACGTCTTACTCTCTTCGGGAGTGAGAGGTGGAGATGCCAAAGCGGAGGAGCACAGATATTTCCACGGTGCAAATGGAACAATTAACACCTATATATGTACGTATATCGCGTATAATAGGACAGCGAGAACTCGGCACTCTCTCGGCGTTCCTCTTGAAAAGTTATTATCGAGTTTGAGCTTTCTCGTGAGCTTTGTTCCACCATCAACTTTCCTCATTCTCCATCCAACTCTCATTCCCCTTACCTCCTCCCTTTTATCCGTTTGCGAACTTTAGGCCCAACGTAGCCATGAAACTTCTCAAGGACATTCTATGCGCTACGGACATTCTACACACCAGGACCAATTCGTACGCAGCGACAAACGTTCTACCGTACATCGTCTTTCATCGAAAATACAAAGATTCCTGATCAAAGTAAAATAGGATTCGGTAAGTATGAAAATATTTTTGAAAATTAATTTGTTTTGACAAAAATCTGCATGTACCTAAGTCATTACATCCTCGAACCAGCAAATATCAAACGATCGTCTCAAAAAGTCACGAAGTTTAATCGAAGTCCTCGTAAAAACGTGTTTTCGACAAATAGCTAAAGTTAGTAAAGCACTTATCTTGTTTTAGAACACGATATAGCGCACGCTGAAGTCAACATTTTGCTCACCTTCCTGTGTGTATAAATCAAGGTATAAATCGTCATGTCTTGATCTTGTCTCTCTCTCTCTCTCTCTCTCTCTCGCTCTCTTCTTGGGTTTACCCTCGTTCTCCAACTGTCAGAGGGCGCGCGTGATGTTTTCTCTCGTGTATTTGCGGCTGGCCAAGTTCGTCGTCGTTCTCATTCCACCCCTTTTCCTCAGGAAACAACGGAAGTCAGAGATAAGAGAACCAAGTTATATATATATACGTATGTATATGCGCCACAGCGCAAGAGCGAGCCGGGGACTTGATAACGCAGACCAACGGGGGGCATTATGTGCTATATCTAAGCGCGTTTCTCGTCTTTATTAGTGACGTGGGCGCGTATAAAACGCGAGCTTTCACGTACAACACGCAGAAGCAGATAGAAAGAGCCCCTTTCTCTCTTCTCCTACCAGTCGCAAAAACCCCGCGCCGCGCGACGCCCCGACTCCTCGTCAACAAAATGGAGGACACGAAAGGAACCCGTGGCACGCGCGCGGTAACTTCAACCCTATCACGTCTTCGTTCAACCAAACGTTGTATATACAGTTATATATATATATATATGTATATACGCTTTGTCGGACTTACGAGTATGTGCGAGACTCGGGTATAAAGCCAGCGATAATAATCCACGTAGCGCGCACACACGAGACACGACAATCTTCGGGGGCGAACCAACCCCCCATAACCACGTTTTACCAACGTGACCGAGGACTCCGGCATCACGATCGCGTAAGACCCTGTGCTTTTTCTCTCCCCTCGCTCATTCTTCTTCGTCGTCGTCGCGGATTCTTTTTTTTTTCCTTATTTCTTTCATTTTTCTCGCTTTTACGACGAGTCCGAGCTCGTTTCTTAAGACGCGTACGAGCAAGGGGGAATGGAAATGCAGCGTAGATCGCGAGAGTGAGAAATCCGAGAGATAAAGGGGGGTCGAGTAGGGAGAGAGAAGGAGAAAGAGAAAAAAAGAGTATATGAGGATATATGGGACGAAAAGGTTAAGCTCGACACACAGCGGGTGCTATCCACTCTCGTCTCACCCCGCGTCTCACCCCGAAATGACGGTTTTACGGCGCGTCGAGACTATTTCGTGGTAACTCGAGAAGTTTTCTCAAGCGGCTACTTTATATCTCTCACTCAAGCTTATATGTTATGTTTAGTTATGTATAGATATATACTCGAATATCGCGTGTACCAGTTCGAGTGGGTGAGAGAGATCTCACTCCTTTATCGTCATTACGCCCTTGATGAGATTCTAGTACGAGTTAAAGACAAAGAGAGATACGGATGGATGAAAAGAGAGAGAAGTAAGCTCTACGAGGTATGGAGTGGAATCTTTGTAAAGGGACGTGAGGTAGAGAGGGGAAAGGTACCGATAAGAAGTTTGATTCCTTGGCCATAATGATGCCCGATTGGCTTACATATACATATATATAAAAGACGAAAGCTTGCGGAAAATGTTGGACGTTCGAGCGGTCCAACTTTAGAGGTCTTCGTCTTAGTTCATCCGACGAGCCAAGGAGTTATCGGAAGCTCGGAAGAGCGTGAAAAAGCTTTTCAAAACTGATCGTCCGTACTATGCATATATCGGTATTAGAAAGAAAAAAGAACAAAGTACGCTATGTATTCATGGAAACGGGAGAGAAATCGAACTCGCGTGTTCTCGTCGAGGAAAAGGAAATGTTCGACTTATTCGAGAGGATTTCACGAAAGTGCGCGAACGCGTCATTAATCGTGCCATGGCAGTGAAGAAAAATATCGCTCTTTAGCTTTCTCCTTCATCCGGTAGTTTCGTTGATAGCGTTGCATGTTGTTTTTTTTTCGGAAAATTCATTGTTTTTCGAGTTGGAAACTGGTTGCAATGGCTTGGATTATTGTCTATTAAAATTCTTGGATATTATTTATTTCTTTGCGACGGATCAATGGATCGTGAAAACGAAATGTGGGCCGCCATTGAAACTGGAATGTGCGAAGATCGAGTGTACGAAGTGTGCCAAGAATCGTATCGAGTGTACGCGGAATATACCGATGGAATTTATCTTCGATAAAATAACATCCGGTTCCCTCTCTCGTCCTCGTACCATTTTTTAAACGCATACAGGCAAAAGTTTGCGCTGAAATATAATATATGTGTTGTGAAAAAGGGTGCAAAGATCTTTAAACTGTGGATCCAACGTGGGTAAACTTCGTATAGGGAGGGTCCGTGGTATGTTCGCGGAAAGGGTAGCAGTGGGGAAGGGTTGCGAGGATGGCAGAGCAAAGAGAGAGAGAGAGAGAGAGAGAGAGAGAGCGACAAGCTTTTGCGGGGTTGAGCTATCCCGGTAATACGTTTCCGAGCTCTTTGCCCGCAAATGCTCGTTCACACGCGCGCACCCTCCATTTCGACTCTTCGTGTTCCAAGCTCATCCCCCCAATCCCCAACTCTCCTCCCGTCTACACACGTATATAAACACCGAAATCTTTCTCGCTCGATCTTTCTCCTCTCTATGTTACCGGGATTCTCTCGTCTCTCGCCGTCTCTGCTCGCTCAAAGCGACAGCCACCCCGAGGTATCACAGTACGAATGGTATTTGAACCGCAGTAGCGAGAGAGCGTCATCTCTGGCAGTTGAGAGAGACGGAAAGAGAGAGGGAGAGAGAGAGTGAGAGAGAGGGATTCGGTAAAAGGGAGTATGAGAGAAAAGTAGTTCGAGGACTTGATTTTCCTACGTGATCCGTTCGAGCGAGGGAATGGATGAAGGGGCGAGGGTGGAGGTTTGGTAAAGAGGTGGCAAAGGTAGGGAGAGAATAGTTGATATATGTTGAAAAAAAGTGAACGACGTATGGAAGGAGGAGGCTAAGGTGCTGGTCGAGATCTCGTAGAATTTTCCTCTTCTGGGTCGCGCTTCTGGTGTGCAAAGCTCTTGAGAAGAATTTTAATCGAGAGATAAGCAGGCGAGATTCGAATAAGTTCTGTAGAGCGGGCGAAAGTTGAACGGCGGTGTGCTAGAGGAGGCGTGTCCACCGTCGCGATGATGATATCGATAGGGCACGGTATATAACAAAAAACTCTCTCACACACACACACACACATACAGATATATATTTATGTGGGAATGCGGTATGCGAAGCTTGTGATAAAAACATAGGGATATGAACGCCGCGGATATGAGAAGAGGGAAAAGCTGCCCGAAGCTGCGTCAAACGATCGTTGGTTGATTCATTTTCTCTTTTTTGTCTTTTTTTCGAACGCAAAGCACGACGGTTCTTTATATATCGATAGGTATACTGTCGTCTATTATTATTTATCGCAATATCGGAATCAATTTGGTCGGCTCGACATCTTTTATTCTCTCGTTTCCCTCTCTCTAAATCTGAATTAGTGAAATGTCACTAAAATTTTGTCATATTTTAGTAATTCATTTAACAAAAAGTGGGTCAATAATGATTAGTGAAAAATCACTAATTCGATTAGTCAAAAGTGATCACTATAAAAATTTGTAACATTTGAATACGCAATTAGTAATTAGCACAGCTGATATATTCACGCACCGGCTGATTGTAATTCTTCACGTGAATAATATGTAATAATCTCATACGTACCGTCAAGAAAACAAAACGTTCATACGCTTTTTGCTTTTCCCCTTAAAACTTTTATAAAATAAGATTCGCCATTTCGCACTGCAGATGAACTCACAGAAATGAGAAAATGACGCCCCCGACATCACAATGGCAGAACAAAGGAAGTATCGGGCCGGGAGCTGACGCTTGTGATTGGTTGATCGCTGAGTGATCATGTAATATCACTAATGAATTAGTAAATTCTATTAACTAAATAATAATCAATCGTGTTACTAATTTGCTTTAGTAAGCCAAATTAACTATTTTTTTACTATTCTATCAGTGAAACGATGCGTTTATCACTATTTCACCAGTAGAACATGCATTTACTAATTAAATTAGTCAATTGTTCACTAATTCAGATTTAGAGAGCTCTTTTACCAAAACTTATAACTTAAAATTTCAATCCAATTTCAAAATCAAAACTTATATTCAAAATAAAAAAAAAGTATTCTACATTCTTATTTAGTAATTAAAAACCATCAAAATTACTGTGGAATACGTGGGATCGTTGTTGTAAGAAATTCCGATTGTGGTAGAGAAACAAGGAAGATCCAACTACATAGACGCGACCGCAATAAGCTCATTCCTGCCCTCCTTATTGCAGAGGATCGTTTCTCACTGAGGTTACCAGGGCGTGATTCGCTTCCATCGTAAATACGCTAGAGCAATACTGGCTTTGTACGTTTAGTGGTGAAGCTTTTGCGAAGCGTAAGAGAGCAGGTAGAGACAGAGGGAACGAAAATAGTTACACGAGAAGATGTGAACGAGAGCAGAGGCGCATACGTACGTTTCGTTCTGCAGGAATTTCAGCGAAACTGCACGAGCGACTCACGCATACGCGACCGCTTATCCGGCAGCTTTCATCCTGCACGTATACTTGTCTATATAACATAAATGTTATATACACAAAGTCTACACCATATCACCTTAATCTATATACATATACGTTTTAAAGGACGTCGTAATATGGACACGTGTACGTTCCGCTTCCTCGCACGCGAATTCTAAACTTGACGGTACTCGTGCGTCTCGCCTCACCCTTTCCTTCGCTATACCATACCCGTCCCTTATAACCATCGCTTCGTTTCGCTCAGTTCACTCACTTCATGCTTGCGACCGGCACATCAAAAGCGCTAATATGATATGATGCCAGGGTACCGAGCCAATGTGGGGTTGGTGCCACTCCTCGTGAAGCTCTTCGCTGTAACGAAACCTCGTTCACACTTACGTGCCCTCCATTACCTATCTAATACCTGGGGTGAGTATGGAACTTACACAGCGACCCAAAGTCAAAGGGAAAAGGAACGAGGGACAACATTTTTACGGACGTCACATATATATATATATTCAATTTATCGTTAAATCCTCATTTTTTCCCAATAATTAAATTAATTCCTTATACAAAGTCACGTGACAATAATTATCTCCCATATCGATGCATCAGCTGTAATTGAGACGTTGGATAATTGGAAAGTCGACTAGTGGGAAAGCTCAAAATTGACGTTGGTGTGAGTACAGTACAAACAGTTACAGAACTGTTTATTCGTGTAAGACGAAGCATACAAGCTCGTTCGGTTGTCTGTCGCGCAAGTGGGCACATGTGTATACTCGTGTAGACATTAGGCCATTGTAGGAACAGCCGATCTTTGCTCACGAAGATCGTGAGAGAGGGAGAAGGAGACTGAGTGAGTCAAGACTGGAACGAAGGGGTAGATTTAGTCAGGAGTTTACGTAGTACATGATAGTATCTGCACAGCGTTTGTAACTTCGTGTGTATGCGCGTACGGTAGCATACCATGACGATGGTGCATGTACTTACCAAGTGCGAGAGGGAGGAAATGGAGAAACGCGCGTTGCATACATCGACTAACTCGCCCATTGTGTCTCGTCACTCCTGTGCTTTCTCCTCAACCTGTATATACATATATATGTAAACATATCATATATATATATATATATATATATATATATATATAGTTTTTCTAACCCGATCGTAGCACCGTGCTTCAATCGTATATATATATATAAATATACTTAATAGACTCGCAAACGCAAATTCCGATTTAAATGCCAGGTTCCAGCGAAAACCCGTGCGAAACTGTCTCCCCAGTTGCTCTCCTCGCCTCTCTAGTTCACCAACTACAATTTATCGACCCTTCTGCGAAACGTCGACGACGAGGAAGAGCCAGTGCAGTGGAGAGAGAGAGAGAATTACGTTGTAGTAAAAACGAGAAGGGGAGGAAGAGAGAGAGAGAGAAGTATATCGAGGAGAAGAAACGAGGTACACGATAGTTCGAGACCCTTCTGGTGCTCGCCTCTTTCGCACTCGACGCAACTCTTCCTTAACCCCCTCTCCTCTTCCCTACATCCCGTTCATCCCTTTTCCTGCTCCGTTTAGCTTTTTTCGCCCTCGTTTGCTCGAATCGACTCGATTCCTAGACCTTACTCCGTTCCAACCTAACCTTGTGTTGATATATATATGCACATGCAACTATGTATTACGTCGTTTAACTCTCTCTCTCTCTCTCTTTCTGCGTCTCGCTCTCTTAGCATTTTCTTCGCTTTCGTTTCAACGCCCATTTCCCTCTTTCCTCTTTCTTCGATCGCCCTTTACGTACTCGTTACATCGATTTCTTCGTTCTTCTCGACTCTCTTTCTCTCCTTTTTCCCGCTGGTTCTTCTACCCTTTGTAGCACAATATCGATATCGTGCGCTACCTCGCTCGTTGGAACCTTCCGAGAGCTTTGGAGAAGTTTGAAAAGCCGATACATGATTCGATGTTTTTTGCTCTCGCCAAATTACGTACTCCGTGCTACCCTCACGCGATATTTTTCCTTTTTTTACATCGTACGCTCGTTCGTTTGTTTGTATTTATTTTTATGGTCGCTTTACTCGATTTTATTTCCTACGGTATATTACAAACGCTAGTTCATTCTCTGTAGAGCAGTTACGTAGGTTCACGTATCGCGTATAAGCTCGAAGCTTTCGTAGAACTTTTGGTGCAACCTTTTATTCGCCCTCGTCAGAGAATCCGCGACGGAAGCGCACAAAGAATCAAGAAAGATGAAACTCTAGGACGCGGGACGACTTTTGCGGAAAACTCTCGTGATTTTGCCTCGTTAGCTCGACGAAGTCTCGCTAAATCTTTTTCCTCCTTGGTATATATATCTTCTCTCTCCTTCGCTCCATTTCCTCTCGTATTTTGCACTTTGCCTCTGGACAACGATGGAACATACTTTGTATCACTTTTCACCTCTGCTGGTTTCCTTCAACATTTTGTGCCATTCCTGTCCTGCCGCTTAATAACTCGGATTTCCTTTTGCTTTTTCGATCCTTCGTATTTAAAATCGTAGAAAAGTATCTCTCAAAACGGCAGGAAGTCTAGTCACCGCTTTGGAATTATCTTTGTAAATTTATTAATTGATTTAAGCTCGAGTATCTCATGAAACTTTAGCAATGCGAAGAACTTTCATTCTCTCTCTCATTACCATAAACAAAATTAGCACGGCTTCTTAACGGTGTAAAATAAAAAATACTTTCATGCCATTGATTTTTTTTTTAATGTGCCACAGTTATTTCAATTTTCTTCGTACGAACGATTGGTGTCGACACGTCGCTGTACCTTTCCCAATAATTTTCGTATTTTCAATTTTTTCGTTCGTTCCTCCGTTCCATCTTTGCGAATGACGCAACGAATTCTGGTATAGAAACGGACATGAAACGTCGTGTGCACAGGGTGGAGATCATCAAAATGGAATTTCTATGTGCATGCGAGAATCGACGGTGTACGTTGGCCGTACAGCTTTTTACGTAGGAGGGAGAGAACTCAAAGCGACATGTTCGTTGCAGGTGAAACCTCTCTCCCTCTCTCGTTTTCTATATCAACCGTCTACCCCGTAGCGCCATTCTACGGCTCTCGTTCGCTATTTCGAAATCGTGTCCTCGACAAGTGACAAACTCTTCCAAAAGCAAAACTCTTTGTCCCATTTCGCAACGTTGTCGGAACGAGTGAGTCACTCACTTCTTTCGTACCAAAGGCGAACCATCCTCTTTGTAATGTCTCTATACGTTTCTCTGTCTTCCTAGTTGGATCGTGTCTTGCATTTCCGGCACGAGTATCGCAAATTCAAGCGCTCTCTCTGTTTCACTGTTTTTTTGAACCCGTTAACGGCGTGTCCTCTTTCCGTCCTCTTTTTCTCCTCTCCATTCGTAATCCTCCTCGGAGCTGCAAAGCAACGGAGAGAGATCAAAATAAGTTAATTAAATAGACTCCACCCCCGTTCCGTGTCGCGCGATGTGACAGCGCCTCTAACGGCATTCGACAGTACTCCGAACAAATATACTTATAGTTCTAGTTCGGAAAATCCTCGCAGACTCCATTTTGATCCTGAGCCATGTATTTTTATCGCATTCACCCCCGTGTCAAATCCTCGTGCATGTTCGCGCGTTTTATCGTACTAATGTACGTTTATTCGAGGAGCTCCGAGCTTTCGGGGAAGAATTCAACCAACTGACCCGCGCATCAACTGACTCGCGAATAATACGCCGGTGGCTCTTCGAGCTCCACAATAGTCGTCGCATCTTTCTGTCTTTTCCTTTTTTTCATCTTTCCCGATTTTTCCTAGAAAAAAAAGAGAATGGTAAAAAAACGCACAAACATTCTTTTCCCGTTTTATCTTCGTTTCTTTAGAATTCAAATGTAGCTCAGAGGCCACCGGATTCCTCTCGTCATTTCGTTTTTTTCTTTCTCTCATTGGAGAAGAGCGCAGAAGCTGAATTCAGTCTTGAGAAGCGGAATAAAGAAAGCTGCTCCTTTGGACCTTCTCGGTTCACTGTTGCAGTCTCAAAGTCCGATTCCAAAGCCCATGCCCGCCCCCACGCCGGAACTACAGTTTTTTTTCTTCTCTTCGTCGTCGAGCCCTTTCCGGCAGCGTCGTCCTTCTTTTGCGGTGGTGTCTCAAGCGCAAAGCAAGATTCAAATATGCAACGACGACTCCAAGATGAGCGAGAGATATGCCCCGCAGGATTTCTTTCCGCTGGTGAATAAATAAAGGAGCTTTTTCATAGTGCAGTCCCCCGTCACTCTTTCTCGCTCTACCTCCAGCGGGGTAAATTTTCACGCCACAGGAGAGCTCTCATTTTTTAATGCTAGAGCACCTTTCGCCTCACCGGATTTCTCGCTCTCTCGGTCTTATCCAACCGCGTTCAACCTCGTTCCCTACGTCCCTCTGTCCGGCGCGGTCTGTTCGTGGTTTCCTTTTCTTTTTTTGATTTTTCATCCTTCCCCTTTTAATTTTATTCCCCCGTTCCACATCGCCGGAACCAGAATAATTCGGAAAGAAGGGAGGGGAGCGCTTTTCTGGATTACTCTCAGGGTTTTTTTTGCGCGACAGCGCCGCGTGTTTACCACGTGGAGACTGCCGATTACTACGCTCGCAGACGTTTCTGTTTTCTTCTTCTTCTTCTTTGCTTCTCTCATTTCCTCTGTTCCACATTTTTTCCTCATCCGCAGCCACCCTACCAGGATTTTAATTTTCATCCGCTGGGAATACGCAGCGTTAAAATCCACTGGGGCCGGAGAGAAGATAGATAAGAGTACACGATGATGAGAAAAGATGACATTCGAGGCTTGGGTCCGTGCTTATATTTATGCGCTCCGTTGGATTTCAAGCGGACGAGCCTCAACGTGATTCGATTATATTTTTCAATCTCTCGGAATCACATCGCTTGGCATCACGTGCGCGTCTCTCTCCCTCTCTGTCTCTCTCCCACTCACGAGAGATTCAATTTTGCAATATTTTTTTTCCGGGGAAGAAGCACGCGAAACGTTATAAAAAAGAGAATCGAGTTTCACGACGGTACACGAACCACTCCCATTTCATCCGATGATTCGATTCATACCGCGCTTTTACGTCTCATCCGTCCCCCTTCCTTTCTACTCTTGCACCAGCCGTCATCTTGCGTATTTCTTTTTTGAATCTTTCAGCACCCGGCTCACGATTCCTTCACATTGAGATGTACTATGTTAAATACGCCGCGATTTCATGTGCTTTTCTCGAGGAAAAAAGGTGATGTTTGAAGACATTTATTTCACCACGAGTTTTCTCGAGAGCATTGACTTTCGTCTCTTACGATCGATCGTCTCGTTGCTTTTGCCCTTACGCCCGTTTTTTGATGCTTTTATTCCACTCCCTCCACCATCGGCCTTTTTTTCAAACTTCACGGTTGACCGACTGATCTTTAGAGGGGAAAAAACTTGCAACGAATTAAAAAACGTCGAAAGGCTTTCGCGTCTTTATCACGAGAATGGGTAGACCCCCGGAATCAGCAATGTTATCAGAGCCAGCGACAGAAGGCCCGAGCTCTCTTTATTCTTTTTCGAAGCTTTCACTCGTTTCAACCCTCGCAGTTACTCACAGCCTCGAGAGAGAGCTCGTTTTCCATGCTCCGCTCGTGATATACTTTTCCAGCCTCTCCTCTCGCATCGGTAGGAGCACGAAAATGCTTCGCTGGCTTGAAGATAGAGAGAGAGAGAGGGAAAGAGAAAGAAGAAAAAAACGAAAGAGTCCTCTAACTCCGAAAAGTTTTTGTCCGCTCGGTCTTTCCCGGAACTTTTTTACGGTAGATCGATCACGATTATGCGGTCTCGATTATTTCCTCGATCCTGTCGAAGATCGGGATCGATCGATGGGCGAGTTGGCCGGCTTGTTTCCATCATTGGAACTGGACGCTTCTGTATTCCTCGTACATCCTTCGCTCTTTGCCTTTTCTCTTATATAAAGACGTCTATATAGAGCAAAATTACGAAAGCAAGTCGTATATTCAATCAGCATACAGATCTTAGGATATCGGTGATGCTGATCTCACACAATTCTCTCCGTTTCTCTCCCCCTCCATCTCTCTCTCTCTCTGTCTCGTTGCAACAGGATTGCCATTCCGAATCGTTTCGGACAAGCTTGAAAATTATCGGGTGAACCGAGCAAGATATATACAGGCAACTCGAGTGTCGCCAAAACCGAGCTCTGATTTCCGGGAGTTTCCTGACCACGAGAGCGAGAGAGAGAAAGAATGAGAGAGAGAGAGAGATAGAGAGAGACGACCTAGACTGCTCCGTACCAGCCAATCGTTTTGCCACGACTGGCAAGAGAAATATAGGAAGAGAGAGTGAGAGATAGAAGGGAGGTGTGAGCAGGAAAGGTTTGCGTTCGACTCCTTCCCTCGTTGGATCTACCCCCCCAGAGCATTTCCTCTATCTTCGCTATATCTACGTACACACACACACACACACACACATGTATATGTAACCCTCTCGTCTTTGGTTGGCCAACATCAGTGGGTATATATACGCGCTACGGAAACAGCCACGACGGATCGAAGCTACGATCCAAGCGAAAAGAGAGAGGGAGCGATAGAGACAGGGAGAGAGGAACAGAGAGGAGAGAGTGAGAGCTTCGAAGCTTTCGCTCGTACCGAGAATTCCCGACGGACTCGCGAATTGGATACCTTCGCGTGCAGAGATACTGCTGGTTATATACAGGATAACTCTCTCTCTCTCTCTCTCTCTCTCTCTCTCTCCCTCTCTCTTTCTATATGTATATATAAATATATGCCAGTAAGTTTACAACTATACATATATAAAGGTTGGCCTACATTCAGACGCACTAAGGAGCCGTTTTTCAATTTACATCGTAACAACTTATTGAAAGTTCATGCCAGACACGAGATGCACAATGGAATTTATTTTAATGCAAATGAGAACATTAGGATTTTTGAAGGAAACTCAATCGTCGTAATAAGCAATTGTCGTGATTGGAATACTTGAACAGCTAGATATTACGTGAAAAAAATATTGCGGTTAGTAAATAAAATATTATACTTTGTGGAGATCCATTGTACGCTGCCTTAAGGCGTATTTTAAAAAAATATAATATTTTTTGTATCTCTCTGTGAATCTATATATATATAGCGCGAGCAAGCTTTTGTTTCGTCAGCGGGAATAAAGTTCGAGTACCGTAGCACCCACTCGCAAATATTTCGCTCCACCCCCTCACCTTCCACCTCTTCTACTCCTCAACCAGTTTTATTCGAGAATGGCGTTTTTTTTCGTTTTAGTCTGTTTTGTTTTTTCGCCCTCGCGAACGCAATTCACATAGTGTACTTGCGTATATATACGTGTAAGGGTGCACTTTTGTACCACGGTACTCGAGTATACTTCTACATAGCAACGCGGAAGCGGAAAGAGAGCGAACTTTTTTCGAGGTTTTTGAAATTTCCGTTGTGCGTTGGTTTTGGGTCAATTGTGTCCAAATTCACGAAAACGTTTCGATGATATTACAGCGCATCGGGGATTTTTGGGTTTTTCTGTTTTACAGGATTTTGTTCTCCATGAGAGTCCTCGAGGTAAGTGGGGAGAAGGATTTCGTATACATGACTGTTTCTTTTTTTTTTACACGATTTCTGGGAAGAATATATTTTTCGCATTTTACGAGGGTAAAATGTTTTGGAGAGATGGAGAGATATTGGACGAAAAAAAATCGATGCGTTTTGATAAAATAATTAACTTGTCATCTTACTTTCACGCATTTTATTAAGCTCGTGCGTACGAAAAAAGACCGGGGGTGATGGTTTGTCGAGCCGAACGATGAAAACGCTCATAAATTCTTATTATTCAACTTTATTAGTATTTTCCTCTAGAGCAGTTATTACCAAGAGTGCAAAGCGTATTGTCATCGAAAAATGAAAATTCCCGAGTTTTATTAATGCGACATCAAACACATGGAATACTCGATGAACATGAACGCGATAGCAGAAAGTTAATTAGGTCGTACAAACGTCTATTGTTATATTTACGAAAAACGTCATTCCCACCGAAACGTGAATATTTTAACGCGGTAGCTTAATCAAAACACGCCAGTCCGATAATTCCAATCCGTACTTATTTCTCCCTCGGCATCGCGATTAGTGCGTTGTACATGCCGACCATAATTAGTCAAAATTCCAGGGATTTTCGACGATTTTATACAAATTTGTGTTTCTCCATAAGCTTTAGAGATTTTTACATTATCGCAGGTATTGTCCGATGCCAAAAAACCACACGAGCTACAGTAATGATGAATAAAACATGAACTTAAGCTTCGTAAATAATTCACAAATTACAATAATAATAAAAATTGTATTACTGAATTTGTTTCAAAATATCGAATATGAGAAAATATTTTCGATATTAATGATGTAAAAGTCCATAATTCGGATTTTATTAATAATTTATGAAACGATTGAACGAACAAAATGAAAGCAAAGCAAAAAGAGAGAGTTAAACATCGAACCGTTTATTATTTCGTGGATCAAACCGACAATGCGAATATTCAAAAATATTTATAAGAAAAGAATAAAGTACGGTGAAATAAATAGTTAACGGTCGTCGCGTACAGACAGGGGTGGAAAAGCTCGGTGTGTCCCGAGAGGCAGAGCGGATGACGTGCTATGAGAGTCAACAGTGTAACCAGAATAAACGTCGAGGATCGATTTTCGATCCGTCTTTAATTATCGGTCGCGCTCTCGCGCTTATATTACTCGTATATATATATATACATACAGTTTGTAATAGGCAATAGTACACGTAGTTCGTGCTCGATTAAGCCAGAGGGGAGGGGTCATGAGAATGTTGGAAGGATGCAAGAGGGTAAAAGCTTAACGAGCCAGTACGAAACGAAACGAGGAGCGACGTAGATTAGTATTTAAACAAAATAAATACAAATAAGAAACAGCGAGATAGAGAGAGAGAGAGAGAGAGAGAGAAAAGAATGGAGAAAAAACAGGGAAAAGGACGTCCTATAAAATTGTTTCGTTTCGTTTTCTTCGATTTTCTCTCAAGCTCGCAGTTCCACTCGCAATACACTCGGAGAACTTGGTTTAAAAAACGGTTTGGTCTAAGCCAGTAGTATATGTTACCATACAAATACATATATGTACATACATAAGAGACTTAACGAAGGTCTCTACCGAGCGAAAAGAAATGGCCAAGTACGAGGAGAAAAAGCATTGCCGGTCGTCCCGAGATAAAAAAAAACGTAACCGGGTGTGTATCAATGTGTCCTTCTTGCCCCCTTCTTCTTCCTTCCGGTTTTTAGTAAACCTCCTTCGCGGTACGATATAAACTCTCACCGGAACGCTGATATAGCAGTTGCAGTTGGACCAGTCTCAGCCGTAACTCCGGCGTCCTAATACGCCCAGATCCATATATATATGTACACACAATATATACAGTACAATGTATACGAGTGCGCAGATACCAAAGGGTTAGTACCGGCCGAATAAGAAGACCTCTCGTCTTGGTAGAAGAGAAGCTTGGAGATATAAAAAGGTAACGGGCATGTGTCTCTTTCGGGAATGCGAGCACAGAGAAAGCGGAAGCAAGAGGGGTTAAAACCAGGCGCGCTTTTCCTTCAAGTCTTTTTTGCTATCTCCTCTCTTTCTTGCTATCTTCTCCCTCTCTCTCTCTCTCTCTCTCTCTCCCACTCTCTGTATATTTCTTGGTTCTTCGAGTCTGTACTATGAGGGCGCTTCTTTACTACTTCTAGCGCCTCCGGTGCTTCACCCTGCAGCCTCTCTCTGTCCGCAAGGACCCTCGAGAAGATCAGCGTGCTCGACGGCACTGGTGCAACCAAATATACTTCTTTCGCTATATATATGTGTGTATACGCGCTCGTCCATCTATATATATATATGTAAAAACACACATATAGTTCGTAGAATATAGCATTATAACCATTTCATCTCGAATAAAACTCGTTTCTACTCCCTCTTTCTCTCTCTCTCTCTATCCCGTCTCTACTTCACATAAACACTTCAAGGTGAGATACACGTATAGTTGCATCGCTACTGTATAGCACGAGAGTTTGGAAGAAGGTTGAAGCAGGACGGAATGAAGGAATTCCTATGTACCGAGAGGAACCTACCAATACTCGGGTGAATTCGGTGTGGGCGAAAGAGTTTCGCTACGACGCTCACATTTATGTGAGTTTCTTTATACCCCCACCCACAACTCCGCTCACGTGGGTTTTGTCCATATGGACACCGTTTATCTTCCGGGGTTACGGTCGAGCTTGTACAAGCAATAACGGCTTTCTAACCTCTTTCTACTTTCGACCCCTTGCTGCGTTCAACGTGCTCTTCCCATCCCATATCCTGCTCGTACATAGATTCACGTGCAGTCTCGCATTTTCAATTCACCCCTACTTTTCCGTCCACCATCCGCCCGTGAAAGGTGACAGAGACCGAGGGAGAAAAAGACGAAGTTACGAGAAAACAAAGAGGTGCGCAATTCCGCTCCTTTGTTTTTATTGCAAACAACGATACGAATTAAATTTGAATACGTCGATCGAACATGTTGCGTTTGCGGTTTTGCGAGCATTGCTCGTTCATGTGAAATGTCGCGCGTATCGATGTTTCGTTATACGTTTCGAGGCACGCAAAATGCCACGTACGCACGTGTCGTATAACTATGTACCGCCTCGCGTATAGCTCATTCCACCCGTAACCACCGGCCCATACTCGATTCGACACTTTTTTTTTCCATTCGCCAACTATTTTGGATATCTGGTGCAAAATATCACGCATCGCGTCATATTCGTACGATTCGGACTTTCAATGATAACAATGTTAAATCAATCGAGAGGGACGAAAAATACGCGCCGAAATGGAAAGATTTGAAGGAAAACACGAAAATACAAAGACCTCTGCCTAAAATCGCTTTTAAAACAAGCGTTCCTTTTCGAAAATCTCCGCGGCGTCTTCGACGATTCCTTCCCTCTCCTCCGACGTTTTTTAACGATATATAAACGGTACCGTACTACGTACTCCGAGCTCGAACGAATCCTTTGGAAATGTGAAACTGTCGAGGCGCGAAGTTTTATCGTTGGAAAAAGAACGAGGACGAAACGATCGGTACGTACGAAGAAGAGATTGGTACATTACGTTGTAAAGAGAGAATGCGCGTTTTGTTACAAAGTTATTCATGCGTGTGCGCTCACGCAAGTTGATTCGCAAAAAAAGAAAAATATACCTACATATGGGACCTACGTAAAAATAAAAAAGCTCGAAAAGAGATGTATGGAATGGCGAAACTGCGATGATCTGAAAAGCTCCGAGAATCGAATATGCATCGGGATGATATACGTACCAGTGTTAATAAAGAGAAAGAAATGGCGAGAGATCGCGATAATGGTGAAATACGAGGGTCTTTTTTTCTCCCTTTTCTTTTTTCCTCGTACCATTTCCGACGGATCGCTATATACGTATCTAGCCTATTTTGCAATATGATATACATCCTCGATTTTTCTATCCTGTGCTCGCGTGTAGAATATTGCAGATCTAACTGCATACATGTATATTAGGCGTCTATACGTTGTGCATTTAAAAGTATAGCGTGTAGAAGCATGAAAAAGGGGGCGGATAGAGCGAACGACAATTTCCGTTCTCTTGGCTCTCTTCCTCCTTCCTTTTTCTTTCCGGGTCAATCAAATTTATTTCTTTCCTCTTTATAGATCGATGTTTCGTTTTTCTGCGATTTTTATTTTTGATTGTAATTATCTTTCGCGAGGAAAATAGCAAAGGACGATCGGAGGGAAGGATACACTGAAATACGATGGGAGTTATAGTAGAGTTGGAACGAGACGAACATATGACGATTTAGTAAACAATGCCTCCTTCTTTTTCGTTCATTTTCGATCGACCGATAAATCGACGATATTTTCAGCGGGATTGCGCGTAACCGGTGCATACGATGTTAAACGAGAAAGAAAAATTGTCATGGTTGAAAAAAAACGTATTCTGTTTTTTTGTTTTTTATCAATTTCAATCGGGAATAATTGAAGTTTCAAACAAAATGAGTTTTCGTTGCAGGACGAATAATTGTACGAGTAATATCAAGGATAATTGTGAAGAATGATAAATACAAATTTAAAAAACTGTTGTAATTTCACGCGGCGGAACGAAACGTGTCGAACACCGAGTCGTAACAACCCGAAACCCAACGGATTGTTGTCTTTTTCCTAGTTCGAGAGCGATGATTGGCAATCAATGCAGAGAGAGAGAAGAGAGAGAGAAAGAGAGCCTCGATGAACAGAGTGTCGTTGCTACCGGGCGCGATCGCTGTGTTTCCGCATCGTGCGGATGTACAAAAGCCGGACCAATGTGGATTAGAACGCGCAGAGAAACATCGTTAGGCGGCACATGGCACAGGCAACAAGCGCGAATTCATTTTATCCGCCGCGACTCCATATATACGTCTACAAAAATACGACGTTCTTTCTTCCTACAATTATTTCATTTTATTAAATTAAATTTTCCCCGTATGGAAACACGACAGCTCGAAATCTTCATCAACGATCCAAAAAACAAATCAAACTAAATAAACTAATCGTAATTAACGAAAAACACAAATAATCCGTACGAGGAAGATCACGCGTCGAGATTGCGAACCTGCGCGAAAAGCCCCATACGCAAAACACGAAGTATCGAGAATGAAAATAAAAATTCATCACAATCTGTCACACGTAGGCGCGAAGATTTATGTATTGGAAATTTAATCAAAGTGTCCTCGTAGATTTATCGAACAATATATAGATCGGATTTGTCGTCGTGCTGCGACCTGATACAACGTATAGGCGCGAGTATCGATATGTCGCAGGTGATTGATTGACAATGCAGCCGCGAAGTGCGAGAGGGTTTCAGGGTAAATTCTCGCTCGTCTTTGTGCGTTTGGCGTATGCGTGTGCGTGTGTGTTAACGGTCACCGGTATATGGTTCGGTTTAGGTCAGTCGTTAGGGCGAAGACGATCTAGCAGGGGTTTGAGTAATCCATGTTGGAGCATTACAGAGGCAGGGGTGGTATATACTCTATGGATAGACGCGCTATCACGGCAAGCCTCTTGTACCGCAGCGGTGGGCTTACAGCGTTAATTCTACGTCAGATCGAAACAAGGCACCCTACAGAGCCATCTACCCTCGTACTCCTTCGTACCAATACTCGAATATTGTTACGTAAACGTAGGTATATAATATACGCTTTTAATTGTCGTTATTGCATCGATGTTCCATAATAACGTTAAGAGGCTCAGAACTTTCATATCCGAAGCGAATTTACTCGAGAGCCATCGTCGAAAATCTAGGGTAATTCCGGCTCGTGGCTTCTTTCAAATCCCGGGACAAGAGCATTTTGAGCTAAAAATGGGTTTCGAATTTGATATTGTTTTCTTTTTGTTATTGGGTTTAGGTTCGTGAATTTCAGATGGATTTTATAACAAAACGACGATTTTTAGGAAATATTTTCATGGATGATTCGTGTAACGTTCGGTTCGACTAATTGAGATTAAATATTTGCTCGTTGGCTCGAAATGAACGTAAACTTGTTCGAAATCAACAAAATTTGTCATATAGTCCGGATGCGAAGAAAATCTCATTTCCTGCTTGGCCGTTATTCTCGTATTACACGCGCACGTCCCTCGTGGTTTTTCCGGGCATTATGGACGAGCTCATCACGATCAGCGGTAGCGACGGAAATGGAAACACGTAGAAAAAGCATCGAAAACGAGGAATATATTGACGAGAGTCGCGGATTGAAAAAAGAAGGACAAAAAACATACGCACGACTGGAAATTCGACGAGAGGATAAAAGGGAGAATACAATCCACAATTTCGTTTCGTCTCGCACCGGCAAAACTTCATTCGCGCCCGCTCGCGCTTTTTTTTTCATTATGTTCCACCGTTGGTTGCTGGCGTAATTTCTGGTTGCTGCGTTTCATGAAAACGTCGCATATTTTGTTGTCGCTACGTGCTCTTCTCGGCTATTTTCGATTTACGCACGGTTCCATATTTACCGAACATTTGCGCGAATATTCGGTTCCCGTTGAACTGAAAAACCGTGAGCGAGCGAGGGAGAAAGAGAGAGAGAGAGAGAGAGAGAGAGAGAGAGAGAGAGAGAAAGACAATGAGAATTTTCGAAGCGAGGATAATAAGCCCTCTCGTATTTGTATATAGCCAAAATAGATAGAGATGTTTATAATAAATGGAGTTTGATAACGCAAACATTGGATACTTTCGGCGAGTGACGGGAGTTCGCTGAAACATTCGCTGACCGGTATATACAAGTAAAATCCGCAACGCGGTGCGTATGACACATTCTTATGCACCGCTGCCCAATGCACACGCGATAAGCGCGTTCGTCCGCGCTCTCGGAATATTTTATAACGTGCGTTGTTTGCGATTTCTTTCAAAGTGTCTCGCTCGTACAAATATCGAATTTAATCATCGCGCGTGCGTTCTCTCGTCCGCTCTCGCATTATCGTGAACCAGCACCTTACGAACTTGATTATATTGAAATATTTCCCAAACGTCATATGCATTATCATTGTCAGCCCGTATTATAATACAATTATAATATTTTATTCTTCTTTCTTTTTATTTTGATAAAGTAACAGGAACGGTTCGAATACCGAAAAACAATGAAAATGAGCGACGAGTTATACTCGACTCGGCAGTTTTCGAGATATGAACGATGAATTATTGGTTGTTCGTGACGATTTAAAATGCCAACAAAATGGTGCAGTCGAAAAATCGAATTAAACGACATAAAACGAAATGAAATATATCGAATCGAAATAAAAATTAATTCGACCGAAACGTTGGCTAAAATTTATCCGGACCGTCACTTTGCGACGTCGAGCTAAAAATAATGATTTTCGGACGATAAGTTTTTTTCTCTCTCTCGTTCGATTTTTATAAAACGAAATTTTGCACGAGGAAAATTAATTTGGAGTGGTTCTAATCCCGAACTTAAATTCGTAAGTTATCCCAAATTAAACCTTTTACATTCCTTCTCTCAACCACTCTATCTTTACCTTCAGCTCTCTCTCGCTCGCTCTCCATCCGGTACATGATATCGGAAATTGTGGCGACGCGTTTTCCTCAGTCGGAAGGATCAATCCCGGAAGTGACTCTCGAGGGAGCCAGAAGACCAGAGGAGCGATCGAGAGGACTGCTGGAAAAGCACGAGTAGAGAAAAAGATGAGAAAAATCCGAAACGAAAAATAGAAAACAAAATTGAAAAAAAAAACGTTTAAATCCAACGCCCTATCTCTCGCTCTTTCTACGTCCGTGAAGGAATCGCCGTTGCTGTGGCAGCATTGCCAGTGAGCATAAATCGCTGCGCTCTCGAAAGGTAAAATATCGTTTCATACATATCAGAAGATTGTAGTGGTAACTGCTGCTTTTGCTATATTGGAGAACTTGCCTTCCCCTGGCTCCTCTCTCCTTCTCGCACCCCTGTTCAACCCCAGGCTTTCGTGTCTCTTGCATGCTCGCGGATACGCCGAATTATTAATGTCGCGGTCGGTGAATTTCACTCTCTTTCTCTCTCCACTCACCGTACTATATAATAGTCCGCGTATACTCCACACATGACGTGCACAAGCATTGTACTTGGTATATACATAGAATGCATGTAGTTACTTTGTGTAACTACCACTATTACGCTCGCATAATAGTGAAACTCCGTACATTGGATGAATAGAATAAAGGGGTCGCGAACTGTCTTCCCACCTCTTACTGTCTGTGGAGAAAACGTCGCGAGTATATGGCATTCAAGCCGCGTCGCGACGCTTATTCAAGCCTTGCTACGACTCGACGTCGTTTCACCTTCTAATTACCGTGACGAATTAACCAACGCGCTTCGTCTCTCTCTTTCTCTCTCTCTGTCTTTCTCATCCTCGCTACTGTTACACGGCAATAACCGGAAAGCAAATTCCATTAGCGAAGTTTCGAATACAATAATTCATGAAGATAAACCGAGAAAAAACAATTGTTTTTGTGCTTTTTTGGAGAACGGAAACGATATTTTTTACCATGGATCGCATGAGAATAAAAGTTTTTATATTCTAACTATGTAGAAAAAAAGTGGAACATGGATTATTGGTTATTCGATATTTTTTAAAAATAAATTGGTTATTCGATAGTTTTTTAAAATAAATCGCTTCACAAACGACTCGGTTCATTCGTTATCAATCGAGCCAAAAAATTGATTATTTTTTTTCTCGTATCTGCATGCTCGTTAACTCTCTTTCACGCAGCTTATTTTTTGTCCTCGTAAGTCCATCGTTCAATTAATGGGATAAGTATTAACCGAACTTTTCTATCCGTTTCTGGCGCGTCGCCTGCAGCGCCACCGCCAGTCGTAACTCGCTATCTCCCGGGTACTTTCGAATAAATGATTCGCTACGAATTTCGAATCATTTTTTTTCCTTCAAATCCTTCTAGGGTCCGCGAGATCGACCAATCTCTTTTACTCCTCTTTACGTGTCACGAGTACGCTCGCTATAATATTTTTATATCGTCCATTTCGCCACGCGAACGGTTATGTCGATGAAACGATGATATTTCAATATATATATTTTATTGCAGATCTGGGTAACTTCCAGTTACGTAAAATTATCGTCAAATGTGGCCTTAATTCAACGATCGTTCGAGCACTCGAGTCAGCTAGCGTTTTCTCGTACCAGGAGTGGAGAATCCAGTGAAATTGACTCGACATAGTCATATATTTCAGTCAAGAGGATTATGATTTATCGCTATCTTCTACTTTTTCAATGAAACACGCCAGACAGAATTGGGAACGAACGAATTCAGCGCTTTGCCGGCTATCGTTCCGCGAAGTTTCAACGGGAATTGGCTATTTTCAAGAGTAATCGAAGTCAGCCCCCAACCCCTACGCGCACACTCCCGATGAAAAAAACATGCGCACTATTGTTCAAAATTCGCTAAAACGAGGGACGATTGATTGGCAGATTTTGTTATACTATCGTATATAGTCGAACACATTTAATCTTCTCTCTTTTTCTATTTTTCTCCACAGTACCTCGATACGCGATAAAATTGACGCAACCTTTTGTTCTACCGAGCTGTTTCGCATCAACCAAATGCGGAAGTTTACTTCTCCCATCGCGTCAGATATTCACTCTCTAACCGTCAATTTATATTCCGCGGAAATACCTAGTTTCAAAAAAAAAAAAAAAAAAAAAAAAAAAAAAAACAAGAACTGTAACGATAACATGGAAAAATTGTCGACAAAAAGTGGTTTATATTTTGAATACGTTACGTCACTGCCTTCATTGCCGGAATCAAAGTCTATTTGCTTTTATTCCCATGACCATCGAGCAATCGTGGAACCCTCTGTGTATACGTATACATATATATCTACAGACCTATATACATGCAACTCAACGCACACCTACGTACAATGTCTGATACTCGAGATTTGGCTCCAGTCAGCTACCCTCGATATCATTCAGCCATGAGAACGAGCCGTCTCTTTCCCGCGCTTTTATTTATTCCCTCAGTTTCATTTCATTTTCTTCGTTGGGTCGCGCCATTCTCTCTCTCTCTCTCTATCTCTCTCGTCCATGCCAGGCGCACGAATCGTCAAAGACATTTCGGTGGAAATTATTACAATTGGACCTCTCTACACGTAAGAGGACGTAAGAGGGAAAACGCGAAGTCACCGAATTCGCAATTTGGCTTCCATCCTGAGAACGCTTCTTTTTTTGTTCTCTCTCGTTGGTATCCTTTCTTTACCACCCCTCTCTTGCCATCGTACCGGTACGACGATGCTGGAGCATACCGAACCGAGGAACGAGTGAAAACCATGCGGGCGGGCCAGCTCGACGGGATAAGTCGAATCGAATGTTTGCCTCCCTCTAACCCGAGGAAAAGGGAGCGGTGAGGATGAAAATATGGAGTAAGGGATGAAGTGATGCGAGGGTTGTGTTTGAGAGAGCGAGAGAACAAAGTCTGAGAGAAACACTTTCCTACCGGTGGCCCGATCTCTCGCTTCCGTATTTATATTAATATATTCGAAATTTCCATGAAAATGGGGGGATGGCGGAAGCGGGGGAGGGACAGGGAGGGAGAGAGAGAAAGATATGGAAAGTTTTGCGTCCGCGCTTGGTTCGCCTGATTGTGATTCGGGTTCTGTGTACTATATATACTCGTATATCTATATACATTGTATATATATGTATATACAAAACAACGCCGGTTGGTTTTATCAATTTAACTCGGCGTTTATAAAGCCCGTCTGACGAAATTATTGGCGATGAAACACGACAACCCGTCGTCAGCTCGATGAAAATTATCGGCTCGGGTTTTATATATGTACGCCGAAATTTAATCGATTCTCTCGTGCGTCGATAGTCATTTTTTCGCATCGCACCTTGCCACGCGGTCGCTCGATTCGTATTTTTTTCATGATTGATCGGACGTAATACGACCTAACTGAACCGGGAGAATACGTGCTTTTTCTAAAAAAAAAGCGAGAGAAAATTTTCTTCGTGCCCTTTATACTTTACTTCCTCTTTCCCAATTTCAGAACCTCTCGAAGCATTTCTTCGTACGTATACGTATAGCGCGTGGTTGGACGAGGGAGGTGGGGGGCGTGGAAACTAGGAAGGCCAAGAAGCAATTCGGTCGTCGAGACGCTACGAAAAAGGGATCCATTCGTCGAGGAAGAAAGGATGGAGGTTGGGAGGAAGAGGATTAGATGGAAACGAGAATGAAAGAAAGAAAGCAAGGAAGTCAGACAAAGAGAGATACAGATCGGAAGCGTATATGAGAACATAGTCCTTTTTCATAGATATATGTGTATAAGCATATATATGTATGTACGAGAAAGGAGGAACAGGAGAGGTGGGAGACGGAGGCGGGAGCGAGAGAAATCAAGAAAGGGCAAAACGGATGTTCGAGGCACACGCGAGAACCGGTGGAGTTTCCCGTCTCTCCGCCAGCCAATTGTCTCGATATTAAACTGCAGCGAAGCTATTCCTCCCCTCAACCCTCCCTTGCCCCACCCTCCGTTCCAACATACTTTTTCCTCGAACCAACGCCATTTTTCCGCCTATATCCACCTTTCCACGTTTTCCAAGAACAGTTCTAGAACGATTTTTTTACCCCTGAGAGACAGTGCACGTCGACACTCGCACACACCTTAAGGCATCCACTACCGCCCCACAGTTCGCCCTTCTCACAGTCGATATCGAACCACTCTCGCGCGTCTTTTACAGCGGTGACCAAAGACCGCGTCCAAAAACCAAAATAATACTCGGGGAAAAAGTGAAGAGTGGTTCGAGAGAGAGAGAGAAGGAAAGAGGGCCAAAGTATAGAGATGACTTGGCACGTTTCCCTATTTGGTATTAAGAAGGGATCCTGAAGACGCGGACGAAGGAGAATGGCCAAAGACGCGAATATTCGAAAGCGTGGGTGGAGAGTCACGAAGAGGTGAGCACGTTCGCGAACCAAACGGGGTATGCACTTATTTTTCTCACACCCCGTCTGTAACGAAAATCTCTCGGGCAACAAACCGAGGAAAATCCCACCGAGAGCTTGACACACAAGAGTCATCCGCCCGTCTAGCTCTTTTCGTGCGACAAATTGTGGAGGAGGCGGTAATACGTCGGATGCTTCGAGTTTGCTCACCCATCGAAATCGGAAACTGGATAATGGTGGAACCACCGTGGGGAATGTACATTTGGTTCGAGGTTGTGTACGATATTTATCAACATGGGCATATCGCGAGAACAGCGATTGGAGAACGCGGTTGAAGATCATGGCGGAGAGTGAGAAAGACGTTAGACGCGTGGATATCGAAAGGAAAATACGAGAGAAATGAATAGGATGGCGGGTTGCGAGGCTCGAGAGAAAAAGTCTCGCGATTGTACACGTAGAATTGCTTTATCATGAATAAGAGAGAGGTCGCAAGGGAAGGAACGAGAGAGAGAGAGATAGAGAGAGGAGAACGCGAAGGTGGTCGCTGGAATGAAAATGCGGACTGCCGGAAATCACCAGAGTGCACGGCGAACACGAGGAGAAAAGGTGTCTATGTGTGTTGGAGCGCGAGTAAAAAGTTCTAGGGAATGAGAAAAATGAAGTCGCACAATACAATCGTGAAACTTCTCCCGCGTATCTCGGAAACGTTCTTTTTTTTTTTGTTTTTTTTTCGAGCATTTTTCCTCTCCCCTATACTTCGCTCTCCCGCGCCACTTTTTTGTATTTCTCGTTGCGGGCCGTGAGAGTTCAGAGGGAGGGGAGAAGGTCGTAGTAGATTTGTAGCTGTTCCGTTGTTTTGTCCCGCGTGGAGTGCAAAAATATACACTTTTCTCTCGTCCTGCGCGCGTGTATGTGTGTGTCTCTTCTCATTGCTGATGCTTCGCCCGTTGGTTCGTGGCTCGTTTCGTGTTTCTTCTCACATCTCTAGGATAGAGTTCCCTTTTTTTATTCTCTCTTCGATACTCGCGTTCCGCAGTTTTAGTATCGGGAAACGTCGTCAGACGTTATAACGGAGACTTTCGTCGGAGCTTCGCTTTTTTTTTCGTTTACTCTCAGCTCTTCTCGTACGAAGAGCGAGAGACGTGTATTGAAAACTTCCGAAAAATTGATGTCTTCTTTGTTTCGTTTTTTTTTGCATTTTCGTGCAATTCTTTTTCCAACGGTATGAAAAATCAGCCAGTCGAAAGCTTCTAGTGTGTCAACACTTGTCGGCAAAGTTTCGAAGCGAGTTCCATCGGAGGTTCATAGTTTTGGAACTGTGGAAAAAATATACCGCCATGGACGATGGAACTTTGCGTAGTTGGACGAGAGAGCGATTGGTAATGTACGTTATCAATTTTATCGCTGACTCGTGAAATATCATGTTTCTCGCAATTTATTTTTCTTTCTGGCTTATATTTTCACGTTAACCGGTTGTGCTTGTACATCTTTTTATAACCCCATATTTAGTTTTTCTTATTTCGTCTCATTTTTATGTTCTCCATGCTCTAGACTTGCTTTCTTGGAAGATCCCGAGATGGATCGCAGTTGGCAGCTCCGGAGCGTATTAAGTATCCTGGGTGGAGAAATATCTTGGGTTCCAGGGCTAGCTCGTCTCCTCAGCCTCTCTCTCTCTCTCTAACGTCGGAATGAAATTGAAGATGAATCTACCGCTCGATGATCGCATGTCTCAGCGAGTGATGAAAAATGTTTTCACTCCAATTACGCGAAACGGGTTTTCACATCGACGTATGCAAAAAAACGCTTTTACCCAGCCTGTTTTACGTTATAACGTTTATTTTGTTTTATTTCCAATATTTGAAAGTTGGTTAGTTGCACGTTGGAAAAAAGAATTGATTAGTACGAAAAAAATTGCACTTCTTAGAGTTTCTCACAAATGAACATAACCCATTTGTTCTCCGGTAAGATTCGATTCAACAAAGGTTCATCGTAGCGGAAAAGAGAAATGTTGGAGCTTTGATATCAATACAATTTCGAGATACTACAGGAATCTGTATATAAGATGTATACGAGATATATATGAGTGTAAAATATTCATACTTTTGTGTCACCTATTATTTATTGGCAATGAGTTTCGGCATGGAAACTACGTCACAGGTGAGATACGATCGGGTGAAAATTCTTCAGTTCTCTCCGTGGGTGTTATACGGATTGGCGTATTGCACTGGAACTATTTCCGGCATTCCGGAATATTCCTGTCGCTTCAATAAAGTTCCGTTTCTCCCTTTCGAGCTCCCTCATTTTCTCTCCTCGTCTCGCCCCTTTCGATTCGTTCATGCGGCGTTGGCGAAACGAGGAAACGTAATATATATGCAGAGAGCGGGGGAGAGAGCGACCTAGAGGGAGAGAGAGGGAGAGAAAGATAATGCGCAGAAGGGGGAAAGCTTCCTACTTGCGTTTCTCGGGAGAATACTTGTCGGTGAAACGAAACTGTACGAGGGCTTTCCACTCGTCTCTTCGTTGAGTTCTATTTCCTATGATTTACGAGAATGACGCGGTTGCTCGTCCCCCTCGGCCCTTCACCTCTCTCCTCACTCTCTCGCCCTACGCTAAAGACGAAAAGAGGTATTAAAATCCGTTTAGCGAAGAGCGCGCCTAAGTCTTTAAAGGAAAGTTCCTCCGTGGGTGCGATTCTCCCACTCCCCGACTTGTTCCCTCGATCTTTTTATTTTATTTCTTTACGCCAAGTCGTCCTTTCTTCGCTCTTTTCGTAATTTTCCTCTTCCACCAATGCAATTCCAAACCGTACCTCCTTGTTTTCTCATCTATCTCGGGACCGGTAAGCTCATCCCCCGAGAAATCCAGCCCCCTCGTCGTTCTCTCGCACCTCTGCCGTTCACCTCTTCTAGCACCTTTTAACGTTCCTTTCTCTCTATTTCGTCCTCCTCCCACTCCTCCTTCTTCGCCTCGAGATTCTCTTTCACTCGGTTACTCCATTTCTCAGTGCCAAACCTCGTTCCTCTCGCTTTTCCTCGCTTTTTCAACGTATTCTAATCTCCGTGACCTGCTCTCCTATTGCCACCCAGGTCCCTTCAGCGCCAATGCCAGAAGTGTATAACAAGCCCACAGTGATCCAGCTCTTCTTTCTCTTTATTTGCGTCTTTTTTTCATCTCCATTTCCCACTTGATCCGTTTGCAATGGCTCTTTTCACTACCTTGTCGTATTTCCTTCTGTTTATAAATTCCTTGACGTGCTCGCCTCATCTTTGAGATAATGCGTCCAATTGCGTCACTCGTTTTCCGTAGTTTGTTTCACCAATTTGTACCTTTTATTTTTTATCAGCCGGATCAAAATCTCTGTAATTTCAACAATCATTGGCTATTGACGGAACAATTCTATTCGTTATCCGTTAAATTTCTGAAAAAATAAATTGGAATAAAGTATGAAAAACGATATTTACTTGCAACGCTCGTCGGCGTAAGGAAACAAAAAAAAATATTCCGCATTCAATAATTCATATTCGATTCACGTACCGAGCGCATCCTTTTGTGCCTCTCTACCCTAGCTCCGTCTCTCCTTCTCGGATATCATCGGCTGAGAATTCGCCACCCTCGGCAGCCTCCGCTATTTTCATATCTCAAGAAGATGAGACACGGGTGGGTCTCGCTGAGTGCCCGACCCGACTTCAAGACTCAATATTCATTTCAATCGAGACCGAAGAAGAAAAAAACGTTCTTCGTTCGATCGATCACTGGCAGAAGCGATTTTTCTCGCTCACTCCTTCCCTCCCCTTTTTTATCCATCGACTATTTCTCTACTACTTCTTTCTCGTCTCCTGTCTTTGCCTTTAGCATTATTACCCGTACTTTTTCATTACTTCGGTCTTTGATATTTCTGTACGAGACTACTTATTATTTACTATCCGCTAATTCGTTCCGATTCGCTTTATTACTTCCGGGCATAAGGAACAAATCAAACTATCAAGAAGACGACCGATAACACCGGTGTGGCTCAAAGTCCGCAGAAGCCAGCGGTCACGGCAGAGGTGAGAGTGGAGGAATGGGATGCTCTCCGAGGATCGAAGCTGTTAGCTACTCGAGGGATGAGGAGTAACGGAGGAGATGAAAGTGCGATGTGGCTCGAGAAGTGGCCGACAACTGCTAATTGTATCAAGAGGAACTTCGCCTCAAATTGTTTCATCTTTCCCGCACTCTCGCTCTATCTCGCGAAAGAGAAGGTGCTACCATTAATTTCTCATCGGGCCTTTGTAAATCTCCCCGAAGTACCCCTCGATCGTCGCGATAATTGATTGAAAAATTTCAATTTCAAGGAAAATTCTACTCCGAGCCTATTTTTATCCGTCTTTTCATCGGTTATCTCCCTTATCCCTTTTTCATTCGATCCTCAAAAGCCATCGTCGAAAAGGTTCTCCCTTTTAATTAGTGCCTCTGTCAATTACCCCGCAGAGATAAACTTTTATTCTCAATTTCTTTTCGGCGATTTTTAACTCTCGAGCCTCGAGGAGCGTGTACCACCCGGACGAGCTATGTAAAAAATGCGGGAGAAGAGTCAAGGATATGAAATAGCTTTCTCAGTCTTGAGGGTTAGAGTTACAAACACGGGTAGTGAAGGATTTTGGCTGCAAAAGAGCGACTTGAGAACCGACGAGGATTTATCTTAGCTGGAAAAACGGCTGGAAATGGATAGACGCGTAAAGTTCATCGGTTACAAACGATGATTAGATGTACGAGCTACTCTTTAGAAAACGTTGAAGTATAAAATTATGTTTTATTTACTTTTTTTTATCAACGAAACATTTACCTTTATAGCTCGAGGCATAAAAAAATTTCATATTGCACGAGACATTTAATTTTTCCTCTGCAAAAACTAGCTATTTTCCGTGTTCACTTTGTCGAGATAATGGTATGCATGTTAGATAAAAGGAAGCGAAGGTACGCTGTCGGAATAGAAAAAAGAAATGACAAGAGAAACCAAAAATAAATCAAAGTTATTATTAATAAAGGGTAAAAAATGACGAAGCTTGGCTCGGAGAAAACGTCAGGGAACTAATATGAAACTTGATTAATCAGAAGTAATCAGGAAGGAACAGGGAAGGGCGTGAGGAAAAAAGAGAGAGAGAAAAGATCACACACATCCAGAGATTCGTGGATGACATTTCATTTGGAATGGAGGTTCGAGCCACTTCCGTTACTGATAGGACCGCCCGCCACAGACACAGAGCGAGAGAGAGAGAGAAAGAAATAAAAGGGAAAGAGAGATTGGGAGATACGACCAAGCTAGAAATGGAGGACGAAAGAGATTCGAAGCTGCGGGAGCGAAAAGAAGGCAGATGGGTTAGTGGGGAAAGAGCATGAGAAGGGGGGATGTTGGATGTGTGATGCTGCGGGCACAATTAGGGCAAGAGTGAAAGAGAAAGATTCAGGAAGGCTGCGTCGTGGTTCGTGAGAAAGACAGATTGGGGAAAAATAGCTGGGTCGAGTAAGAGAGAGAGAGAAAGAGAGGAAGAGACACAAACAGACGAAGCTGTACACGGGGTGGATGAAGAATGGAGAGAATGAGACCCAGAAAAAGGAGGAGGGGAAAGTAGGGAGGGATTGAATTGTGGTATGGAAGGGGTTGAGTTCGAGGGCATTTGTGGATGAATGGAGGAGAGGCAGAAAGGGTGAAAGAGAGTTAATTTGGTGTTATACAGAGAGGGAAGTAGAGATTCGAAGGAGATTACCAGAACGCTTGGACGACAACCGAAATGCTGGCTAGCTGCTGCTACTACTCCTGTTTCTCTCTCTCTTCCTCTTTTTCGTCCTGCATTTCCTCTCTCTCTGTCTATCTCACCCTTCTCCCTTTCGGCTGAACTGCGTTTCCGCTCGTCTGCTCCCTGGCCTATCCACCATCCACTCCACCCTACTATCCTGTTTCTCTGCCGTTGAGATTAGAGAGATGACCCTTTCCCCATGCGCTTTCGCGATGGTCTAAACCCTCGGACACCTGCAAGTACAGCGTAAAAGCAGTGATAATTCCCTCGCGAATTCTGGCACCCGACCGGAACATGAGAAAAATCCACGTCACTCTCTGCCTATACCCTATTAACGTGTGAATTGTTTTCGATCCGTTGGTATTGAACGAGACTCGAAAATAGAAAAAATCTTACAAAAAAAAAACGATGCTATGAAAGTGTAACTTCAACTTTCGTTTTGTTTCAAGATTTTGGAACATTTCATGTTCAATTTAGATAATTTTTTTTCGAAATGTGATCGCAAAATCTTGATTCAATTTTCATAAATAAATTCTTCCGCAGATTCGCATCGACTGGTTTTTTTTTTGTAATTCGAGGTCGCACGACTAGCACTATTACTCGGTAAAGAGCGCGTGCAACGGAGCGCGACCATGGACGAGGGTGAGAAAAAATATCTTGGCTCGTTTCATACTGGATAGCGTCGGAAACCCCGGCGGGCTTAGTGGGTGTCTGGCTTATCTATGAAATATGTATGAAAACCAGGACATGTTGTCCCAGAGAGAAAACGATGGTGGAGTTAGGGACAGAGGGTGCGAGAGACACGGTAGCGTCGAGGAGGAAGTGGGGTGAAGTGAGCGTTTTGCAATGCACCCCCATGCGCCTATATGAGCACACCAACTTTAATCAGTTTTAAATCGAGTTTAAAAGTTTAGCTACGGGCGTTGCTATCTTCCTCTCTCTCCCTCTCTCTCTCTCAAATACTTGCGGAGACAATTGGTTGCACTGCCTGTAGCTCGCTTTTGCTCAACGTCTTCCTTTTCCCAGTTGCTCATCGCTATCTGTTCTCTCCCTCGCTCCCTGTTTCTTCGTTTCTGGTTCCTTATCCTATATGTACCGAAGTCCCGTTCTCGCTCGCCTGTCTCTTTTCTCTCCTACTTTTCGTCCAGTTTCTGGATAGCGTCAGAACCAACTTCTCTCCTCCCTTTCACGACGAGAAGATTCGCAGCCTCCCCGTAACGTTCTGACATATATATATATATATATGTCAATGAAGAAGGGGGCAGAAGGAACGCGGGAGGCCAGAGCGAAAATGCGATAGAGATATCGGAGAAAGTTTATAGAGGCTGTCCTGGCCTAGTCTGATGATGGTAGACGTCGTCCTAATAGCTCGGGGTCTTTTCTGTATTCCCAGACAGAATTTTTTTTTTAGGTTTTTTTTCACAAAATCCTCACCGACCTTTGATACGAATTAAGGCATCGAGTACGAATTTAGGTCATGCCTGGAATATTTGTTATTTACGATGGAAGTTAAGTCAATCATGTAAAGCTCGTTTAATCGTGCAGATTAATTAGAATTATCGCTTCGGTTAATGTTCAAATTGTATTTCTCCTCCGGCTGTATCGAAGTGGCTTCGAACTATTTGCGATGCTTTTGTTTCCGTGCATCCGATAAAAATTCTTATTTATATTCGTTTCCTACGAACGTTACAGAAATATCCACGAAGAACTTTTTCCACTCGGTCGAATTGAGTTCTTGGGCAAATCGGGTTTTACCTCTCCCCCTTCCACCTCTCTCGATCTCGCCTATCTCTCGTTTGTTACCCGAAAGGAAAAAAGAGCTCTAGCGCCTCCCATTTTGTCCATTATGATTGGGCAACTTCCTCGCACTAGATTATATTGGCGGACGTTAAGGGAAATGAGAGCCGCGCAGAGAAGTATCGACACAACTTCACGAGAAGGACCCGGGTATAAACGTCCTCGTAAAATCATTTTATTTCCAGTTGTTTCAAGAGAGTGGGGGCTACAGTTTGGTTGATATCCCTGGGTACTCTGGAAAATCGTTGGAGAATACCGCGATAGCGGGGGATTGGACGTGCTTCTAACTGTATAATCACCGCTCATCGTTACGCCGGTCACGATCGATCGCGTTCGACCGTAACCGTTTTTCCATCGGGTATCCGCATTTGTGTCCCTTTTTCATCCTTTTTTCCGGCCACGTTCCAATTTATAAAATGCGATGAAATAAATACGAAACGGGAAACAGAGACAGGAAAAAAGATCAACAATTATTGTTTTCCAATTCTTTCGCGCCATATCGTACTAATTCCATGAGCAACAAAATTCAACTCGTATATTATTTCATTTACGGCATACAACGTACAGCTCGAGGTAAAAATTCATCAGAATGCTCGTCGTTTCGTCATCCAAATTTTTATACACAATTACTGCTTCGAGCCAAATCTCAGCCTCATCAAGTTTCTCCTCGGAAGATCGTTTCAAGATCTCTTCGCTTCTGTTCCCTAATTCCTAATTTAATTGCCCGTTGCAAACGTGACGAACGCGTTTCGGTCTTTATTCCATTTCCACGAACCGCTCGCACGAAAATAGTTGACGTTCACTGAAAACGTGATTTCACGAACCACGATGCATAAAACTAACAAATATCATTGGTTTCCGTCGCTTGGGGAAATCCGGAACTTTTTTTCCTCTGATTTAAAAGCGGCGAGAAAAATGTTTGGTGATAAATTGTTTACGCATCCATCAGCGATATCGCTGAATGTGAATATGTCGGCGCGATCGGATGAAATAAAACTCCGTGAGCGGAGAACTGTGTATAGGCCCAGCCGGTCGGAAAATACGAGAGAGCACATCGGGAGGAAGTCGGAGCGGGGTAGACGAAAACTGTCGTCGGGTATACATTTTAACGGAGTGGATATGGAGGATCAAGCTAAGGCCTGGATTGATATCGGCAAAAGTGTCTCATCTCCGTACGAAGAGATCGTTTTTTTCCTGTCGCTTTTATCCTTTTTTTGTATCTACGATCACATTTTTTTGGACATTGTATCTTTCGGAATAAACTTGATCGAAGCAGCTGGTTCATTCGCGTCCCACGATTTGTCATCGCTATTTTTCCATCAAATAAATATCTCGAAAACGCGAAAATTTTCGATCGGGTTGATGCATCAATCGTAAAGATTCGCCGGCTCGTGGAACTATATCATACACATTATCGGATTGTCCCGGGGAAAAAAAAAATTCGCTCGAAGATATAAATATTTCACGGGGAACGAGAAATTCTCGCTGCCTCGACGATTGCTGTTTTAATGGAAAAAACTGCCGATTATTCCGAGAATTTTACGAGCTATCGAGAAATACGATTCGCCGAGCTAGATATAGATGGATAACTAGATAGGATTGATAAAGAATTTTTTACGTGCGCGAATACCTACCCTCTGTTAAAATCTGTTTTTTCTTGTTCTTTTTTTTACGCTCGTTCAGATAGAAGTAAACATCGTTGTAACGAGTTTATTTAAATAAATGCAACGCATTTTACTGATAAAAGATTTATATCGCAATATAAATCCCATAGTACAGAATTTGAGATTAAAAAAAATAAAACTCGGTGTTTTAAAATCCGGAATACACGTTTATCGGAAAGATTTTTAAATAAACCACGATAAAATGAATATTTGAAGGAAACAGGTTCGTCCACTCGCCGAAACGCGATTGCGACATTGTGAGCTTCGAACGAAAAATGTTATTTATAATCCTGGCAAATGGTTACTTGATGAAAACTAAATACCGTATATTCGTTTCATTACTGGGAGAACATCAAACGGAAAATCAAATGATAATTCGACGATAAGCGTTTTACAACGTTAAAGAACAAAAACGTCGCATACAGGAGAAACGAGTGAAACTATCGCACGAACGAAAATCGTGACCGATTAACGCTCGTGGAGTCAGATTTCGGACTCGAGATAGAGGCGTGTGGCTACACATACGTATAGAGGTGTAAAGAGGATCCTAAGTGTACCGCGTTAATCACGAGTAATCGAGACCTCGGTCACGATCGATCCGGGGGTTACGAAACGACGTGAGGATAGGCGGTTAGTTAGATGCGTTATGGTAGATACGTACCGGAATTGCCAATAGGTCGGTTAAGCCACCGCCATTGGTTCGCTCCCCCGAAGCTCTCTCGGGGTTATAACGAGCCCGTACAAACCCGCGCGCGTGAGGGCCACGGAGTTTCACGCTAACTTCGTACACTGGACGAAAGTCGATTCTCATGAAAATTTATAGACCCTCGTCAACTCCCCCGGGCGTTCCGCTTGAACGCGAGTACTCTTTGTAAAACTAGCGATTTTCATCTTCACTCGTTATATCCTCTACTGCCCTCGCCCGCCCTTCCAGCCTTCCTTCCAATACAACCGCCCCGCCCCGGCAGCGCTAAACGGCGATATAAAACGTTGTCATTTCCCTCATGATATTCTAATCGAGCGGTAAAGCAAAGTAATCATTTTTTGTAAAGGACGTATAAAAGGATCGTATAATCTACCGGGAGGGTTTGGCTCGAAAACGTACTCGGGATCTATCAACGATTCAATTATTCAATATAAATATCGAAGTAACCGATTGTGAGGGAAACTCAACGGCGCGTTGAGATCCGAGTTGGCTCGACTGAGTCTGAATATTTATAGACTCGTAAGATTCGAGCGAATGAAGTGTGTCTTAATCAAGTGATCTTGAGGAATATGCGGAGTATTTCTCCTCTCTCTTTGTCTCTCACAGAGAAATGATAAGGAGGCGATGAGTAATAACATTTGTCGAGGTTCTCGTCGTTTTCCAGTAAACGGTGTCGAATGGTACGAGAGATAAATCAGTCGAGAGCGATGTCGTTTGTGGGGAGTACGATAGTCGTGTGAAGTCAGGCGGCAAGAAGTATAATTATTAATTACGTGTAGAGTGAGTAACTAAAGCCAACGGGGAAAAGTGGGGTGGCCTATTAGCGAGTCCTGATAATCCTCGAAGAGAAGATCCTCGGGGAATCGTCATTCGGTAACGCGGAGGAGGTGGGCAAGGGTGAGCTTGCTTGGAGAGAAAACACCAAGAGCCGGTATATGAGGAGTGGCCGAAGAACAAGCTAAAGAAGAAGAGTTGGAGAGAGAGCGAGAGAGAGGAATAAGCTGAAGAAGACGAAGGAGAAGAAGTGCCAGTTTCTCGAGTACGGCAACCACTATTCGACAAGGGTAGGCGGGTACTGGCCGTGTTAGGGTCCCTCCCTTTCGTAATATCAATAAAGTATTTCTTCCCCCGACGTCAGCAGCCGCAAACCCATTTACCACTCTGGGACTCTATGCCGTATCGCATCGCGATCTCTCTCTCTCTCTCTCTCTCTCACCTTCTATTCCCTCCAAATGCTTCGTTCTCTCTCTTGGTTTCCTGGCTCGTCCACATGTTCCACCCTCATCCCTACAGTCGTTTTGGTGAGCACTCGTCCAAAGCTCGAACACACAAGTTACCAGACACACAGACACACCGAAAGCCCCGTTGTCATTTCCCTGGCCGCTTGCTCTTGCGGATCGTTGGTCTAACTCACCGCGCCGCACTCCCTGCTACCTCGTTGGCCGGCACAGTCACGAGAAAGAGCTCCCTCACACATACCCACCCGTACACAGATCTCGTACATCATTTTATCATCCACACATTGCAAACGGCAGGCAGAGAGACGCGTACACAGAGAAACCAGAGCAAATGTGCATGGGGTGGGGAGTTGTGAAGAGGGACAGAGAGTGGTAAAACGGGGAGAGAAGCGGACAACCAAACTGGAACACAATCGTAGATCGTTTTATCATCCCTATGGCGGGCACAGTTGAGAGATCTCCACTGGCGAGTAGTGGCCGTTACTGGCTGCTCGGTGTTGCAACATCGCTACTGTTGGGACTGTTCGGTCTCCATGGAACAGGTACACCAAGGCCCAAGCTGCGGAACTGGATTCACGTGAGGATGCGTGTCTCTGTGTGGCGTGCAAATATTCGACCATCGTATGTTCATGTATTATTACGCCAAGCAGACGCAAACACACCGGCGCGGTTATGTACACATATTCCCGTCCGTTCTATATATGGATACGGGACACAATCGTAGATCACTTTCTCATATGCACATATGTGTACCGTGTGTTTCGTCCTACAAAGGTCGGTATGTGCGAGACCGACCACCATCGGGGGCACACGATAGTACGTGGATTATTGCGGGTCTCTCATACGTGAAAGGTTCGCTCGTAGGGGAGAATTGGGCGCCCGGAGAATAGTGAAGAGAAACGGCGGACCTCTATTTTCCTTACTAACAACATTTCGCTCGTCAAATGGGGCTAGGGATGTCAAAATGGCGAATTGTGGAGAGTCGAAACAATGGCAATGGGTCAAAGCTTGCGATATCAAAGACCCGGTCGTTTAGTTTGTCATGGAACCGGCGTATCGTCCAGAATCGGTAACAGAGGTCGTCCGCGTTTAAGGAAATTTTGGATAGAAATTGGAGTCGTTAAAGTTCATCGACAGGACCTTGCCGTAAACTTTGTCACTTACGTCATTGATATAATCGTGATACACGGACAAGCGACCTTTTCGATCTTCCGATCGTGACACGTGACTCGAAAATTGAGAGAAAAGAACCGGCGTGCTTGGGGCATAACAAGCTGAACTTGCTCTACATGAAATTCCAATAGCCTGTACGTCGATAGCCTTTCGTCGCGTCTCTCGGACGAGGGAAATCGCTGGGGCACCGTAACGGCCATCGTCACGCACGACTCAAAAGTACCGTCGGTGGTACAATAATACCAGAGCGGGTGGAACGAACGAGCCACGGTTGTAGAACACAACGAGAACTCGGAAAATTGTCGCTCGCCCGGGTCCACATAGTAACACCTAACGCTGTATAAACTTGCGTGTATTCTTGTCGCATTTGAGTTTATGCGGGCTGTAGAGACTTTACGAATTGCGTGGGCGGTCTCGTCACGTACGACAATTTCGGGTTTTCGTCGGCAAGAATTTGCACGAATACGAGATATTTAACCAAGACTACTCTCGTAGGACCGTGGACGAGACGTAACGCGTTGCAATAACATCCATTATGCACTAGAGCGGAAGCTGGAGTACCGAAGAACAAAGCGTTTGGATTGGGGTCGCACACGATGAGAGACGGGGTGGAGAAAAATGGAATGATCGTCATAAAAATCTTGCCTACACGAACCGGTTCGACCCTCGCGGGAAAGGCATAGTACGAATAAAAAGAAAATGAAAGAAGGCAGCACCCCGAGCGAAATTGCGTGTGTCATCGCTCATCTCACCCGGTGCACATCCGTGTGATAGACGACCGCTCACCAAGGTGATCCTTTTGCGGTTTGTGCCGTTACACGCATTCGCGTCAACACCATTCGCGGTGGTGTAAAACTTCTCTCGCGCGCCTTGGTCACATTGTGTTTTACGCACAAACTCCCCTCCAAATGGACGAATATCCGATATCCAAGAAAGGAGCCACGGGAAACTCTACCCTGTACACTCGCGCGTGGATAGAATACGGGAAAAAACGAGATACACCCTCGCTACTTGGGACGATGAAAGTGAAGAGGACACGGAAATACCTCAAAACTTTTAAAAACTCGACCAGAACAAAGCTCCATGTGCCGGGGCAAAGGTTACATTGCAAAGGGCGCGAGAAAAGTTTTTCGCGAAAATACTTTTCATGATTCGTTTAGATTTTTGATGCACAAGAAAGAGGGAGAGACACGCGTGTGATATGGCATGGAAATAAAAAGGTTATTTGTGGATTTCTCTCGAAAAGTAAAGTAAAAAAGAAAGACACGAAATGTAACATATGATACGTAGTATCGGTGAAATGAGAGAGAGAGAGAGAGAAGACAGAGCCTGCTGAAACCCTCATCAATCTTGGAAGGGCAAAGATGGCGAAGGATAACGCCCGATACGTTCCCTTCTTCTCTCCCTCGAAATCACCCCGTTTTCTATCTTCAACGGGAGACGCCAGACGTTGAAATCTACACACACGCACATACATTTTTGTATACGTCTGTGTGTACGTAAGTATCCGTCTTTCACGAGATTTCAACGGCTGTCAACGATCGGGGTATCTGTCACTCCCTGTCGTCGTACGGGAGGAAGTGAGGCATTTGTAGAATTTTCTGGATCCTGAGGAAGAGGGAGAGAGAGAAAAGAAATGGGCGCATGAACAAAGTGGAGGCAGCATAAACGGAGCGAGGAAAAGAAACGATTGCGACGCGTCGCCGTAGTCGACGTCGTTTCTGCACGAATGTGACCCGGAGAACAGAAGGAGGGAGGTTTCTCTCATTGGGTCTTCTATATGGCAGACGTTGAAAGCACGACAGGAAGCAGAGAGCCGCGAGTGAAGGAACGAAAATAGCAATCCTCAACAGCCTTCTCCCAAAAGGGAAGGTGTGCGCTATTTACACTTACATGTATATGTATATAGGTATAATAAATTATTTATACACACGTATACATATGTATATAAATGGCATCGACATTCTCGATCCCAAGAATCATGCGGCAATGCGACGTCTGTGACAACAGCGGGAGAAATAAGAGTGCGATATGGAAAGGAGTTGGGGAGTGTGGGAGAGATCTGCCGATGTTGCAGTTACGTAAAATACCCTATTCTATTTTCAGGATTTTTCGGAGTGACAACTTTTCCAGTAGCTACGTATATGTGGTGAATAAAACACAGATGGCGTATATAGCGGAAAACGATGGGCTGGAAACGCGTTTCGATCGCGTTCCACGCATCGTTTCATTTAACTCGGACCGCGCGAGATCGTTTGTCTGGCCTCGCTTGGTCCGGCTTCGTCGATCCGATATAACGGTAATTAAAATAAAATAGTCGACGGATTTGCCGCAATCCGGCTCTCTGGGAAAGTAAAGCGGAGTGTGAGTCAAAAGTAAGGGGTGGACCAAACGACGAAGGGGATAACGGTGGAAAGGCTGAAAGTAATAATGAGCTGGAATTCATTAGTTGTCGTTTCTGACGATTAAAACTTTATCGAGTTTTGGGAAGGCCCTCTATGATGGAACGGGAACTTAACTATATATAATATCGCGTAGCTCTCATCGTTATCGCTCGTCGCGAAAGTGCTCGGTGAGACTCGAAGTGCCTCGAGCGGCCTGAAATATCAACCGAGAAAACAGAGCGCACGCATACAGACGTGGAAGCCCCGAAGAGCTCGTAGGAAACAACGGCTTCGAGCATACACAGAGTGCGAGACGAGAGTTTCAACGGACTTAAGTGTTAAGCAAGCAAACGACAAAACAGAACCGCCCCCTCTCACGTTCGGTCCGTCGCTCTCCCTCCCTCCCTCCCACCCTCCCTCATCCTATATGCATACGACAAAGTTACACATGGTTTAGGAAACAACGTGACGATGGTCGAATATTCTAGTTGGACGTATTCCCTTCAACATACACGTTGAGATTAAGTATGTGCGCCAGAAATTCGCGATGGCTCGCAACATCTCGATTTTCGAGAATGTCGGACAAAAAGATATACGTGATATCGGAGCAATTCAATCCTCGAGCCACGATGCACGCAAAATAATGTCGTCTGATCGAGAGCGAATGATTTATTGCCTAGTGGATCAAAAACTAGCGTTTTATTAAATTTCGTTCTATTGGAATATATTTAGACTCTCTTTTCACTCTAAACGCGAGACCAACGATAAGTTAAGCGTTTGATCATTATTTAGATAATTTCATTTTGTCGAGTGACTTTTTTGCGTCACGTGATATTTTACGCCGAGGGCTGGCTTTAGATGTTAATGGTTTAATTTCGCGTTTAATATTCATCGATGATTCGCCGAGGGGCTGATTCAAGAGATAATATAATTGATCAACCATGCGACAGCCGTGCGAGTTCCGCATTTCAGCTCGCCTACGGCCGCGCACGCATCGCCCCTAGCGCATGTTACTGTACACCAGCCATGTATAGGGCCGCGTGTGTACCATCAAAGCGCTCTTGGTTCTATCGCGTGTTTGCACCTGCTGCGTGCAGCAGGCGCGACGAGAAACGCAAGAGAGAGAAGGGGACGAGGAGAAGGCCGAGAGCGTTGATGAGCGAGCCAAGGGGGGTCGGGCTCATCGACTCGAGTGCGAAGAGAATATATAGCTAGATACATAATATGTTCTGAAAGCCTGAGTAGTAGTTCGCTTTATATTGCACATATAATGTTCAACTGCAAAGTGAATACGTACACTCCTTACGAAGAATCCAAACTTCGACCTCAATTCTCACTTACACATCTTTAAAAACACGAAAAATTCGTTCTTTCTATGTTATGTTTAGATAATAACAATCGTTTTTGCAATGACGTAAATTAAAAAGAAATCAAATTATAAATTCTAAACATCCCGAAAGTAAGATATAAAAATGGAAATTTTCTTCCCGAACTACGCTCTAAATTTTACTTCATTTGATTTACTTTCAGAAGCAAGTACTAAAAAAAGCCACATGGAAACATGGGCGATTATCATTTAGCGAATTATTACGCCATAAAAATGTTGCACAATTATGATATAACATTTTTTACCGCAAGTATGCGTACGTTGGTTTATATATACTGCCTTCTCAGTGCGATTATGAGAGAGGAGTGTCACACGCGCGCATACCCTTCTCTTTATTGCATTTCGCCGTGTCCCCGTTAACGATCTACTGCTGTATAGTTAACGCGAATAGGTATGCACGTCTTTTATATACACATAAATAAATATATGTATATACAATGTATATGAGCGTACTTTGCTATACAATGCTAACCGGGTTTATCGACTTCCTCGTGAAGTAACCTGGAACACCGGGGCCAGGATAAAGGATAAGTGCATAGCCGCGTACGCGTCATGTCACCCCCATCGGGCGCCTAGCGACATGTCGCGTGTACGATGTTGTATATACGTATAGGCATGTGTGTATGCATATGTGATCTCTATAACGCGCGAAGCTCGGTCTCTGCAGCGCCTTTCATCACTCGATCTCCAGCATGTTGTTGACACAAAGACGATGGAACAACCCTCGCCAGTCACTCTACGTTACCTGAAAATATAAAGAATTGAATGGTCGGCCAACCAGAGGTATTAAAAATATAGTAATTGGCACGCTTGCGCTTTTTTCAATGCATAACCCCTTAATGGGAGATCGCCAATCAATGAAAGAGGCTCTCGAAGAGACCTACTAGCTTATACGTACATACGTGTGTCTGCGTGATAAGAACAACGAAGCAGTGTACAATAAAACGCGTTGAATGGCAAGCGTGCATAGAATGCCACAATGTACCATTTCGCGAACGCGTCTGGCAAATATCCGCGGTAGATAGTAACAGTTCGTTAAAGTCCGACGATATGAACAGAGTATCTTTATAGAATAACATAAGAGAAAAAATAATATTTGCAGTACGTTACTTCGTTACGGTCCGAATAAAAAAAAAACGAAAATTATATAACGTACCCGGTGGAAGTGAAATAAACAAGAAAATGTAAAATAGTGTTTTATGCGTGCTGCATAAACTTCAGCACGGGTGAGGCAAATAAAACTCTATAGAAAAACTGTATATAGATCGTCACATTTGCCACAACCCGATAAAAAAAAAAACGTAGTACATGAGACATCTACGTTTCGTTCGTAGGTGGAACGAGATGATTTTCTTATCGGAAGTTCGAAAGCGAAGTTAAAATATACGACGCGAGAGAAACATTTCGATACGGAACACGACGTACATGATATAAATAGTACATATAGTTTTTCTAGAGTAAATAATATTGCAAGTAAGTTGATAAAAGCTTTAACATACAAAAGCATCCGGTATTTTATACCCGGTTAGGTACTTATAATAATAATACTACAATTTTTATATACCATTATATTCCTGTCGTGCAGTGTACGCAAAGTAATATATCGCTCTTCCCAGCCGTATACATTCTTGATCTGAAATGCATAAATACAAAAATTTTAATATATAAAACACAAGATAACATTCCAATGCGAAGGAAATATGTCGTGTATCACTGGAAGTAACTTACGCACATACTTGGGGGCCTGGAAGAATCTCGTCGCGACATCTAACGGCGCTTCGCTGAACTTCCTTCGACATGGCACAGTCTCGTCGAATGGCGATACCCTTCTGCTTTACGCTCTCACGAAGTTCAGGCGTGCGTTACTGGTATCCGGGTAAGACGTACCGCAAACCTTGGTGCTCGGATATCTTCGATATGGACCATGTATAACCTGCGGAATTCGTAGTCAAGAGATGCCCGGAGCATTAGAATTACACCTACTCGTGGTTATATTCGAGAGAGCGTTCGATAGTTTTGCCCACACTTGACAGGAACATCGTTTGTGAAAAGTTTGGGAAACTCTTGCGAACTGAATTGTACGATTATGTTCCCGGCTATACGTATATATAGAAAAGGAAGGTCGTACAAGTACCACGAATTCGGTAATTACGTTGCGGCAAAATCTCCAGTTGTCGACGGTGCTGCCCTCTCTATGTGCATTTTTGTGCTAATCACGTCTGGCACGTTTCAGAGCTCGGTAGAAACGAGACTTTTTTTTTGCTCGAGGGAAGGAAATAAACTTTTTCGACCGAGATACGCGAAAAATATGTCGCATCGTTACAGTTTTTCCTATGCTAGAGGAAAGTCGCGAAAATCCCGGTACCATGAATATTCATGATTTTATAATACAAGTAACGTGTTGTATAGCTATATAGTTCAGTTAAATCCTCTACACTCATTTTTGAAACGTGCATAAGGTCTCGATTCAACGGAATATCATAAATACTGTACATTTATATATGTATATTTGCGAACCATTTTACTTGTTGGGATTTTCTGTTATTTTCTGTTCCCGAGACGAAAATCTTCCCTGTTTCCACTGTAGACGTGGCATAGTCACGTACGAAAGTTTGCGCCAGAAGAAAACCGACCAAAAGTGGATGTTCAGCAAAAGATAGAGATGCATAGATAATTATAATTAACTTATGAATATTAATCCAATATGCACTTGTAGTTTATTTAATGAGCAAAGAGAAGACGGAAGAAAGTTGTCTGGCCGTGCTAAAACTTCTTTGCCCTGATTGCCAGATGCCAGTATATTATAATATTCATATATACACGTAGGTATATACTTTGCTCTTTTCTTCATTCAATATTTTATTCACGAGAATAATAAATAAAGAGTTATCGAATGAGTTCACTTTGAATCGTAAACCGTCAAATATTTCCTGCTTACTTCCTTTCATGAGGATCAAGACAAGTTTTACTAGACTTGAAGGCAACAGGTTTTCAATTGAGAACATTTTTATATGTGTAACATACGACCAAATCATGGGAAGAAGAATGGTACAAGTTCATAGCCATAAAACAGTTCATAGTTGAATTCGTGAAATTCGTATATGTATGCAAATACGACTAACATGACAATGAGCTATCTACTTATTCACTCATCATGCATTCGCGTCGATACCCTGGCGAACAAACTGCTTGTAGAGACATTCATTTGTTCATGTGATATTTTCGAGGCAATCACTTTCTCATAGAAAGTTCTTCAACAGCTTCGCGATGTATTTCACTTCACTATTCTCTTCAGCCGTCATCATTTTTGACAGCTCAAACTGCACTTACGTAATATTGCACAACACATAAAATGAAGGAACATATTCATCACGCGAGGTAAACGATCTACTAACAAATGATCACTCTCGTGTCAGTCCAAACAGCAAATGATATAATATTTATCATTTTCTCTCCCACTATCGAACCAAGAACCAATTAACTGAGAAGTTCTTGCTTTCCCCCACCATCCAGTCAACAGCCAATGGATCGCATCGCTTATATTGGCTTACCCCCACCATCAAATAAACAAGCAATAGGAAAGCGGCATTAGCCAGGCAATAAACTAACTGCGGCCTCTCTCCATGGTACGTGCTCATTGATATATAAGGCCATTTTAGTTCGATCTATCCAGTCGAGGATCTGTTTTTGTACGTTGGTTATGCGATTGAAGGGAATTTATATATATTTTTGTAAAGAATTTTAACAACGTAAGACATTCTGCATCGCAAAATGATATTCATTTATACTTGAAGCGTATAACGTTCGATGACTACTTATTTCTAAAACACAAATGCTATCGAAAAATACACCAACGGCTACCGAATAATGATGAATACCTGTATCACCTACCTACAGACTCCTTCGAATCACATTGTTCTTGCCAGCATGGTAAAATTTAATTTCTCTTGATATTAATCGATGATCGACTTGATCGACGATGATAATCATCAGAGTGACATTGATCAATATACTTTATAGCCAACTAAATTATTCTTGCTAGCAACTAAACACAAAAAATGCAATAACAAATACAACTTCCACGATTAAAGTTTGATCAACTATATTAATACAATTAATGAAAAATCTCATACGCTCATTCAAGTCGAATAAATACGTGCATAAAAAAACAATGTTATCATTCATTATGGAAAGTACGAAAGATGCTTTTTCATTGGCTGTTAAGCTCGTGGTGGGGGAACCCAAGCTCTGGGACCCCTACCTATCGACTACGACACTGGGCCGCCATTTGCGATCAGTCATAGGTGAATTGCAGGCGTGAATTTAGTGCCGTTGTCTCCACTCCCAATCTCGGATTTAGTGAACATTCTGTATATACATACGTTGTGCGTTTTTTCCCTTGTATAAAAATATATTTTTTTTAATCGCGTCAGTTGTACACAGTAAATTACTATTTAGGGCATCGACATTGGAAGATAAAAATTCGTCTACAAAAAGCCAATCATAAGAACTACACGCATTTTCATCCGTTGGTCAAGCGATACTGGCTGCCGGAAAAAAAAGAGTCGTCGTTACGAGTATGTGCAAGCATTTGTACAAGCTATTACTGCGGTGTGGTACATACGGGATGTTTGTCGTATTTTCTCGTGAATATTTATGGACGTGGAGGTGGGGATGGGTATTTATTATATGACGATGTGTATATATATATACACATCCATGTATGTACGTATATGTAATACAAGCGTATAAGCACGAGTGCGTGGGCCAATTTGTCGTAAAATTTGGTAAAAGAGAAATGTTGGCTTTCTACGCAGCGAGTCTCGTGCGAAATTCCCGGGCGGAGCAAACACGATATAAATTCATGAATGCGAGAATAAACAACGAAATATGAAACAAAGACAATACAGAACGTTTCGGTAAAAAGTCTGACACGGAGCGTTAGAATATGAAGTAAAATCGTAATTGATGAAAAATTCGTTTATCACTGTGGGGGAAAAGCGAACGAACCGAAAGTTTCGCGTGCGTAGATCAGGTACAGAAGGGCTCGGTGAGACGTGGCTAATTAGTCGTGACGGGAGTGCACGCCGAAGGGAAACCACGAGAGGGCAGCACACGAGAGTGACAGTCGCGCGGTGTTTACCAGACACGAAACTGCGTTCAGTGTATATATTCGTTAGTTTTGATCGCTCGCGACTTGTTTGAGCAAGGACGCTCTGCCTATATGTATATATATATATACATATATATATTTGTGTGTGTGTGTGTGTGTGTACAGTGTGCAAAACCGGAGGCGATGAAGCAGCTATGGGGAAAGGTTGAGGGAGCTCGAAGTATCGAAATTCCTGGGGGCTACTAGCGTTGAATATTTATAGGGTCGGCTAGTATCGAATTATCGTCGTTGCGCATTCGGGTACGGCACGTTTTTTTTTTTTTTTTTTTTTTTTAGGCGGTTTTTGTAGGGTAGCTTTTTGCCCGGGAGGCAAAGGAAAAATGGAAAAAAAGAGCAGCGGGCGAAAAAGCTTTCTCGCGTGGAGGATAATTGGGAATGAGAAAGTGGAAACCGCGAAATCAATCAGGGGCGTGGGCGAGATCGGCGGAACAGAAATTAATCAGAAATACGTGCATATATGACATAAATCGAAATAAAGTGAAATTGGAATTGCGAAACACGTTCCTTCGAACAATAAAATGATATAATGATGCAATTGCTTGACACAGCTGAATCATGGAATGGATATTAACGAACAATGTCCAGGAGCTTTCTTTTATTGGCTGATTGATATATTACTATGAACGAACAATGGCGGATTACAAACTGGACCGTCTAAACAACTCTTTATAATTAAAGGTAAAAATAAAAGAAAATAATTTTATCGATAAATCATTTTTTTATTCTGTTCACGTCGCTCATCCCTACTTTTTGACTTTCAGACTCCAAGGTCGTATCGAGATATCCGATACTTTATTCGGTCGTGTGGATACAAAAAGGTTGTCCGAGGATACATCGATCGTAAATGGAAATAATTCGAATTGTGGAGAGGACTGATGCAACTTCGTAGCAGAATGCTTCTAAATGCCTCAATCGTGGTTGTGGCAAGATGCCAATGGCGATCGAGTGCGGAGTTAAAGGACTATATGGAGAGAGCGGCTCGCATGCAGAGCCCTCATGTATGTGCTTCGAGGGATTCTTGAGATAACACGTGGAAATTCTTGAGATGTCTCGATAGTTTCGTGTACATATATTTACACCCACACGTTACGTATACATCTTTATATACGTGTACGTATATCTGTATGTGTATCCTCGTAGCCGCATAATTGGATTTTATAGTACCGAGCCCATAACGTACTTATATACGCGGATAGAGGAAACTGGGGATGGCTAATGTGCTTAATCCGGTACAGGGTTACGCACTAATCTCGTAAGTACTATACATTGTCGTCGACGGTTTCGATGCAGTAAAGAGAACTTTGCGTGGGTGTGCACGTGTGTTTATACGGGGATATATAATCGCGCTATACGAAGACGGGCTCGGGGCCAGCATCATTGTAAAGGAAAATTAACGAGGTTCGGAGAGAAATGTGGCGTTTTACCCTGCGAGACTCGTTTTTTTTATCGACCAAAATTTATCGTTCTCGAGCCAGAAAGCATCGAAATTAAGTTGTCGAGCTTTCACATGGACCAACGATCGTGTGCACTTCTCGACGATTAATTATCACGCGGCTTTTGCCAAGGACGAAACAACGTTTCTTTTATTTAAATTAAACACGTATCGTATAAAAAAAAACGTATCTATGCAGTTTTGTTTTTATTTTTGATTTTTTTGAAATGATATTCCATTATTATCGGGACAAATTAATTTTTGATAAAAAACACGTTTTTTAACGTAACATTTTCATTCTTTGTTTCGAATTGCAAAACATATTTACGAATATTTTCCTGAAATAGTATGCACCCTCGTCGTGTTTCTCTACCAACGAGAAATACTCGTTATTTCAACGAGCTCGTGCGGAGAAAAACCACGAAAAGGTTCCATCTCGAGTCGACACACTTTTTCATATTTTATTTCCATTTTTCTTTAAGACACTTGCCATTAACGCATATAATATATATGCGTACGTGTAAGTGAAACAAGGTGCGAATTCTTGAGAATTTTAAGGGACTGGAAATTAGGACATTGAGGACGGAGCTCAGCGGAGCATAAAAAAACGTATCTCTATATATGTTTTTTCCCCCTGTAAATGACGAGTCGAGAAAAAACCAGAGGAATCGGGTATACGAGCGAGAAGGAAAATTCATGCCTACGTCGAGACACACGGACCTATATATTTTGACGCCTCTCTGGCCTGGAGCGCGATGTATAATCGGAATGTGTGCGGTGTGGCTCATTCTCACTTTTTTTCATTCCTCTTTTCCCTCCTCTCTCTCTCTCTCCCTTTCTCCCTCAATGTGCATATGCATATACATATCTTGCTGTCTTTCAGTTCTTTCTGTTTTCCATATTTTTTCACCGCGAGCTTTCTCCATTTTCCTCTCGAAAGCCGAGCGTTCCAGCTCCCTCTTTCTCCCCCGTTCTCCATTTTCGTTTTTTTCCCCCTTTTCCTTCTTCTTCCGTTCGCGCCCTTTTTCTTCACCATCACCAGCAGCCCGTTTCCCGTTACTCGGACGCGCGAACGTCGGGAACTTGCCCGTCTCGTTCCCTGGGAACACCGTGGCTATACGTCTATACATATAGAGTCCGTACAAAAACTCAGGGAACCCAGAGCATTAGCGCTGACGTCACGCGCCGGTAGCTTTTTTTAATTACCCAGAATGCCTCGGGCCAGCTACGGCCAACGACATCCCCGTCCTACCCGCCCATTCGTTCCCTCAGCTATCCCTCTCATCCACCTCTCCAACCATTCGACTTCTTCGTCCTTTTTACCTCGACGACGGCGTCTCCGGCGTCGATTCACCGACCGCATCGTCATAGTCGTCGTTGAGCTTTCGCCATACGATATATATATTTCCACCTCTTCCCTCGTTTTTCTTCTAACCCCCATTATATCCATCAAGTACATACTCCTCTCTACCCTTTCGACTCTGCTCTCACTCTCGTCACCGGCAACCCTTTTTCCCCCCATCCAAACCTCTCGCGCGTCGTTGCTTCAACATTTCTTTTTAACCAGTGTGTTTTTTTATTACGATTTTTCTTTTTTCGCAGAGTTCGTACCTTCCGCTTCTTCTTCGTCTTCGTCACGACGAGAGAGAGGGACAGAGGAATAGAGATAGGACGCAAGATAGTGCCCGGAGCACTTGAGACATCGCTAATGCGCATTCCACATTTTTTTAAGGACCATCGCTAGCCTAGCAGAGCTTTATGTCCTTTTGTATTTAATTTTTTAACCGTTGTTACATTTCGCTTATTTTATTTCTATATCTGCCGCTAAAAAGAAATACATTTATAACAATCCTAATTATAAACGAAAAAAGAAATTCTTCTCTTTCGTTTTACAAAAATGGGAGTGTTTTCGAATTTAAATAACTCGCACATACCTCAGAATTTTTCTTATATCGTATATAACGAAGTTTTCCACCCTCCCGCTAGAACGGGAAAATCTTGAATAAAAAGAAAAGTTGATGAAAAACGAAATCGCGATACAATACCCATTCCACGTTACTCTCGCTCTCAGCGTGCTTCTTTTTTTGCGTCCGCAATATATTTCATGCACGACCGAACGCGCCGTGGCCTGTTTACCGGGTGATATGAGCTATATAATATGTACAAAGTGTACGCGGACGGGGATGAAAAACTCGCCCCTCCATTGTTGTTTTTTTTTTCGTATCTCGCCACCTCGTTTATTCATCATTTTTACAGGTACATAGAGCGATAAATAACAGCGGTTGAAGATGCTGTAACAAGATGACAACGGAGCCTTTCATAGACAAAACAAAGAGTTTTCATTTCCATGGTGGGAGTGAAGGAAACCAGGAAGAAACGAAAGGGAAATGAGCGCCACGAAACTCGATTTGTTTTGGGAGTAACGGGCGATCGATTTCATACGGCTCGAATGGCGTTAAGCACGATTTAAAAAAGGCATTGACTACAACCGACCGTTTGAAGAGACGAGTGGCTGCATTGACTGAAAGAAAGAAAACGGGGAATTAAAAAAAGCCCGGGTAGGAAAGACAAAGAGGATTCTCGATGAGAGCGAAAATAACAAAAGTAAAAAGCCAAGCGAGAGCTTTGGAAAATTGTACGATTCACCAACATATTGTAAAATAGAGAGAGGGAAATCGAGCTGAATTTTCGGATTTAGTGACTTGTAAAGCGTTTGTTTTCATCTAAAAGGACCGCTCGAAACACGCGAAAAACTTCTCGTCTCTCGCTCTGTTCTTTCCTTCTTTTTTGCGATTTTTCTTTTATTTCATACGAACAGCGTGGAAAAATGAATGAACAATGGAGATTGTTCGGTCATTGCTGTGGTTGCGCATTAGACAACGATAAACCATCCAAAGTGCAGCAACGACCGCCAACGGGGCTAAGGATAGAGGCGTGTAGGACGACAGGTGATTGAATGGATACGAGAGCGAGAGAGAACGGAGGAAATATGTTATGCAAAAAATGGAGATTAATTGAAAAATATATAAATGAACGCGATATATCATTGACTTCATGAATCGTCCGTCCTGACGAAAATATAGGACGTAAATACACATTGAAAATTAAATCAAAATAATTTATAACGATGCAATAAAATATAAAATATAACGCAATTTATAACATATCGCATATGCGATATCTATATTTTTCCGATAAATATAAATGCATTCGAACAAATATGAAAACGTGCGTGCGGATCGATAATATATGTCGCATGGTGCGCGCGCTCAGGTGTCCCCCAGATGTTATGAAAGGGTTATATACGGTAATGGTAAAGCGCGCGTATACCATTATTTTATAAGCATAGAATATATACAATATCCCAGCGGCGACACGCTTGAGCTGCTTGTGCTGTGCGGGTCTTCGGCAATAGAGTGTATCGTAAAATATCGATATCGCCGTACCGCTTTTGCCCATATATTAAATATATCCCGGGTGGAAAGCTCCGGGAACGACGGAAAGTAAACGGGTTTTCGAAACGACCTGGCCAGGATGAGAGTGAACGAGAGGGCGGAAGGGTGAGAGACCAGGAACCTAATAGACGTGGTAGTCCAAGGCTGAACGTAGACTGTCACCTTGAGAAAAGCAAGCTTATCTTGTCGACATATGGAGCTTATCTCGAACTAACTTACATCTAATTAGGTCAAACAAAAAGATTGTAGATTTAAAAAAAAAGCACTCAATTCGTGAGAAAATATATTGCACGGTGACATCCGGTTGACACTGGGGGGATGAAAATTTTGTGACCAAATTATTTTAACATAACCAACCGTCCAATGTAAATATTGCTTATACTTGTAATATGTAAGAAGCTCAGATATCCCGGAGGATATGAAAAGCGATCCTTCTTCATTTTTTTCAACCCAAGCACTACCCACAAAGTGGTGAAAATGGTATTTGATATATTTTTCGGCAACGAGAAAATCATGAGAAAAGAATTTCCTTCGTACGTATTCTTTTCTCTCTTTATCTCTCGCTCCGTCCCGTGATCCTCTTGTTTACGCTTCGCCAAACGAGACACAGAGCTGTGCGAGCACTTGGGAGCTTTTTTCATTCTTTGTTAGCCTCCATTATCCTCGAGAAAAGATCTCTCTGTCAGGATCCTCTCTCACGCAGGGTCTGTCGTGTATTCGTAAAATCCTTGGAAAAATATTTTCCCTTCCGAAAAACAAAATATCGACTCGTACCGTCTATTAGCCACGCCCCAGAATGTCACGTTTGCCCTCTCTCGAGCTTTCGCCTATACATAGAAGCGTAGACGCATGTACCATTTTCCCACGACCTCTCGCATTTCGTAATTGTACGCGAGAGGATTACGCGTACTAGGAATTTCGTCCACGGAACATAAGAGATGGTGGACCTAGTCGTTTGCGTAATTAACTCCGCATAAACACATACCCGTTCACTCGTGAATCAACCGCGCAGGATTGACGACATGCAACTGCAACACTAGCTTATAATGAATAATGAAATAGGGAAATTTGTTAATATACGAATTGGTTCACGCCCGAGGACACTCAGCTGCCTATTTCCATATTATTCTTTCTTGTTATTACGAGTCATACCTGTTCTTCGTTATACTCATTCTCTACATTACATCAAAGAAGGCTGGAACGAGAGAAAGAAATGAGAAAAACAGTTAAAATGTAGAAACGAGCACAACCCTGCAAGCTTTCATCCGCTGGCGTTGAGCTTGAGAGCGTTTAATACACGTTATGATGTAGGACAAGGGCGAGCACGAACGCACGGATATAGATCGTAAGAACAACATTGGGGTGCGAAAACCAAGCGTAACATATCAGTGTTGTATTTACCCGTGGGATATATAAAGCTTTGGGAATCCCTGCATACGTGAATATGCAGTATCGAAATCTGCCGCTAGAGGGGATACGCGCTGTCATCATCCTCCTTCTCTCCCTCATTGTCGTACACGAACCATAGATTTGTCCGTCTGTTTCTCTCGTTTACAGAGTAAATATGAATATCGTTAATTACCTTCTGTCGTATCAAACTCGCTTTGTAATTATTCGAAAATTTTCATAACCGCGAATGTACACGCGTAATTTCAAGCGCAAACGCAATAAATATAAATTACAATACGCACCGAAATTTCAAACATATCGCGCGAACCAATTTTCAATTTTTATCGACTTCAATTATGTCGACGTGTGGCGCAGCTTTTATGGCTGTGTTTTGATGTTAATTATCGAAACCGAAGCGAAAATTCGTATATTCAGTTTTTTTTTGTAATGTGGAAGTTTGCAGACGAATTCATTAAAACGGTGTACTCGCGATTGGGCAATTAACGTAGAAAATTATTCGTGTTGGTCGGGTAATTGCATGGAATATTACATTTTGCGTAACCTGAGCGACTAATATTGGATGACCACGTGTCATAAGAACATTTTGGAAAACAATTCGCAGCGTAAAAGTCGATGGCGAACTGCTAAAAGTTATTCATTTTATTTCATATTTCGCTATTTTTTTAAAATTATATACGCTACGCTTATCGCTGATACGCTGGTCGTTTTTTCATGATGAAACTCGAAGGTTGATGTTCCTCGACCTTTCGAGAAGTTCTTCCGCGTCTTTATCGTAAAATCGTATGGTATTCGTTTATCGATACGAAGAGAGGTGAACGTTGTGGCGTAGGGAAGTTCGTAAATCAGGTATAACCATCAGCAGTAGGGTAGAGCGCCACGCGTCACGTTCTTTTTCCGAATTTCCGGCGAAAAAATTCTCATCTACATTCCCGCGAAATATAAGGAGCGTACCTCAATTCCCATAGAAAAGGCGTGGTAGCCTCGCTCGATCCTGCTATCGAGATATACGACCAGGGGGAAACTTGCTTAGAGGGGATTTTGAATTTTTGAAGAGGAATCGGGATAGAGCGGGAGAGAGGTGTGATAGCCCGGGATGGGCTCTTTAACCCTCGAGGGATAACCCAGGATCTGTTCTACCCCGTGTTTACCATAACAGATGCAAACATATACGCTATACAATTCCCCGAATCGCCCAAAAGGCTTCTTCAGATAACTATGGCACACCTCTACGTCTCTACGAAAAAGACACAAAAACATTTATCCAATTCCAATAAATTGTGCGAATCGAATAAATTTATTCTTTTTATCAAAATTGATTTTCGTCAAGTGATTTAGAAAAATATGTTTTTTATATTCAAATCATATATGGCTTGAATCAAATTGAACCAACAATATATATATACACGATTTGCTTGAAATTTGTAATGGCGGAATTGATTTTATCAAGATTTATGTTCGATGATCGAATAAAGAAAATATTCACTTTTGATCTTTTCTATTACTTAATAGATTTGTTTGATCGAAGGAATATAATCCGTATATCGATACGATGGTTGTAAGCTTGATCCGTGAGAATCTTTTTCCATGCCTCGACGAGGGATAAAAATATTGGTAAATCCTGACAAAAGCCGAGAGCGTTTGCAAAAGTAGATACGGTGATGGGCGAAACATCTCGCGACCTTATTGAGTGGCTCTATTGCGAGAGGCCGATTATGATACTGGTGACGAGATACAAGCATCCTCCTCATATTTCGACCTGTGAATGAGTATCTACTACATTTTGCTCTTATCCCATCTTCGTTCTCACTAGCGTCAAAAGTTGATCCATGCTTGTCGACACAATTGAGACTCGTTCATAAAAACACGTATATCGTCCCATAAACGTGAAACTCGCATACGAAGCAACGAAGCGAGATGTCACAGCTCTCATCGTGACTTCTTCGTAGTCGACCAAGATGCAACGAGAGCACATCGGGAATTCCGTATAAACTCGAAGTACTTACTCTCGCGTCTCGTCCAATTTCTCCCTTTCTTCTCTTTTGCGTATCATCGCCCGAGTACATTTCATCGATTTATCGGCAAACTATATATCTCCTTCGTAATTAAAATTTCCTTCGCCAATTTATTTTTTTGCTGAATTTTAATGTTCGATACGATTTTTTTCCATTTAAAAAAGTCTTCCCTCCATAAATTTGATTTATCAACGATCTAACCATTTTCAATTTTCTTTGATAGAAAAATGCTTTTTGGCGTAAATATGCATATGTAATGGTATAGGAAAGTTGGAGAGATGGTGATAAAAAAAAAAGGATCGATCTTTGTCGGAATTACCTATATATGGTATACGATGTCTCGAATGGATACGTAGGTTGTCGGTATGTAGGCGAATATATGAAAAATAGTATAAATAACATCCACGTATGGAAATGAGAAAGGTACGAGAGAAAACGTATAATATACATAAGGAGCATATTTATGCACCCGTCCCATGTTTATTTATGGATGGAATATAGAGTATAGCCATGCAAAGAGAAGTCGCGAGAGTCTTTCTACGAAATATCTTCTATACACGCATATACAAATATATATATATATATATATATAGACATATAAGCTATGTAGATGTTCATCTATCCGGTTCGTGAAGTTAACATTGCAGTACTTCCAGTCCGTGAATAGATCTTTCGGTTCCAGATGTTTTGAGAAGAAACGGCAGAGAGCAAAGGAGGCTCTGAAATGAAAAAGGAATACTTGACCGATATACCTATGTTGTAATTTATATTTTTGTCGGTCATGTCGTGCGAGCTGAGAAGGAAAAAAGGAAATTGTCGAATGATGTCGTTACTAACAAATGCCCTTTGCACTAAATTTCGTCGGAAATAACGTAATAATAATAAAAAGTGTAAAGGGACATATCCTCTTTTGTATTTTTCGAAGGCATTTAATTTACTCTTTTTCACTCGTTTATTCAATGCAATTTCACTCGTCGCTATGTTTTTTTTTTTCTGGGAAAATATTTCGTTCAATCTCGTATTCCATCGACCATTCGTGTCTTTTGTGTATCCTCCATATCCAATCATCTTGATTCCCTCTCTTGTTTTGCCTGTATTTACTACCATTTTTTTATCATTATCTTTTCCTTCGCGCATATTGCATACCATGTTTTTCCGCTCAATTTCTCGTTCTTTTTCTCCCGAGTTACGTCCGTTCCATCGTCCTGTTTTTATATCCTGTCCGTTTTCATATCTCAATGTTTGCACATTTTGCCGCAATTGTTCGCTCGTCAGGGACGATCGTGTTTGGTGACGGAATCGAGAAGAGAAGGGAGAGAAAAAGAAAAATCGAGAAAAATACGGTGTTGCACGAGAGAATTTTCCGTCCCTTGCGCTCCGTCCACCATGTAGCGAACGCCCTTTAACTCTGCCTCGTAGTTTGACGACGCGGTCGGCAGAGGGCGTTCTCACCCCGCTGTCGCTCTCTTACCGTCGTATTATACACGGTGTAGCATCGACGCTACGGCACTTTCAATAAACCTCGTGCAGAACTTAATCCCGAGGTAGGCGCTCGAACGATTTTCGAGAGGACGTCTCAAGGCGATGGGACACGCGAATCTCCCGTCGTGTACCTCGAGAACGGTGCAAGACGCAAGGGGTGGGGACTGAGAGAGACAGATTGAGATATTCTCTGGTGGCTGCTCTTAGGAGCATCGCGCTATAGATATACAACGTGACATCGTGGAAGAGAAATTCGTGGCTAGAGCGTTTCTGCTACAAAGCTCCAGGAACGCGTCTGTCCGAAAGCTCCGAGAGGGAGAGAGGCTTGCAAGTTGATTTGTGGCCCGATAATATATTGCTTCGGGACCGTCTCGGAGGAGCGTTAAATCCCCCACCCACCCACTCAAACTCTTCCCCCCCTCTCTCTCTCTCTCTCTCTCACTTTGCAATCCATCGTATCAAGCGACCTCCTTCTCCAATTTCAAAGCGCCCCTTTGCTATGTTTAAATTAAGTGAGACCCTCTAGGAAGTCAATCGCGTAAGCTCGCGTAACACGAGAATGTATACGGACTGTATAGAGTCAATTTCACTGGGATCTATCCCATTTTATTTCCACGAAGTTATATTGATCCAACAGTTTTTCAATAAAGATTTTTTTATTTCCTCTTCTCGTGAAATTGAGCGAAGAAAAAAAATCCTCTTTTTTCATGGCACATTCGATCAGTTTCCTCCCTCGTATTTCGCAAAACTGTCGTCTTGTTGCTTTTATCAAATATAGTTATTTCTTCGCTGGTGCAACGAATCGTTGGTTTTGTAGAAAACTCATCTCGAGTGTATCAAGATCCTTGTACAACAGTCCCTCTCTTTTTCTCAATCCCACATCACAGTCACAAAAGCTCGTACAATCTGGAAACTCAATCAGGTTTTTCAGGTAAAATCCTCGAAGCTCACGCGACGATCGTCTTTTGCGGCCAGTTGCGTGCGTTCTGCCGTTAAATTGACAGGGAAGTGAGCGTTTAGATAGGTCGGTGACTCTCTGAGAGTAACGGTACAGAGAATGAAGCGGAGTGAACAAATAAAGAGAAAGAGGATGAAGAAAAGATGGAGAGAACGTGGCAGTGGTTTCCTACCTCGATGCGAATTACACCAGCGAACGAGCTTTTTATGACGATCCTTCTCTTCTTCAACGTAAAAGCGAAACAGCGATATAAGTACTGTTTGTTGCTATAAAATATTTTATAATTCTCGTTTCCAACCGTAAAATACGTTTATATGACAAACTCACGGAGCTGTAAAATAAATACATAATATAAATGTATGTTTTTAAGTATAACCAGGAATGAAGATGTAAAGCTTGTTTGCCTCGGCCAATTTTTTTAAATATCTTCTTTCATATTCCGTTCGTTTTGTGAATAAGAAAAACAACAGCGTGAAACTTCGAGGGTTGTTTAATTTCAGGATTTATGCGAGATACGAAGTATGTAGAACGCGCGGGGTGGTAAAAAAAACTCCGTGTCTAAAAGCTCAGAGATAGTGCCACGAGTCAAACCGTGAGCGAGAAGTTGATTTACGTTTCATTTTTACTGATTTCCACATGGATAATTTATCGCTCCCCGCGCCAAAAGCTTCCGACCTCGTGTTCTCCGTTTTCCGCTTTGGTCGCTCTCGCTCCCTCTTCGTTCTTTTTGTGTTTTCAAACTTTTCTCTTTTCTTCCGTTCGTTATGTTTTTTTCTTCTATTCCCTGATGGAAAAGGCTTGGAGTAAGCGTCGAGAAAACGGCCACGACGTAGAGGAAGGAAGAACAGTGCCAGCGTATACGCTACAGTGCGCACAATAAAATTCCCATAAAGTCGAATCCCACCTTCTGATTGCTCGAACAAGAATTCTGTGAGATCCGCTCTCGTCTCCTTTTTTTTCAACCAAAGGTGTTCGAGTCGCTCGATGATAAATGCTGTCTCTCTCTCTCTCGCTCTCTCTCGGGCTGTCTTTCTTCCCAGCAATCGTCTTACGTGCTCGTGAGTCCTGTGGTACTCGCGGTAACCATGCGATGTCTGGACCGGTGGCTACGAATTGTATCGAAAGAAAGTGAACGAAGAAAACGAAGAAAGGGAGAACGAGAGAAGGAAATGTGAAAACTAAAAGATCGAGAAGGGCGAAGTGGCATTAGCACGGGCAAGAAGGAAAAGAAACGATGGGCGGATTATGTAAGCCCTTCGAGCGATCCCTTGGCGAGTTCTTCAGGGAAACTTGGGAATTAAATGAAAGTCCCACTTTCCGGTCCATAAGTAGATAAATTGATTGTTTTTGTATCTTGCTAGTATTCTTGTCGCCTCCTCCACCTTCTCTTCATGATGAAATCAACAGCGGTGGAAGCTTATAAAAATGTATAGGGTGAATAAAAAACCTACCCCTCAATTAGCGATTCTCTGTCGCTTTAATGAAAGCTCTTTTCATTCCAATTAAGCTAATTTATCGTTGTTTTTTTTTGCAGTCGCATCGTCGGATACGAATGAAAAAATAAATGTTCTGTTATACCGTCGGGACGACTCGAGTACAGATCAACTCGAGTGTGATGCTAAAGTGTTATACGGACGGTTAAAATGCCCAGATATAGGGAGAAATCCAATAGGCTAAAGGATAACGAAGAACGACGAGTGAAGCGAAAGAGGAAGAGGGACAGAGATTCCCCTTCCCACTACTCTGGGGGATTTAACGGCGGCGGAGTAAAAGCTTAAGAAACAAGAGCCGATCTCAGCCGACGTCTTAGAACGAATAGGATGACGATGCGGTCGAGTGGAAACTCAAACGTACTTTACCAGCTTTACCATCTCTCGTGAAGTAAATTAGAGAAAATAATATAGCCAATGATAAGGATGATTGCTCAAACATCATTCGTGACCCGAGACGATTACCGAGATGATAAATATTTGAGAATCGTCGGTTTGGCCTTCGTGATTTTTTTCGACGAATACGCCGTATGTGAAAAAGAAAAAGAAAGTAAGAAGACCGAACGGAAAATAAGAAGCACGAAGAACGTAAACCAATTTTTTTTTTCCTCAGGGAGATTCGCAGGCTGGACACGTCGGGACATTAATCAAAATTTCATGAGAACTCCACTCTCTTTTTTACATTGAAAAAAGATGAGGCTGTCCGTGGCACGTGACTGGAAAAAAAACCCTTTCGTAACGACCAAAGGGACAATAATATACACAAAAATTTGGCTTCCAGTAGTATTGTAAAAGTTCGGACAAAGCCATGTTAGAACGAGTTATTGGAATGACCGTTAAAATGATTACTCAAACAATGGCCGAGGGTAAACTATCGCCACGAGTTCAAATATTCATTGTGAATATTTGCGATCCGAGGATGTATGAATGGTAAATGAAAAAAAAAAAACCATTAAGGTTATAGACTCGAGGGACACGTATAGAAAGCGAAATAGCGCAGTGAGACCGAACGGCGGAGCGGTAACTCTCGTATGAGTACTTTTGAAAACATCACGTTCCATTGGTCGACGGAGTTTTCGACGAGAGATTCGCGGCAGAATGGGCCTCGGTACGGTCGGCTAGAGATGGGGATAAATGTGAAAAAGGTGAACTGGGTGGTCGAGCAGCTCGTAAAGCACCGGATAGGAGAGTCCGGTAGTCTGCAGCAGTTATACACATACATTTATATATACGTATATATAGGTATATGAAGTATACCAGCCGGCTAATACGTGGCAGGAAAAGTGACCATAGGAAAACGCAGAAGCAATGACGTAGGGAACGAAGCGAGATGTGTACATATCGTGCATGAACACATAAAATTCGAGCACGAATTCCGACAAGGTTTTGCAGGTAAGTAAAAAATAAAAGAGCATGACAAAGGTAAAGTCGCCGAAAGCCGAATGGACGTTTGGCGATCGACGGAGCGAAAGATCGAGAGGGGGGGGGGGGGGGGGGGAGCGAGATGTTGGCAAATCCGGATGAGAGTAGAAGTCGAACTGGGGATACAGGTTGGGAAGAGGCCGAGGCTGGAAACACGTTGAATAAAAGGAAATAAAGCTTATATGGTATTGGAATCGCTATTGCGAATAGCGGAGAACGGGTGAGAGTTGGGAAGGAAAAAGTCCGGGAAGGAATAGCGCAAAAAGGGGTTGGTGGAGGTTTGCCGAGGGTGGTACGCGCTCCGACACACAAAAATATATATCTGCTTGTAGATATAGCGAGGGAGAGAGAAAGAAGAGAGCAAATCGAACGAAACGGTCTCTGGCAGCACAACGAGGCAGCAGAAGCAGAAATGCAATTCTGATTGCAGGCATTCATGCAGATTTCCCCGAGGGTGCCCGGGCCCGTTCTCGCATCCTCATCGTCCTTTCTACCCTTGTAGCGACCTCTATAGGCTCTTTGAGCAAAGTTAGGAAGCAACGAAAGGACTACAGGACGATCCTGGCTTTCTCTCTCGCTCTCTCGACGTCCCTCTTATTCATTCCTCAGTTTCTCTCATTCTGTTGTTCTATATAATGCGAGAAACCTCTTACTCTGTCCATGGACCAAGAGTCGTGGATTATCCGACCTTTTCATCTAAATGACCTTACGGTCGCCTAAATGGCGTAGAGTTCTATACGTCCATTGTCTTCTCACGCGTAGTCCTTGCTATGCTCCACAACTCGTTCGAATTGTCCTTTCTCCCCTCGTCTTGCTTCCCTCGGTATCGCACGTCTTTCCATGCAAGATTTCGCTTATTGTTGTTGGTTCTCTTTGTCAATTTGTCATAGTTCTCTTGGGCAGTCCGTGTTTCCTATTTCTGTTACGCTCGAGCTGCAATTTGGCAATGCTGGAACGTTGTAATATTTCAGGTACATTATCAATCGTGACTCTCTCCCGTATTATTTATTTATCGTAATGTTTACAATGAAGTCTTGTTTTTCGAAAAAATCTCGTATTAAAGTATTTATGTATACGTATATAAAGATTCCGTCGGAGATGCAAACGTCTCGATTTTATTTCACGATGCGAAAGGAAGAAAGATCTTCTATCTACGTTCTCGCGCGAGGGACAAAGGGAGTCGTTGGGAAAGCGTGGCTCTGAAAAATTGTTTTTGGGCCAAGACAGGGCGGCTTTCCGAAATGCTTAAATTTGGCAACGTCTCAAAGGAGATCCCCGCAGACGCACGAGAGAGGGAGAGAGAAAGAGCGAGGATTTTCGGTAGAGAAATGGAGAAATAAAAAGTACAGGAGTGTAAGAAAGCCAAGAGAAGGAAGGAGAGACTGAAGGGTGGAGGATGGTGATTTACCAGGCAAAAATCGAATTCAGCCAAGGGGTATGTATTTTCTACGTTCTTCGTTCTATACATATACGTATATGTTGTCAAACCCCTTTCACTGCCATCGTGCGCGCGCCTTGGCAACTTGTCAAGGAAGAAAACGGTTTTTATCTCGGGACGTGTAGAGCGAGAGAAATAGAAAGAGAAGAATACGTCACCAGTCACTCTACCCGGGGAAGCGAGACGAGGAGGTCAGAGCGAATGAGCCGCAACAAAACGAACGACCTCAAACGTTCGTACTTCGGTCGCTTCGTTCCCCGGCCTCTCCGATCCAAATGAAGGATTTAGATTAATTCGCACACTCGATAACGTCGCATTAATTTTCTAAAGTCGCAAATACTCTCTCGATCTCTTCTTTTTTTAAACCCAGGATTTCTGCAGAACTCGAAGCTTAATGAATACTAGACCAATCGAGAGATCATTATTAGACTCTACATGTCAGTCGTCTCTGCATGGCCTCAAAATAATAGTGACATTAAAAAATAGCTCAGCCTTTTTTTAATGGCACTACGATTTTGACGTGAAATCATAATTCATCAACGTTAGCTATCGCCATGCTGCGAAGTTCAACGATCGGACGTGCGTTAATTGCATACAAATTTCATGTCATGCGCAGCGTTGATGTACAAGCCACTCGGTAATCTTCGTATAGTATCGAGCGATAAGCCGATTAAATGTCGACATGAAAATTTTACCGAATAGGAGATTATATTGCACGTACCATTCGTTATCACGTATCGAATGACAGTAGTAACTGACGCGTGATGTATGTGACTATGGAAAGAAGAATTGCGAGTAACAAGATCCTTTTAATGTTCGTGCATCGTTCGTATACGATCAAATGTATCGGATGTATATATCTGAAAAGCCTCGAGCGTTAAATAACCCTGGGACTAAATTGATTTGGCGGATCTGCTGTTAATTAACGGGAAACCGTTGTGGCTCTGGGAAAGATGAGTTCGACGAAGAGAGAAAGGCAAGGGTAGTTTAACGTATATATACGACTACATGAATACAGATATACGCATAGGGAAGGAAAAGCCAACGGTGTGTTCTGAAATTGGGACGGAACGTGCGCCGCTCCCTTAATTCACCAGCCCCTTTCCCCTCCGACCCACCTCTTTCTCGTTCCGTCCTTCTCCCTCGCTGGGTATATTCTCCTTTCCCAATTCGAGAGGAAAAGCCCACGAGCGCCAGATGTCTCAACCGAGAGACTCTATTCTGACTTCTCGCACAGCAGGCTTCTTCTCTAAGATTTTCTCTCCCTCCCTCTCGTGGCTTTCGGCAATGGAGCTTTCGCGCGTAAAGGTCGACGAAGAAGAATAGAGAGGGTGAGAGAGAGAGAGAGCGAAGCAGTGAACGGGCAGCCAGCACTTTCCAAAGGCTAGGGGAGAAACCTACCCCCATCCACATTTCTCCTTGAGTTTCTCTCCCACGCCTTCGGCAGACTCTCGCACCTGCTACAACCTCTCCCTTTCTCTCTTCCTCACCCTCGAGCTTAGCAGTATAGTACAGAAATCGTCGAAGGACTCGATCTAACCAACCCCGTATATACATATAGAAGGAGGCCTAGACGGCATATAACTTGCGAAGGGAGTAAAACAGAACTGTCTTACATTTTCAACTGTGAACAGTATTCTCGAATGCATAAGAAAAAAAAAATGTATATATACGATAGTACGTGCATCCTGTGTCGGAATTCGATACATATAAGAATTAAACATATTCGAAAAATAATATTTCATCGGTGGAAAAAAAATTCGTTCAATTTCAGGAACGAATGATGAATAATGTAGAGGAATGACAAACGGCCCGTGACTATGCGCGAGCTTTCCAATTTTTAAATAACATTGTGGCGTGCGAAAAATTGTGTAATCTTTGGGGATGGATAGCGAAAAGACATTTTTCCCTTCGGTGACAAATGGCGCGCGAAAATGGCCCCGGATAAAAAATGAATCGAGCGAAAAAGCTTTTTTTTTTATACGGTGCATTTTTGCTTTACATATGGAAAGAGGGAGAGACAGAGAGAGTATGAGGAAACAGGACAGAAAGACCAACGCGCGAAAGCATTTACCTCTCTATTTTTTATTCATCAACGCACCCTACATCTTTTTACGCGAAAGCATCCAGACAAATTCTAATTGCTCGCAGGAGTGTTTACGCTTCTCCGCTGTTCATTGTTTGCTTTAGTTTCTCGCCATTTTTCCCAGCAATTTCTATTCTCTCGTAGAACGTGTTAAGAGGTTGCATAACCTTCGGCCATAAAAAACCGTATGCGAATTTTTCATTTTCCGGATCGGTCTCTTTCCTTCGCACCAACCTTCAATCTTTTTTCTTCTTCGCGCTTCATTATTCCACATTTGAGTTCGTTCCCACGGGCGATTTCAACGAAAAGTATACAATGTAGATATGCCGAAGGTCGAAAGGAAACCTTTCGAAATAGGTAACAGGGGAGAGAGAGAGAGAGAGAATAACGCGAACCAAAGAAATAAAAACGAAGTAACAGTGGAAACGACGCGGTTGGTCGAATCCAGCCGAAACGAGAATAGGGAAAGAAAAGAGGAGAAAAAAAATTGACCTTTTTTTCATCCCCGCCGACCAAGAGGGTTAATCAGTAGAAGTATCTTAATTACAGCCAGACCAGGGCTTTACGGCCAAACTCACACGCTCTGTCTTTATATTCTATGGAGACGGGAAACGATACGTGCGCGGCTATCTCAATTTTCACGATTCCCTTCGATTCTAGACGAGTCATGATATATATATGTGTGTGTCTGTGTGTGTGGGTGTGTGTCATCGAGAACACCCGGTCTGTCTCCGAATGGTAACCGAAAGTTCGTTCGATCCTTTGCCCTCAAATAACTATACTAACTTGTTCACCCGAACAAGTTGGATGACGAGACTAAATGTAATTACAATGATATAGTTAAAATGCGGAAGCGCATAATATACAAGCGTAGATATTAGGACAGTGCGGTAAAGAGACGAATCGTTGTAGAATTGGAAAGCATCGTGCTAACGTCGGCAGTTATTGGTCAGGTACCGCCTCCACTCGCTGCTTGAAAATTCTATATCGCGCTCGATTTCTCTCCAACAATTCATCCCCCTCTCTCCTCACCATAATCGCAACAATGGCTATACCCTATGACGATTTCCGTTCACTGTTTCCGAGCCCCGTTGGTTTCTGCTTCAGCATTTTCCGTTTCTGCACACGAGCATCGCTCTGTACCAAAGTACGCCAGGGGCGATTAAACATTAAATATCAATACGATTGCAACAGCCAGCTCGAAACGAGGACGCGTATTTATATATACTTTATTTTCCCTACTTGATAAAGTTGATGATTACGATTACATCCACAAATTAATTATATCCTCAAAATCGTATTCGTTAAATAACGATGATAAATAATCGAAATATCCCAAGCTTAATATATGGAGCTCTTTTGCCGCCATTGCGAATTTCACATTGATCCACGGAGAGAAATTTGAGGGGGTGTGTTTCGGAAGGGCTGGTCGAACAGAGAATTAAATAATTATTCCTAATAGAACATTTGGTAACTTGCTACTTTGATGCAATTCCAGAGAGTGAAAGCTCTCGTGGCGTTCACAGTTTCGCAGCAGCCGCAAGAAAGCAAGAGAGACAAAGCCGCGGGGTGAGAACAAGGAAGATTGGGGGTAGTTCGATCGGACGTTGTTAGGGGTTACGGCCGGTGTTGGACCGACACGGGTTAGCACGTGCCACACACTGGACGCTGGCTATTCTACGCTATTATCTATACTACATGCAAGGAGAGCTTGCGCCGCTGGCTCCTCCTGATGACCGACGAGCCCCGAGCAGGAACAGCAACTGGGAGAGCAACCCCCTCGCGAGTTCCTCCACGTATATATACATACCCGAGAATACATACGCATATAGATATATATCTATATCGATCACGGTTGATACGAACGACGCTGTTGGGACGGAACTAGTGATTACTGCGGTCGATCCATGATTAGTCGGGATCAGCATGGCCCGGGACGCGACCCCACCGATTCGGTCACCACCCATCTCGCGCGCCCTCTTTCATCCTCTCACCCGTCATAAGTGATTGTTAAGCCATCGCAAATTGCTATTAAATTTGGCCGATCGTTTTACTCTTCGCTCCCCTCCCTCGCGAACCAATCACCATGCCTCTCCCATTATCAACATTTACGACACTATCCCGGTCGCGAAGTTTACAGCCGGGCTAAATGTATTTCCACATTGATACGCTCCCCAGCGTATGAATTTGCATCAGAATTTCATAACTTTTAGATCAAAGTGCCGCGACACCGGGATCACGCTATAATCTCCATTGTAACGCTTTGCTGATATCCGGGAGAAATAAGGACTTGTGCGCCATGCGAACTCCGTCGCAGTTCGCTTACTCGTCTAGAGTGATTATACTATGCCAAGGCTTCCCTACGTGATGCACAGGGTGCAACAAACGCCCCGACTCACCTGGATCCGGCTTTGGGTCATTCGTAGTTGCGGGGAACCCGAGATATTCACTCGGGAAGTTCTCTCTAACCAGTTGTCTGGATTCAGCGCCGGAACGCTAGAGAACTGCTGGCAACCAACTGGAGCTTGATGGGTGTCAAGCTTTCATCTACAAACCGGAAGTAACGCACGTCCTTCATTCCTCGCATCCGTCCTTCAGCCCCTATAATATCTCCAAACTCCGAGAACTTTGCTTGGTATTGTCCAAATCTATAGGAGTTCGTCCTATATACCTATCCGTCCATAGACCAACTAAGGTAAAAGCAAAAAGTGGAAAGAGTCTTCGGAAGGGGACGTAAACAACGAAAAGGTTTAGATTGGACCTCGGGCTGCACACTCACACAAACGACCACCGTTCTGTACAATCTTTGGAACGACGAAGACGGGACATTTGGTTTATTTCCGATAACTTTAGCTTATAATCTCAATATGGCACTTCTCGAGAGTTAAACTGGTCCAGCCCTGCAGGCGTATTGACCTTCTTCCACGATACAGCGGGCTGCGCAAACAATTCGGCCTGTGTCGCAAGCCAAACAAACCTAGCACACTTACCAACAACGGGACGCACTGTATGCTTTGCGTATTATGTGCTTGCGGCTGACCTGCATCTATGTTCGACGAAAGTGCGTGTCCATAGACACGTCGCACCTGCTTTCCGTACGACCGCGCGAAATCGTCGCCGCGGCGAACGGGCCGTTGTTCTCATCGTCACCGACGCTCAAAATCCAACCGTCAAGCTAAACACTACTGAATGCTTCAAGCAAATTCCTCGGAAATTTTGCTATAATCGCGTCATTGGTAATTCATCATCGATTAAACCGCGATACATCGGACGCGTATATCAAGAATGGAGACAAATTATCATTTGCCACCTGGCGCACGGGACATTGACGAAAATCTGCGTCGAGTAGTTTCTCTTCACTCGACATCTCTCACTCCGCCCCCTCCGCAATCCACCCTCTTTATTCCCTCGTGGGAAGCGAATAATGATTAATCGGATCTCGGGACGAAAATTGATGGAATTTTGTCAATGACAAGTACGATTAATTCTAATGTACATACGAAGATACCTACGACATAATGGTATTTCGATGCGTGTTTTATCGACCGATTATTCACCGCTCTGTGCCATAAATGGTATTATTCCGTACGAATGACACCGCCGGGAATTCCATGGTATAATTCAAAGAGGCGCTTCGAGGATGCCTCGAAAAACCGTTTACGGAATAATTCAGGGATAAAACGTCGACGACGAATGGGTTTGAGAGGGAGGTAGGGACAGGGGAGCAAGAGATTTTAAAATGGGAGCTAGAAACGAGCTGAGTACTCGTTGAATATTCATCGTAGATCTCGCACTCCGTATAGTTATTAAGCCATTATATGAAGGATACTTCATAGCTATACATACATGCATAGAGCAGAACCGGGTTCTTTGAGGCACTCGAACGTCATAACCCTTTTTAATTGCAAGCCGGGAATGAGAACGAAGGGAAGCGACGAGGAGAAAAACGGGGATCGAGAAAGCGAGACAGAGAAAAGCCTAGGCTCACTGTCGACACGTATGATACCTTGGCCAGCAGCGAGCGAGTATGCTAGACTGACGAGTGAGGCGGGAAAAATCTTTTATTTTTGTCCTCCTCGCCACCTCGTTGCTGAAAAAGAGTCGCTGAGCTGGAGCAGAAGCATTTCTCCACCCAGGTGCATTTCACCCACTAATTTCACGACGTCATCCTACCCTCGGTCTGTCGTTTCCCCTTTTTTTCACTCCTATCCTCGTTGGTCGTCCGACCGACTTCGAGTCTTTGCCGCTTGCTACCACTTCACTCTTTATCAGGACTCTTATTTTTTTTCTCTCTCGAATCGTCACACGTCGTATCTTTCATCCGCGTCCTGGTAAATCCGATTCGTTTTCCCGATCAGTTCGAGCCTGGGTCGTATCTTCGACACGCGGACGTTTTGTGAGAAATGTTACTCGCACGAGTGTTCGTGTAGGAGCGACAAAAATCCGTCGCGTTTCATTATCTTCCACTACTGGAACGAAACGAAGAGGGTGAGAGTGGCTTTATGTTCGTTTCAAAGAAGAGATCAATATAGGAGAAAGACACAGGAGCGAGAAGAGAATGAGAAAGCCAGGACAAAAGGCGGGAGGATCTTGGTATATGGAAGAGTAGGATAGCGCGACAATTCGCGAGGGGGTAAAGCGCGCGATGAGAAACCTTATCCGGAAACGTATGTTTTATCCACAGCTTGAGAAACCGTGGAGAGGCCGTGCTTGAAATTTCTTCTCAAAAGTGGGAAGGAAAGAGTATGCCGAGGAAAAAGCTAGTGAGAAAGACGCGAAGTTTTGAGTTGTATGAGAAAAACAGAGATAATGGGACAATGGACTTTGTAAAAAAAAAGAAAGAAAATCATAAAAGTGTATACCGGAACGTCCCGGGAATTCCTTTCACCCGGAGAATCGTGACTGTTTCTTCAACTTCACAGAACACCTAGTGGACAAAACTGGAACGTAGCGCAACAAGCCGAGTACAGAATAACTCTCCCGTCGTTCCACGGGAGCTTCTTTCATCGCTCGGCCTATAGAACGTGTTCCACCGATAGAGGCAAAAAACAGAGTCAGGGTAGCTGGCCGTTTGTGCAGTACGAATCAGTCCCAACCAGCAGTCACGGTTGAATCGTCGTTACGTCAGACAAACCTCGACTACTCGTCGAGGTTTCTCTCCCGTACGTCTCTCGCAAAAATTATGACTCGATGTCATCATATTCACCAATGTCGCGACTCGCAGTCCCGAGCTACCTCGCGAAATGCATCGTGTACAGAGTCCTCTATGTCGTCGACCGGCGAGTGCACCGACATCCGTCAATGCACTTTAGTATCATTAGTAGAGTAGACGACGCATGTGTGTCTTTTGTGAAGCGCGCATATCCCGGTATTAACCGTCACGTCGTTGCCTCGTCTCGTTATGGAATTCGCACCAGGCTCTCGGTTGGTTCTGTGAACCAGCCTGCCAAATGAGAGAGGATAGTTGAGCTTTGCGCCCATTCACTCGACTCTCGCTTCTTTCTCTCTGTTGCTTTTTCATCGCCACGCTTTTTTTTCTTTCTTTTATGTCCATTCATAGCCGTTGTCGAGCAAAACTTCAGACGTTGTGTCGTCACAATTTGCGATACCTTTCAGCGCTCTCGATTAGTCGCGGGAAAAGCTCAAATTGATCCAACGAAAATTCCCTTTGATCCGTAACCAGATGGTTCGTCCATAGAAATTTATGAGAGAAGAGGGTGTCATTTGCGAATGGTGGAATGCATCCAGATCGATCGAGGTTCCTGAAAAAGATACGATTCTAAATAAAGTATCTGCCTGACTCCGTATTCACCGTTCGTTCGTTGATAACAATTCGACGAAAATAGTCCCATTTTATCATCGCATATATAAATGACTTCCATTTCCAAGTTGAATGAGCTATTCTTTACGAAAACAGTGTTCCGGCATTGTCCCATGTTTGTGCGCTCAACGACAATTCGATATTCGTACAGTGGTTGATGGAAAATTCACTCCCGACCGAAATGCAGCCAGGGCCTCCCCTGTCCTCGCGCCTCCTCTTGGTGCATTCGTCCTACTGTATTAGTTTGCCCCGGTAGAAGGCTCTGCCACTGTTGTACAGAGAGAGGTAGGCAACGGGCAATGTAACTCCACTGTCAATCCTTTGAATATTCACCGTTTTCCTGATGGAATTCCAGTGTGGTGCGGCGCACGTTGAGTGAGACTTGGCGAGAGAGAGAGAGAGAGAGAAAGAGAGAGGGAGATAGAGAGAATTTTGGTAGATGCTGAGAGGGAGGGATGGGTGAATTGATTGGTCTTCCCGGAGACGTATTTATCCTACTCGGTAACGGCTTATACCGTTCTCTCCATTCCCGTTAACATTGTTCGACAGGTACGATAGCGCCACGATCCTGGATGACGACTAGGCTGTTGTTGGCAGCCTCCATACAGCGTCAGTATGTGTCTTAACGAGTATGCAATAACCAAAGCGGTTTAAGGCGTGTGCTTCATCGGCGCGCATAATACAGTTCTATGTAAACCCCGTGGTACTCGCGTCTGAATCAGCAGAAACCCCGCCCGGACGACGATGGAATCGTTCATCGATTGTACTTTAAGGTTTATCTCACAAAACATTGCCCCAAGCTCGTCAAAGCCAATGAATAATGGATTTCCTCAAGCCACCAATCAAAGAGATTAACATCGATAAGCGTCGTGCGAACTGGAAAAGATGGATAACAAAATTGAAAAATTCAACGTTCGAAAAAAGAAGTGTACGGAAGAAAGGGCTTCGGGTTTTCATTTGTCCGGATGATCCGATCAAATCACGGGAGCGGTAAACTAATGCTGGAGAAATAGAAAGGAGCGATACCGAGAGGATGAGGAAAAACGACTTTGGGCCTGCGATAGAGACGTCCAAAGGCGAAAAAAGAAAGCAAAGGGCTCTGAAGTGACCTCTGGAGGACGCCACGAGAGGGTGACTGGGTTCGACGGCTGCTACTACCCCTTCATGGATAGCGTACTTTTCTACTCATCTCTCTCTCTCTCTCTCTTTCTTCCTACACACACACATGTATGTCTCTTGGACCGTTCAGCCTCTTCTACCACCGGAAACCAGAAAAATAAAAGCTTAGGCATGAAAGAAAATTTGCGGGTTGACCCGCTTTCGAAATCTCTTTGTTTTCTTATTTTTGCACTGAGAAGGTGAAATAGGAAACGAAGAAAAGGCAAAAAGCTCGGAGAACATTTTTATATACGTATATGTATAGAAAAACCGTAGAAACTGGCACACCCGACTTCTGGCGGCGATATGCTGTATACAGTTCGGAAATATCCCGCACCGACCATCCACCTTTCGCACAGCACGTTTCTCATATCTTTCTCACGATATATAAGAGTCCGGAAGAAAGAAACGAAGACAAACCCTACCGATTTAAAATATCGATGATTAGAAATTCACGCGGTTACAATTCCCTACTAACTAATGTTTAATTAATTCCAACTATAATCCGACTCCGGTCTCTTGTGCAAACACAAAACCTCTCCAGGGTTCGAATAATACGATACGCACGTCGGATCGAAACAAACGGTACAGGTAGTCGATAGCGTTATGTAAATGCTACAGCGACGTGTTTGTTACTTCGTGTATACGATACAATTATATTTGCCATTACTGACTGTATAACGTTGATCCAACGTTGTGATTCGAAATTTCAGAGAGTAGTTTCATGTAGACTTCTATAAGCAGCTTTCGGACTCATTATTATATTAGTACCTTTCCTGCCCTACATGGAACTTTATTTCATGAATATATGACGTATATAAATTATTTATATCGTTTATCATTAAAGAAACATACAAGTGCAGATTTGAGGGATTGACAGTTTAACCACTTACTTCATATTGAAATATGTAAAATATAGATTTGTTTGAAGAGAGTCAGTGGCATAGAACTATCGTTCCCGGTTTCAAACGCAGTGGGTCAGGATTCAATTCTCGCCAGTAGCAATGAAATTTTTCTATGTGCTTTTTCTGTGCTCTCTCGGTGATTCGGAACTCACCTAAGAAAAAAACTGTAGGTCCATCGGGGAATGGTTGATGGTGCAATTGAGGCTGGAGATGTGTATGAGGGGAAGAAATCTATAGATTTGTTTGTTCTTAACGAGAAGCTCGTATATGAATATCAAGCATGGAAGCATTAACAAAGTGAAACCATATGACGTTTCAATTCGTAATCCGCATAGCGAATGTGGCAATGATGCTAAACACTCATGAACAAAATATCCCCAAACATGGGTGCCACTCGGATATTTGCCCACTCGTTTCGCCCTCGTACAGTTCGCGTTCATACACACGTAGCACTAGAAGCCAGCTTCGAGTGAGTAGTAAAGAGCGAGTCACTGAAATGAAACTTCTTTATTTTCGCGCTGGTGAATTGCACACAGGGATTTACGGTGCACTGTGCTAAAGTACATAGAGCACCGGGACACGTACACTTGTATGTACATTAATACGTGTATGGATTTATTCCCGGATGTGTGTGTGTGTGTGTATCAATGGGTGTGTGCATTCGAGAAAATCCGTCGACAAGCTCGACTCTCACGGACAGGGAACGGGGAACTCGAAAGAGCTGCTCGGAACGAGAGCCGTGCACTCGTGCGTGATGAATTGAGAATTTAGCGCGGTGAGAGAGAAAGAGAGGGAGAGGGAGAGAGAAAGAGAGGGAGAGAGAGAGAGAGAGAGAGAGACAAGTGGCGAGAAACGAAACGAAGAGAGTAGAGGCAGACACGAGTGCCAGAGCACGTGTGCGGAAATTTTTCCACTTTTGACGCGCGAACTACGAATGATGCAGTCCCTTGCCTTCGTTCGGTATATTTACTAAATTTTCCTCACTTTTTCTTCATATTCTTAGACATTTTTCATTATTTTTCTTGCAAGGATAAGTTATATAAAAATTCTGAATTCCATCGTTATTCGTACTAGGTTGTAGCAACAATGGATGGATGTTTTTATATATTTTGTCAATTCTTCAAGGAAACGGGAGAAAATAACACTCCCGGTAAGGTGAAAAATTTGTAATTTGTTTTCTCAACTCGATCTATTTGTTGAAACTACGTTAGCAAAATTTAATTACGAATGTCGTAAGTGAGCATCGCAACTGGAGGGAAAGTTACGGTAGAGAGCGAACACACAGAGAAGAAATGAGCAGCTTACGGAAAGTCGGGTGGACAAGACGTGGACACCTGGACGACTCGAGCCCAGTGCCCAACGAACAAGTTTCGCTCATAATTGCCTTCGTGCTTACTCATGGTCCTTTGACTCGAAATTAACTCTCGTCGAATCCAACGCGCTTTGGCATTAGTCAAAAGCTGCCAGATCCAAGAGAAAAGGACACCCGTCACGAAACTACACGGAGCTCTCAGTTCGATGGATCAAAGAGAGAGAGAGAGAGAGAGAGAGAGAGGGAGATTCTGGGTCGGTGAATACTGGGATCGTTGAATATATACTCGTACCTTCGAGCCTGCTAGGTTTCACTCCGCTTCGAATATTCCCAGAGTCGGTCTTGGTCGGGTCGGAACAGTTTCTAATGAGGAGTTTCCTGGAGCTAGCAATATCTATCTCCATAATTAATGGCGCCAATATACCAAAACCCTTTAATGATGTCCGTCCTTGCAGTCGAAGCCTGAAACAGTCCGCGATACATCTTTTATCGTGGATCGTATAATCGAACCAAGGATGGATAATTGGAGAAATTCATAAATGAAGGATAAATATGATTTCCTTACCATCGTTGAGGTTCCTATTTCGGTAACTATAGTTTTCAGATTCTTCAACAATTTTCAACAATATCTAAGGATTAGAGTGAAAATTTGATTTGATTTTTGATTTGTTGAAAAAATGATTGCACCTTCGGTGGTACAATTTTCTCGGAAGCGGCACGTTATTTCGAGAATCCTGTGGCGCGAAGATGAAACGAGCAATATTATCGCAGCCTCGTATAGGACGAAGGTACGAGTTACCAAGGATGCTCTCGTTGAGTTTGAAGAAAATCGTTCTCTCGGATGGTTCGTACCGTGGCTTGGTTCGTCGTTCTCTCTCTCTCTCTTTCTATTTTTATCTCGGTTCCTCCAGGGTGAGAGACCGGCAAAACCTGTACTGGTATGTCGACCTCGTACGTTCTTCGTCACAGGATGCTCGGTAAGAGATAGAGAGAGAGAGAAAGAGAGAGAGCGACAAGAGCAACCGAGACGGGGGAGGATTGGATGAAAGAGATCGCCATATAGTGAAGAAGCGCAAGAAGGAGCGAGGAGAACGGGAGCGAAAACGGCAGCAACTCGCGGGACATCGCGACGCCGTTATACCGGGCATCGTGGCGCCGCCGCTACTGAACTTCGTCCCCAGCGGCATCCGGGCTCGTTGCTTCTCTCACAACGCCTCGATATATCGACCGGCACCAAATCGCATCTTTTCATCCCTCTTCTTTAAATTCTTCGTCCTTTCTCTCAACGATTTTCAAGGAGAAACAACAATTTGGCTCGAGAATCTTTCCACTTCGATCACTCGTTGATATTAAAAGAAAGTATCACACGGATCTCAGATTCCTGAAGAAGTTTAGACGCGAGAACAATACTCGCTGATTTGCAACAGGGATATTAACAATTTCTCCAATTGTCTGCAATGAAAAAATAGTGTGTAGGTACAGCTTAATACGATATTTTTTAAATTTAATTAAGTAAAAACATTGTCCGTCGAGGACACGTAAGAGCGTAACATCGAGAATATTGGATAAACGCGGGTATGATACGTTTTAATTTTAGTGACGATTCGCCACAAAACTGAGCAAGCCAGCAACTAGTTATTCGCTAAATTGCTCCGCCCTACTCGATACCCTCGTTTCATCATTCTACCGTTGCTTCGGCGAAACTCGATCGATGTAAAAATCGATGCCTGAATGTTTCCATCCACCTACCGATAAAATTCGCACAGCCATTTTTAATGGATTTTAAAATTCCATGGACAGCGCGTGGCTAATTGAAAATACTCCGAAAATTTCGTTGTGTTGCTCTCATGCTTTCTTCCTAATTGATGTTATATTACATAGTGCGAACGCCAATTATGAATTATTTGATACTATTCGAACATGGATATTAATACAAATGATGGGAATGGAATAGCGACCATGGATGCATAAGACCGAAATTATTTCGACAGAATTGCAATTGTTCGATATAATTATTACTCCATTACATGCCTCTTCGCCGCTACGTGAAAATTCATTGGCTTTTGATAAACTTGTGTTCGTTATTCATCATACAAATGGGAGATGGAATTGCGAAGTAACGTGTAAATTCTAGTCGCGACTATAGCTATGATAAAATCCAAACCATTACCACGTTTCGCTATTGCGAGCAACCCGAAAGCCAGGCGAAACACGGGGAGAAGGCAAACCCAGAACGTACGCACGGTAATGGCAAAGCCTCTGGTATACCTTTCGTGTACCTACTACCTAGATTATTTTCCTTCTCGAAGCAGCTGCAGCAGCCAGCCAGGCTCGAGCTTCGATGCTACACATTTTCAATATCAAAGCGAACCTCCGCAATGTGTTATTAACGAATTTTTATGGATTCGAGCAATTACCGGTCGTTGGGTCTGAAGGATAAAATATATTTTTATATTTCAACCACCCGAAGCCCGACTCGTCCGTGATCCCTGTAAAACAAAGTTGCAACGATAAGAAGAAATGAAAACAAATCATAAAAGATGAAAAACGAATAAGATATCACGAGGCGTTTTTCGAAATAAGAGAAACGACGATACTTCATTTTCTAACGCAACGACGAAATTGGTACGTAAGCACATTCTTGAATTTCCTCACGAGAGTTTGACGCCTTCCTTCCTTCAGGGTGTCTGACACTTTGACAAATTGATTTTTGCAAAAATGTCACCGCGACCAAAACCTTACAAAGGCAACACTCCGCCGCAGTGTCGAGTTTCAAGCCCGTTCTATCGTCACTCTCATACGCTCTTACTTTCTCTCGTCAGACGTTGGAATATTGGAATATCGAGAGTAGTACGTTCAGGATTGGCAGGTTGACAAATTTAATCTTCTAACGCATGGGCCAGCTTGTCGAAACGTTTGTACGCCAGGAGCCTTTTTTCGTAAAAATATATTTAAAGAATAATTATCGTCGTAATATTTTCATAAAAGCATTCATATTTTCGTGGTATACTCACACTCGATTCGAAGAATATATTCACTGCGAACGAGACGAAAAATCTACGTCAATGGTCTTGTTTTCGTTCGGCGTTTAATCTGTTTACCAGCATTTCGTTTTACCACGAAGTCGTTAATGGCGTGCATTAGGATATTTCATACGGATACACACGACTGTCCGAATACGTTTTGCCTGCGAATGGTACAGACAGCGCCATCGGTTGGCGGTGCGCGGTAACACTCGACGAGTAGTTAGCGTCGTGGGTGGGGGAAGTGCCATTCGACGGGAAGATCGCGGGGTGAGCGGATGTCTGTACGTCGCGTAAGAAGTATTCATCGATCAGCTGGTCGCATCGCAGCAGTCCACTCCGTGGTATGAGCGTTTCGCTAAATTTCATAGGGAAAAACGTATTGGGTATATAGAAGCAATTCGAAGAAGGCAAGAGAACCGAAGACTTAGTTGGAATTGTGCAATTAATTGAAGAGCGTTCGATGAAACTAGGTATAGTAAGGAGCAAGACAATTCTCGTCCAATTCGCGGCGCATGGCCCGACGAGCTTCTCTCGCCGCGATCGTTTTCTCGTGTTACGTGTTTACGTAATTCACGTGATCGCCGCAGGGCAGCCAGGGGCGTGTTACTCGCGAGAGAACCCCGTTCTTTCTTTGCTGTTGGGTTAAGCGATGAAAAATTAATGCAACACGACTCGTATCCGTAATTGATTTCTCGTTACGTTGATTCACAGTAAAAGTGAATAAAAGTCGTTTGTCGCGTTTAAACAATAATAACTTTAATCATTGGAACGTTCCATTTTGATCTCTCCAGTGTTTTATCCCAAATTTTCAAATTAGATCGCTATACACGTACGAATGTACGAATGACGTCATTGCTATTAAAAAATTCTCGCGCCTGCGTCAAACGCTCGGGTTCCTTCGGCTAGTGTCGCCTCTGGCCGAGGCCCACGTTCTTCGTTTCGCTTCTCGTCCGTTCGGTGCGTCAGTCGCGTGTCTGTGTGCGAGTGAGTTGGCGATATCGCCATTTTGCGAAAGCACGAGTGAGAGAAGAGCAGTAAAACGACGACGAGACGTGCTTACTGTCCGTGAGCCGCTGCGCGTCAACCACGAAGCAGAAGACGACGGCCATTTTAACCTAGCGTTGCTGCTGCCACCCGTACCGTACGACAATTTTGTCGAGTTGTGTTTGTTCCCATCGAGGTTATCTCGCACACAAGTACCGAGCGCGAGTGAGATAGAACAATTTACTGATTCGTGAAGGAAAACACAAGACAGGAGGCGAGAAGTTAATATTCTTTCGTACGGAAGAACAGCATTATCTATATACCCATATATATGTATATATACACGTACGTACGTGTGTATCAAATTCTCGCTTTTGGTGAGACCGAACGTACGAGATAACGATCGAAGTGTATTAGAGGGCCGTGCGCGCTCGAGTGAACCGTTGCTTTCTTTTTCAAGGAGATAATCGAATTCCGCGTCACAAGACGATAACGGCGTGGTTGTTTGTCGTTCTCGCGAACAATTGTCTCCTTAAAATATTGCGATAAAGCGAGAACGTTGAGTGGGGTTAGGAAAGAGTGAGAAAAGGACAGAAATATATGTGCCGAGTCAAACAGTAGCGGGCAGAGCCAGAACGAGAGTGAATGACGTAGAGCAGCGACTTACGGGGAGACAGAGAGAGAGAGAGAGAGAGAGAAAGAGATAGAAGAATCTCTTGTCGAAGCAGCAGCGACATTTGCTATAGTCGATCATCGAAGAACATTGCGAAGGCAATCTCGTCGCGTACGGCACAGTGGCGAAGCGTTTCAGGGTCCGTCTTACGGTGAAGAAAAAAGTCTTTTTTTAATTATCGGTTGGGCGTGCGTTCGTGAAGTTTCGAGTGTACGAGTAACGTATTTACGAGTGATCCAACAACGCGCGACACTTCTTCCTATCGAGTGAGACAAAATAAAGAGAAAAACGGACAGTTTGAACCTGTCCAACGAACTGGACGGGAGGAAATAGAGGAAGAGTCAAGCTTCGCAAAGACCTTCGAGATTCGCGAGAAGCCGCCGAGATGGAGAGCCAGGCCGCTTTCGTACTCGTCGCTTTTCTATATTTAGCGAGCCCCCTCGCCACGGTCCAGGCAGGTGAGTTCGCACGAACTAAGGAGATAAACTCTCGCTTCTCCTTTATCATTACACGCTTTATAATTCCACGATATATTCCCACACATTCCTGTCGTTCCACTCACACTCCTCTCGACCCAACGAACCTTTATTTACCATTAATTTTTTCCATACGTTTCTGGGGCTTTTGTCCCGACGGATAATTAGAATCGAACAATATTACAGATATTTTTTTGTATTCACATGACGATAAAAAAAGAATCTTTTCGCCTTTGTTTCACTCCAGCGCCATCTTTTCAATCTACATTATATCAAATTCTCACATCTTCATTGTTTCGTGTTGACGAAAAAAAAATTGTATAAAGATATAATCGTCTCGGAGAAAATACGACTTCATTCGTACAACTATTGCGAGCATGCGCGTAGTATTTTCTATCGTCGCTCTATCCTGCGCAAATGTTTTCCCTTTTTTTTTTCCTCGTGAAACACGCCAAATTGAGAGAACTCGACTAGAGCAAGAGTTAATGAATTCTCGTTTCTCATAGGCCTCGACTAATCTTCCCATTAATCAATTATTCTCACCACACCTCTAATCCTCTTCGATCTCGCTTAAATATTTGCTTAGTACTTAAAAAGGGTGACGTATCGTTTATTTTTGTTTTATTTGTGTATACGTATTTTTTTTTAATATCCAACTTTACGTTGCACGTTTTATGTTCGTCCGATTATCTCTGTGATCCCGTCTGACCAATTATGATCCATCGTCCAAAGAGTCTCGGCGTAAAAAAAAGAACGTTTAAAACGTGCCTCGAGAAGCTTGTCGCGAAACGAACAAAGATAAAGAATTTTCAAATAGTGAAAATGTGAAAAGAGCCTTTATGGAATTTATTCGGGTACGTTCATTGGAATTTGCTCGTTTTTTATCTAATCAAAGAGGCATTAACGAGGGCGTCCTTCGTTTCATGGTATGCGTGCGTGTGTTTTACCGGGGTTTCGAGTGAGCGTGTGACCCGTGCTTAGAAACCACGTGGTTATATATACACATATATCTATATATATATATATAGATACGGGTCGATGTTTGTAACGTTGAGATTTCGAGGCTGATAATAATCCCAGCATGATGGTCGACCGCGGCAAGAACATTTCTCCGCTGATTTAATTTCACACGGTAAAAACGATAATAATAATAATAATAATACTTAATAACGGAAAATTATTTTCTTAAAAAAATTTCACCTCGTCGATTGGTCGACTTGGATTCTCCTCGATTAAACGGCTTTCGTCAGACGGCATTGGAGATAATTTTCTTTTTCTTAATTATTTCTTGAATTATTGATCGGACAAGGAATAAAGTAAAGTCGAGGCCGAGTCTCCCATTCTCCACTGGTTCGTGCCAGTATCGATTATAGCAGCTGGGAGTGAATAATAGTCATTGTTTTTTTTTTCCTCTTTCGATGTAACGATGTTGATCACGAGAAGGAGACGAGAGGTAACGAAACAAATGAATTCTCGAATGGCCCGATAGAGCACAAAGTCACATTGCTGCAGTGATGAGTCACGTGGTTGAGTTACTCGTGTCGTACAAACTCGTCATCTCTGCTCTCTCTCTCTCTCTCTCTCTCTCTCTCTCTCTCTCTCTCTCTCTCTCTCTCAAATCTTACACAATGCCACGGGGTATGAATGTTCGCGCGTATCCGAGTGTGCGTCATCTAGTAGTTCCATTTGTTCGACGTACAGTTCGCTGTATGTTATTGATATTGTAACTGCAATGGGAGACGAGCGTTATGGACGTCAATTGTGAACGGTAACGACCGTGTACGGTTCGTCTCGCCTATTTTCAGTGATAGTAAAATTCAACCGAGCCCCGTTATTACATTCTCAACCGCACGCTCAAGTTCATACTAGCGTTTTCAACGATGGACCCGCTGCCGTCGGCTCGCGTCACGACATATACGGCAAGTCCATTGCCTTCGATCGATTCGACTTTTTCGTCACGGTTTTAAAATCGACACGCGTATTATTAATTTATATGAAAACTCCTTTGGCGCGAAGCAATCTTCTTAACGGGAACATTTATCTCTTACGAAATAGTCAATTTTGGAAAATGTTTAATTAGTATTTAATTAAAAATCAACTTTCTGGTGTTTAAAAAATTGTCGATAGGAAGAATATTCGTCAGGAATTGTATTAAGGCGCGTGTACTCTATGACAAATTGGTAAACATTAATTCAGTCTTTTTCTTATTGAAATTAAAAAAAAACGAATATTTATTGATAAAGGAAAATTACAAAAAAATAATAGTTTTTTTTTTTCATTGAAACTAAACGATATAAAATTATTAAACTATTATTCATCTCGGTTTGCGATATTTTTATATTTTCGAGACGGATCTAAGAGGATGGCGAGAAAAACTTTATGATTTATGATTTTTAAGACGTCATCGTTTTCGTCGTAGCTGTTGTTAACGTGCGTCATAATTCTACAATGCTTAGGATTTTAGATTATATATTTGATGTTTGCTCGTCGTCGTTGTGCGAATGGTTTGTGTTATACCACGGTGTAAATTCTACCGCTTGGTCGCGGTTCACTTTGAGGGACTGGACTGGACGAAATTTCAACAATGTTGAACGACATCGTATATCGTGGTCGTCCTAATAATTAACGGCAATTTAGTACGAGGAATTGTCATTTCGCTTCTGTCGTTCTCGAGTCACGTTGTCCTCCCCTACGCGGACCATTATTCGAGTCGATATGCTGTGTTTCGTAGATAAGGAATAAAAACAATCCATAAAAAAAAAAGAAGAAAAGTATTGATCTATCGTTGTCCATAAATAAATTCTCTTCGATTTTTCCGAGTTTTTCCTACTTCGAAGATTTTCCTCCATTTTTTATCTTCCAGTCGCGCCGACTCGACAGTCCCGCGATCGATCCAGTGATTATTCGACAAGCCCTCGTGCGTTGGGAGGGGCCGAGCACGATATATTCACATGCTCTATCTCCCCCGCCCCTACAACCCCACCCCCGCCTCCCCCAATTCCTCCGATTAGCCGAATCATATTTCTTTCTTTTCTTTTATCATTTTCGACGAAACATTTCCGTTCCCCATGCCCCCCCCCCCGAGCCCCCATAATGCTGAGCAAATATAATAGCTTGGTTATACCAAACGCGTATTATTCTTGCGACCGAGCGAATTTCCTAAACTATTACGAGATCGCTTGTTCGTTTATATTCTTGTTGGAATATTTCGTTTTTCTTTTTATTACATTGATTATGATATCTTGATTTTTTTTTTCAACATTTTTCTGGCGACCTCGAATAACGTTAATGCCTTCCAGCGATTCAATTAACCGCTAGTACCAAGGAGAAAGATTGGACCTGTGTAACAATTTTTCTTTAACAAGCAAAAAAAAATATGCAAATTTGTTAAGAATTTTTATGAGCAACAAAGCATTAACTTCAAATTATTCTACACTAATCTATCTTACTTCTCTATAATTTTGAGAACACGTGATTACAACAAGAAAATCCAAGGGCAAAGGCTTTTTTTGTGTTTTTTTTTTTATTTATGATTTGTTCCTTGTCCCGGCATCTCGTTGCTTTGACTTCTCGCCTGTATCTGGCTCGCGCCTTGTACCTCTGATCTCTACCTTTCTCTCGCTCTTCAACTTCTTGTCTGTATGTATATATGTATATATGTATATAGGTGTAATTATCTATCTACATATTTATATATACATATAAATAGACGGTGCACCTGTATATTTGCTTATGTCCGAATTGCCAAACATGACAAATAAAAAAAAAAACGTTATCGATAAGAACAAACCAAAAAAAGGGTAAATTTATGACAAAAACAATATGCAAAGCGCAATTTAGTAACGCAAAACAAAACACGATGAAAAAAAAGAAACAAAACAAATCACATTGTTCTCGATGTCGTAAAGTGCGATACACGGGACCGTCGTCCGTAAGGGAGGGTCAACGATGGAGCATCGAGTGCACGGGCCACAAGCCCGGCGAAAAGTTCAACTGGACGAGAAACGGTGAGCCGCTCGATGTGTTCTCGTTGAACGATCTGTCGCTGCTGACGAAGCTAGACAATGGAACTAGCGAGATCATTGCCGAACACGCCACGGATTTACACGAGGGATACTACAGATGCACTTCCAGTGGCAACGAGTCCTTCCATCTTACGATTAAAAGCGGTTCGTAGTAGATCAAACACAAAACCATAAGCCAAAAGGAAAAATACGTTGCAAATCCAAACATAAACAAAAAGAAAAAAGAGAAATCCTCCTCCCGAATTTACGGAATGAAAACGTTTAGTAGCGAGCATACGATTTCAATTTTATCGATTCGATCCACGAATGTGTAATCTCCTTTGTAAGATCCGAGATAGACAATATACCAGTAGCAACCTCGTTTAGATCCGCTCTCTTTCGGTCGAACGCAGAATTGCCGGCGTATAAAGAAACGATATTTGGGAAAAGAAAATATAAAACGAACGCACATTTTTCGAACATTGCACGAACATTACACTCACAGATCGTAACATCTTTATGCCACTCGAAGCCGCTGGCAACTCTGCTGCAATAACTTTCTTTTATTTCTACGTTCTCGCAATTCCTTCTGTAGTTCTTCTGGAAAACAAAAAAGAAGGGGAAGAAAGTAATTTTGAGGCACGTGTAGTGAGATGAGCGTTGAAGATGTTTCTCTTGTTCTTTTTTTTTCTCTTTTTTTTTTTTTTTTTACTTGTGTTCCATCTATGTTTTTTTTTTTTTTTTCATATTTTCTTAGCAAACGATGCGCAAAGCCTGTTGCAATTTTACTGGCCACTTTTGTATCATCTCACCGTCTTCCTTTCTATCTCTCTTTCTCTTGTTCCTTTCTGGTGCCTTACTGACTTCATCGCTGTTGCATACAAATATATATACACACGCTTGAGTTCGACGTTACCCATTTTCTCACTCGCTCTCTATCTTCCTTTCTCTCTCGCCTCTTCATTCTCTTACTCCGTTGCTCCAGTTTTCTCGATTGCAGACCTGCCTACTTCCGTATGCGAGTTTCGAACACACCTACACATACGTAGAACAGTTTCATTGTTACGAGGAGAACAATGGCGCATGTTGCTGTAGAAATTCATATACACATATAGGATCCCTTTGCGTACGTATCAGACATTCGCCCTGCATCGATATGTATACGTTTACTGTACACATATGCATATCACAGCTGTGCACCGAGCTGCAGCCAATCATGGCGCATTTCCGATGCTCCGTTCTTGTACGCACAACCTTCGGTTAACCATCGTCGTCACGTATCTATGGGCGATTCCAGGCCAAACTAGAAAGAACGAACATCTTCAAAGTTTTCTATCGTCTTATCTCATTTTTCAGTCTGTTTCATTGTGAAAGTTGAAACTAGGACTTTATGAATGAAAATTCAGAATTTAGAAAGTTTCGAGTTATTTAAGAATAGTTTTTGTACAATTTTACTTTGTACCTATTTTTGTGATAATTCGATATGATAGATAAGAAACTTGAAAGAAGAATAGAAAATTTATATCCAGAGTTATCTGCAATCGCAAGAGAGGCTAAAGAAAAAAGAGAATAGTTACAATTGAATTTGCCTATCAGAGCGACCATCTTCAAAATTTTGAATAGTCTTGTCTCATTTTTCAATCTTTTCCACTATGAAAGTTGAAACTAGTATTTTATAAAAGAAAATTGAAAATTTACGAAATTCAAAATTATTTAAAAATAGTTTTTGTACAATCTCACATTGTAATTATTTTTCTGCTAAATCGATATAATAGATAAGAAACTTGGAACAAGAATAGAACACTAATATCTAGCTTTATTTACAATCGCCCGAGAGACGGGAGAAAAAAGAAAATACTTACAATTGAATTTGCCGATCAGAGCGACGATCTTCAAAATTTTGAATAGTCTTGTTTCATTTTTCAATCTTTTCCACTATGAAAGTTGAAACTAGTATTTTATAAAAGAAAATTGAAAATTTACGAAATTCAAAATTATTTAGGAATAGTTTTTGTATAATTACACTCTGTACTTATTTTTCTGATAAATCGATATAATAGATAAGAAACTTGAAACAAGAATAGAACATTAATATCTAGCTATATTTACAATCGCCCGAGAGGTGGGAGAAAAAAAGAGAATACTTACAATTGAATTTGTCTATCAGAGCGACGATCTACAAAATTTTGTATCGCCTTGTCTCATTTTTCAATCTTTTCCACTATGAAACTTGAAACTAGAACTATAAAAGAAACTCCAAAATTTACAAAATTCAAAATTATTTAAAACTAGTTTTTGTACAATATCACATTGTAATTATTTTTCTGCTAAATCGATATGATAGATAAGAAACTTGAAACAAGAATAGAACATTAATATCTAGCTTTATTTACACTCGCCCGAGAGGCGGGAGAAAAAAAGAGAATACTTACAATTGAATTTAGCAAACACGAGTCTGTAAATTCAGCGTGAAAAGTCCCATGTGTACGGGACAAAATAGTTTCGATTGTGTGGTACACGAGAGACCGATACATACAAGTTCATGAATTTTACGTTACACTGGTATTCACACACCTCTCGAATTCAATTGGATACATAATTACCGAAGTACGCATTCTGCCCGGAGTTCTCAGTTTCATACGTACGTACATACTCCTATTATCATACATGAATGAACAAATAGGAATATCCCCCGCCCCGAGCGTCCACGCTCCGCAACACTCGTGCTTTTATCTTCCTCTCGGAAAATTTAGTTTCCACCTCCCTGATATCTCTTGTTTCCAGCCATTTTTTCCTAACATTGTTCGCACGAGTAGCTCACGTAACCGAATCGAACCGCGGAGTCTTTCCGCATCGCGCTTCGAGTGTCTCGAGAAAGACGAGAGTCGTATCTTTATTTCATTTTTAGATCTCTCTTCTGTCTTTACGTCGATCTAGTTTCCTTCTCTTTCATTTTTTTCTTTTTACAGCCCACGCATAATTCTTGCTGTAAAATGATCGTTTCAGGGAAACTTTGCACGCACGTTTATATATTTATATATACAATATATATATATATTAAAAATTATATATATTATAAAATTGAATTTCGCTCGTGGCAAATGACGCAAATTGAAACTGCGAGATATTAAATATTACGATTATATATATATATATATATATAATCGTTACGATTATATATAATAATCGTAACGATTATTATATAACGATTATTACGATTATTATATATATAGTTACATCCAATTTTTTATTGCTGTAGTACGTTTTTTTTTCTTTCTTCCGTTAATATCTCGCAGTTTCAATTTGCGTCATTTGCCACGAGCGAAATTCAATTTTCCTCGATGGATCTCTCGTCTTCGGAGGAAATTGTGATACGCACGTTAAATAATCTCGTCCGATTATTGGATCTCGTGTTTGTCGAACCTGATTAGATTATCGAGGGACGACGGTTGTGATTGCATTAGACCTCTTTTTTTGTGCTCGATCTCCCTCGATATCTTTCCCTTTATAACCCAGTAAATTGATATTGGATTTTTATCGTTCAGGGAATCCTCGATACTCTTTGAAATATTTCTCAATTTATTATTCATTTTATAAATATTTGTGTTCATTTTTCTTTATGAATTTACCGTATCGATTTTAATAGTAAACAATTATGGCTTGAATTCTTTATGCACGTAGAGGTGATTTGACGATTTGCATTCGAATCGGTAGTGATTTAGCGAATTTTTTTTAGACGTTAATGTTTATTCGAAAAATTGACAAATTTACAAATTTCACAGGGAATTCTACACAGGCAAGAATTATTTCACATTAATATTACATTAGACAATTTGTTTTTATCTTAGCCGTTGTTAGAACATTGTAGAAAAAGTAATTCTTTTTTACTCAAGGATTAATAATGAATTATCTAAAAATTTTGAAAATTGTAGCAATCTACAGGTAACAATTTCTTCCTATCTGTAATATTCACAGTTTTCGTTCGAACTTTGTTCCAGCGACGAAATACCTACGCAAATGTAAAATTTATAAAATATTAAATAATCAATTACACGAGGAAAAATCATGAAAACCCGTGGAGTAAAAATTCGCGTTGCAATTTCAATATTTTTTTTGTTTTGTTTACAATCTCCCCCGTATTATTCATTCCGAGCGTTACAAAATCGAGAAATTTCCCATGCAAGAGCCCGTCGGAGCGTTCGAGCGCGTTCGACGCGGACCGTCGCATCCATTGTTTCACGTTCGAGATAAAAATCACATTTCCCAATTATCTTTTTCTTTTCTCCTCTGTCCCTGGCCACGTTTCGCGGTCGTCCATCCGGACAAGCTTGACAGGGCGCGACGAAGTGGCATTGGTGGAGGACGAAATGCAGTTAAATTTCAGCAAAGTCCGAATCCCGGCAAAGGGTGCGGGCTGGCCGAAGGAGAAAGGAGAAGGTGTGGGAGGGGGAATGGAAAGAAGGATTTCGGGGGTTATGTACCGAGAGCAGTAGCAGCAGCAGCAGCAGCAGCAGCAGCAGCAGAGAAGAGAGGTCACGTTAAGCGTCTCTTCCAGCTCGTAGCTCTACCGCACACCCACACACGTACATACATGCATAATATATAGTTGTACATATGCATATATACACATATATATAACCGACGGGTCATATTTTACTCGAAAATGGAAGGATTAGAGAGATTTATGGTGGATCGTCCGCGAGAGCGCGCTGTTACACTTCTCTCTCTCGCTCTTTCGTCTCTTTCTCCTCTCCCTCTCTCCTACTTCTACTCTTTGCATCCTCATTGCGGTCTGCGCGGCTCACACGAGGGGGTAACACAACCGAGAGATTCGTTTCTCCACCTCCGTAACGTCGACGTTGCTTTGGCAAACCGAGCGAGGAAGAAGTAAAAAGAGAGAGGGAAACGAGACGAACGAGGAGAAGAACTCTGCAGAGGGAACGAAAAGGGGGGAAGGAGAGAAGAGCCGGAGACACTCGCTATTATCTCGTTATCTCGCCGAAGGGTACCAGACTCGAGCGGCTTTCTGGTCTTCGACCCATGGACTATCGCGAACCAACGTGGCGCCAGAGGAGCAGAATCGAGAATGCACGGACAGATTTTCCGACACGTTTGAATAGATTCAACGCGCGTATCATGCCGTGTACGTGTGTACCAAGACGTTTGATAAAATAGAAAGATTCCCTACGGGTGTCAGTCGAAAGGAATAGAAAAGAAGACGCGTGTGTGAGAAGAAGAGAGGGAGAGAGAGAGAGAATAACGTTTCTGGACTTGGAGTTAAGGGCCTCGATCTCTCCTTTTTCTTCGGAATTCTCGCTTCCTCGCACACTCGAAGGAACATTTTCACGTAATTGGGGGCTAAGGGTAGTCGCGCACCTTCTTTTTTTTTCAAACGATCTCAGGAAAATTGAGATTGGTGCTACCTCCTCCTACTAACGTTTTCACTCGCTTATTCTCATTTTGCAGCTTGGAATTGAGATATATGTATGGCTGCGTTTTGTCCACCTTGAATTTAGTGGGTATATATATAAGGGACGTTTTATCCCACCTCGGGAAATCTTAGTAAGTTGAATCCAGTGCCCAGTGAACGTTTCCTACGACGGATACACGAATACACGTACACACACGTTTGTGGGAGAACGTATGTTGCGTTTAGTCGGTGTATACGACCAGCTAGTAAGAAGTCAGAGACCGGAGACTCGGGAATAACTGCAAGAACGGCGAAGCGGGGAGTGGAGGGAAAATGCAATCTCGTCTCTCGTGATTACAATATTTTCTCACTCCTCGCTCGGTTTTGTCGATAAGCCATTTCTCCCAATCTCCCGAGCTCGATTGTTCCCTCTTGCACCGAAATGAGAATAACGGATATTAATATTCTTGGTGAGACTGTAAAATGATCGCATCCCCCGTGAAATTCTCAGCTGTGGTCGTACAAATTTTGCATAATGGAAAGACACACAAAAAAAGAAAACAGAGAATTTATTTTTCTGTCAGGAAAATAATAACGAAGAATTATTTTCGCTGGCGGAAATTATTTTAAAAGCTACGAGCCGAGAACTAACGCCGAAAATTATATAGAAACAAAATTTGCGAGACGTAAAAAAATATGAGAAATATCGGGTTGCCGTCAATTATTAAAACACAAGTTTAACCCACTTCAACGTTGCGCGGCCATGCCTACACGAGAGTTCGACCAAAGTTTCCAAATGCTCGAACAAAAAGGAAACAAAAAAAAAAAAACAAGCGAGATCCTAACGAACGAACCGGAAGCCACTGGAGATGTTAAATAGAATAATGGTGGAGTTTGAGATTGAAAAGGAGGCAGGAAATTTTCAACGAGGCTTCTCGCGCCCGTTCACAATGGTGTTTTCGCGCAGTTGCCACATTTTGCCCTCGTAATACAAGCTGTCGGCTGTTATATATTCGAATTAAAGTCATGGTGAACTTCGTTGACGTTCAAACGGACAGGTGCCCGAGGGCAAAAGTTTCGAAATATGAAAAACAACAAACCAAAAGAGGACAAGCGGGAAGAGGGTGGCAGCGCTAGAACGCCGGAGAAATGTGAGCGGTATAAAAAAAATGAAAACTGGGGAAAATATCGTGTGGCAGAACAAGGTAGAGAGAAAGAGAGAGAGAGAGGAGAGGGTGGAGAGAGCAACGGTTAGTTTGAACTTTGGCCGAACAGCTGGCAGCAGCTCGCGAGCTGTTTACTCCGATTCGCCCGGCCGGGCTGCCGCTTCTGCTGCTGCTGCTGCTGCAACGTCGGCGCGCAATAAATTATCGCGGAAAATTAAAACCGTTAAATTCATCGTCCACCGCCTCTGTATTTCGCTCTATGACCCAAAACAAATAGAAAGTGCACATCCACATTTTACTGATACGACCGTACAACGCACGACTGGAAATATCCCATCGCGATTGACGCGAGTAACCGTTCACTCGACAAAAACCAGCTGCAAAACGGCAACCTCGCAAAAAATTGTAACATAAAACGCAATTCAACTGATTAAAAATGTCGGGATAAAAATTGCTCCCGCGCGTCCTTCGCGTCACGTACGGGAAACCGTTTTCGAAAGTTTTTTTTTTTTGTTTTTATTACCTCGTTGCATATTCATAAAAATGGAACAGCTTGTCGCGTCGCCATATTTTTTCATTCTTGATTAGCCTCATTGACACAAATAATAGAATTTTGGTTCCACAAAAAACGACATTAATGGCGATGAGAATTTTACGAAAAGGAAAAAATAATTGGGAAAGAGAATAGGCGAAGGGAGGATAAAAAGTTTGAGAATGTAACTCACGTCGCTGCCTGTCGGGTCTGCAAATTGCTTGGTAAAATTATATTTATCAAGCTGCGTCGTTTATGAAAGCGCGTCTTCGCGAAAGCTTCCACTTCTTCGTTGAGCTTTTAAATTAAACCCACTAAGTACAAGGAGAAAGGACGATAGGGAGTGAGGTGGAGATGGTGGAGGGAATGTAAGAGTACAAGGAAACTATCGGCTAGAACTCTCCACGCTCCTTGCACGAGCTCGATCAAAGTTTTCCCTCCAAAGCCACGATGAGAAACACCGATAACGTTGACAGGGGGGGGGGGGGGGGGGGGGGGGTACGAGAGAAGAGTTTAGAGGTATTAAAACAAAAGCGCGGGTGAAAGATACCCAAGTGTATGTAAAGGAAGCGCAAAGGAAATGGAAAAAAAGGACGTCGAAAATTGCGACCGAGTTTGTTCGAACATCAACTTTGAGAATGGTATATATGTACACATCACATTATTGTACATAACCGATATATTATACGTATTAATATTAAAGCTTCCTTTAGAACTTGAATTTCTTGTAAAGAAGAGAAGAAATAAAAAAAACCTCGACGAGTCAAATATTTTTATACGTGAAAGTTAACAAGCCGGATTTGAAAATAAACGAACGTTCATCGCTCGGGAAAATAAATAAACAAAGAACAGCGTCCATCGATCGGGCAGAAAAGAATTATTCGTACTAAAAAAGTTGGGAAAATGAATCTAAAAAATGTGTTAACTATTCGCTACGATTCTTCCGTCAGGAAAGAAATATTAAATTTATCGAAGAGCAAAATTAAAAAAAAAAACAAAGAAAAGTTCCTATAAGTTGGCACACATTTACACATCACATTATTGTATATAAACAATATTATATAAGTATTAAGGTTAAAGCTTCCTTTAAAACTTGGATTTCTTGCAAAGAAGAAAAGAAATAAAAAAAATTCGATTTGGAAATAAACGAACGTTCATCGCTCGGGAAAATAAATAAACAAAGAACCGCGTCCATCGATCGGGCAGAAAAGAATTATTCATACTAAAAAAGTTTGGAAAAATGAATCTAAAAAATGTGATAACTATTCGCCACGATTCTTCCGTCAGGATAGAAATATTAAATTTAACGAAGAGCGAAATTTAAAAAAAAATAAAGAAAAGCTCATAAGTTGGCACACACGTCCACATCACATTATTGTACATAAACAATATTATATAAGTATTAATATTAAAACTTCCTGTAGAATTTGGATTTCTTGTAAAGAAGATACGAAATAAAACAAACCTCGATGACTCAAATATTTTTATACGCGAAAATTAACAAGCTGGATTTGTAAATAAACGAACGTTCATCGCCCGGGAAAGTAAACAAACAAAGAACCGCGTCCTCCGATCCGAGAGAAAAAGAATCATTCGTACTAAAAAACTTGGTGAAAATGGATGTAAAAAATTTGTTAACTCTTCGCCACGATTCTTCCGTCGGGAAACAAACATTAATTTTAACGAAGAGGGAAGTCTTAAAAAAAAACAAAGAAAATCTCTTATATAAGCTAGCCCAAGATGTATATAAATATGAAGCATTGTATATTACGGCATGGCTTTTTATGTCGTGATACTCGTTAAAGCTTCTGACCAAACTGTTTTTCACGTACCACCGCGGCACCGACATCGCACGTTTTCATAGCCCTCGGGCCTCTCGTCCTCACTCTCGTTATATTCGTTCGTTTGTCTCGTCCCTCGTGGTGTGTGCACGCCGTGTGAAATTTCCCCTTTAACCCTCCTCGCGTCGGCCCCAGGCTCTCTGTAAATTACCGTGGCAAAATTAAATTCTGCGAGGCGAGTTCGCTTAAATACGGTCTAAGCGCGTGCGCGAGGGTGTTAGAGAGTTGGGTTCGAGCGAGAGGTTGAAGAGAGGGAGGGGCATGATTTTGGATGTGCGAGAGACAAAGAGGAAACGAGAATGAGAGAATGAAGAGGAAACGGGAGCAGCGTCGCGTATATCCTCGTCGCAAAAATACACAAAGTGTGCAAGCACCGCCACTACCTACCGCCACTATCACAGGAGAGAGAAAGACGTCTACGTACGTTTTCGCGTTTTATATCCCTCCTTCGGTCGCTACCTCGGCTTTTCATATTCCCGTCGAGGATAGCTGGGTGACTCCGGGCTTCGCGGAAATCCGGAAAGAAACGCCTCAAAGCTGCCATCAGGTACGACCGAGACAAAAAAATAATGATAACGAGAGTATCCGTGGCGCGAACTCGTTGTTTTTCATTTTATTTTTGGTTTCATCTTTTTCAATTCTCGAGTTGAAAAATTGAAACGTGGTTTAAAATCTTACCATTTGTTGGGTCGACGCGCCCAGTCTGGTAAAAAATGAATTTTTATTAAAATTCTGTTTACCCTCGGTAAGTTGCTTCTCGACTTTAATGAAATTCGTTTGGGACAAATATAAAAAAAAAAAAAAAATTGATCTGAAAAATTTGTTCGTCGTCACGAGTCTTTTGCCTGCTGACTTGATTAATTTTACTCGACCAATTTCTCGTGTACGTACGTGCTGTATATAACGGTGATTAGTGGATCGGTCTAAATTGCTACGCGCCAGCGAGTCCAAGAGGCCAAAGCTAGCGTAGTTAACTAATCGCGTCGGTTTGGTAAGAGCAACGAGACGGGGGACATGCGGTAGGTGAAAGAGTACCGAGGACCGTTAGAAACGGAAACGTAGAAGTTGGACGAAGAAACGAAGATGCGGGCGGCCACTCAACTATGGATTAATTTACGACCGGCGGCGATATCAGTCGAACTCGAATTAATCAATCGTGGCCGCATACTAATTGACGTACGGAGAAAAGTGGCGGAACTTTTCCCGTCTCGATCCTCGTTGGATTTCCACCGAGACATTTCGAGAGTAAAAAAGGAAAAAAGGAAAACCGCCCTCTAAGGACCCGGAGTGAAGTAGCGAGTTCTCGTTGAAACGCGTGAAGTGCAGCTATAAAATATATCTACATATATATATTTCGCAGAGCGTGAAAATTCATGTTCGTTAAAATTTTATTACGAAGAAGGGCGGCAGTAACGAACGCCTCTCGTTAATCTAACGAGCGAGCTTTTCCCCCAGTTTCAATTTTAGTATTTTCCTGTTTTTTTGTTGTTGTCGTTATCAAAGAAACAAATTTATCGGAATTAGTCGAGAAACATCGATATTAATGCGAAATAACGAATAATCGATGATTATTATTTGAACCATTTCGTGAAATGAATTTGATATATTTCGCGTCTATTTATATTCGTGACATTTGTTTTGTTCTTTTTGTTTTTATATCAACAGCCTGATACGTCGGATCTTCGCGAAACAGATATATCAATGTTCTCCTCTCGCTCCCTTCTCTTTATCACTTCTTTCCTCTCCGATTCTACTCTCATTCTTTCTCTCTTCTTGTCACGAAAAAGTAGAGGAAACTATGTGACCTGTCGGTCGTGCCAAGAATAACTGGACAGTTGATGTATCCGGGAGGAGCTCGTGGTAGCACGAGCGAAGAATCGAAATTCACCTCGTCGTGTTTCGACCCCTCTCACCGTTAAAATCTTTGGCGTTGGTCGTCGGGGCCTCGATACATCCCACCGCACTTCGGCCCTCGAGTTTTCTCTTACACCAAGGACACACGTATACTCGATTTCTTCTCCCCTCGTACTTCCCCGAGAGTAAAAAGGTCGTGCATCACTGTCGTTCGATCGGGACCGACGTACCGCAGCCTCTCTCCCCGTATGGCGATCCGGTTGGCAGAAAACGCGGATAGGACTTGGACAACCGGTTTATCTTACTCCTGGAAAGAAGAAGCCCTCTCTATCTTCTCCTCGCTTTCTCACCCTGACCAATCGAGAAAGGCTCCCCTTTAAGCCACAAAATAGAATAAAAATCTCGGGCCGACACCGTGGAAAAACCAATTTAGCTCATCTTCGATCTGGCGCGGAATTGATAATTTTACTTGGTGGATCTCGCGTGGTGCTTTCGAGTTTCAAACGGGAGCAAGGAAAAAGAAATCATCGGAGAAAAATGAAAGAAGAAAGTCGACTCGGTAAGAGATAAGGTACATGAATCATTACGTTACTCTCGAAGGTTTTATCCTTCGAAGGATGGTCTCCAGGATTTTTCACGTATATGTGTGCTCGCCTCGAGTTCACCACGAACCAAGTCTCTCGATTGGATCACCGGGTGAACCAACGCTGTAGCTATGTAGTTAATGTACGTGTATATAGGAAGAAACGTATAGCGTATGTGCATTCGATTGTATGCGACGGTGCAACGCCTGACCCATTGCCAGATCTCGATAGCTGACCCGTAGTATAGCCAGTGAGACTCGACCGCACCGAAATCGATAGTCATGTTGTATACATGCGGTCGGAGGTCAAATCAAGCTCTCTCCGCCTCCTCCCTCTCTCTCTCTATATATATGCGATACATAACTGATAAATCCGACAATCCCAAAATCGTAACCCTATCTACACCCCAGTTGCCAAATATATTTCTCCCAAATTCTTCGTCTTCTCGCACTGTTCATTAGCAAGTTAAACAAAACTAATTTTCCAATTTTGTAGTCGATAAATTTGTAATTAATTAATCAAAAAATAGAAATAAGTATGTACGTTGAACGTCGAATTATCTTGAATTCGTTAAAAAATAACGGGAAAGAATTTCATGGTAATGAACCATGCGATGCTTTTCGTACTCTCGAAAGTTCACTTTGACACGGTTCTAAAATTTTCTATCGCTCCTCGGTCACAAAATATTTTCCATTTTCTATGACGAAACTCGTACACGACGAGTAAACCGGGTCATCCATGGCATAATTTACGAGGTATCGCTCGGGCTTCCCTCCTGATTTACGCGATATCTTCCCTCGTTAAATTTGTAGCGCCCCCGTCACTCTCGACAACTATGTATGTATGCACGCTCAACAACCCCTTTTTCGACATACACCCCCACCTCCTCCTCCTCCTCTCTCACTCTCCATATATTTACGAAAAAAAACTAGATCGCGAAAAGAAACTTCAAAGCCTCGGAGCCATAAAAGTCCGCGTAAAGTTGTATAACCGAGCGAATATAGTGCTGTTCTTGTGCTACAAGGAACGACGAACGAACCAAAAAAGTGAAGAAAAAAATGTAACAAAGGAACAAAAAAAAAGAAAGGAAACACAAAGCAATGAAGACCAAACAAGTGAGAAGGTGAAGCAAATGGAGAACGGAGAGTTTTGCATTATTGGAGTTGCTCGGCATTAGCCCCGTCTCTTTTTCCCTCTCTCTCGCTCTTGTATTCGCCTATTCCGTGCACTTGTCTTGTTTCTCCAACGAGCTTTTTACCCATTACCACCGATGGAAAAATTCGCTCGAGGACTCGGCACAGAAGAGATCCGTTCCAAACTTTTTTACCCCTGGCAACCCTCTCTCTCTCTCTCGCTCTCACTCTTTACCACCGCGTCCGCCGCAGCTTCTTAATCCAGAAATCCTCGTGAGTTCTCCTCGCGTATTCCTCGTTGTCCTTTTCTCTTTCATCCTCTTTTTTTTCTTCTTCCCATTTCTCTCTCCTCTACTATCCCTCCGCCCTCTTCACTCGCTCTCATCCGGCTTTTGCCAGAGTAAAAGACGCACACCACGTATAGATGCGAGTACTTTGGCTTGTGCAACCATGGAAACCAAGTTGTTTTCTTCCTCGTACCCCTCTCTCTCTCTCTCTCTCTCTCTCTCGCTTCCCCCTTCCCCCTCTCCCTCGACCCGCGTAATTGCCGATTCAAAAAAGTTTCACCGGCCGCATTTGCGCAGCTTGAGAATCTTGTTCCACGGATACCCATATATTCCCGCCGTCTTTCGTATCTCCCCCCCCCCCCCCCCCCTTCTCATACCGCACCCATACTCTGCATTTTCCCTTGGACTTTATTGTTTTTTTTTTGTTTATTTTTTGTTCCGTTCTTCCGCTCTTCGTTGGACAAAAGAGCGTGGAAAGTTTGCTCGAGTCCCGTAGAGTCGAATGGATTAAGTCGGCCGGGTTCCGGTACATACTTCCGCCTGGCATCCTCCGCTAATCTCTTTCTCTCGTATATACATTTTTTTTCTTCTTCTTTGCTCGTTCGTCGCTGCCTCTCGACGACTCCTTTTTTTTCTCATTCCAACTCCTTTTTTTTCTTATTCTCTCGCCGTCATATCCGTTTTTATGACGAAAATTCGGGCGAATCGAGGGTCGTTATCTCGTCGGTAGGCTTCGATAATACAGCGAATCTCCGAGGAATTTTCTAATGGACGATTGAGCACGAAAAACGGAGAAATACGAGAGCATCGTTCATATATGTATAAAAAATATACAGACAGGATGCACCGAGAGAACTCTTCGTCTATGCGAGATAAGAATCCTTCAGCGCTTCTCTTACACACTCCAGGTTTGCTCCGGTGAACACGTAACCGACTTGTTTACCTCGTCGACTCCCTTCGTCTTGCCCCTCTTTCCACGTCTTATCCTCGTATCAGTTTGCCTGATTGCCGATTCAGGAAACTTTTGCGCTGCACTTATTTACTGTGATATATGTATATATATATAGAGGAGAGTATATAGACCCGGTGAGTAAAGATACGTGGGCAATGGTGTGCCAGGTCATGTAGCCAGAGTATCGTGGAAAACTTTCGACTTTTCCTACTTCTTCATTCCTCATTCTCCGATTCCCCTTCATCTCCAACTCTCCCCTCTCTTCGCGACTTGGTTGAAACCTCTGAACTTTACGAACCAGCGGAAATATCAAACGGAAATCGAGTAAATGATGTATCTGACTGGAGAAAAAGAGAGGTCGTAGTTAAAGTTTAGAAAATTGACAGTTATACGAAAATTACTTATGTGCGGAGTAAAACTAGTTCGGTAGATTGGCTCGTGATTTAAATTGGAAAAAAAGTCGACGATTATGTATACCGAGAGAATTTTCAAGCTTTGGGAGTTTGCTCCGTTCGTTGATCGTGATTCGTTGGAGTAATACGACTGTAAATTCGTGACGAGGGGAGGAACTTAACCCGAGTCCTGCATGTTTTATGCGGTAATACATTAAATCCAGTCTCGCTATTTTGGTATGTGGACTCGGATATCGTGTAAAATCCAGGCTACAAATGCCATAACTCAAACGACGCGCGGAGAGTCAGGTGGGTGAGTCTATCAGGGTGAATGAGGGGTGAGGCCAAAGGGTGTCGGGGCGGAGGGCACCGGAGGCAGATTTACATTTATATTTTAGTCGCGATGAAGAATAATACGCGGTGGGTTTAGTCGTGGGTTGGGTGGACCCCCCGCCATATAGTTTCGTTCGGATGTGGCCAGCCGAGAGATTTTCCCCAGAGCCGCTTTCTCCCTCTCGCTGCCAACTGAGGCTGGACCACGAACCAAGAGATTTCGCTGTTGCGGCGGATAATAATATATATGGAAATGTTCTCCTGCGATGTGCCAACAGGAACTCCTATCTCTCTCTCTCTCTTTCTCCTCTCCCTCTACATATATAAGTACATAAATATATATAGGTGGAACATCGTTGCAGCAGCTCATCCCAGGTGTGTGTCGAATGGAATATTAGAGTGCACGCACTCTCATATACCTTTATGGCAGATACTGGTATGTGCTTTATGATACACGGGACGATGCTCGTTCTATGGATATTTGAATTCTCGGTTATTCCCACGTGCGGTACGAAAACCAGAGTTGTACGTTACAAACGTAGTGGGCTATTACATAGTTGGGCTGCATTAGCCTTGCAGTTGGATCGTGCGAGTTGGTACTTTATTATAGCTACAAACATAACAAAGGAAATACCGAACATCGATGGGAGGCAATAACTAATGGCGATGGTGCATATTTTCTTGATTGCAGTTTCGTCCACCGATCGTAATGGGAAAGGCGTATCTACAATCGTAGTGTCCCCGAGTCCGTATGAACAATAATGGCTTCTCTGGGATCTCCAATTATTGCCAATATGAAATTTTAGAGATTGTAGGAGGTTATCTATCGTCGAACGTTTAAAAGGGAGTTAGGTGGTTCTCAATGTCACGAGTCTCGGGCCGACAGTCACGGGGTCAGAATCTTGAAACACGGCGAGCATCGTAGCGTATCTCTGGGTCAACCCGTCCTCCCTCTATCCCCGAGTTCCTAAGCCCGGGTCATCGGGCATTCCGCAGCGGTCGCGTTGGGTTACGACCGTTTCAAGGACTTGGCCTGTGACGGATCTTGAAATAGCCATGATCCACAATCATCAGTTACACGAGGGGTGTAACCGATGATTACCATACACGTCGGCCAAACCCCCGTGATAACTGGATTTTACCCTCGGAATACATAGGTGGACGTGACACGTTTATGGATAATACCCGATGGTCGGGGAGATCATTCTTGCGTGGTATAGGCCAGTTGCTCGAAACAGGTTAGTGCCGCCTGACGAACGGATGGCAAATGGACCGTGAATCGTGAGCAACCAAAGGGGCTTCCCAAGCTTGACGCCAACTCTTGGCTCTATCTCGCTTTCTCTCTCTCTCTCTCTCGCACGCGCATAACAGCAATGGTCATGGGCGCCATTTCGCTACTCGCGTTTCCTCCTACATAGAAATGTATATATATATATATTTCTATATACATGCATGAAACAGTTCAGTAGAACGCCTCCAGAGCGTGCCAGCGACTCGCGCCCTGGAGCTCAGGTGAGTTATACACGTTGAATGCAAATTTGGCCATGCGTCCGTTACTGCGAATGTAGATGAGCAAGAGAGAGAAAGGAAGAGGTCCTCTATACGTGATAGGCGGTCTGTTAGAGGTCGCTACTATGCACCGACGCGTCAACGCCCTCGAATATTCATTAGTAGGATCCTTCTCTCGGTACCTTTCAACCACTCGCGTTCAAATCCCATTCTACCGCATCCCTCTCTCTCCCTTGTCTTCTTCCGGCTCAGCCTCGTTGCGAGGGCTCCGTCTCGATATTATGCCACGGGGATGGATTTTAATTGATAGCTAGCGCGCTATCCCGAGCAGAAATTTCATCAGGTTCGAATTTGGCTCGGATTAACCGAGCCGCGTTTGAAAATACGGCTCTGATCACACTAATAATCCAACTTGCATCAAGGCTGTAACACGCTACACCGGATTCAGCCCTAACAGCATTGGATTCGTGGATTTAATTGAAATAACACAGCCGTCAGAACGATACGAAATTTACCGAAAGAAAATGTAAATCGTTGCATCAATCAAAATACGAAAAAAAAAAACGTATTTTCCAGCACATATTTAATTTCGGCAATTTTCCTCCGACTGTTTTTTTTTTGATCCGCTTAAAAGTTGAACGCGCCCGAACGCGGGTGTACGGATCGAAAGTTAAAAAAGATCGAATACGAGCCTACGTCAACGTTTTTTTTCTCACACTCGCCGGAATCGGTTCACCGAACACAAATTTCAAAGCGCGTTCTTTCGCGTTGATCAAGCGATTCCAATCCCTCTGTCGATTTATAGGCGCTAACCGTGGGATTCCATCGTTCTTTTTTTTCCTTTTTTCATTCGTAAATATTTTTTTTTATTTTATTTCTATTTTTTCATCCTAGCTCGCAAGCGCCGTCATTTATTTTTGTTCGTTCATAGGCCACGGCCGATGTGTGTGAACGATGGCGATTGGTCGGGTTTTATCGTTTTTTCGGTCGTAAAAGCCCCCTGGCCGTGGTGGAGAGAGCCTCGCTAACCCCCCTCTCTATCTCTCTCTCTCTCTCTCTCGGGCTCCCTTACACCAACCATATATGTCGGTAAAGCACGGAAAATCCACGAAGCGCGTTTTGTATTTCGGTATTTACAGAACGCGATCACGCAGCGTCCACGAAAAAGGGTGGTGACCCAACGCTGTGTACATAGACGATTTTAGATCCCGAATCCACGATATTTTACTGCCCGAGGTGGAAGAAGATCCCGCCATCGTTGCGTTCATGAGCAAGTTTAACCAAGGATTTCCAATAAAATTGCGATTCCATCACCCAACCGAAAAAAAAACAAAAAACAACGATGTAAATAAAATTGGATTCCATTGATGAATTTAATTCCTTGACCAGCTTTTCCTCTTGAAAACCTTAAATTGCTTCGATTTCATTGTTTATGGTCCGAAATAAACGGAAAACGTTAATTTTATCGTCCATGAAGAGTAAGAAAATAAGGAGAAATTGTCCATCGTTTACATAAAAGTTGAGTTGCCTTGTCCAGTGGTCAGTTCCCGCGTTCGCTATCTCGCTCGTTGTCGCTGTTCCAACTTTTACGACCTATATAGACACGTTCGGCGCGTCTAGTAAGTTGCGGTCGGGTTGAACCTTGGCAGAACCTTCTGTCCCTGTTTACGAGACTGGCCTGTAACCCGAGGCTTCGAAAATCTAGAATGCGAATCTCGTGCGATAAACTTTTTTTTTACGCCCTCTTGCCGATGCATCCCAGGTATAGATGCGCTCCCGTATATACGTACGCGTATATAGTCTTCGGGGTAGTTCGTCGATAGTACCATCGGGACGGTTCTCGGCGTTTATCGACGTCCCCTAGCTCGCAGTCCCCATTCCCTTCTCACTTGTACAAACCGCATGTGTTCCATGACGATGAAACGGCGAGAGGGAGGTGTGCAAGGGATTTCCCGTATCGGCTGCAATGTCCATCGCATTTTCTCTCCTCGTATCGTGCCACGGTCTATATATTGCTGAAGTTATCGGTTAGCGAACTATCTATACGTATATAGATATATAGTTATGTTAGCCGTTATCTATACGTATATACATATATAGTTAGCCAAATACACGTTCGAGCGGGAGATGAGTCGCTCGGAAGGGTTTCATATTACGCTCATTATGTAATTCCGCGCTGTGTGCCAGTGACATGGCAACCGATATCAGCAAGACATTGTCGATAAAATCGCTGCGTCGCTCGGTTAATTATCGCGATACGTTCATATCGGAAACTTTTGCCGTGTTGCCAAGTCTCGTAAATAACATGTAACGATGTACTTTTCTTGATATCGACGCGAATGATTTATATCTCCTTCTCGAGCGATCCCTAATATTTCTTTTTATAAAGCGATGGACACCTTCCGAGGTTTGGGAATATTAATGGGGTTGATGATTGACAATATCGGGGATAAAGAAAACAAGAAAGTACGTGATTAATTATTTTACTTTTGGAGAATTGTATGCATGAACGAAGAAGGGGCAGGATTCTGGAATCATAACGGCTCTTTAACGATTACATATATACAGGGCGGATTTCATAAAGTGTCTCAAACTTTATTTTAAGGTAGATGGGATCATTACAAACAAAAGTTGCAAATATACATTGGGGATATTTTTAATAGTTTACGAGATATACATTTTTAAAGTTGGTCCAATCAGAGCGCACCGAGAGGCACTGGGGGGCCGCCCACTACCGCCCTAGCCGTGTAAGGAGTTACATTTGAGATTGCAAAATTCAGAGCAATTCATTTTATTTATTATTTTATTACGCAGTAATTTTTATTTCTCGGGCATTGACTGCTGGCGCATGGCGTGGGCGGCTCCAAGGCTTCTCGGCGCGCTCTAATTGGACCAACTTAAAAAATCTATATCTCGTAAATTATTAAAAATATCCCAAATCTATATTTGCAACTTTTGTTTGTAATGATCCCATCTACCTTAGAATGAAGCCTGTTACACCTTATAAAATTCACCTTGTATATATGAGTATCATCGTGAGAGAGCAAGTACTCTCTTCCTGGCATAACTCGATAACAGGCATGCAAAATCGAACGGAAACATGAACTCTCGTGCGGTTTTCGTACATCCCCGCTATCCATACTCAATACTATTTACCCGAACATGCCGCGTGTACACACTCGCACCCACACCCACATATCAATATATATATATATATTTATGTATGTCCTGTGGTGAATTGCAAGGTAGCAGTGCGAGCAAACAGACAGGAAAAGCTTTAATCCGCTTTTCGATCTCGTATACGCGAGTGGAAGTCGAGATTTATCTAAGGGCGTTCGTGCGAAATGTATACATGCTTATACATATATATATATATTTATATATATATGTCAGGTCAATCCTATTTACGTCTCGGGTTCGTTGAGGCAACGAGAGAGCCAAAGAATCGCTAGGGACGACGTACCGCAGAGAATGACGTTCAGCACTCTCTGAGCTCTGATATATCTATGTATATGGTTTATATATATATATATATATATATATATATATATGTACGTAATATATAACAGACGATGTAAAATCGAGCCCTCTGCTTTGATATCGATCGTATGTCACACGACCTCCCGGCGCCTCTTCTTTCGCCGTCTCGGTCGTCCCTTTATACCATCGCGCCCTCTCTGTTCCCATATTCTCGCTACGCCCTCTGGCTTTTCTACTCCCAACAGGCCTCTCCAGGAACGAGAACACACTTCGATCGTCTTCGTCTTTTGTCTCTGCATCTCTTTTTTCCAATTTTCTTGCACTTTCTCTCTCTCTCTCTTTCCCACTGTCCCTCCCTCTCTCTGTCTCTCTCTTGATATTTTCCGTTTTCATGCTCATTTTACATTACCTCTTGGTATCTGCGTTCAATCGACGCTCAACGTAGGTATACTGCTTCATTGCCAAGAATATAACAAATTGACCGAGAGCTTTATGGCGAAACGTCTCGATATTTGCCTCACCCGTTCGATCACCTCGTACCCAAGAGTACTACATCAGCTTGAAAAATCTTTTTACATGCTGATACAGCTCGCCTTATCGAACTTTATACTCCGAACCACCGGATGAAATATTCGATATTAAAAAGAACGTTACTCCCGGTCATACTCGCAACCGAAACTCTCGCATCGTTGGATATTTTATTACTAAAATTCTGCCACTTTCCGCTTAAAAATCTATTAAATTTATTTCATGAATTTTCAATGCTGTTAACCGCGAATCGCTATGTATATATACGAATAAAGTGGTGGATCAATAAACGTCAGGGAGTGAAGCGAATCTCCCAACCGCACAATTTTTCATTTCAATCACAAGATAAACAATTCGGCAGCGCAATCTTGAATTCTGGCGTCATTACCCGCACCACCCTTAACGAGCCATTTTCAAATTCATAAATATAAAAGAAGAGATCAAAAAAACAAATACTGTACATAGCCCATAAAACGTGCACGTATATATATCGTTATGAACCATTACGTCATAGGGAATGGCAAAGTTCTCCTCGCAATCCTAGTACGGAGTATATTAAAATATCAAGGGTGTATTATCATATATTATTCCTGATATTTTCAACCCCCGTACCTTATTCTCCATTTTCATCGTTCCAGACTTTCTCTCCATCTTTCTCCCTCGTGCCCCCCCCCCCCCCCCCCCCTGTGAAGGAAAAGCCCGCAAACGACTCGTTGTTCTGAGTTATGAGAGAGAAAGGGGAAGCTCGAGAAAGAACGAAAGAAAGCGAGAGAGAGAGAGAGAGAGCGAGGTACTACCCCTTCCGTACTGGCAAAGACGCCAAAGACCCCGGTGATATAGCGATAAAAAAAACCTCCTCACCGAGACGATGAATGACCGTTTTTGTCGAGACTCTCTCACCAAAGAGAGAAAGGAGAGAGTTATATATCTATACGTAGAATAAACGCGACGCGACAGTCACCTTTTCTTTCCATATAGCACGTCTCGCCGGTATCTTCTATGTCTTATGCATGCGGGTTACACGTCTCTCCATGCATCAGAAGATCACTATATAATTCCCGGCTCCCACCGGATGCCACACCGTATCACCAAAACTCCACTTACCCGCGGCGTTCCGACTCTTCCAACCCCCCTCCCAACTGCCGTATGATGTACGGCCAAAGTTCACTTTCTTCGCTCGAACAGGTAGCAAAGCGCTCTCGGTACATATGTTACTATATATATCCTGCATATCTATATATTTATACACGATGACAGCGTTTTACAGCCATATATAGAGAAAAAGGAGAACCGGCATGAATTGGCTGGAACTTGCACCCACCTTGACTGGAATCCGCTCACGAATTCCTCGGCGATGTTCCCCATATCTTTCACCGTAGCCCTTTAACTAAAGACAAGATGCTGCGGCATTTACCGCAGCTTTCTCTAATACACTACCCTCGCTCGAACAACCACTTCTCTTCGTACACCCTCTCGATTTATCACTATTTCTATCACATTTATATATGGTAGCTATGCGTTTCTGTGTGTGTGCGTTTGTGTATAGACGAAGACCATTTATCTATTACCATATAACTAAAGCCAAACTTCATTCTATTCACGAGCCACTATCGTGGATCGCGCTGCGTTCCTCCACGTGTCACCAACCACCCGACCATTGCCGTTTCCCCGATCCTTCTCGTGCTCTCTAATAGACGCATCTATAATGAAAACGACCTCTACCGCATCCGCGACTATCTCACCTACAGCGCCATCTACTTTTGAGAACTTTAGCGCAAGAAATTCCATCTCCGACATTCGCTCTCACTCTCCCTCTGGAGTTTCACCACTAAAAATTGTTATACGTTTCACCGTGGGAATGGAGAGAAGTAGGGAACACAATTTTGTTACCGAAGCGACGTATTTTCTCCATCTTTGAGAAATTTTCTTTTCCACGCGTCGAGTAAATTGATATTACTCCGTGAAAGAGATTAATCGATTTGTTGTACGGACTATCACATTTTTCTTTCTTTTGCCTCTCGTTGTTTATTTTCGACATAGTTTTGTATTTTTTCGTATTTTTGTGAAGATGATCGAGCGATGAACATTTTCTCTCTGTGTTTTATGGAGAAAATGTAGTTTCTTTTTTCCCAAGCGACGATCCTAGTCCGCTGCGACGTTTGTCATTGCTTTTTTGTGACAAATACGCGTAAACGTGTTCTCTCCCTCTCTCTCTCTTTCGTTTCTTTCTTTTTCTTCTTCTCTCTCTTCTCTCGAATCCGACAGACCAGGCTGTATAAACTTAACAATCTCTGTGTTTACACAATTTCACCAATCGTGGAGAGAGAGAGAGAGAGTGAAGAGAGCAAGAAGTGGAAATTTGTTTTGCTCTTATGTTTGACACTGTCAGAGAATACACACCGGGAGGATAGCTTTTTACCTGGTGACCTGCATTCTCTCGCGAGTATCCCGTTTGCGGAGCGGAAATCTCGGCGAAAAGACGCGAAATATAGTTCGGACGTAGCGAAGAAGAAAAATGAATTAAAAACAAATGGGCGGGGGCGAGGGCGACCGTTGGATAGAAAAGAGAACGGAACGATACATAATCTTTTTTAACGACGTTTTCCAACGTTGGAGCAGAACGCCCAACGGGTTAAAATAAACAGCATACAAATCCGACAATCTCTTCCTGGCTTCTTGCGGCTAATCCTCTTGACACACACACAGACACACACGCGTATACATATAGCTGGTCACTTCTCTCTCTCTCTATCTCGTTCAAACTTTAATTGAAAAACTCCTCGAGAAGTATAACGAGATACGAGAAAATCTCAAAGAATATTAATAATGCCCACGATTCTAAATCCAACCACTCGTAAAGTCCAAGTCCGGATGAAAGAATTAACTCTTCTCTCTTTCAAAGTCAATTTCGCGGTTTAACCCAACTCTTCATACATACGTGTAAATTCTTTAGACGAAGAACGCAATAAAAAAAAAGTAGAAAAATAAAAATCCGACTGGTTATAGTTCCTTTCTCAAGAATTGAAACAGTCCTCGAGCGTTGAAACAGTTTTTTTTTCACATGTGCAATTTTCTTTGTCGACTTCTGCGACCTCTACAGCACATTTTGTTTGTTCTTTTCTTCATTTGTTGACACCAGTTTTTAAACTCGCTGCCTGGAAAATATTTCCATATGAAAAAAAATAATAAAAAAAGAGAAGAAAGGAAGAAAGAAAGAAAGAAAGAAAGAAAGAAAAGTGCATGTCTCTTCAAGGGTCAGGCGTGTTTGGGCGGTTTCTGTGTGTTTATGGTACGCGATTTCATACTCCCGTGTTTATACACTTCGCGAGCTTTTTCGCGGTACTGTTTGTTTTTTTTGTTCTCCCTCTCTCTCTCTTTCCCTTTTCAACCCTCGACGATTGTTCGCCGGTGCGTGTTCCACTCGTCGCGAAAAAGCGTGGCCTAGTACTCGAACTCGTAAAAATTCTTGCAACTCCACGAATATTTCTATGTGTGTGTATGTGTGTGTGTGTGTTGTGTGGTGTGTATTCGCAGTTCGCGCGACCCGATTTTTTCTAGTTGGGCCGAAACCGGGTGGGGAAAAAAACTGGTAAAAAAAAAAAAAGACTCGGGAACGCGGCCAAAAGGTGCGCGTATAAAAGAATAATACGGGACGAAAAAATAAAATGAAAATAACATAATGCTAGAAAGCGAGGAGAGAAAAAAATATGTCGTTAAAGTCGAGCGGCGAGTCGTTTTATCACAACGCTTTTGGCTCTCGAAAAAAATGGTTTACGAACTTTGGGCGTTTTTCCTCCGGTCGGGAAATCGCGCGTGTGCTCGGTTGATAACGAGGGATACGCCCCGATTAAAGAGAGAGAGAGGGTGAGACGGTTTTTTTTTCAGTAGGGATTTTCCTCCGTGAGAGCAAAACGTGGAAGGGAAAAATGAGGAAACGAATATTATGAAAAAAAGAAGGAAGAAAACGTTGTATACAAGATATTCGCGCGGTAAAGCGATGGACAATGGTCCACTTTGCAAATTTCACGTATGAGAGAAAAAAACGCGCAAGCTTCGCTTTTTCGATCCTGTTTTTCTTTTCTCCTCGTATCGATCCTCGCGTGCGCCGTTTTTTCTCCCTTTGCTCATTTCGTTCGTTTTCTTTTTCTTCGGTTCCATACTATTTTCCTTTTCAACCCCCTCCTGCCGGTGTGAAAAAAAAAAAAAACTGGGCAGAAATACCAGAGATCCGGGCAAACGCACCCGGTAATTACCAGCCGTAATTTACTGGGAGTTTTCGTTTAATTATCGGGAGTAACCCGCTCGCATCGTCGAGTCTTCTTCCTGTGCGTGTATGCCAAAGCCTCGAGAGTGCAGACAACGACGCGGATGTAAAAGACGCTGAGGTCTCGAGGAGGAGAATTGTAGCTTGTGAACAGAGCGAGAGCGAAAGAGAGGGGGAGAGAGAGAGAGAATATTGAGAGAAGAGCAAACGCAAGGCTCGTCGAGGATCCCGCAATTTTTCTTCTTTTTTTTACCGTCCATAATATAAAAAGACTCGAAGAGACACCTCTGTGGACCTCTTCATTGTCTTCTCGCCCTCTCCGACCCTTCTCCCTTGATCCAACGTCTTCTCGTCCTTGTGTCGCGAGAGGAAGAATTTGCAAAAACATTCTCTCTTCTTCTCCTCGTTCTGCGTCACTCGTCCTTCGTCTCGTCCCGGGACGCGAAGTAATTAAATACAAAATTGCGTTCTCGGGATGAAAGAGAAGCCATGGACAATGAAAGAAATGTCGGCCTGAATGCGAAATTACGCGATAAATAAATTGTAACGCGCTTTTGTTTCGTTTTCCCTCTTCAATCTCCGTTTTTCTCTCTTTCTTTTCTCTCGTTCATTTGTCACTCACGACGCGAGAACGATTCTTCTTCGGTACGAGTAATTAATAAACTTGGAAAGGACAATGACATTTTATATTTCTAGTGGATTTGTACGAACGAGTAATAATTAAATCGTATTGCGAGATAATGCGAAAAGTTTGAAATAATTTACCCCACCTTTTCGTTCTTTATTGAATGTGAACGTGACAATAATCATTATCTTTTCATTTCTTTCTGTTTCAACAGATACGAAAATCAAAGTTTTGTCTAAGGAGGGCGTTACGCTCGAGTGCGACAATCGTACGGCGTCGGACAAGGCGGTGGAATGGCAGAAAGAGGGAGTCGACGTTCGCACCGCATTCGCCGGCAAAGAGGACATCGTAAAGCTCCACAGCAATGGTACTTTGAGTATTTTCAAGGAGCACGAGGATGCATTCGGAAATTACACCTGCAATACGACGTCCTCGGGAAATGCCACGTCTCTGTTCCGAATCGTTCGTAAGTACTTACCTCTCAACCGTGTCGTATAATCCCTTTCAAAAATCTCTTCACGCTCCTAATAACCATGAAGTTTGTCACTCTATTCATTCTCGTTGCGCATTGTATCCGAGTCTTTGCGCTCTTTAGCGAAAAACACAAGCATTATTCTTTTTTACTTTCAACTTTGAAAAAAAAGTTGTGTTCAATTCTTATGAGAACAAAATCAAGTCATGTGAAGAACGTTGGGGAAGTTCGACTATTATTTCTCATAAAAAAAAAACGATGGTTTTCTTTTTTCAGCGAAACCAACCGCCCTTTTGACAGTATCGGTGAGCGTCGTCGAGGGTGAAAAGCTTCATCTAGTCTGCGCAGGAAAACAGAGTCCGGGTGTGAAGATAAGCTGGGTGTTCGCTGGAAAGAGTTACAACTCGAGCGAGGGACGAGTGAGACTTTCGCGCGATGACGACAGGGGGATAAATCGTGCGGTGCTCAATGTCGACAACATCGAGATGAGCGATCGTGGCAACGTGTCCTGTTTCGTTTCTTACGACTGGTCCGATCTCGCCGAGGGTCACAGTGCCAGCGCGACGTCCTTGCTCAGGGTCAAGGACAAGCTCGCCGCTCTCTGGCCATTCTTGGGCATATGCGCCGAGGTACTCGTTCTCTGCGCCATTATTCTCATCTACGAGAAAAAGCGCAACAAGGCCGAGCTCGAGGAGTCCGACACCGACCAGAGTCCCGATACGTGAGTCCCATTTTACAAAATCCTATTATTCCATTGAATCTTTCCTCTATCTATTTATTTTCTGCTTTTCAAATATCGTTCACTCGTTTGTGCCATCGCGAATTGAAAAAAACGCCACGACAAGGAGAGATTGTTGATGAAGAAGGGAATTTGAAAATTTCCATTAGCCGAAACTCGACTGTTGACTAGACCGTCTCGTCGCCGGGTAGCTCGTTCGGTACGCTCGCGGAATTTCAGGAATCGTGCCACGCGTACAACAGCATGTTTCGCGTATCTCCGGTATTCCTACTAAAGTTGGCACGTCCCGTGACAAATCTATACGCACAGCACTCCCCTTCCACGTTTCACCGAGCATCGCGAAACTCAATCTGGAACAAAGCGCGATATATCGAACCGTGTCTTAACAACAACATTAGATATACGCGAAAAGAAAAAGATGAAAAAAACTAAACAGGCGTAATTAAATGATCAACGTTCGAGCAAAGGGATCAAAGGGAATAAAGGGATCGATATTAAGAACTCCTCGTTTCACCGGGAAATTAACTTTCCGAGACTGCCGCCTCGAGTCTCGAAAAATAATTAAAACGTCAGTTAACTTTTGTGCATAACCGTTCGTAACCTAATTGATTTTTTTTTTTTGAGAATTACCCTCGTTTGGCTGCGAGGCAAGGATACAATTTTCTCGGAAAGGCGTACGAGGTGGTTTGCTATCGCGGAGAAATTTGTAGAACGACATTTCGTTGTTGAGAGCTTATTAAAATTATCACGAGAAAATTATAAAGAATCGATTAAAGAGAGGGTAGGTAGAATCGTGTCTTTTGATCTCGATTTCTGGAATTGAAACAGCGCCGATTTACTACGGAACGAAGATTCGGAAACGTTCTTCGTGCCGCTACGTGGCCCACTTCCGCCATCGGACCTTCCGGTACGTCCTCCCGTTACACCACCGAGACCCTCGAGTCCCGTTTACAAGACTGTGCAATTTCGTTCTCCCTCGCGAGAGCCACGACGCGATTCTCCCATGAGATCAGCACCACCTTCGACCACCGGCAACGAACACGAAACAGTTCCATAAGATAACTCGATAAACTTGTATATAGACAATCTATATATACGACATTACAGTTTAGTCGATCGCGATATACACCGAGCATCTGCCCTTCTCGGACCAAAATTTGACCGTGACTCGACGACCCCGGGGCGAAATTCCACCACCCCGAAGGAATCCACGCGAGCACTCGACCGACCCTTCCCGAAACGTCGAACCATTCCCACGGGCTATGAGCCAACATTTTCTCCGAAATTTACTAACGTTGCCGAGCCCTTACCCCTCACCTCCCACCCTAATGCCGAATAATCTTTGAATAACCGGGCGTGCCACGAATCATGAGACTGTTTTTATACCCTTCGCGAGAACAAATCTGAGACTCGTAGAGAAATTTCATTTTCTTTGTACAGATTTCTCGCCTTATTGGCAAAATAAATCGCTGTAATAAATTTAACGAAACACTATGACCGTAATTTTGTTTGAATTAACGATTCGGTGATTAGGCGATATTGTTTTTATTGTCTGTCAATCAATTAATGTAATTATCACGATTGCAACAACAATGATATATTATTATTATGATTGTTATTATTATTGCGATACCATGTAGAAACAGACAATTAAAATGGTATATTTTGTAAAAATTTCTGTGCATATCAAATTGGCAATTTAATTTATTTCTTGAACAACACAGCGGAAAAGAAAATTCGCGCTCGATACCGGTGAACCGGCTGCACAGTCGACGACCCAGCGTATATTCTTTGATATCCGATATGTCGAATAAAACTCAAGGCATCGAACACTTGAAATGAAATCACGAGGAATAGAAAAAACGGGTCAGCGGGGACACGGTTATACGAGAACTGATATTACATCGTCGCCTACGAACGAGATTCAATGCGTATTCGAGCGTGACTTGGAAGGCAATTAGAAGAAAAGTGGTACCTTTACCCTCTCGTCATTTATACGAAGAGTCCTCTTTCGTCTCTGTCTCTCTCACTCCCTCTCTGATTCGCGAGAACGTAGAAAATATAACCCACGGTACTGAATATTGATGAGCCGTGAGCATCGCCGTCGTCAACTGCGTCGTTCTGAAATGACGTGCCCGCGGTTGTCGAGTAACGAGAAAAGCGAGAAGAGAAATAGCTCTGTTCGTTCTTCGTTTCTCGATATATAATGCTACGGGGTAGTTTACGGGGAAAGTGGAATGGAAATGGAGAGAAAGGGGCGAAAGAGGGGTGCTACCCATCGGAGAGGAAGAGAAAGGAGAAAAGTTCGATGTACATTCCCGAACGTCGAGTATGTGTGTGTCTGTGTGTGAGAGAGAGGGTGAGAGAACAAATCGTCCTCGTCCTCCTTCCAACGACGTTCCTCTCCGCTCTCCTCTTTTTTCCTCGTCATTCCACTTTGACGCGCCCGAGCCCGGACTCGTCATTTGAGCGAGCGAGTTCTCTCTCTTCAATGGCACAATTATTATTTTCGCATATTTTATTGTATTGGCAAGATGTCCTTTTTTCTATTCCTACGTATCATTCATCGATCACGCTTAAGATCTGCGAAGTGCATTTTCCAGCATTCATTATCCTAATTTGTGTGAAAAATTCCTCTAACAAAAATCCATCATCGTTTCCCGGTTCTGGAAAAATGGCTGGCCTTCCCAAGAAAGAACACTTACCTGCTTCCTCGTGTTGTCGTAAGTGAAGTGTGTCTCTCCTTGCATTATTGCCTGCACCTTCATTTTCATCCCTCATGAAATGCGGTGTAAAAAAAAGATTTGAATTTATATGAAGAAGAGTCTAGATATCATGCCTATATTTATCTTGTTTTCAATTTAGCAAGCCAACGCCCAACAAGGAATCGGACGTCAGACAGAGAAAGTGAATCGTCGATGACGAATAAATAGCGAGGATGAGAATTCGAGTTTGCGAGGGAGGCGGTCTAACCGATGCAGCCAGTGCCAGTCACGAGAACAAACTTGGAAAGGACGGCAGTCGAGAAGGAATTTTTCGATGCGTTTGTTTCGCTTCGAAATTACTCAACGAACAACAGGAGAACGAAAATGCCACGATGAATTAAAACTGCCGAGTCTCTGGCGAAGAAGGTCCGCTTGCCCACAATTTGGCTTCTCCCTTCGCGTCGTCGCGCGAAAGACGAACAAAAGAAACGGTCGTGCTGTCGATAAATTTGAATATCGAACGCGCCATTCTTTCTCAGTCGATACCGAGCGAGATTAAAACGAAGGATTAAAGAAAACAAAAAACCGTTATTAGTAGAGAGTCATTTTAAATATATTACGAAGAAAAAAAAAGTGGAGCAGACGAAGAAGAAAAATGCAAATAGTTCCCTCGAGGGATCGAAGCTGGGCGTGCCTTGTCGTCTCGTTTCCTTGTCCGCACGACGTTCATTTCCGGTTTCCAACGCAACACTCACGTTCGCAACGCCGGAAGAAAATCTCGAATCACGTTCGAGAAGCAATCCTCTTCTTTTACCTCTCTTTCTTTTTTTTTTTTATTTTATCGTCGAGGCACGAGATTACGATGATCCTCATAAAGATTTTCTCCAGCGATTTGACGAAGATCGAAATAAGTAATTAATATCGTCATTATTGCCTATCAAAATTACTACCATCCCTAATACTTCTGTCGCCATTATTACTATTATTATTATTATTATTACTATTACGAATTATAGTTATCATTATTATTACGACTCGCGTTATTATTACGATTACTACGATTATTATTAATGTTATTATTATTGACCACCATTACAGTTACGATTAATAACTCCAGGATAGCGACGATCAGTGTCAATATGAACGTCGTTGGGGCGCTGATAATTGCATATTTCGAATTACAAGTACAGGATAGCAGCGCAAAGTTTCTCGTATATGATAAATTAATGAAAAATATGAAAAAAATAAATAAAGATGGAATAAAATACTAATAGAGGGTGTTTAAGATTTTACCGTATTTTGGAAACGACTTGACCGATTTCGCTACTTCTTTACCGCTGACATCAGGGACGAAGTCACGGACGTAATTGAAAACAAAAAAATATTCTCCGCCTTCAATCGTACAATTCAACTTTTAAATTCGTCCCTGATATCATCGATGGTTTGTGGTTGTCGATCTGTGACAAATAATTAAAAAAAAAACTACAACATACTAAAAATTTGTCACGGTTTATTCGGTCGATCTTTTCTATCTTGCGATTACGGCACGGACCGATCGTCCCTGATTCAATATTATCGTGTACTATAATATATGAAGAAAGCCAAATTCTTAGGCGAATTACGTTATAAAAAAAGTTGAACAACTGAAAAAGCACTTTAGCACGTTAAGTTCCGAGTTAAATGGGACGATGGTTCGAGGAGCAGAAACAACAACAATTAACGATCAAAATACAAATTAACTACTCCATGTGGTAGTATTGTGCTGTCTATGATTAAGATTGAGCTGCCACGAAATTTATTCGAATACTCGTAAAAATTACAATTAATGCATACACACACACCCACACGTATACACACACATACACATACATATATATTTAAAGAATGTGGAAAGAAAACAAAAAATGCGATGGTAACTAAAGTATGAAGCAGCTCACCAACGAACAGAGAGGTAGACAGGACGTTGTTGAAAACAATTGACATTTAATGAAGTAATTCCTAGAGCCATTGAAAAAGAAAGAAGTTATTTGTCAGTTGATACACACTGGTATGAAACACTCATCTCACATCTGACATTTGTACATTCACGTATCGATATTATAGAAATACCATCGATACGCGGTTGTACAAACCGTGTAATTATTAATATACACAAATATAGGATTACAAGAGCGTCATTTTTCTTTTCTTTTTTTTTCTTTCGAGGATCAACGATCTATCGATGACGATAGCAGAGAAGATTCTCGAAAAGCCCGCATGCCTTCGAAAAGAAAAAAAAAACGGTACTTAAGAATAAACGATGAATATTGACACGTTACGAAGAGATGACGTTGCTTCTCCTAATACCATCGAAATATCCCTTTCCCTTCTCATCGTTTTCTCATTTATAAAAGTTCCTTATTGTGTCACATCGACGTTGGCAGTTTTTCTACTTGAAATCGACACCACCCTCTCGCTTAGCCCTCGTTGCGATACGTCCCCTGATAAATTTCTTCATTTTTTATTTTCTCACGTAAAGATTCTCCTCGGGGAAATTTCGTGCGACGCTTATGCTCGGAACAAAAATCCATCATCCGACGTATACGAGAAAAAGATTCATAGGAGCGAGGATACTTTTGTTGTAGCTATGTTTATAGGAAAAAGCGGAAGATCGGTGCTTAAGAGCGAACGATATTGACAAGTTGACGAGGGTGTTTCTTTTTTATCCGCTTTTACCCCCTCCCCTTGCGATATAAATATTTATGTATACGTTCCAAGAAGAAATTCGCAATTCTGGGTCATCGCGTATGCATTATCTCCTCGAGGAAATTTTCTTCTTTGCTCATTTCCAATTTTACTCACGATTATTTTGGACCCCAGGGTCTCGTATACGAATTCCCCGAACTCTTGGTGTACTTTCAGGTCGACGAATGTTTGCGGCCAAAATTTCACTCCCGATCGAGCGAATATTCAAGGTGAAACTTCAACTTCCGGTTTATGAAATATTCTTGTCGTAAATTTGATTTCCGCCCTACGAATAAAAACACAACAGGTACAATTTTGCGGGTATGAATCTATTGTGTCTGGGTTGAAAAAACAAAACTATCAAAAATTACAAACATTTTTGTTTTATTGCACGCGACGCATCGCTCGTTTCGTTCGCGACATTTCTTTTTTGCTCGTAATTACTCGTATACTTTCTCTCCTATCTACATAATATAAACCACTAACGAGTTATTATAAATTGTTGTTGCTGTTTTATTTTTCCTTTTTTTTTCATTTTTTTTTACGGTAACTTATATAAATAGCACTGTTCGAAAACAATAACATTTTCTTATCCTCTTCGATAAACTTACGATAATAAGGAGTATAAAGTTTAGGTACTCGGTACTCGGAAAGTTGGCGAAGGGCGTGAAAGACGGAGACGAGCGAGCGCGCTTCTCGATACGCAGGTACGACGTGCGTAGCAAGAAGCATTTCTTTTTTCAATCCTCGAGCCACGAAGAAAATTATTTTAAAACAAAATGGGGGGGAAAACGCGTTGTGGTCTCTTTGGTCGTAAGCGCGAGTGGCGCGACTCGATCTTCGGGGATCGGCGTGAAATACGTACATATATATATAAATATAATTATATATTTTAGCGACATGTACAGATAGCTACGGGAAAAACTCGATTTTTCTGGAATTCGCAGTTTTTTTTTTTTTTTTTCAAGCTCGAGAATATTTCGACGCGTTCGCTCTTCTCAATTAAAAAAAAAATATATTCGACAACAATCACGCCCCTGTATTTATACTGGTCGATCGCCTAATTATTACTTTTCTTTCTTTTCTTCTTCACATTATTTACAACTAAAAACGAACAACTATAAACGATCCCTTGTGGCTCGCGCGCCACGCGCGAACTTTGCAGAGTTCGACGTTTTCTCTCTCGTCTCTGTATCTTCGTGTTTGGTAACGGATGAGCAAAAAAAAAAAATGTATTCGGCTCCTCCCCACTTGTCATTGAAAAAGAAACCTCGTCGTCGGTATTTTTTCATTTTTTTGTCTACGAAATAACGAAAAATGGAAAAATGACGAAACCTCTCTCGTCGACGAAGTTCAGCACCGTATTTTACAAGCCGCGTGCCATCTCCCCCAAACCCAAACGCGAAAGAGAAATGCCTGGAAGATCCGACGGTTTGATTATACATGAATAATTACAGCGGGAGCAAATCACCGTCGGGTGGGAGGGGGAAGGGGCGAGAATAACAAAATCGCCGTTATATACAGTCCGAGAGTCGTCGGTGATTTGCCGCGCGATTGTTCGCTGACGGTGGAAACGAACGTCGTGTTTTTTTTTCTTTTCTTCTTACCGTAGCGAAATTTCATTTCCAAATGTCACTAAAAGCGAAAAGACAAAACTAAAGTGCAAAGACTTATTTGGGCTTTTGATTGCCGTAATCGACGTAGACTCGCACGACCTCGCCACTATATTTTCTCTGACTCGGCATGAAATAAAAGTCTGGCTGTTGCGACGACGATGATTGTCCACCGTTGGAGGTGCTGCCATTGCCGGGAGATTTGAAACGATGATTACGACGATCCTGCGTGTAATAGCCGGGCTGCGGTGGTGGCGCTGTCTGTCTCGAGCCTGGAGCTCGGGGTAAACTGTAAGTGGCACGTGGCGACGTCATCTGATGATGTTGTTGGGGCTGTTGCTGCTGTTGGTGATGATGATTGTGATGTCCGTTGGTGTTCGCATGATGATGCGACGATCTGTGCGACTCGGTGGGATTGGCGGCTAGTGCCGCGACGGCACCGATCGAATTACGTGGCGATGACGCGATAGCGCTACCACCGTTGTCAGTCACGTCTCGGGATCTTGGAAGACTCGAGACTGGTGGTGGAGGTGCTTTTTCCTCGGTCTCGAAAGCCTCGAACGCGAAATTCGTATTTGCACCGGATGAGTAGTCGCGCCAAGCATTATTCGCTATTAATCTGTCCTGCTGAAATATAAAAACGTTAAAAAATTAGAATTTATCGTCTGGGATGGAATTAAACTATTCGAGTTATCGGATTTCAAACATATTTTCTATCTGTCCATCCGCCATTTTGAATTTGTGCCGCCGCCATTTTGTAGTGCGAGAAATTCGAAGAGATACGAATTTCTGCCGGAATGTATGATTAATAAATGAAGAAATTAAGTTATGCTCGAGTCAATGTCATGCCGTGTTAGTCAAAAGCTCAGAAAGAAAAAAAAGATGCTGGCCAACTACCTCGAACGATTCGAGCAAGGCTGACATTTTGTTCTCCCCCGTGAAAGGAACCGGTGGGGGAATGGGACAGATAGTCATTGGGACTACCAATTGGGAGAGGGTCGATGCATATTTGGGGGAAGATGCTGATGATGAGGTCGATGCTGTTGCTGGCCTTGATAATGCTGCTGTTGTCCTTGCTGCTGCTGCTGCTGCTGCTGCTGTTGCTGTTGATGATGTTGATGATGATGGTGATGATGATGATGATTGCTGTGATCATTTTGACGATGATAGCGATTCGCGTTCGTGCGATGTATCGGGTTGGCCGAGGCGGGAGAAGTGACCAAAGGCAGCGAGTATACCCTCTATAGGCACCCCCAACAAACCCATTCGAGAGTGCAGTCGTAGGAGAGTCGCGATCGCGCGGGTCATGCAACAACAAGCAAAGCAATAAAAGGTAGCTTAACGCTATTTCGAAAATAACGAGCCGAATTAAATGGAAAAAAACTCTACGAGTTGTTAAAAACAAACAAAAAATTCCAGATTTCCAAATCAAATTGGGGATTTCGATGGGGTAAATCACGTGTCTGATATATCTTGGTTAAACAATATATCGGGGAAGGTTGTTTTTGTTTAATTAATTAATTATAGGCAGGGACAATGACGTTGTTACGAGGGATTCGGAGCAAACACATACACAAATAACAGAGGCAGAATGCAGTGAAAGAAAGAGAGCATAGAAAAGATGGTAAGTATTGGAAAAAAAACATAAAAAATGTCGTTTCCTTTTTGACATTTGTCATTCGGAGAATTTTGTACGATTGCGACAATAGTCCTCGATCGAGACTTTTAGATGCGATCGTGACGAATGCGAATTTATCGTAGTATCAATAATTCATAGGAACAGTGGTTTACCTTGGTAGTTCGTTTTCTCGTTGCTCTGTAAAGCGTGCAGCTCGCTTGTAGAAGTGCCAGGGCTACCAATGCAGCTACGCAACCAACGACTATGTAGAGTTTCGTCGAGCCGAGTAAAAGATCCATGGAAGTCTGCATCGTACTATCTTCGTCTTCGTCGATTGTTATGTCGTTTGCTGAAAAAAAAGAACCAAAATTGCACGATCAAGAGTAAACGAAGTAAACGTTCTTTGAAAAAATGCTGGAGTATTTTCCTTAGAAGGTAGGACAAACTTGAATCAGGAGGATTCTTACATAAAGGTGCAGTGACAACGAGATATTGAGGATCGACGGTCAATGATCCAACTCTTCCGGTGAGTAGAGCTTCCTTTAAAGCTCCTTCGGCTACAGCGACAGTGTCAGCCGGTCTGAGAGCTCGTCCCTTTGCCTCGTTCTTGTCCAGTATCAAATTCATCTTCGCTATCACTCCATCCTCGTTTCTTTGCAGCTCGTTCAATTTTATTTTATAGTAACCCGGCAATTTTTCCAACGTTGGACCGAAATTGTCGGATATCGTGTTCGATATGTATTCGAAATCCGGAGTTCCTGGCTCCGGTGCTTCGAATCCGTCACCTAAATTCACGAGTTTTACCTCGACGTCGTAGAAAAGTCGCGGTGGTGCTGGCGTTGATGGCCCATCCTCGTCCTCTTCTATCGTTTCATTAATTAATTTGAAAAATGAAAATTTCAATCAAACTATCTCATAAAACTTCAATTAAAATGTAATCAAATTTGTATAGATAGATAACTCTCTCGTTACCTTCGGTTCCGCACGATTGAATGCAAATTCTCTCGGAAGAGACAATGGGCGTAGCTTCGTGTTTGCGTATTTTCTTGTTAACGGGATTGAAAGCACCTCCCTTTATCGGAAACATCATGTAGAGACAATGATTATCCGTGAATGAGAAATCGCGACTGTCTTTGGTTATTCGTTTCCTCGAGAATCTCAGGGTCGTAGCTCCGTCTTGGATTTTTCCACTCGCGTTATAAATATCCTGCGAAGGATCCAACAGCGGAGCGTTGTAACCGCTCATCCATGTATCCATTACGAACGCTCGTCCGCTCGTTTGGTCGACCCAACCGAGAACCGCGTCGGTTTGAGTCTGCAAATTGAATAATGACAAATTTGCCAATTACCTTGACCCACTTTTTTTCTGAAAATCGAAACAATAATTTCATTCTCTTTGTTAGTATAACTTCTTACCATTTTCTCGTCATCCGAGAATCCTACTCCTGTCCAGCTATTAGTATTTGTAGTGATGATCGTGAAAGACATTTGATCCTGCGAACAAACGTCAATTGCGTTTTTTACACATCGTATTTTGAATTTAATTTAAAAGATTGTTTTCCCCACGTTGAGTGTCTCGCAAGAACTACGTAAGTTGTATGTACACAGTTTCGATTTGCTTGCTTGACGAATGAAAGTTTGCCCCGAGGTGATCCGTGAACGCGATGAGAAACGTTAGGGAAGAGAAAGCGAGAAGATTCGAAGAGAGAAACACGGTTTTATTGGAGACAACGTAAGGAGGAGTGCTCTCTCTCCCTCGAGAGACAGACACGCTCGTTTACCTTCTTGGTCTTGTAGGTCCACTTGATGTAGTACTGGCATGTACCGTTTTCCGTGGAGCAGTGTCTGGGATGTCTCCACTCACCGCCGCATCCTCCACCCTGAAGAATCGTGTGACCACCGAACTCTTCCCTGTTCTTCTCGTCTAGAATTTCCATCGATTATTACAGATGTAATGAATTATTGCAACATTTTTGTTTGAATCCTTACCAAAGAAATTGAAAGAAGCGACTCCTCGCTGCGACCGATGTCCATGATACTTGAGCTCGTCGGGTTTGTAAAACTCTTTGACGCCGACTTTGCTCTTTTCCACACCGCTGGGTGGCTCGTGAACGTATTTCCCCGGTTCCTGTCCCTTGGCCCATATCACTTGCATCTCACCGTCCATTATCTCATGGTCGGTAAGTTCGTTCGTTGTCAATTTCTTCCTGAATACGATCGTCGTAACGCCGTTCTTCTCGAATCCCATGGCTGCCGTAAGACTCTCCTTACCTCCCCAGAAAGTATCGACACGGGGCGTTGATCGATCTCTCGTGTAGTAATCACCGATTCTGTGAGTATTTCCTCGTGCCATACCGATCACCATGTCCGTACAGTCCATCGGATTAAAATCGTGCTTCGGCGTGTATTTATGAACGCCTGGTCTCACGGGTGCTAAATGTTTTTCGTTTTTGTATTTTCCCCATCGTTGCGAAATTGGAAAATTTGGTAAAAGAAATCGTTGAATTAGTTTTTTTTTATACAGATTTAACAAGACGGAGACACGATAAAAAGAAAATGTTCCGTGATGGAGAGTGCCTCGAGTTTGTTTAAACTAATGCGTGTCAATGTATTCTTCCGTATGAGGAGAGACTCGAGAGTTCTTTTTTTTTGTACACTGATCTGTTTTGTTTTATGCCTTGTGCGTCGGTGAACTACTTTCCTGAATTACCAATTACGTTTTTATATGATATACGTGTGTAGAGTGCGAGTTAAAAATTCCTCTGACTATGATACACTATTTTGTACTCGGATAAAATTGCGCCTAATGATCTCCTGATATGATGATCATGATAATGATAAAGATGGTAGTGGTGGTGGTGGTGGTGGTGAGGTATATGGCAGTATTATAATGTTACTGGTACGACAGTATACGCTGTACACTCGTAGCCATTTTTTTTATATCCTATACATATATCCATATCTACAATATGTATACATGTATAATATATGTATTTACCACAGAATTTACTACGTCTACTTTTAGCTACCGTGTATACATATATATATATTGTCATGCACTTTCTAATGAAGAGCGTCCCAGCGGGAACACTCCGTTACGGAGCTTCTTCTCTACTTTTGATTAAATTGTTACCTTTCGTAGCTCCCGACTTGGTGCTAGGCTCAGCTTCCCCGTTTGCTTGGTTGGAAGAAGGTTCCGGTTCAGAGTTAGGCTCGGGTTCGGATTGAGGTTCGGGCTCGGATTGAGGTTCTGGTTCTGATTTTGGTTCTGGCTCGGATTTTGGTTCTGGCTCGGATTTTGGTTCTGGCTCTGATTTAGGTTCTGGCTCGGATTTTGGTTCTGGCTCGGATTTTGGTTCTGGCTCTGATTTAGGTTCTGGCTCGGATTTTGGTTCTGGCTCGGATTTTGGTTCTGGCTCGGATTTTGGTTCTGGCTCGGATTTTGGTTCTGGCTCTGATTTAGGTTCTGGCTCTGATTTAGGTTCTGGCTCGGATTTAGGTTCTGGCTCGGATATTGGTTCTGGCTCGGATTTTGGTTCTGGTTCAGATTTCGGTTCGGGTTCGGACTTTGGTTCTGGCTCGGACTTAGGTTCAGGCTCGGATTGAGGTTCAGGCTCGGACTTAGGTTCAGGCTCGGATTGAGGTTCGGGCTCGGATTTAGGCTCTGGCTCGGATTTGGGCTCGGAGGACGTAGGCTCGGAACTCGGTATCGGCTCAGATTTTGGCTCAGGCTCGCTGCTGGGCTCTCCTGTGCAACAAAGCAACAACGACATGCAAACTATTTTTAAGCCAACACCTTGTGCGAATTACCAACGGGTGGACCAAGGGTCAGATTTGGGGGGCTCCATTAATTTTAATCGATCGGGTAAGAGCAATTCAATTTTTCCAAATTCTTCTTTTTACTTATATACGTAATACTTCAAAATAAAGCCAGATCCTTGTACTGTTGTAGGAGCGAGGGTGAGGGGCGAGTGGATAATAATATTACTATTTTACACTACTTCCATTTGCAGAGGACTCCAAAGGTACGTTTCACACTATACACTACGTTAAAATCAATTCTCTACATATTTATATTATTTATATATATATATGCGTAATAATTAATATTTATAAATGATAAGTAATAACGCAGCAGGAACTAATGTACAGAAGTTGCAAAAGATAAATCGCAACGCAAATTCCTGTAATACGAGTTTGTCAAGGTCTTGACGAGAGAACAATCAAGTCGAGTGGGTGGGAAAGAAAGAAGATACGCGCGTTCGGTATCGGCTATTAACCACGAGTACGGAACTCGCGGTAATTAATCGACTCCCTATCAGCCGAGGCAATGGGACGTAATTAAAATCTCGATTATATGGAGAAAAAACGTTAATCGAGGGAACCAGAGTTACAAAATCGTAAAAAAAAAAAATGATGAGAGGCGTGCGCACGCGCTTCAACATTCGTGCGAAAGTCACGTATATGTACGTGTATCTCGAACTCGAAGAAGATGACTCGTCGATGAAAACGAGCCTGTGGGATCGAAACCATAGACAAAGCGCAATTACGCCGTAAGAAACGATTCAGGAATTCTCGAACGAACGCGGTATGAGCGGCACGACCGTTTATATCGCTTCGCGGTCTTCTCTCTTCTGCGATATCTCCGTTGCTCTCTCCGCGTCCCGTACGAGTAACATAATAACGCTTTAGCCGCGAAGCACGCGGCCAGCACAAGTGAGAGGGAATCTCGCAGAACGTACAGAAGGGAACAAAAACAAAACTCTCCAACTATAATTACACACGGATCGAGATTTCTTTTGGTTGATCCGACAAAACATTAGTAAATTCAAAGCATTCGGATTGTTCCAAATTCTTCCGAAATTCGCTCGTTTCAAATAGATTCGTATTATTAATAATAATTCGTGAAAACAAATTAATTTCCACTCGTACAAATTTGTCGACAGCTTACCTGTTGGCTCGGGTGGTCCGGGTTCTGGCGACCTTCTCTTGCGACCTGCGAAACATTAAAAGAAAAATGCCACGAAGGACGTTCGCGTCGATTAATTCGAATCGTTTTGAGATTTTCGCGCACGTACGATCTCTACCCTCTTTTCCGACGTGAACAATTTTTCGTCAAATACAATGCGTTAATACTAAATCTTTAATAACGATAAATAACGAGGATGACTGACCTTGTTTCGCGCTGACTTGATACGTGACGCTCGTTTGTACGGTGACGTCGGTGTCGATTCGTTGAGTCACAGAGGAATCGAAATTCGGCTTAGCCGAACGTCTCTTGGACGATCTGAAAGGTTCCGAGATTGGCTCTGACTCGGATTTTCCAGAACTCGTTGCCTCGGGCTCGGGAATACCTTCCTCGGAATTTTTCTTCGGTGAAACGGTGGCTTGTCGTGGGGACGTTGGTTTCGGCGACGAACCGAAAGATTCCGGTTCTGGCTCGGCGACTGGCTCGGCGATGGGCTCGGCGGTACCCTTGCGTCTCGAGGTCACTTCCGGCGTAGGCTCGGACTTTGGTTCGGGTCGTGGTAACGGCTCGGCCTCCATCGGATCGTGGATATCGGGAAATGCTCGACACGCCGGTGTCAAACTCGTCGGACGCCAGCCAATTCCGACCCAAGACGTACCGTTTACCACCATGACGCCCTCGATCTCTCGAGTGTCGTGCAGAATTCGCCAGTAGAACGTAAAATCGTCGGAGAAACGCTTCATCGTGTAACCCTCGAAATCTATCTCCATCGTCTTGACAGTCGATCCTACAAGATAATAATAATAATGACGAACGGAATCAAACTAAATTCATTAATTCCACGGTCGATTAATCAATCATTCGATTAATTTTCATAAATTAGTCGATTTATCGTTCACTGTGGAATTAGATTGTCCTAATTTATTAAACATCGATCAAATTCGCTTTGCGGATTTATCGGACGACGAGTTAATTAATTCGATCCATTTTTAATGTGTTTTTCAAAGGTTTGAATCATTGACCGAATAATTAATTCGCCAATTAAATCCCGATAAAATTAATCCTAACAAGTACGTTTATCCCAAGTGTAAGATTGACCAAAATTATGTAAAATTTCGCTCGATAAAAAGACTCTTAAATTCTAATGATATCCTTCATTTTTTTTATATGCATGGAAATTTCGAAATTTGCGACTCACTTTTGTTGCAACCAGGGCCGTACCATCCAACGTTACAGTAGCAATGTTTCGTCGGTGCTGTAGTTCCATGATTGTCCACGCAAACTCCCTGATTGCCACAGTCCGAGTCGTCGAGGCAATCTTCGCGGAATTCGCACCTAGTACCGTGATAAAATCTGTCGCAGCGACATCTGCCGAGGAGATAACGACCGTGACCGCTGCAATCCTCTCTGTACACTTTTCTTTCCAATATCTACGGATTCCGGAGGAAGGAAAGAAAAACAAAAATAAAAACCCAATCCCAAATACCAGTTTTTTTTTTAATTTTTTTGCAAGTATTCGCATTGACTCACGTCGATATCGGCGCACGACCAAAACCTGTAACTCGATCCCCACTCCACGGCTTCCCGTAGCAACCTCACCGTGCAATCGGTGCAGGTGAAATTCTGTGGCAACTCGATCGGATAACTCTGCGCCCTGTTGACACAAACTCGTTGTTTAACTTGTCGCTAATCGTTATATTTCCAAATCACAAAAATCTCTCTCTCGTTATAATCAAGGCTATAAAATCATCGAAGCTTCACGTCGTTACCGTTTTTCGTTTCAAGGCCCTCGCTACAACCGGAAATGCAGCAATACGAGCAAGATATATGTGATTTTTTAAAATCCAAATGAAACAAAAATAATAGGCGTAATAATAATTTACTAACGTTGCGTCATCACCGACGAATTCGCTCTGCTGAGTCACGGGTGTAAGGTCCACTAGAGGCCTGTCCAGAGCGTCCAATATTTGAAGCCTGAAGCCTCCCTGTTGAAACGAACAAAACATAATCAAAGTCATCATTTTTTATTCATTTTTTTTCTATTACATTTTTTCTTTTTTAATTCGTATTCATTAATTGATCGATCGACCCGGATCACGCGCGATTCAATTTCTCGCATAAATTTGTCATTGATACGTGCGCTCGTCGTAATGATTAAATTACGAGAGTACTCTATATAGTTAATGTTAAGACGGAGGAGGGGGAGAGAGGTAGGGAAACAGAGGTATGCTGCTTTCACCCGGATTCCTGTACGCCTTCTCTCGGAGTTGTACTCTCGCGTGCCTATCGTTCTGTACGCCGTCCAGAGTTTACAGAGGCGCATACTTTTACCCGTATGCCTATATCTAGGAATGTGTATACGTCCCTATGCGAAGTACATACACATGGAGCTATGGCGAAGCCTCGAACAACCTGCGACGATGAACCTCGAGCCAAAAGTCGGCACGCGAACGTCGTCGCTGTCTCGAATACCTTCCTCTCCCTACCTCCTCTCGTCCTACGTCGCGTTTGTCTCCCCCGTCGCGTACCTTAACCGACTCGTAGCACTTTGACACATAGCAACGTTATACGTCGCACCTCGCAAAAAGCCGTACGGAACTTTTCCAGCCTCGGAACGAATTTCCGACAATGAAAAGTTAAACTTCACCGACCGGCCTTTTACCTTCCCTTTCAATTATTTAAAATCTACTTGAAAAGTCTAAAGGTCTAAAGGAACTTATCGACTCATGAAAAGGACTTTAATAATTCGTAATTCGCTTTACTAATTTGATGAAACGACGCGTTCCAGACGCCCTTGAAGCACGGAGGTCGACGTATTTTCCAGAGTGAAAGTTCATTATGAACACATTTCTAATCCTCTCTATTATAATTTTCACGACGAGATTGCAATGTTTTCGTATTCGTAAGAGGATGCATACAAAATAGCCGGATAGTCGGGTGAGTACGTAGAGTTTAGTGCTGGTATCTAAGTTTTACGGCTAGACTCGGATATCGAGTGAAACGGTAGAACCCGAATGGACTTTACCTCTGCTTTAAACCGAAAGGAGGTTCCGTGCTTTCTGTTTATTCAATCATCATAATCATCATCATCATCATAATCGTCATGATCTTTATTATCGTGTGTAAAACGTGCATGCACCGATGCATGTTGGTCGCATCAGCCTGGAATGTTGCTCCGTATCAAATCTCGCGCGATATTACGTTTGGCCTGAATGATATTTTTTAGCGAGTCTCAAATTACTGCGTGACTGCTCGATTTTTATCTCACCGACTTGATACGCCATACATTAATATATCTGTGTATGCGTGAACATTTCTCTCGTATAATTTGTGTGTGGTCCATCAGAATTTATACCGGGTATGAATTTCACTGGGTTGACCGGAGTACACCGGAGAGAAAGCAGTGACGAATCTCCGGTACACCGGTCTCTGAGGCCGAGAGACGCACAAGATGTGGCATACCACGACGAAACAGGTGCGTCATATAAATCGTGAGACTCGCGAGCGAATCTCTTGACAACGCCGGTATACTCGAGTACCGAGCGGTATATAGATATGAATTTATATCTGCGAGTTCCTCGTGTAATAACACGTTTTTCGTCCTTTTTACCGGGAATTCTTTTACATCGCGAGATTTTATAGAAAATTTGCGGTAAAAAAATATACAACTAACTTATGGTAGATGCAAAATGAAACTTTTATGTAAAATTTGTCTGCATTTTGACAGGAAAAAGAAATCGTTGCATTAAAACGCGCGTAAACTTTGCTTCAACGTGATGTAGAGGTCGTGCTCATTATCTTATGAATCGTTCAAGCTTTAAAGTACCGCTAGCCTCATCAAGCTACAATATTTGTATAGCTATTAACAGATTTTTCAATCGAAAACACCGTTTTTTAATCGATTAATTTTTGAATTTTTTTGCTATTTCTCTTGGCGATAAATATCAGAAGTTGTTTGATTTTTTGTTGACTGTTTGGTGGAAAATATTACGAGAGATTGGAAAGAATATTTTCGTTTTGTGAAAATTATTCATGCGAAAGAATGATATTTGGCGACATTAACATTGAACTTGTTGGGTCAGCTCGGTGCGATATCGATCACCGTGACAAAGCTGTATAATACAGATGTCAGTGGGTGTCAGAGCTCGGATAGAATTCTCGAATACCCAGAACCCGTTGCGGGCGACGTGGTATAACATTATAATATACGTTGAACGGGAGAGAAAGAGAGAGAGAGGGAAGAATGTTCGAATAACGGGTAGAGCGCGCGATAATAACCATGGAACTTTTGCATTCCTGTTGGATGAGCGTGTCTCTTCCGTAGCGTTGGAAAACGTCAGTTGGCGAGAAGAAAAAAAAGCGTTCCCGCACGATCTTCCTTCTCGTATTCCCGTTTTTATTACGCTAAATTACGAACATCTCGATTAAATTACTCGAATAATTAATCACCCGATAAAACTCGTACGCCAGCAAATTAGCGATTCAAGCTTCTCGAACAATTGATAAATTAATTAAAAACGTTCTTCGTACCTTATTATTGTTCAGATATTTATTTCGATCGTGACATTTTATACGGAAGAATGATTTTTTGCGGTCGCACCTTGGAAAATATCGTGAACGAAAACGTTTTTCTCGAACCATGAACTTTTTACGAGCCAGTCTTCCCTCGAACGATCTTATCGTTGGTAGGAAACTTGGCGGACGCGGGAACGCGCGAACGTGCTCGGTAAAACGAAACGCGTGACGCGTTTTCGCCCGATGGGACGATGACGAGGAGGACGACGAGGAGGACGATTGGGACGAAGACGTTGAAGGGGCAACGTCGTCGTGTGCTTCTGGTCCCATCGGGCGGACCATCGGCTCGTTCGAGGTCATAACGGACCTCGAGGGGGGCGCTGAAGTGCCCGGGCACGAATCCGATAAGTGTCCACGTGTCATTGACGCCCTCTCCCATATACATGTATATATTTCCAAACACGAACAGCGAGAACACCGTTCGCGTCCACATACCGATCGTTTGCCTGCATATTGATACTTGAGACACGTTTCAGGACAGGCGTAAAGGAGAGTTAAGAACGAAGACAATTCTCGCTCTCTCGTCGACCGTTCTCTCTCCTTTACATTTATTTATACGAAAAAGAAAAGAAACGTGCCGATTTTCTTCTCACGATGTTTCTTTCGATTGTTTTTGTTTTGTTTTGTTTTTTTCTAGACCTATCGATAACTACCGAGTTTCATCGGGAAATGTGTTATTTGAAAACCGCGATGTCGTTTTGTTTTTCGAACTCGTAAACTCGCACGGAGGTTATACGAGGAGGGTTTGCACACCTCTCGTGATCGGAATTAAAATTCTCCTCGTACACGATTTGCCGAGTGCCGCACCCGACGGCACGCACGACGTGGCCCGAAGAATGCAAGCCGCGAAAGCAAGTCGAACCAGAGAGAGATAGAGACGAGCGCACGAGGCTGTAACACGTAAATAAATTCGACGTTGAGAGAAGAAGAAGAAGCTAAACCGCGAATCGAGATCAAAATGAAGATAGTGTTTTTGTTCGTTACGTGGTCATTGTTCGTATTCGCTGAATCATTATTTTCCTCGGCCTCTTTATCATCTTGCATACCCAATCGCGCAACCTCAGCTCGATTATAAAACTTTTTCGAAGGTTATTATTGATTATTGACCCGACGTTAACTTATCTGTCTAAATACCTGTTATTACGTTATTATTCGAACGAGACCTCGTTTCGTCGAGTACGTGCCTTCTTCTTTTTTTTTAATATCAAGATGAACCTGCGAGAAATATAATTAACAGTTTTACGAGATTGCCGGAGGTTAATCATGGAACGACCTCTCTCCACGATTTTTTTCTTTTATCCCAATGGCCCGTTCGTTTATTTATTTTCGACTCGATTTTATTATTTATGAGATATGCATATTCGTGGATTTACATAAATGCATGAGTACCTATGCGGGTATAGTTATAGATAGTACGGGTATTATATATCGGTGCGTAAATCTCGAAGGATTTTACAATGCAACGTACGTACGTCGGTGGTCACGTATATATACGTATGTGTACGTATGAGACACCCATACGAGAGAAAGGTATGATAGATACCGATCCTAGGTAGTAAAGTCCGGACTCATTCGTTAGTATATCTATATCCTTGCGTTATATACGTTTGCTAAATACCGAAGGCTTCTTTCTTGAATAATTCAACGCGCGCTGCCTTGAGAAGAAAACACGCGTAGGCCGTCCGGTTTCTGTTGCCTCGTTGAGCGTTGCCCCCTCGTCGTACCTACGATTCTCCATTTCGCTATGCCGACTGTATACTCGGCCAATAGTCCTGTTTTTTTTCTCTTTATCCTCTCACTCGCTCTCCGCCCAATGAGAGACTATTCGAGTGTGTCGTAACTAACGCGGCTAAGAGAATTCATCGTGTAGAAAATTATCCGTAGAAATGTTGTATTGCTATAGACAGATCGGTGTCCGAATGCTCGAGCTCGATTTGCCTCGCGCAAACGCGTATACCGAGACACGATGTTCATTCATTGGTTTTACAATTTGACGAAATAAAAAAGGTTTTTTTTTTCTTTCACGAATACAATACGGGAATATAAATTGGGGACGGAGAAAAAAGATATTTGTACGAGGTCAGTTTAATTCCATGGGCAACAGGTGGAGAGGCGTTGAACGAGAGACTCGTGCAAATATAAGTTGGATCAAACGGAGATCGACAAGATCATCAACGTTTGAAATTAGCAACAGGTGGTGCGTTCTGCGGTTTCAATAGTGCATGAGGAAATGTTGACCTTTAGACGATCCTCTAGCCCTATCGCTCTCTCGTATGTGCAGAAACGCACGAGGGTTTCTTTAATGCAGTGCGAATGCAACGCAAGTTTTCTCAGGTGTGAGCTTACTTCGCGGATTAACGAAACGTTTTTGGTCGCAAAGATAACCGGAGACGATTCATTGTCAGTCGTGGAAACAAAGTGAAACGTACGGAGAGAGCGTCGTCGAAAGTTTATCAAAAGATTGTGCGCTTATCGCCCGTCGAGTATTCCGCGAAACAATAGTCGCCGATGAAATCTGACGAGCCGTATCAAAATGGCGATTAAAACTTTTCCGTCCCGAGTGAGAACGAGTGCTTTTTCGCGTCGCACGGTGCGCTGCAATTCGAATGATTCTTCGTTAAAGTATTGTCCAAGTGAATTCTTCCGCTACGGAAATATTAGTTCATGGACATTTATCCCGCGTCCACGCTTCGTTTGCACAATTACCGATTCTAATTAATGAACGCGAATTAATTTGTATTTTATCATCCGTGTCCATTGTTCGTCGGTGCAGCGCGACGCTAAAGTGTCGAGTGGGAGTTTCGTTTTTTCGCCGTTGTCAACACGTAGCGCGAGCGCGTAATTGTAAAACTGAATATTTCCGTAAATTATAATATATCGAGATTATAATGGTGATATTCTTGTTGCCCGGGAAATTTCCGATTCAATAACCTATAATTGAAGCCTTTTTGGACGAAAATCAATTTTGACCCTTTGCCGACAATCGAGATTCGTAATTTACTTTCGTGACTTTGGGGCCTCCGGGAAGGTCAAAATTTTGTTTCCTTCAAAACGATTTTGTAGGCTCATTTCGGAATCGGAAATTTCCCGCGCAATACGAATATCGCGGTTAGGACACCATTTCCTAGACTTTTTTTTACCGGTCTTTCCGTTTCGGCCTGAAAATCGTGATTTTTCGAAGTGTCGTCACTGCCATAAAAATTGAGCTGTCTGTATGTTTCTTGGCGCATTCTTTCCGTCTCGGTAAACATACGTAACGGCCCATGCCGTATAGTCTGAAGCAACCTTTAGTCGAATTTTACTCATGTCCGTACGTCGGTGTGCGTCGCGCCTATGAAACGTTACGCGTTAATTTTGTGTCGCGAATTACGTAAACAATTTTGTATTCTATACGATCGAGTGGACAATTTCAGCTCGGCAATGTTTCACATCACCTCGAACTACGAAAATGGTGTTGAACGACGTAGTGCTCATCTGTCTAGCACGAAACGAACAGGAAATAACTATTCGGGCATATCTGTCGATTACGGCGCAATTCGGTAGCAAAATCTCAAGTCCACCCTTTTGTCTAATATAATCTCTCTCTTACAATAAATACATTTCTTACTCACCCTGTGAGGATAAGCCAGATGCCAGGAGACGTTGAATTTGCTTCCCGACAAAAACGATGTTTTCACATCACCTGCAACATACGAAACAAAAAAAATTGAAATCTAATCTTTGAACGAATCTCGATACAATAATTGCGCCCACGATTATCATTTGATAAACTCGGTTGACCTATTACGAAAAGACTTTCAGAAGATTTTCATTGAATTGAAAAATTCAATTGTTCGTTATCGCCGTAAAACGTTGGATCATTTTTACACTAGAAGTCGAGGAGAGCGAAGGAAAGAAAGAGAGCGCTCGGATAGAACGTGACGCGACCGCATCACCGTTGCTCCGCTGTTACGGGAGTATAATCTCATTTCCTTCACTCCGATAATAGCCCCTCTTTGATTCACTTTCTTTTCTCCTGCAGCGGATATGTTCTTTCACGTGTGGTCTACGGCACGTAAGTATATATGTGTAGGCTCGTGTGCGCTTAATAACGTAACGAACCGCCTCGCTTATATACCAAGGATTGAATCAATTCTTGATGGAGCTAAAGATGAAGCCCAAGAATTTTTACCTCGAGGCACGTAAACAAAGCGAGAAGTTCTTGGTACAGTTTTCAATCCTTGGCTCGCCTTTTCCCTCTTTCTCTCCATCTCGTTCTCCCTTCCTACCTCTCCCGTGGCTTCTTTATAATTGTTTCAACCGTTAAAACACTCGACTCAACCATCGCTCACCAAGATCTCCACAGAAACACATAAATATTGCAACCTCGAGTTTCTCGAATTATTATGTTACACGCATGTGTTTTTCAGACGATTATTCCTATGTATATAGTTACATGCAACTCGGGGATCATTACTCGTTTTCTCGCTTTACTTTTATTTCGATTATTTAATTTTACCTCGTACCGGAGTAACAAGATGCAGTAACAACTTCGTGGAAATTTCTCAGTGATTAAAAAACGAACAATCGAATATTCCCGCGAAAATCAAATAATTTTTTATTTTCAATTGCACGATTAAATTAGAAAAATGTCTTAATAACGGAGTATTAAAAATAATTAGATTTATCATAACGTTTTTTATCGTATAAAATTTTTACGCGCATAGGTTTTATGGTTTTTTTCTTGGAATAATGATATCACCGACTTCCTCGATCATTCGAAACGAGAGAGATCCCTCGATCTCATCGGCGACACTGTGAAATCGTGTCACGGCCTCTCGCTCGACGCGTACCCGTGTTTCTTTAGTTTCTCCGGTCGATCGTCCCTCGTACCCGCAGCATTCGAGCGATAAACTCCGATCGTGCATAAAGTAATGAAGATTTCTTGCGACAATTAATAGCCCGATCAAAAGACGATTTCGAGATTAATTCCGCGCGATATAGAAAGTACGCGGGAGCACGATCGTTAAATTGCGTTTCTCCTTCCTAAACGAGGACTTTTAGTTTTCTTTACTTTTTCAAAGTAAAATCGTTAAGCGCCAAACGAACACCGAATACCACGAGATGAGATAAAATCGTAAATAATGCTCGATTCATTGCGGCAATTCGGAACGATTCGTCATGATAATATTAAGCCCATAAAAATTAAGATGGCTTTCGGCTACTCCAAGGAAAAAACAAAAGTTCGCATATTATGCGCGTATGAGTATAGATATATAAACCTCGTAAAATACGGAAGCGACGAACGTCGAGAGATGATCGGCGATCGTTCCGTTCGGCTCGTTCTTTACACTTTCTGCACTCGCGCTGGTTAACTGAGCCGCGTTTTACCAAACCACTATGAGCCGTACTCTGTAATATGCAACAGTACCTCGAGGCACTAAATAGCCAAGAATATAAATACAGTTGAGCCGGGAAGCCCACCTTCACGGTTTCCTTAACTCTCTCATTCTCTACCTCTCTTTTTCCACCGCACGGTGGACGCCGCGAGTGCCTAGAGAGCTCGTAATCGGGACTCTCTCACGGTCTCGCTCTGCCCGTCTCGAAAACGAATTCGTTAATTCTTGTTCCTCTCCACGAGACAAATGAGACGCTCCGCTGTGAGTAAAATCACACCGAATGCAAATTTCTTTTTCTCTATTTTTCTTCTCGACCTCCGAGTCTGTTTGATCCGATCTTAACGAACGAGTGGCTAATAGCGAGTCTTTAGTAAAGAAAAAACGGGAGAATCGTAACAAAAAGAATAATCCGTCGCATAATCGAAGTTGAAATTCGTTATTCTCTCCATTAGCGCGGATGATTCTCGCGATGCGCGCAATACCAGCTCGGCAGAACGAATTCGTAGACGTTCGTTAATTAATTATCGCGTGCATCGCTGCGCTAATGACAGCGCCGTAACAATAAAAAGAAGAACAACGAAAAAACGGCGAGCAATATCGTGATGCATTACACTTAATAATTTATAACACACGTTTTAGTACACACCGTGCACGTTGCGATATAAACGTAGGCAACGAACGTACGCATTCCGTAGAAAACATACGGGACGTAGGGGGACCTCGGGTACGTCCCGCGACTAAAAAATCCTCGAGTCTCGACAAAAATGAAGAAAAAAAAAAAACGAAGCGGAACGCGTGCGCTTGTTCACGTTGCCTACGGCAGTCGCTTCTTCCTTCGACGGTAATATATATACATATATCTTTTTTTTTCGTTTTCTTTCCTTTCCCGCACATTCTCGGTTTTTTCTCCACGTCCATTCTTCACAGCCCTCCACGCGAGATCTCGTGCCACGAGAACCGAGAGATAGGAGAGGGCTTCTCTCTTTCGCTCGTGCTGCTATTTCCCCACTCGCTGATCGCTCTCTTGCGCTATTACCGCATCTTCTTGTCTCTCTTTCTCTCTTTCACTCTATCCCTCTGTCTCTCTCTCTGCGCTCTCTTGCCTACGGACGTAATTCTCACCGCGCGATGCGCCTCTCTTCTGCTCGTGCGAAAGAGCCCTAGCCAACATGAAACTATTCCCTTTTTTTCTCTCGTTTCCCCGGGCTACAGTTTATACCTGCAGGCCACCACGAGAAGATTTACGAGGAATTCCGACTGACGTATATCCCGACCTTAGACAACTACGGCAAATTTGAAACCGTCTTCTTTTTCGGCAATGGATAAATCTGTGATTTCGCGATAGCCTTGAATCGAGACGACGATCGTTTTTTATACAGACGGAAATCTAGAAAATCAATTTTTATGATCCGAGGGACAAAATGAAGTCGCGAACGGTACACGTTACTGTGCGAGATTCCAGAGGCAGGTGCGGCTGACCTCTCAAGGAAATAATATCGAATGTATTTCACCTCTCGTCCCTTCTCCTCTCCTCCACCTGGGTTTCACCTCACTACTTTTCCACATCAACTTTCCTCTCGAGCTCGTACGTGGCGCCCTCTCGCAAATAATCCGCCAACTTGTGGTACTAACTTTATGACGTCACGGATATGCTACCTACACCCACGCGCGAGTTGGAAAATACATATACGCGTATTTCGCGTCGCACGAGACTCTCGACTAGCGCCACGTCGGATAACCCGCGAAACACACGCATAATCGTGTATCCGTGTGACGAGACTTCGCAGAGTCCCAAGTGCATTCACCTGACGATGCAACGAGAGTCGCGACGGCGTCACGACGTCTGCTAGTAATAAAAAATTAAAATAACAAAAACCAAAACAATTCAAATAACACACGCGTTGCCATACGCACTCGGTTTGTTCTCATTTCACAATAAAAACCGGCTTCGTTTCGAAAATTCATTTTCAACGAAGATAAAATTTATTCTGTGCGCGAGACACTTGCCACAAGGTTCTCTCGCCTGACGTGATAAAAATAGGGACCTGAAACAATTTGTACGTCGACAAATCGTTTTATAAGATTTATGAGAAACGTTACGATCCATCCCTTCAATTTTTCCTATTTATAGTTTCGCAACGTTACTTTTTTTTCGCTACGTAATATACGTGTTTATTGATGGTTTTATCGATGATTTTATTTTTCAGGAACGTGCCTGTTATCGGGAGGGTTAATTCGAGTAGACGTATTCGAGCCGCGTGTCTCGAATGATAAAATTGCTCGTACAGAACCTGCACAGGAGGTTTTCCGCTGCTCATGCTTCTCATACGCTACATTCATCCATGTACATACATATATATATATATATTATAGTGGCAGTTCTGAAACGGTGAAAGTCTCGTCGTGAAACTGACGGGGAGGGCAACTCTCCGTGGCGTCGAGAGGCGCAGGCTCCCAACGTTATCCCTGCTATATACAATAAACTTGTGTTATACCTTATTACTTGTGGTACGCTATTCGTTCGAGAGTCGAAGCAAGCAATGGCAAAGCGAGACACCAAGAGAGAAAGAGAGAGAAGGGAAAAGACATCGGGTTTTAATGTCGTTTTCCCATAGTATAAAGCCGGCTATATAGAGTCGAGTCGTATCTTCGCGTCTTTTATGCACGCTAGCCGTTTAGACGTATATTCACACACACACACACACACGTACACGCACAGCTGTCTCTCTATCTCTATCTTTTTCTCGACAATAACTCTCGTCGCGTACTTCACGAGGAGCTCCGAACAACCGGGAAATAAGTAACGTACATAGGCGGGAGAAAGAAGAAGAAAAAAGAAAGGAAGAAAAATATGCCCCGGATATATCTCTTCTTCCCTCGAGGAATTCGTATTTTCTTTCCCGAAGAGAATAATAGACCGATCGCCGAGGTTTTTCTTACGCCCTCTACGTACCACTTGGCATTTTTGCACACTCGATTCCTCGTTCTAGCGCATCACTATTCGCGAGGGGGCAATTTCCTTTCGGTCGAAAAAACACGGCACTGTCTTCATTTGGAACGAGACGTTAAGTAGGGAAATATTTTTTCTTTCTTAATTGGGACTCGTCGTCTTTTTCTTTTTGTCTTCGATTTCACGACATTTAACTGAACTTATCGAACGAAACTTATTTTATGGAATATCTTAATAAGAACGTGATCGAACAAAACGAATGGAAAAAAGAATGATTATTTTTTTTAATTTATCGTACGGTGCATGAAAAAAAAATCTTGAGGAGCGAAATTATGTGCGCGATATTTAATTTTTTTTCTTGAATTCCGGCGTTAAATCGGGATAACGAAATCGATTGAAATTCCTCGCGACGAGAGCGCGCTCGACGAAGTAACCGGTTTTCATAGTATACTATACACTCTAATGTCTCTCATTCATGCCAGCGTGACAGTAAAGACACGAGAGGGAGAGACAGAGACGAAGACAAAAATACAGTAACAACGTCATTTAATTTTTTATTTGTCTCTCTTTTCTCATTAAGTTTCGGACATATTCATAAAGGAGCACTCTCTTCGATATTATCCCAAGTTTCTCTTCGGTCGATTCGCTCGTTACCGACGATATATCATTCGCTTAAGCACCTCTGTCTCCCCGCCCGTAAAAACATTTCCCGAGGTAAACTCGATTTGTGACGTCGGCGAGTGACAAAAAGATCGACGAACGAGAAATTCAACCACTGTTAATCGAAAAAAATATACGCACGCCCAACCGGTCAGGACGTTCTCTCTTCGAATTGGATTCAGCCATTCGAAATTTTCCTTTCGCGACAGCTCGTTCTCTATACACATTTGCGCTAATCGATTTTGAGCGAAAATACAAATTGCCTGGGATGAAAGAAACTTAAAATGCCATAACGAGAAAGTATATAAATCATCGTTATTCGCTAAAGCGGAGATACGCAGTTTGAATTCAAAATACGAAAAAAATGAAATTTTGATTATTTTCGAATATTCGCATGACATGTTTTTAATCCAGTGCAAAAGAAGTCACGACCACCTTGTTATTATTATTATTATGAGGAAAGAACATCAAAGGCAAATGAAGAAAAAATCGATTGTTTTTTAATATTCGTAGGACATTTTTAAAATCTACTTACTATTGTTATTATAAAGTGTCCCTGAAATAATTGTTTTAAATTCTGTGAAGAAAAAGAAAAATTTGAAGAAAATTGAACGAACCTCGTGGCATTCCGCAAGGTCCTGGTGTTCTCGAGTTATCGAGAAAATCGAGATCGTACTTCCTCGCTCGTGGAAACGTCAGTGCCACGTGACCGAGGCACTCGTCGATCAGTAGTAATGACAGTATGTACATAAGGGACAACATCTTTCCTTCCCGTATCATCGTAGTTTATCCTCTGGAATTTGATCGCGTTTGCGAGTTTCGCTGAATGCGAACGAGTGAGAAAGAGAGCGCGCGAGTAGCGGGGGGTTCGGTACGAGCCACCGCCTTTTCCACGTTGTACCGTTAAACGCAAACCACAGGCCGCGTGCCGATCGTTCCGGGCGCGCACGGACACACAAACACATATACGTATAAATACGAGCACGCGCACAAACACAGTGAAATCGCGACGAAGAGAGAGCCGAAAATCTTCGATGCTCACTCGTTTCACTAGTTTTTTTTTCTTTTTTTTTTCGTTCACCAATCCTCTCTTTTTGTTGGAAATTTCAAAAATTCCGGGTATGCACACCGTGGATGCTCGGACCTTCCTTCTTCCTCCCGTTCTTCTTCGATCTCTTCGTATATCCGTGAAAGACCTTTCCTCGTCCGCCGCTTCTAAATTTAACCAAAAACCAGTTTCGTCAAAATCGTGCGATCCAGAATAACAATATAAAATGAGAATCCGACAGTTTGTATTCGTTCATTTATACTTTTCGGTTGGTTTTCCCGCGAGTTTTGCAAACTTTAAATCGAATTCTCGTGAATCGCGTGTCGAAATACAAAAATTCGGTGTTATTTATACGTCGTCCTTGGAATTTCATACGAGTTTGTACAGCGTGACGTCATACTTGAGAAGTTGAATCGCCATACGTGGAAGACAAGTGGTCGAGGGTTTAATTAGCGGATTATTCTTATATGGAAGGTCGCTAATTAAAGCCCTTGTAACCGCACGGAGACGTTTTAACTTTCCCGATTTAAATCATCGCGTACGTATATAGTTCGATACCGCGGCTTCGTAATAACGATCGTCCGTTAAACGCGACTCTCGCGATATTAAGAATCGAATCGGCTATCGCGACCGAGTGCGATCGATACACGGTAAAAAATTGTAAGGGCGGTTTATTGCCGATATCGCTTCGCGTCCGAATCGTTGAGCTTCGCATACCGATCATACCGCGAGCCTGCGGAGAACTCCTCGTTGAACGGTCGATCTAACTCACACGGGCTCCTTCGACATTCGCGATAGATCGGACCATCGAACAAAATATTTTCCACCGTCGAGGAAACACGAAACGATCGAATTTTTACAGTTTATTTTCATCGCGAATGTACAAACTGAATTCCATCTCGTTAGGATTATCACAAAAATTCCACGACTCGATTTAACTCGGACTTTGATCAGTTTCTTGTCAGGAAAAAAATACTACAATGAATCGACATTTTTCTTATCGAAGCATCGATCGGATTTTGTTTTTGTTCGAGCGCTAAGATGCAAAAATGTTCGAATGGAAAAATATTTGGATCGGACGAAAATACGATTATTAATCGACGATGTTTTGTTTATCAAAAATCGGTATTCGTTTTTTTCTATCGGCGCATCCGCGTGGGTTATATTTATGGACAGAGACGGTGCGATCATAAGGAGTCGCAGGTTCGAATGCCAAGGACGACAGTATTCTCCCACCCTCGTGCGCCAGCACGAGCATCGAAGCGAGAATAGTGCAAAAATCACGTCCGCGTACAGTTCGAAGAATTCGAGACGTTTACTTTCCAATCGCTGCAACTCGTTGTTGTTACGATACTCGGATAAACTCGCGGACTCGACCCGCGGGTAAAGCACGTCTCGATAATGACGTTATATTTATACCTAGACGTCACGATCGATCGTGATGAACGTTAACGAATAAACCGAGTCCCGAAGACGTAAATCTTTCTCGTATAACAATCATCCCTCTTCTCGAATCATAAATCGGACAAAAATCGTAAACAGAAAAAGAGTCTCAAAATTACCTGAATTTAAAATCGAAGGATTAGAGCGCAGCGTCAATCGGGACTATTATAATCCTCGTTACGTACAGTCTTTCGCACACCGCGCACAACAAAACATCGTTTCAACCCCGATGCAAACACGTAAACAAAAAACTGTCTCTCCAACTCAGTTCAACTTTCGTTATTATTTCAAAATAACTAATTATAAAGAAAATAAAAATAAAATTAAAAAAAAAAAAAACAAGCGACTGCCCGCACAATAACAAAACGTGATTCGAGTCGAACCAACGTTGGACTGGTATCAGGAGGCGGCCATTTTGGTAGCAGCTGCTGCCTCACCGAGAGCGGGGTTCGCGTTATTGCTCTTCCGTGGGCTTTCTATAGCGATACTTTGGTGCGGTCCGCTCGAATCGGTAAGCACGAAGGAAAAGACGATGACGTGACGGAGTCAAGTCACGGACTGGCTTGTTTCTCGCCAAGCCACAAGACTCTGAGACTCTCTTGTCGGTGCTCCTGCTTGGTTGCCTCGCCGTTGAAAAGTCGTCCCCGTTCGTGCCTATACCAATTTACTACAGTTTACAACTTTGACTATACTACACAGGTACATATTGGTGTTGGTGTATACTCGGGCCTTACCGTCTCTACCTTGGGCAAGGAGTGAAGGCGCGCGCGGTTTCTACGGTGAACGTACACACACGTACGCAACACTCGGTTTCCTCCCACCTTCGTTGCAGTCTCACCTGCGTGCTTACCGCGAGATTCCCCACCCCTCGATTTCTCATTCTTCTTCTTATTCTCGAATCTCCTGGCTTCTTTTATCTCGAGACGTCGAAGCTGTCTCGCACCTTCTCTTTTCGCTCGCTATATAGATATACGCGTTTGAAACTACGTAAATAAAAGCTAAGCGCAAAAATATAAGTTTCGACATTGCCGCACGACGATTTTGACCACGAGACTGTTCTTCGCGTATATAATTAAAATCAAAACCCGCAAATTTTCGTCCTCACCTGGCGAATTGTCTCGAGCAAATAAAAACCGTTTGTCCCACTGCAACCTCTCGTCACGCTGACCCAGTTGCTGTCTCGGTACGTTGGATCGTTTTATTTTATTTTGCTTGTTTTTTCTCTTCTTTTCATGATTTTAGAGCGGTCGTGCTAATTTTCATTTAACAAAAAAAAAGAAGCAAGAAATTCAGGAGAGGGACTCGCTTAGGCGATCGTCGCTGTTACCGGGCGGTTTATGCCAGACGACTTTCTTTTTGTTTCATTGAAGAAAATTGGGCAGGCATTAGCGGGCCGTTACTATCCCCTCCCCGAATCGATGATTCGATCGTCAAAGAAATTGTAAAAAAAGTACGTCGATTTTGCGATACGGTCGATTAACACGCTTGATTTCATTGTAGAATCGTACCCCTCGGCTCTTCCCTCGTAATATCTACGCAGTCGATAAATTTATCGATATTTTTATCACGCTCGTTTACATTTCGAATTGGTCGTTTGCAACGGTGACTAGACGATCGGCTCGGCAGATGGAAAATGCACAGATGCGAATAATGCGATAGAGAAGTTTGCGAGCTATACGTATGCGCACGTGTGTGCGCGCTAACGCGCAAGAAACACAGAAGGTGCACGAGCGCCTCCGCACGCTGCGCCGTGTAAGAACGAGGTGCGAACGAAGAGCTCTCCGCGCCGCGCGTTCCAACGCCGATCGTTTATCGTCCCCGAGCTTCGCGCCCCGTCCATGCCGTAGTTGCGCGCTTTTTTTTTGTACCTCGACGTCCCACGGATACGCGAGTTTACTCTCGCGAAGCTAACGCGACTATCCTTCTTCCCGCGTGGTGGGGATAATTAACATTTTGAAGCGTAAACATTTTCACCCGCTATAAAACGCCGTAACTATGACTGCTTTATTATTGCGAAAGGTGCACGATTTTTCTTTTCTCGGCGCGCAAGAATGTTTTTTGCCGCTTGCCAACATTTTCCGCCAAGACTTCTACAAATGGAACGGAATGTCTGCGCGTCAGAAACACTCAAAGTTTACACAAATTTAACTTTATTTCTTTTCTCGTTTTTCTTGAAATATTCAAGACGCCGAAATTCGAATAAATTCGTCGATGAAATTAAATTTTGTATCGCGTTTCGATGAAAAAATTGTGACGATTATCATTTTATTGTTTAAATTCGAGAAAAATCTTCTCGCGAAGAGAATAAGACCTTGAAAAGGTAATTAGTTTTTACCGCTTTAAGCGGAACTTAGAAAACAGTGAAACGAAAAATATCTCCATTAAAGAAGTGGATCGCCGGAAGGCTATTTCAATTATCACATTCTTCAGCTTTTTAAAATGCCGGACGACATATTCTTTGTTCAATGCCGTACGAGTTTATCTCCGCGTGTGTGCGATTCGACCGCGCGTCATTTAACTTTATTAACAGTATTTCATTAGCTTATTAGAGGACAAGAAAGTTGTTCGAGAAATCTTGCTACTTATCGAATTGACATTTTTAAAACGAAAACTTAACTCGACGCGTTCGTCGTCCTCAAAAGTATAACAATTAATGAAAAGAAAACAATCTTACCCTGTCGATAATTATCTACGTTCGATCGAATCGCTCCATTTGACTCGGGCGAACGAATAAAGATCGACGACCTTCTCGTTCGAATGAATGAAAATGGTCGTGGATGATGATATTACGCGAGCGAGGATCGTGGCACTGACATCACGCTCTCGATTCGCAATCACAAACGAGATTTGCTCCGCGCACGGTGTGGCACAGATCGGTCGCACATCGAGATCGGAGTGGAAAGTCGAAGAGATCTTGACGTCGGGAAGGAGAGAGCGGGAGGTGCGATGTGAGATCGGTGTCGCGAGAGGCGACAACATTTGGTCCATAAAGGATTAATTTACACGTATCGAGTGTCGAACAAAGAGTGTCTCGCCCGTAATTGATGGATCGTTGATTATCCGTACGGACTGTGGACACCTGTTGTATTATACAGACTCAACGATGTACACAATTTCATGTTAATCGAAGACCTTCGTTCCAGCCTCGACCATTATCTCCTCACGTACTCTGATTTCTCGTACAATCCCTGCAATAACGAGTATCGATCGCCTCGATCGAGCTCGGAATTATTTTATAGACGAATCAATTTTTTCTTTAACCTCGCAATTAATTATAAAAAAAAACCTCGATGATTTAGCAATTTATTAATTAATCAACGATCGTTCGAAATTCCCCTTCGCAATCGCTATACAAATGTTCTTTTTATTCAAAGAGCAATTCTGCAATTAGTTTTCGTCGAATACAAATTTCCGTCTGTTCCTCCGGTCGATATTTTTTGTCAATCGTGAGTCACAAAATTGCCAACGATCGCCAATTTTTGCATACAAGAACGAAGAATTTTCATTTGCGAAATCGTCCGCCCAGCGTCCTCGAGGTGTGTATATACGTGGTGCTCATAATAGTCTTCTGCGAGAGAAATTGAAATGCTAATGGGCGCACACACACACACTTATACATTTATATATATATATATATATATATATATATATATATATATATATATATATATATATATATATTAATGTTCGCGCAACTGTGACTCTTCGCGTAATTTATACAGCAAATAGTCCACGGTATAGATTACACGTATATGTATATATATTCAAGAATACAAGCTCACCAAGAAGTTGAGTAAGAGAATCGAAGAGCTGGAATGAAAATTGTCCACGTCTCGGGCATGCTCGAGCACAGCTTCGAGCTATCGTACTTACAAATGCGCGTATGTACGTATACCGTGTCATGTACTGCATAACATATACTTATATGTATGTGCTTCTTGCGCCACCATGGATTGCCAAGATTGGAATGGTCGAGTTGGGACGGTGGGAGAATCTTTAGGGGGTAAGTAGGAGGGGAAATGGGGGCGGGTAGGGGGGGGGGGGATAGTACCACGGGTTAGTAGCCGGTACCAACACCTATCGTATGTGCATATGCGATGTTGCGATACCCACATGGGTAACATAGCTGTGGTTCGATATACAACGGACGCTCCAGGAGAGTGAGACGAACGGATGCGTGCATGCAACTATTATTAAAACGATTCAATCGTCATTGAAGAAATAGAGAAACATTTTTCGTACAATGTTTAGATTTTTTTTTATCATTCGAATTAATTTAGTTACGACAGGATTGGACGAATTAATTCTAAACGTCAAATATGTTTTGTAGGAAAATTGCTTTTTAAGATAACAAATAATTATCGATTCGTTTCATTTCGACAATTTATCCATCAATCACAGGATTGCATTCGAGCTGTTGACAGATTCGACATTCTCGTTCATCAAGATAATAAGAACGTGTTACGAGTGTCAGAGACCGTAAACCGCGACGTTCCCTGTCGCGGGTTGCCGACGCGAGTCGCGACAGAGAGAAATAGAGAATGAGAGAGAAAGAGAGAGAGAGAAAGAGAGAGAGAGACGAGGGGAGATCGCTGCCCCTGGGCAAACGTCCTCCACCTACATAATAATAACAATTTTAATAGCATTACCTACTAGGAATAACAGTGTCACAAGAGCGAGGATTGCCGAGCTATAAAAGCGTCTGCTAAACGTTAGAGGCAAACGAGAATGGCTCGGGCCATCGTCGTCGTCGTCAACGACGTCGTCGATTCTCCATCGTTCAGTTTCCACACTCGACTTCCCTCGGTCTCGCTCGCCATGCTTGTTCTGTCGCCTGCGGGCAATTCTTACGAAGATTTTCGTCTATTTTTACTCGCAATATTTCGTTCCAAGGAAAAAATTCTTCTCGCGTCGAAGAAGTATGAGAAAAAATCGTTTTATTGCATTATCAATAATTCTTTTGGTCAATAGACTCAATAAATCGAGTGAAATAGACTCGGGAATAAAAAATCCTTTTTTGTTCTCATCGCTCGACACACCTTGATACAATATCCGTCCTCATAGCTCCATGGCTTTAATATCCGAACTCGCTCGGGTCTCGTAGCGAGAGCAATAATTCTACCGACAGAGAATTTTCGTCTCGGAAGGTTATATAATTCAGCGAGCATTAAGAGGATAGGACGATGATTGATGATTCGCAGGGAGCGTGATCCACACGCGAGAAATAAGAAATAATACATGTATCTCTCGAAAAAGATGAGAACCCGAGATCTGGTCTGAAACTAAGTAGCAAAATCCCAAGCCCTGCCCTTCGCGCTAGGGAAAATCTCACTCGTATATCTGTAGAGAGTCGTCCTGAAATCGCGTAACGTAGTTAGAGACGGGATTATATCCGCGTTTAAATACCGGTTTTCACGAGCTCCGAAGTCAGACTCGAGGAGCAATTTTATCGAGTCGGTCAATGAGCGAAACGAATGACAAAAAATAAAAGATAAGAAAATAAATTCGTTGTAACAAAACGATATCCCATTTGTCTGTCCAGTTTGCAATTAAGCTGATTAATGAAGAAATCTTTTATCGAGGTAAACAAATTTGATTAACTTCGAATGAAACAAAATCTTTTAATTGGGCACAATGGTACGTTGAATTCCATTTGATTACGAGATGGTTTTGAATTTCGAGGCTTTCACGAGGGTAGAGCTGAAGGGATTCGGGAACGATACGCTGGATTAAGTGACGTTAAGAACGTCGAGACAAATTTACCTCATCGAATATCTATATCCGTAAGCTTTAAACATAGGCATATATATAAGTCGGCTTCGTCTCTTACGAAATAGTACGGAATATGTATGACACGAAGAACGAGGGAGAGGCTCGAAGATAGAGTGGAGGGACCGGCTGCGGTGGCACCGAGGGCATCAGCTCGAGAGTACCGCGCACGGGAGATACAGCAAGTAGTCCACGTAGCTATAGGTGGTATATGGTAAGCAGTGCGCCCGGGTGTATAAGGATATACGAGGAGGGGCCTTCGGGCCGGGTCTCAACATTCCATCGAGCTCGAGAAAACCTCTCACCTATATATAGAAGCGAACCTCACCTACGTACTCGCACCAATTATTTCTCCCCAGTTTATCCAATTTTCACGATTAAAAGGAAATTTTATTGAAATCGAGATAAATAAAATACGATCCAATTTTGATTAATCTCGGTAAATGTTTGACCGAGTTACGTTTTCTAATATCATCGATTATGGCACGTTCCAATATTCGGAGAGGACGATCTTGCCAAATGGACCTCTCATCTTAATTATAAAGGGAAGGAGGATCGAGGCGGGGTGAGTGCGAGGGATCAGAGTTCACCGCAAAGTTCATACAGGTACATATATACCTGTCACTGGGGTTAATTCAATTAATTATAACGTCCACGAGCGATTAACGGCTCCGTCTAATCCTACCTTTGGGAATAATCGCGGGGATGGGCAGGGATAGAGTCCGATGCCACGAGCATTAATAACCCTTTGCCTCGGACACTCCCTGCGGTGGAAATCCCTTGAGATCGCGTATATAGATTCATGACCATGGTCTGTTTGCCAACTCGAAGCGAATGTGTAATTAAATACTCGTTACGGTCCCTTTGTTTTAGAAACATACGTATATACGGGGAGCGAGCAGCGCTTACATTTCCATCAACGGCAGAGCACCGTACGTGCTATAAGCAAAACTTTTTTTTTTAATGGACTATTTGGCACCATCTCCAAACTGTGTTTCTCGACTCGATATTTTTTCGCCTGGTCATTGACACGTACTCGAGGAATCCGCGAGGTCATGGCCAAGCACCCTCCAACGTAGTTTTCATTTTGCTCGTCCCATCGTCGGCGAAATTAAATCGTGTGCTCAGCATTTAAACAGTCATGATAAATTGTGCGTCAACGCCACGGGGGAGAAAAAATAGAATAATAATTGTAAGCGCAAAAAAATGAACAAAAAAAAAAATGAAAAATATAATCGCGCATCGTACGAAAGACCTGAGAGCGTTGGTTGCTTTTATAATTGTAGTAGACAGTGTGCGGTGAGTGCGGTGTTGTGCGATGTCGAACCCCGAGTACGACGGTGTGTTGCACCTCTCGGTTCTACCTTCGCGCGCTCTGTGTATCTCGACTCCGTTTCTTGCGCAACTGACCCCGTTCGCACTACGACTTCAATTTCCACCTGGTAATCGCACGAGCTACTCGAGTGCGAGAGAACGAGAAATTTGAACAGAGAGAGAGAGAACGAGACAAAAAGGAAAGATCGTAGAGCTGGATGCTACGTGGAAAATACGAGAGGAGAAAACGAGAGGAGAGCAGAGCGTGTGCGCTCTCCTTCCGCGTGTGTCTACTTCGTGAAAACGTCATTTTTTTCTTCTTCTTCTCGCACCGTCGCTGAATTTTCCTCGCTAACTTTTACGTATTGTTGTTCGCTGACGTGAGAATCGTCGGTGGAATCGTTGATCTTGATTTAATGCCTGCGAACCGAGCCAACGTAACAGATAATTATTATTATTATCAATAGCAATTATATTCGCGAGATAATTAATAACCGTAATTATGAAATTAATTATTATTCAGCTTCGGCGTGTATTTTATACGAGCTGAAGAAAATTCACTTAAGACTCTTGATTCTTCTTATTGTCGATTACGATGCAGGAGCGAAAAAACAAAAGTGACGAAAGCGAAATTTGGTGCAATTAGCATTCTTCGCATTTTAACATTCTAAACCTTGAGACATTGCGAATGCAACGTGCCTAGAGCCAATTCCAGAAATCGTTTTGCAAAAAAAGATTATGGACGTTCCAGCGATAAAATATTTTTTCCCTAAATCCGAGAAAGGAAAAGTCAAATAAATTTTAGTCCCACTATAAAAGTTTTGTTAATTTATTGGAAAATCATGAAAAAAAATCGTCTGTTTTCATTCGTTCCCAAAATTGTCGAATTCGCAAAATTCCAAGTTGGCATAATTTCCGCTGAACCGATTTACATGCGCTGATTCAAATAGTCAGACGAGCCGTAGGACGTCGTAAAAATTATAAAAAAAAAAACAATAAGAATACATCTGAAGTCATCGCTAACAGGTAGCTATAAAGATTCCGTCGCCCAAGCACTTCCTCCGATGGCGATGACTCACGCGTACGTCCGGTATCCGGTCGATCTTTTCCTCACCGTTCTAAGTTTCGCCATACGCTCGCATACGTCTGTCTTTTTAAAGCGTCGAGAGCGCCGTTGCACACCGGTGAGAAAAACGAAGGCGAGAATACATAGCCAGAGAAAAGAAATCACTAGTCGAGCTTGTAAAAGCCTTCGAAGTCTCGAAGCGAAATGATCGAATTAGCCGTTTGCCAGAATTTCAACGAATGAGTTTAAAATATCGTAAACGAAAAAAAAAAACCATCGACATCGTCGAATCGTAAAGAGTTACTTATTTTCTTTTTTACTCATTAATTATTATTTTTTTATTCTCCTCCCTCTTCGAGTTACCCGGAGCAAACTCTACGTAGCAAAATGCATAATTCCGTAGTTCGCCTGTATGAGATACGTGGATGTATGGGTCGCGAGAGATAATGCATCAATGCAAGAGGCGAGAGAACATGGCACGTAGAAACGTACAGTGAGAGAACTATGACTCAACACGAGCGTATGTTCTCCCGTCTAATTATTATTACGAGTATAGGGTGAGGGGTGGGGGATGGGACAAGGATCGCCGATAAAGTTCATATACAATGCTGCGTTGAATGCCTTTTCTTCCTCTCGGTGTAAAATACGTTACGTATCTTCTATTTTTTTTGTCCATACACACAATTGCATATACACATACAAATATATATGTGAGTAATAAAAAATTATTTATATACAAGATTGCGGACTACAATTTTTCGCAATCTCTCGTCATTTATGTAATGCGTAAATTAAGTACGAGGAGAACTCGCCCGACACGCATTATTATATCCCGGTGTGAAACATAATCGAGTGACTTTAACGCCGGAAAATTAAAATGCGGCGAATCACCTTTGCGTCGTTACTTATTATGAAATGAGAAAAAAGAAAAACTTGTAAGAAGTACCTCGGGCAAAAGTGCGTCTATGTTGGAGCGTATAAAGAAATTTATCAGCTATTATTATACGCCGTTATAATGGCGAGAGGGTCATAGGGAGGAGGTTGCTCGATGAATTTAGGAAGCACGTCACGTTGCACTTTTTTTCGATAAAAGGCTTCGTACGAGTCATCGCGTGCATCCGCCTCTCCGTATCCGCCACGTGCCGGACATTTTACTCGTCCTTTTTTTCATTGTGTATTAATGCCACGTGAGTTGCTCGTCCGCGTGTGTGAGACCTTTGAAAAGCATGAAGGTAAAAAGAAAGAAAGATCGTAGGTCGTAAAAAAAAAAGAAGCGAGGCGAGTGAGTCATTGAGCGGAAAAGACAGAAAGAAAGGAACGACCGAGAAAGAAATTCATTGATTCGCCGATTTAAACAAACTTGAACAATAATTTTCTATTGCTCAAACGACGTGTGAATAATCATGAAAAATCACCTGGGCTATTACCGTGTAAGGTTTAAAACTCGTTTTCATTAACCCAGAGGAAGAAAAAAAGCAATAAAAAAGAAAGTTTGGTTGAAAAAAGGAAGACATTAAAAAAACGACATAAAGTCTAACTCGAAGAATTAATTAGTCGCGTTTACGTAAAAGACCGGATCGTTCCCAGGGTCGAGAATGGGTCCAAAAGTTTCGGTACGTTGTTGCACTCTCCTTGGGGAACTTGGGGCTGAAATGGAGCGATAAAAGTAGAGAAAAGCTCGCGGCAGCGATGAAGTGGCGGCATGGTTGGATCGAGGGGGAGGGGAATCATACAACACCCCCCACCCCTCCCTCGGCCCCTCAAAGAACCAACTAAAGAAAGCGAAAATCTCTCGCGACCTCACGATGCTGGAAAGTATAACCGCGTCGCATATTACCGAGCGAAGAGATGTGTATTCTCTCTGCAACGCTATATTCGTACTATTGTCCCTAACAGGGATTGCTTTCGCCAAGTTTCCGGCACAGCTCTGGAAAAAGTATCTCGATATCTTTCATTCGTTGTCTCGAAATTTTCACTCTCTCTCGGTTTTCTTTTTTTTTTCTTTTCCTTTTATCTCGCGAAATCCCGTGCCGCAGCAATCGGAGAAAACCGGGATTGCGTGATATGGACCTTTGGGAGGAAAAGAAATGTATAGATATACAATACATGTAACCGGAAAGTCTTGGGAAAGAGAAAGAGATCAGGAAAACGACAATTTGTCCCGAGAGGCGTCCGAGACTCGTTCTTCGATCCAGGCCAGAACGTAGGAAAAAAATCTCATCTATATGGTGTCTCTCTTCCCTTGTCTTGGTTTATAATGTTAACAATCGGAACTTCGAGTTGGCAAACGCACTCTAGCGGTCGAGCCTGGAGTTTCGCCGATAATATCGGTTTCTGTAACGCGAGTTACCACTGTCGGTAAATATTCATCGGGCTCTGTGTTTGCGATCGTTGGTCGGGCAGATTGAAATATTCACCGCGAGATGGCAGCACGAACGGCAACACTTTGTATCTAGTTTTTCATTAAATGCGATAAAGAAGTATAAAAATGATTTATTTCATATTTTTGGATTGAACAAATATTTTAGAAAAAAACGAACTCATATTTCGTTGCAAAATCGACGCGAGACATTCACATAGCCGGGGCAGATAAAGTGAAATTCTAGCTGACCGACGCTCGATACTTTACAGCACATCCACCTCGATCATGCCTCAAATTTTTATAGATGGCGCCACTTTATTATCAAAACACGATTACATACAATTAGAGCAAAAATCTGCAATTTTTTTTGAAAATTGTTTTCAATACAAATTTTGATTATTCTTTATTATTCGTCGTCGTATTTTTTGATAACGATGATAACATTTTTATCGATGTAAATATAATCGTTCATTTTTTCGAAATGATCAATTTTCGGTAATTTATTTTTTAAATCTAAATAAACGGTTGTAATATTTCGTAAGTATTCGTAACGAAATTCCCACGCGGTCGTGGCCGATCGGCTTAAAGCACAAAGTTGCGAGCCCTGTAAAGTCGTAACTACCGGTTAATACGACGAGTAAAGTTCGCGGTTGTCGCTTTTGCATGGGAATCTTGGACGTGGTAATCGTCTCGGCACGACTGGCAATCGCACAGCGTCTCGTTCCTAAGGTCCTGTTAACAGTAACCCCTCGTACGTATCAGGCTTTAGAATTCTCGTTTGCGGCTTTGAGTTTAGCCGATTTACCAGGAACGATACGAAATTTCCGTTTCGCCAATAGTTGAAGTCCCTCGCTGAAATCTTTCTCGTTACATAATTCCTTCATAATTCAATCTTCCGTCCTCGGCAATACCAGCGAATTGCGAAATTTTCCGAGCGACACTCGCGATGAAAACAATGAGACAAAACGAGGAATAAAACGTTACACGAGTCTCACGATTAGCGAGTGCATTTAGCGCAAGATCGATAATGCGTCTGCAAACAACACACGCGAAGGTTATACAAAATCTATTTTTATTTCCTTCATTTATGCAAATTATTGGAATTTATAAAATTCCTTTATTTTTTCTCACGCATTATTTTCTCGAATAAAATTATAAATTCTCTATCGCATGGAGATTCGCATTTTTGTTTTATTAGAATTTAAATCAATTCCTTAGATTTTCAAATCTAATTTATATACAACAATTTCTCCGAATTCTTTTTAATTACCGTTCGTTTATTCGTCTCCGAAAAACGTAGATTCTTTCTAAGCGAGCGTGCCAAGGTGGAACGAAAGAAAGCCGTGTTCTCTCACTATTTTCTGGTCTTCTGCGTTCTTTTTATTCGACGAGCGGAAATTACGGGATGCCGGGTGGCGTTATCGCACGGTCGCTCGCGAAACGGGAAAAAGAAAAATGGTCTCCGGAGATAAGGACGCACGTGTTCCGTGAGACGACGACGACGACGACGACAACGACTATCATACGTATATATATATATATATATACATATATCTCTATATGTATGCAAGAGAATATTGCGAAGCGACGACGCCGAGATCTGGTTTGTCGGGTGCACGAGTACTCGCGTTCAAACGATGTTACACATATATCTAACATAAGTATATATATGCCGCAAAATACATACGCCTGTCGCAGAAAGCATCTTTTTAGATATATATATATTTGAAAAATGCTTTCTATACATATTTCTATATTTCTATATTTGGAGCGTCGAGGGAGACACTATCGACATTATTTTTCGTGCTTATATTATTTTTACTTATATTTCGATGACACAAATTAATATACGAAATTCTATGTTCAAAACTCGGTACAATCATGCATTTTCAGGGGAAATTCCAATAGCTATTCAAATTCTATACAATTATAAAAATAAGGGAAAGTACGTGACCAAAACGGCTGCGCACCAAATGTTTTATTATGAGAAAATCCATGAATTGGTCGCCAGCAGCCACATGTTTTACGACGGGTTGACCCTTTGGTTTTTCCGCGTGATTCATACTGACCAGGTTAAAGACGCTCTCCGGTTTTCGCGACGATACAACCTCCGCACCAATGAAAATGCATGATCGTCTCTAATACCGTTTCTCCCACATTTTACCAAGAAGAGCAAAAATCTGACAGTCGTTCCTTACAATTTTCAAAACGTTGGTCTTCAGCGACTTGTTCCCGAGTCAACAACTTCTTTCTTTTCTTGTACACACATTTTGCATTGTAACATTAACTGTGAAATTAAAATTATAGACACTGTTATTTACTACCACTGAGTCCTTTTATCCTTTAACATTTCACGCGAAACTCGTTTGCCGTTGATTAATTTTGACTGTAAACACTGTACCGTTTGACTCCGTCGTCTCAATACGCACGCGAATTTACGACTTGCGTGGATAGAAACGAATAATCGCGAAGTTCTACAGTACAATATTCCTATATCTCTATATATCTATATTTCTATATTTCTATATCTCTATATTTCCATATTCCTATATTTCTATATTTCTATATTTCTATATTTCTATATTTCTATTTTTCTATTTTTCTATATTTCTATATTTCTATATTTCTATTTTTCTATTTTTCTATATTTCTATATTTCTATATTTCTATATTTCTATATTTCTATATTTCTATATTTCTATATTTCTATATTTCTATATCTCTATATTTCTATATTTCTATATTTCTATATTTCTATATTTCTATATTTCTATATTTCTATATTTCTATATTTCTACATTTCTATATTTCTATATTTCTATATTTCTATATTTCTATATTTCTATATCTCTATATTTCTATATCTCTATATTTCTATATACCTATATTTCCATATTTCTATATTTCTATATTTCTATATTTCTATATTTCTATATTTCTATATTTCTATATTTCTATATTTCTATATTTCTATATTTCTATATTTCTATATTTCTATATTTCTATATTTCTATGTTTCTATTATTTCTATATTTCTATATTTCTATATTTCTATATTTCTGTATTTCTATATTTCTATATTCCTATATCTCTATACATCTATATTTCTATATTTCTATATTTCTATATTTCTACATCTCCTTATTTCTATATATCTATATTTATATATTCATATAACATATATAGGTGTATATATATATATAGATATCTAAAAAGATGTTTTCTGCGACAAGCGTATGTACTTGGCGGCATTATATACGTTCACTCGACAATACCGTACAAAATAGGTGCAATCGTTATCGCGACAAACTATAGGTACCCCAACTGATAAGGAAAACGAAAATAAACGGCCGCCTTCTCAGTTATTCTTTCAAACTTCTTCCGCGACGTTTTACACACACACAATCGATAACGCATATACGTCGTCCGAGTTTATTCGGTGCACGCCGGTCGGAGAACTTTACAACTCCCGCGAGCCTCGCGACAATTATCACACGATCGTAGATCTCGACGATATTTTCATTTTATCGTTGTCCCCCCTGCTTGATTTCACGCGCAGCTACAAAACGCTTCTCGCTGATAGAAACGAGGCGAGAAAAGGAAATTACAACTTTCCTAAATTCGTCCTTGGAATAAACGTAAATTAACGATATTACTCGTTGCGCGTTAAGCGAGTTGGCGAATAGTCACGAGTGTGCCAAGGACGTTAATGATCGGAGCTGCGCCGATTTGCGAAACGCTCGAATGTTTTATCGCCGGATTTATAGAAAATGGGTTTTTTCGTTGTTGTTATTTATCCCGAGTTCTTCCCCCTCTCTCCAGCATCGCAGCGCCTTCTCGGGCACTTTCGGTTCTACCGTAAATCATTATATATGTTTTTTCCTCACTTCCCTCCCTCTTCTGTCCATCGCGCATAAACGAGCACGTGCAGAGCTGGGAGATAAGGAAAATCGTCGTCGTAAATGTCAGTAAGAAGACGGGACGTGTAATGGAGTCGCTGCCGTCTCGAGTTGCCCGTGCGCACGAGGCTCCGGGGCGAAACTTTACGATTTCGTTTCTCGTGACACTCATTTTTGCCGCAGGAAAAAGAGATGAAAAAAAGTATAAAAAAGAATAATAAAAAAAAAAAAAAAAACACGAAACGAAGGAATAAAAATCCATTCTTCGAGTCTCGCATCGTTGAAGCAACGCGAAGACAATGGAAGCGCTACGTACGTAAGCGAGAGAAAGTTGACTCGATAATCTCTACCTCGCGTTCGAAACATTATTCTCGAGAGAACGTAAATTATTTTTGTCGCGCCCGGATTAATTAACATTCTCTCGTTCTCGGCTACGACGACGTTAATTTAATTTTTTAACTTGTTTTTTTTCCATCCAAGTTTCCTCGAGTTTAATTCCACGACGAGTTATCGAAAAGTCCTGAAATCATTCGAAACGTGTTACTTAAATGTTATTATTGAGAATTGTCGCTGTCGTTGTTAATTTTTTTTCCTATGAATATTTTTATTGCCATTAATCCTGCGTTACGTATCTCGAGGCAATAAACGAGGCAATAAAATCAGAAATAAACCGGCGTCTCTGGCGTCCCGCGCCGTAACGTCCGTCGTCTTATCGTCCAGACCGCAAGGCGAGTCGCAAAATAGATACGTGACCGGCGTTACAACCGCAATAGCCATCGCGCTACTCGTAGAACTACCATTATGCACTATATAAACCTATATACGTATATATATATATATATATATATATAGTATATAATCTTGAAGAATAAGATTTCTGGGCGAGTACTTCGTTTCCGTACAACGGCTCGCCACTTCCGTTTCTCGATTCTTCCTCCTTCTCTCGACTCTC